>CM062806.1:276788129-277456701 GCA_031772625.1 Pinus tabuliformis | reverse complement strand
CCACCCATAAAACCAGCAGGCGGCAAGAAATTTTATCTAGGAAAGTGCCTGAAATGGAAGATGAGGAATTGAGACCGGTCCTTACTATTGGACAGGCCCTTCAGTTGAAAATGGAATCGGAAGATGATGTAATCACCTCCTTTCTGGGTGATCCTTGCTCCATTTTAGAGCCAAACCAACAAATCCTAGAATCTATCCTAAGCTGTGAGACACAGGAAACTATTGAAACAGCAGAAGGATCAGAGGAGCCACCTGTTGATGCACCCCATGGAAGTGTCCCCGTAGAATTAGAACCAGGAAAAGCCCTGAATATTAATCTAGACCTGTTGGAATCCCAGAAGAAGAAACCCTTAGATGTCCTTAAGAAATATAAAGAAGCCTTCGCCTGGGATTACTTAGACATGAAGGGGATTCCTACAAATTTATGTACTCATCATATATATATTAAGGAAGATTTCCGACCTGTAAGACAACCTCAGAGAAGAATGAACCTCGCATTGAAAAATGTTGTGAAAGAAGAACTTCATAAATTACTAGACGTAGGTTTTATTTACCCCATTTCAGATAGCCAATGAGTTTCTCCATTAGTAATGGTCCCCAAGAAAAATGGTAAATGGCAGATATGCATGGATTACAGAGAATTAAATAAGGAAACAAGGAAAGATCATTTTCCTTTACCATTTATTGAACAAGTTTTGGAGACATTAGCTGGAAAAAAGTTCTTCTCCTTCCTAGATAGATTTAGTGGGTACAACCAGATCCAGATAGCTCCTAAGGATCAGGACAAAACCACTTTCACATGCCCCTCGGGAACATTCGCATACTGGGTCCCTCCTTTTGGCCTGTGTAATGCACCTGCAATGTTCCAGAGGGGAATTTTTGGGATCTTCTTTGATTTGGTGGATGACAGTATCGAAATTTACATGGATGACTTTACCCCATATGGGGATTCATTTGTAGAAGGGCTGAAAATTTAGAGAAACCTCTTGAAAGGTGTATACAGACACGTATCTCTTTGAGTACGATAAAATTCCATATGATGATGGAGGAGGGAATTGTTCTGGGACATTTGCTCTCGGTTGAAGGGATTCATATGGACCCAGCCAAGATAAAGGTAATTATGCACTTCCCGACACCCAAAACGCCCATGCAGGTACATAGCTTTATTGGTTGTGTTGGTTATTATAGGCGTTTTATAGAAAATTTTGTGAAAGTAGCACATCCACTTTTTCAATTGCTAACAAAAGATTCAGATTTTGTGTGGACAGGTGACTGTGATGCAGCCTTTACGAAAATCAAGGAATTGGTCTGTAGCGCTCTGATCCTTAGAGGGCCAGACTAGGCATTACCTTTCCATATTCACACAGATGCTTCCCAAACAATGATTGGTGCAGTATTAGGATAGCAAGAGGACATGGTACCATATGCAATTTACTATGTTAGTAAGAATTTGGCTCTTGCTGAATTAAACTACACAGTGATTGAAAAATAGTTCCTTACTGTCATCTACGCCATCAACAAATTCCAGCACTACATTACCGGGTATCCTACCTTTGTACATACTTATCATGCAACTATCAGGTATTTAATGAATAAACCTGTTACCCCTGGTCGCATTACAAGATGGATTTTGTGACTACAGTAATTTGACATTACTATAGTAGATAACCCAGGGAAGGACAATGTGGTTACAGATTTTCTGCCTAGGATAGAAAATGATGGTAAGAATATACCAATTGAAGATAATTTTCTAGATGAACATCTTTTTGCAGTTTCTGCTAACACTCTGTGGTATGTAGATATTGCTAATTATCTTGCTACAGGGAAGGTGCCTCATCATCTGCCATATAAGGAGAAAAGGAAGATTATTCATTAGAGTACCCGATATTCATGGATGGTAGGATATCTCTTTCATACAGGGGCTGACCAACAGATTCGGCGTTGTGTGGCAGAAGATGACATATATGAGATATTAAAGGCTACCCATGATGGACCTTGTGGAAGACATTTTACAGACAAGAACAGGCCATAAAGTGCTGCAGATGGGATACTACTGGCCTTCCATCTTTCATGATGCTCGGATTATGTCCGTAGGTGTGATAGTTGCCAATGGATGGGACAACCTGGGAAAGCAGATGAAATGCCTCTACAGCCCCAGATAGTCCTTGAACCTTTCGAGAAATGGGCCATTGATTTTGTTGGACCCTTCAACCCACCTTCTCATTAGAAAGCTTACATCTTGGTATACACCGATTATGTGACCAAATGGGTGGAAGCCAGAGCAGTCACAAGAGTAATAGAACAAGTAGTGGCATATTTTCTTTTTGAGGAAATATTTGCTCGATACGGTACTCCGAGGGAAATTGTGTCGAATGGAGGATCACAGTTCACATCTCACATGATAGGGAAGCTCATGCAAAAATATGGGGTCAAACATATAGTGACAACCCCCTATCACCCCCAGGCGAACAGACAAGTAGAAAGAACAAACAAGATATTGGAAAATATCTTGACAAAAACAGTAGCAAGTCATTGCTGGGACTGGGCTCAGAAACTTCCAAAAGCTTTATGGGCATATAGAACAACATGGTAGAATACAATTAGGTTTTCTCCATTTGAATTAGTCTATGGGAAATCCCCCTTATTTCCAGTAGAATTTGAGATCAGTACACTTAGAACAACTCTAGAAGTAGACCTAGACCTATCAGAAGCATAGAAACACTGACTGGAACAATTGAATGAGTTGGACGAGATTCGATCAGTAGTTGTCCAGAACACTGCTACTGTTCAGCAACAGAGAATGAAATGGCATGATAAATTTATCAAAAGTAAGGTGTTTCATGTGGGGGATTGGGCATTACTGTATGACTCCCAATTTAAGGATTTCAAAGGCAAGCTTCACACTCGCTGGATGGGACCATATGAAGTGGACACAGTCTTCGATAATGGAATGGTTAGACTAATTACAATAGATGAGAATCATACCTCGTTCTTAGGAATAAAAAGGAATATGGCCAGGAGAAATGTAACACTCGGAGCTGTTACTCCACCGGTGCTGCTATTAAGATGTTGATGTTTCTCCATTAGTGTGTGCTGTTACTCCACTAGTGTTGTTACTCCACTGGTGCTGTTACTCCATAACTGTTGTTACTCCACTGGTGTTGTTACTCTGCAACTACTATTACTCCACTAGTGTTGTTACTCCACTGGTGGTGTTACTCGATAATTGTTGTTACTCTGCCGGTGTTGTTACTCCGCAACTGTCGTTACTCCACTGGTGTTGTTACTCCGTAACTATTGTTACTCCACTGGTGTTGTTACTCTGTAACTGCTATTACTCCACATGTGATGTTACTCTGCAACTGTCGTTACTCCGCCGGTGCTGTTACTTCGTAACTGTTGTTAGTTTGCAAATGTTGTTACTCTGCCGGTGTTGTTACTCTGTAACTGCTATTACTCTATCGGTGTTGTTACTCCGTAATGGTTGTTACTCCGTAATGGTTGTTACTTCGTAAAGGTTGTTACTCCGTAACGGTTATTAATCTGCAGTGCTATTACTCCTTAACTGTCATTACTCCGCTAGTGCTGTTACTCCGTAACTGCCGTTACTCCATCGTTGCCATTACTCCACCATTGCTGCTACTCCCTGTTGTTGTTACTCCGCAATTGGTGTTACTCCACCAGTGCTGTTACTCCAAAACTGCCGTTACTCTGCCAGTGCTATTACTACATAACTGTCATTACTCCACTGTTGTTGTTACTCCCTACTATTGTTACTCCCTGTTGTTGTTACTCCATCAGGCATTTTACTATTACTCCACCACAAGGTAGGTCCCTAGGTATGTCCCCGCTGACTTTTACAGATTTAATTAAAATATTCCAAAAAGACATCAAAACATGCCACGGATGACCATAATTAAGTTGGAGGCGGGGGGAGGGGAACCGTCAAAATAAACTATGGCGTACCACAAAAAAGCATTCATGTCACACGATCCTCATCAAACAGAATTTAATGATTACGGTACTTCATAATCATAACCTTGACACGTTGGAATGCATATTCGTATGTGCAGAGCCATAACCAGTCACCTCCCTAACACGCTGCATTAAACCACTGAAATATCCAATAGTACCGCCATAACCCATCATCATTCTCAAACGTACCAGTATTGTTTCATCCGTTTTCCCAAAGTGACCATGACATTATTACAGATGCCAACAGTTTGGGTACCTGTCATTTTCCCCTACCAGATGACCATATTCGTCGTGCTGATTCTGCCTCTACAGCAATGGGTGGACGATCTGTGCGACATGAGCCAGAAGATACAACGAGAGTTCGGAACAATCAGGAGGTATGGAAATTCTTTGAGAATGTAGGTTGGAACGTTTACTTTGATAGGTTGAGAGGGTCGAACGAGGAAATTGCAGCAGAATTTGCACTCAACCTGGGAGAAGAAAGCTCTCGAGTCTGCATGATAGAAGTCCCTATTACGGAAGAAGCCATTGCAAAAGTTAGTGGGCTCCCTCAAAATGGACAATGATGGTTCTCAAGAAGCACACCCCTCCCGGAGTTTCCCAAAGCCTTTTTGCAGGCGAGGGAAAGCATTACGCAAAAGGGTCAGGGATACGACCAAAACTCGCTACCACATCCATGGGGAGGGGTAGCAGAGTGTGTCATAAAATATATAACTTGTGAAGGGAGATACTCCACTATATTCAAATACCATCTCCAAATATTAGCTCACCTGCAATTTCGCCAAGCAGATGCCTTTTCACTAAATATGCCTCATTTCTTACTGAGAAGTCTTCACGTGATGACACATTTGGCTCAAGGGTCGCGATAGGTGTTGGCGGTCATCACCCACCATGGGCTAGTCTAGCTGTTGGTGATGAATGCCATCAGACGAATCCCAATTCCATGGGAACTGTTTCGGGATTCCATAGAGGAAGAGATAACAACCATTGTGGCTACCAGGGAAGATGAACCAAAAGCCATGGAGGAAGAAAATGCAGGAAAAGATGATTATGTTTACTAGGAATAGCCAGAGGAGATGGAGATGGAATTTGAAGATATTAAAGAAGAGGATGCTCCCCAAGAGCAAGCCAAAATTTTGGAATTAATGGGAGATGCAAGAGTCGACACAGAAAGGACCACTAGTACCACGCCCGAGGCTGACCCACAGGAACCAGCCTCGTCTGTGGAGCTAGTAGAGCAAATTAGTAGCATGATAACCACAGAGGCAGCACCACAACAAGCAAGGAAAAGTGAATCGGTTGATATTGTGACTGAAGGGCCCCCACAAGGACTCCCTGCCACCATGGAGCCAATGGAGGAGGACAACCCGAACGAAGAAGAAGTCGTGGCCACCCCGACCATAGAACCAATGGAAGAGGAGGAACTAGGACAAGAAGAACTCGGGGCTAAGAAAACCATGGAGCCTGTGGAAGAAGCTCTGGGAGAACTGGGCCACGAGGCTGGCACTGCTCCAAAAGAACCAGCGTCGACCTTGGGACCAAACACTGAAGATCCCTACCAGTTCTCCTTTTTCTCTTCTATTCCAAGAGGAGCAAGGGTATCTCGTGCCCCTCGACACATGGAAGAAGATCTCGAGGTTAGTCTTGCTTTGAATTTATCACAAAGGCCACAACTGGGTGGGATAGATGTTGCCCAGGTAATAAGCACTTCAGAACCTAAAAGAAGAGAAGAGGAAGAGATCCCTAAGGCAAGGGAACTAGGAGGGGTTCCAGCAGACACATTAACAGGAGAGAATCTCACAAGGATACCACTGGTCATGGTGAGCACCCAACAAAGTGAAGCAGCTGTTGGCGAAGAGGAGGGACCAAGCGAAGCGGTCCCAAAGAGTGAGCCGGTGGAAAAGACAGGCGAGAAGGTCGTGAAGCAAGAAATAATCAAAGAAGAAAGGGTAGTGGAGGAAAACATGACAGTCGGCATGGCAGAAGTTGTTCCAAGGGATTTACCTCCAGGTACTTTAACTGAGGAAGTTTCACTTAAGCAGGAATGGATAGAGTTGTGTGAACAACGAAAACTCCCTGTCAAGCAAAAATACCAGCTGCAATTTAAAGAGACAATGCAGCTTAAGATGGAGGTCAGGAAACTAAAGAAATAGGTACAAAAATTGCAGAAGGGGATGAAGAAATACAAGCGACAGGCCAAATTGTCCAAGGAAATGGTAGTAGAAGCAGAGACTCAGGTGGACCGGATAGCCACAACTTCTGTTGCTACTCAAACAGACCCGGTCGAGTGATTGTTTGAAGACCATGAGTATGCCTTAATGGCCAAAGTGCAGACTTGGAAATCTACTGCAGCTCGGTATCAAAGTGAAGTCAGAAGGACTCAGGTTCTAGCCTTCACGACTATTTTTGAATATGTGGAGCGTATAGATGTTATGAAATTGAGGCATGCGAAGCAATAGCTCAAGATGGAGCAACTGGAAAAGCAAGTGGCAGAGCTAAAGATTGATAAGGAACATATGTTTAACCTGGCGTAGGAGGTGATGGCATGTCGTTCCCCTGCTTCTTGTTATTCTTTATTCTTGCATGAACATTTTATTTTATTCTGCATGGAGAGCATTAGGAATGAAATTAGTTATGAGATAGAGGACGATGTACAATTCCTCCACATAATGAGGAGCCATGATGTGCCAACCCAACATTTGATGTGTGAGTTTTACCTGCATGGGTATCTACTGTGCATGGATAGAGAATTTAACCTGGTCCCATATGTGGGGGACATTCATTTAAGGGCTCTCACCTCTTACACTTTCAACCAGGTCAGCTGGCAGAAGGCCTTTAATATATTTGAGTCCAATCAGGTTACAAAGCCATTTATAGTAAGAGGAGAACATGAAAGGTCAATCACCATGTTCACTAAACACAACACCTTTTTGGGAATTGAGGGGAATAGAGAAAGGATGTTGAGGACAGAAAAATGGTGCCTTGATCTTTGTGTCAGACAATTAGTCACATTTCAAGATGAAGCCCTTGACTACTGTCAGAAAAGATGGATGATGTCACCTACAGCTGTCCGGAACAGGGAACCTTTTGGGGCACCAAATTTTGCACGAGCACTCCCTAGAGTGCCCAGGTATGTGGAATGTGTCCGAACATGTGGGTCTGGTGGATGGGGATTCAGTTTCAGTTCCCCATTATCTAGTTGCCAATAGAAGATTACACCCCAATATATAACGTTCTGGGAGATTGGTGGAAGGAATTCCTCCTCTCAAATGGTTTTAAGGCCCCGGGGACAGAGATGGTTGAAGAGTATGATCTCGCCAAGCTCTAGGAGGCTTACAGTCTGCAAAACTCAGACTTGCGTAGGTGGAAAACTGCATGAGGGCATGCAGAGGGCTAGTTGGGGGAGATGTTGGGCACCAAATCGGGTTATCTTTCTGTTGCATTTCCATCACTATTTTTGACCTTTTTGCACTTATTCACCTATGTTTACTATGCTAAATCCTCGAGGTAATCACCCCTTTTCTCTTTATTGGAATATTTTATTAATGAAGTAAAGTCGCGGGATTTTTACCTATTCATAGCACTAAAACATATGTTTGACTGCAGCTTTTGGAGAACAAATACCAATCTCACAGTGTCCCGCAACAGATCCGCCATTCATAGCAACGACCAGCCATAAGAGAGTCGTGTAGCTGGATTTGTAGATCCCCGAACCATTCTTGGACCACTTGTTGATCGTGTCTATCTGGTGTTGGCGCCATTCCAAACTAATGTACATTTCTGGATATACGGTTACCAGGTTTTGGGGAAATATGTTGTTCTCCCTCGTTGTGTATAAAAGACAGGTTATTCCTGTAATTGGGGGACACCCCATCGATATTGTAATAGCCCTTTATAGATTAATAAAATATCATCTCTTTTGCTATTCCAATATTCGATGTGATCAACCCAACCCTGATCAGGGAGTTGGGCTCGCTCTCTTGGTCAGGTGTTGTGTATTTTTGTGTGTGTTGTTTATTATTTCCTAGTTGTTGTTACAGCTTGTTAATTCCTATAATTTCTTTTCTTGAGTTCTGTAGCTAGTTAGCTCTACAACGATGTTTTGAATATTAAGCATGAGCCCTTCATAGGAACGGATGGTACTCTCGCCCCTACATATAACTTACACGTTTCCTTGAAAGGATACGCACCCGAATTGATAATTTATGTAGGAAAAAGGGTGAACAAATTGTTCATACTTGGACCCCAACAATGTGATCTAATGCACTTTACGAAAAGTAAATTTTGAGATGAAAACTAAATGAATGAAAAATCAATTTCTTTATGGTCTCAAAAGAACTAATAATTCTCAAAAAACATCAAATCAATATTCCTTACAAACATACGAAGCATCAAACAACAATTTTAATTGACTCAAAGAATCAAAGACTCAACCAAAATTTACTTCCAGCACTTCAAATGACGGGAGGGAATTTTTCACACGACAAAGGAACTAACACAAATCAAAGAAAATTCAATGCACACTGATCCAGGTGGATATTGGTGGCCACCTACCAAGTCCACTTGGATCCCCACTATTGTTTCTTTCAACTTTTCAGTTTCCTTAATTGTAGCACACTTTACTATTTTTAGCAGTTTTTATGGTCCTGAACTTTCAGAGCCATTTTGAGGCCCGAAATGATGTTTTTTTGGGAACATTGGGAGCAAAAAACACATATTTAATTAAATTTGGAATTAAATAGTGGATCTAAAATTTCAAAAGAACCAAAAAACACAATTCTAGCGATGTCCTTGTAATAAAATATTTCCAGGTTTAATGAAATATTTGTTAACATGGGTCCATGGACCAATGCTTCTCTTTTGAAAGTTGTATTTCTCGGATAGATCTTTCTAACGAGATATTGTGCGCATCAAACGAAGATCGTATGCCAAAGTTACGACCCCTGGAAGTTGATGTACCAATTTACCCAAATGGGGCCCACAATTTGGCGTTTCATCTTACAGGGTTAGGTTTTTGGATGTTTAGGGTTTTCCATTATTGATCAACAATAAATAGGCCTTCGAGCCATGTAACATAGTTCAGAGGCATGTAGCTACCACATCTCTTCTCAGAGATAAGCTACCATAGCCCTAGTTGGTTTATTTCCATTGCTGTTTGTAAGCATATTTCAGTATTTTACATTAATGAAATGAAGTATTATTTCCACTGCATCTCTGTGTTTATGGTTATCTCTGTAATTTGTTGCATTCCTGTTTAAATCCAGATCAATGGTATCAGAGTGGTCTGCTTTTTCTTTGTTTTTCTTTGCATGTCCCCAACAAGGTTGAGATATAAGGAGTTAGGGTTTGAACTGGTCGAACCTTTGCAAGACCAGCCTCGCAAATCCCAACGACCTCCCATGGCAGATGAAAAGAAAGACGAGGAGGCAGGAGATCCTATCAAAATCTTTCTCGAAGAAGCCCTCGAGCGACAAAGAAATGCGATGATGGACAACTTTGCCCAGATCCTTCAACAGCTACCTAGGGGCGGCACATCGGCTTCCAACAGCTACTCTGGAAATGCCACACCATTTAAGGTACAAGTTAGTTTTGAAATCCTCATATTCGAGGGTTAGATAGACGCAGATGCTATCGATAAATGGTTAAATCTGCTAGAAGGTTATTTTCTTGTTCATGATTTTTCCAGTCGGGAAGAGATTATTTTTGCTCTTCTCAAAGCAGCCCCCCACGTCAAGGACTTGTGGGAAACCTACTGCGAGAAGAAGGATGAAAGTACAGGCTCACTATTTTTAGTCGCACCCACTTGGGATTCATTTTGGGATGCCATCAAGGATCAGTACTACCCTGTCGGAAGCTATGAGGATCAATACAAAAAGTGGACCACGTTGCATTAGGGAAGGGACCAAGACGTGCCATATTTTACCAATATTTTCCATACCCTACGCACAAAGTTGGGTATCAAGGATTCAGAGTAGCATTTCGTACTAAAATATTGTGGCTGCCTGCACAAGTACATATAGGAAGAAATAGAATTCCTGAACATCCCCTCGCTCAACATGACATACCGATATGTCGTCAAGGTCGAGCAAAGTTTAAATAGAAGAAGCAAGAATTTGGATCTGTGAATCCGAAGCAAGGGAAAGGTGCCCCCAAACCATAGAAGAAAGGACAAATCCAAGGTGGGGCAGCCCAAAACAACCCGCCAAAGCTGCAAGCAAAGAACAACACTATGAAGCTGAAAGAGGACACAAGAAAGTGGTGTGAGTTCCATAAGAGATCCACTCACAACACAAGTGAGTGTCGGGCCAAGCAGTCACTAGTGGCCGAGCTAAAGGTTTCAGAATCAGATGCATGTTCCGACTCTGAGTCAGAACCCGACAAGGGGAATGACAAAGGGAAGCAGATTATCGATGTGGAACCCAACACCACTGTTGCCACCACAAATATCCAGAAGGAGGAACCCGAAGATCCAGAGGAGGAGGAGGGTCTCTTCCACTCCCAGATGTGGGTAAAGGGCTCGCATTGCCACCACGAAGGTCCAGAAGGAGGAACCCAAAGATCCAGAGGAGGAGGAGCATCTCTTCAACTCCCAGATGTCGGTAAAGGGCTCCTTGCTATAGTTCATTGTCAACAGCGAGAGCCAAAAGAACCTCATTTTGGCAGAGGTCATGAAGCAGCTTGGCTTACTGACCATAGCATATCCACAACCATACACCATTGGGTGGCTTCACCAAGGACTGGATCTTTGCGTGAGCCAGCAGTGTCACCTCCCATACAACATCAAGCCCTTCACAGATAAGGTATTGCGTGACATTACTCCCCTCGAAGTTTGTGATGTATTATTAGGACAACCATACTTGTGGAAGTTACATGCTGTGTATGAATCAAGACCCCGTGCTATTATTGTTACTTTGGGAAATAAGTTGTACAGGATACCAGAGGTAGCACCGCTGCCATCTCTTTGGTTACTGCAAAAAAATGCAGTAAGCTTGTTTCCGAAACTGGGAAATTGTTTTCCTTGATGCTGAAGAGTGGAAAACTAGATTATAGGTATATAATACAAGGATGTGAGTCCACTTCTAGATAGGGCCCCTCGCAAGACAACTAGATGGATCGTCGAGTACAAGGACATCTTTCCTCCCCCGCAAGGGTTCCTCTACACTGTTAGGTCAAGCACTCCATCGATCTAACCCTAAGTGCGTCGCTGCCCAATGGACCAATCTATCGGCACTCCATTCTGGAGAATGATGAAATCAAGAGGCAAATTCAGGAGCTACTGCAAAAAGGTCACATTCGTCCGATTTCATTGCCCTGTGGGAGCTCGATCATGTTGGTACATAAGAAGTATGGGACTTGGAGACTCTGTATTGACTATAGGGCGCTGAACAAGATCATTGTCTGTAATAGGTACTCAATCCCACGGATTGATGACCTCCTGGACCAACTGAAGGGGGGAAAATATTTCAGCAAGATTGATTTAAAGTCAAGATATCACCATGTACCAATCGAACCCTCCGATGTGTGGAAGACTGCCTTCAAACGATAGATCTTTGTAATGAGATATTGTGGGTGTCAAAGGGAGATCGTATGCCAAAGTTACGACCCCGGGAAGTTGATGTACCAATTTACCTAAACGGGGCCCACAGTTTGGTGTTTCATCTTCTAGGGTTAAGTTTTTGGATGTTTAGGGTTTTCCATTATTGCTCAACAATAAATAGGCCTTCAAGCCTCATTGTAACGTAGTTCAGAGGCATGTAGCCGCCACATCTCCTCTCAGAGATAAGCTACCATCGCCCTAGCTGGTTTATTTTCATTTCTATTTGTAAGCATATTTTATTGTTTAACATTAATGAAATGAAGTATTATTTCCACAACATCTCTATGTTTATGGTTATCTCTATAATTTGTTGTGTTCCTGTTTAAATCTAGATCACACATAGAGCAGGAGGATGACCTCAGAGGTCAAGATAGACTAGGATTTTTAGTAGAAACCCCAAAAATTTCTCAATTTTAAGGATCAACACTACTTTAGATAGAAAATCTGCGCTGGCAGGGTCATCAACATTACTTTACATAGAAAAATCCGTGCTGGCAACACTACTTTACACAACAAAATCTGTGTTGGACGAGAAAATGGACTAACGTGGGAAGATAATGGAAGACAAGGTTTCCAACACAACTGTACTTGGAAAATTTAGTGCTACCAGCATGACTGTAACTGATAAAAATGCCATGAGCGAGGAAATATTAGGAAAAGCAAGTAGATCTTGAGAAAAACCATATACTTGATACTTGAAATGACTGAATATTTATAGTACAAACTCAAAGGCAATCAAAACCAAGGATCATTGAAAGGTGGCCAAACTAATAAAAAAGGCCAAATGAAAAAGGAGGTTTGAAAGAGCTATAGGCCTCCCCAGTGGAGTCATTTTTGTGTTATCTAGGTTATCCTTCTACAGATAGAAGTATTCCCTCTAGTCTAATGACCGAATCTAGTAACAATCGAAACAAAGACATGCAAAAATCTCCTAGCTTAAATCAGAATGACATGAGAGAGGAGTGATGACCTACCTCACTCCTATGCTTGATCCTCACTATTCTGTTGCGAATGAATACCTGCAAGAGAGATCAAACAAAGAAAACAAAGGAAAAACATAGCTTATGCATTCTAATGTAAACTATATGACAGATCAAGGGCATCATACTAAGCAAGTAGTCATTTACACGCTTATGGAAAGTAAACATGCATTGTATTAATAATAAATAGAAGAGGGAAGCATGCAACCACTGCCTTGATGTTGGAAGCCTCCTTCGGGATGGGTTTCCAAGTCTAAGCCAAGACTTCACAAGCTCTCCTTTCTCCTTCAAAAATTGGCAGCACTTGGGCACAATTTAATCTAGTCTGAACAACCATTTGAGGGTGTAAGGGAATTCATTTATAGGGAAGGAGAGGGAGTTAGGGATCCAAAGAAGGGGAAGAAGATCCACATATTAAGGGGAATGTTCCTAAAGTAGGATCAAGGACTCAAAATTGGAGAACTCGACCATATTCTTATTCAACAATAACGAGCTCGTCATTCTTGAAGCTTCTAGTAAGAGAAGATTCTGCTCCATTTTCGGAGAGATTGCCTGAAGAGGGCCATCGCGGGTTGTCCTATCAAAAGTTGCACTGCCAATGCTAGTCAATAGTTAGACCAAAGGGTATGATCGAGGTGGATGTTGGTGTCCACCCACCTATCCCACTTGGACCGCCACAACTGTCTCTTTCAATGTTTCAATTTCCTTAATTGTAGCACAATTTACTATTTTTGGTAGTTTTACTGGTCTTGAACTTCCGGAGTTGTTTTGAGGCCCTAAATGACGATTTTTTGGGAAAAATAGTAGCAACATGGGTCATTGTAATATTACTAATTAGCCATGGCTAATTGGAATATTCGATTTTGTTCAATTTTTTCCTTCTATAGTTATTTGTAGATACAAAAAGTGAGGATAGGGGACATAACTCACTTTTAGAATAAAAATTCACTTCCTAGTAGCACAACGTTGTGACTTAGAGGGGAGCCAAGGGGGCCAAAGGGGGATGGAGAAATGGAGTCCACGCAGACACGTGGAGGGACTGCGTAGAGGGAAGAAACACGTTGCAAGAGAGGAATCACACAGGAGGAGGTGAGCCTTGGGATTGAGAGAAGCAAAGGCTATAAAGGAGAATGGAGCCCCCTCATTTTGATCATTCCAGTTATGAGCATTTGTGATATTCATTTCAACTTAGAGCACGCTAGCTGTTTAGCTAGTCTGCAGCACTGTTTAGTACATTGAGTGTCTCCGTTCAGAGATCTCACCCTCAGCCCCGGGGGACTTCGAGTGCCTGCTCGAGGAAGGTATTCCCATTGGCATTCCGATAGTAGTTTCATCAGCATTTCAGTAGTAGTTTCATCAGCGTCTTTGAGGAATTGCGCAGAACCCCAAGGGGGTGATTTTCGGGGTTCGGCCATTTCAGAAAAGATTTCTGTGTTTTTCTGGGTTTCTTGAGTAGAGTGCGATTCCAGAGTTTCAGCCTTTTCTGAGGAGGGGAGCAGCTCCAAATCCTCATTCGATTTCTAGTAGCAGCTGCAACACGACAGTTTTCCAGTAGCTGGGACGCAGATCAGTGTGAGGCCATTCCTTTGTTATTCTGAGTGTATTTCTTCACTTGCCTTGTGCAAGTCGAGGTGTTGTCGTTCTGATCACCTCTGTACCCATTCCTTTACTGAGTATAATAAAATGGCTTAGCGTTTCTTGCTGCATTTTGTGTGTATATGTTTATATTTCATATGTTCATTATTGTTGCTACACTACTATTATATCTCTGTCATTATATCTTTGTGATTTTCTCGGCTACTATACCACTTGTGCGTTTTCCTGGTTGAGATTTTGTTGGGGTTTGAGGAATATTCCGGGTTAGGGATATTACAGTCGTGGACCATTGTTGCTAACTCAAACGTTGTATTCCTCATATAGGTCTTTCTAACAAGGTATTGTGCATGTCAAACGGAGATCGTATACCAAAGTTACGAACCCCAGGAAGTTGATGTACCAATTTACCCAAATGGGGCCCATAGTTTGATGCTTCATCTCCTAGGATTAGGTTTTTGGATGTTTAGGGATTTCCATTATTTCTCAACAATAAACAGGCCTTCGAACCTCAATGTAGCATAGTTTAGAGGCATGTAGCTACCACATCTCTTCTCAGAGATAAGCTACCATTGCCTGAGCTAGTTTATTTCCATTTCTGTTTGTAAGCATATTTCAATATTTTACATTAATTAAATGAAGTATTATTTCTACTGCATCTCTGTCTTTATGGTTATATCTGTAATTTGTTGCGTTCCTGCATCAATCCAGATTAGTGGTATCGGAGCGGCCTGCTCTTTCTCTATTTTTATTTGCATGTCCCCAACGAGGTCGGGATATAAGGAATTACGGCTTGAACTGGTCGAACCTTTGTAAGACCAGTCTTGCAAATCCCGACGGTATCCCATGGCGGATGAAAAGAAAGATGAGGAGGCATGAGATCCTATCAAAATCTTGCTCAAAGAAGCCCTTGAGCGACAAAGGAATGCAATGATGGAAAACTTTGCCCAGATCCTTCAGCAGCTACCTAGGGGTGATGCATCTACTTAACCAAGAACTACTCTGGAAATGCCACTCGCTTTAAGTTACATGTTAACTTTGAAATCCCCATATTCGAGGGCCAAATAGATGCAGACGCCATAGATAAATGGTTGAATCTGTTAGAAGGATATTTTTCTTTTCATGATTTTTCCAGCCAAGAAAATATTACTTTTTCTCTTCTCAAAGGGCCCCCCACATCAAGGACTGGTGGGAAACCTATTGCGAGTAGAAGGATGAAAGTATGGGCTCATTGTTTTCACCCACACCCACTTGGAATTCATTCCACGATGTCATCAAGGAGAAGTACTACCTTTTCAGAAGCTATGAGGATATATACATAAAGTGGACCATGCTGCGGCACGGAAGGGACCAAGATGTGCCAGAGTTTACCAAAAATTTTAATACCCTTTGCACAAAATTGGGTATCAAGGATTATGAGCGGCATTTGGTACTCAAATACCATGGATGCCTACACAAGTACATCCATGACAAGATGGACTTCCTGGACATCTCCTCACTCGGCACTGTGTACTAATATGCTATCAAGATCGAGAAGAAGTTTAAACAGAAGAAGCAAGACTTTGGATTCGTGAATCCAAAGCAAGGGAAAGGCTTCGCCAAACCGCATAACTAAGGACAAAGCCAAGATAGTGTGACTCAAGACAACTCGTCAAAGCCGTAAGAAAATAAAAACACCACAAATTCAAAGAAGGACCCAGGAAAGTGGTGTGAGTTCCACAAGAGCCCCACTCATAACATAAGTGAGTGTTGGGCCAAGTAGCCGTTGGTGGTTGAGTTGAAGGCTTAAGAACCAGATACATGTTCCGAGCCTGAGTCGGAACCCGACAAGAGGAATGAAAAAGGGAAACATATCATTGATGTGGAGCCCAATGCCACTATTTCCATCACCAAGATCCAAAAGAATGAGCCTGAAGATCTAGAGGAGGGGGAGCGTCTTTTCCACTCACAAATGTGGGTGAAGGGTTCGTCGCTGCAATTCATTGTCGATAGTGGCAACCAAAAGAACCTCATTTCAGCAGAGGTCGTGAAGCAATTGGGCCTACTAACCACACCACAACCACAATCATACAGTATCGGGTGGCTTCGCCAAGGACAAGATCTCTGAGTCCGCTAGTAATGTCACCTTCCCTACAGCATCAATCCCTCCAAAGACAAGGTAGTGTGTGATGTTGCACCTCTTGATGTTTGTGATGTATTATTAAGCCAACCATACTTGTGCAAGCGACATATTGTGTATGATTGAAGGCCTCACACTGTTATTATTTCTTTGGATAATACATTATACAGGATACCGGAGGTAGCCCCACCTACTGCCACTTCTTTGATATCTGCTAAGAAAGGCAGTAAGATCATCTCCTAGACTAGGAAATTTATTTTCTTTCTGGTTCACGCTCAAAGTAAGGGGAATATCATAGCCACATCCATGGCCCCAGGAAGGGTTCCTCCACGCAAAAGAAGTAGGTGGATATGGTCATGAAATAATATAGGAACATCTTCTCCTCACCCACAGAGGTACCATTGCATTGTTAGGTCAAGCATGTGTTCGATCTGACTCCCAGAGCACCTTTACCCAACAGGTTGATATATCACCACTCCATTGTTGAAAATGCCAGGTACAAGAAGCAACATGATCAACATTGGCAAGTTTCAGGTGGGTGACAAAGTCTCATTGCTTTTGTAGAAAGAATGCCTTACAAGAGCCCATCGGAAGCTTAGACCACTCTAATATGGTCCTTACATCATTACAAAGGCTGTGGAAAACAATGATTTGGAGAAAAAGAGTCCCACATTCCTTGGCTTTCACCGAGTGTTCAATGTGAACCGCCCTTGACCATGCTTCCCACCATTACTGGACACATCAGAGATTACAGAATAGATCAACAGAAGTTTCCCCATCTCATGGAGGCACTCAACGCAATGGAGACCATCGCTTCTTAAGGGAGGAGGAATGATCTAGGTGGATGTTGGTGGCCACCCACCTATCCCACTTGGACCCCACAACTATCTCTTTCAGTTTTTTAGTTTCCTTAATTGTAGCACAATTACCATTTTTGGTAGTTTTTCGGATCCTAAACTTCCAGAGCTGTTTTGAGGCCCTAAATGACTTTTTTTTGGGAAAACTAGGAGCAATAAGGGTCATAGTCTAATGTTTCTCACTCAAAAGTTGGAGTCATCGGATAGATCTTTCTAATGAGGTATTGTGCGTGTCAAACAAATATCGTATGCCAAAGTTACGAACTCGGGAAGTTGATGTACCAATTTACCCAAACGGGGCCCATATTTTGGTGCTTCATCTCCTAGGGTTAGGTTTTTGGATGTTTAGAGTTTTCCATTGTTTCTCAACAATAAATAGGCTTTCGAGCCTCATTGTAACATAGTTCAAAGCCATGTAGCCGCCACATCTCTTCTCAGAGATAAGCTACCCTCGCTCGAGCTAGTTTATTTCCATTTCTGTTTGTAAGCATATTTCAATATTTTACATTAATGAAATGAAGTATTATTTCTGCTGCATCTCTGTATTTATGGTTATCTCTATAATTTTTGCGTTCCTGCATAAATCCGTATCATGGTACCAGCACGAGTTTTCCTACTAAAAGTAGAGTTGGGCTTACAAATAGGGTTTTTTTGACAAGCCCTTCCAAAATTACTTCAAAGCATTTCTTCTTATTTTCTTCACGCATGCTTTGATGAATGTTTTTCATGGTGAATTCATTGAAAGATTTTGTCGCTTTGTGAAATTTTGGGAAAAGTTAGACAACTGAGGGTATGATATAGGGATTACGATAAATTACTGTATAAAAAGGCTCCCATAATCCCTTGATAGGTTGATGAGCCTCCAAAAATTCGCCCTTAATTTCTTCTCCCAGCTGTAGAGTCTCCCGGATTCCCTTGGCAGGTTGACGAGGCTCCTAACTCTCATCCTGAACTGGTGCTCCTAGCCACAGAGGCTCCCAGATTCACTTGCTGGGTTGAAGAGCCTCCAAACTCTTTGCTTGGACCCCTATTGCCAGCTATAAGGGTTCCCAGATTCCCTTGGCAAGTTGACAAGCCTCCAAACTCTTATCTTGTATGGATCCTGCGAGCTATAGAGGCTCCATATGCCTTAAGCAAGCTGACGAGCCTCCTAAACTCTCGCCTTGGACGACTGCTGCCAGATTCCCTTGGTAGGTTGACGAGTCTCTAAACTATCAACTTGAATTATTACCCCTAGCTCCAAAGGCTCCCATATTCCCTTGGTGAGATGATGAGCCTCCAAACTCTCGGCTTGGACTGGTGTTGTCAATTGCAGAGGCTCCCAAATTCCTTTGGCAGTTTGACGAGCCTCCAAAATCTTAGCTTATATGGATGTTCCCAACTAAAGAGGCTCCAAGATTACATTGGTTGGTTGATGAGCCTCCAAACGTTCCGCTGGAATGGTTGTTCCCATCTGCAAAGGCTACAAGATTCCATCGCCAACTTTACCATCCTCCAAACTCTTTCCTTTTATGGCATCTCTGACTTACATACCCTCCCAGATTCCTTTGGCAGATTGACAGGCCTCCACACTTTTAACTTGTTTCACAACTTCCATTTGCAGAGGCTCTCAAACTTCCTTGGAAACTTCATGAACCTCGAGACGATTGGCTTGTCCAACTCCAATTTGTAGAGGTTACTACACTCCTTTGGCAACTTATCGAACCTTCAAGATGTCGAAATTAAGGATTGTAGTGGTCGAGTGGAGGTTAGGCCATTTCCAACAACCTTGATAACCCTAAATTTGGAGGGTTGTGGTGCATTGAGGAAAGTAGGAGGGCTTTCTGGTCTTTCAAATATTAAAACGTTGAACACTAGCTGGTGCATAGAATTGGAAGAGCTACCAAGTATTGAAACCTTGATATCTTTGGAGGACTTGTGTGTTTTTATTGTGTCGAGTTAAAGAGATTACAAGGGTTAGAGCAATTGACAAAGCTTCAAAACTGAATATTAATTTGTGCATGACATTGGAAAAACTACCAAGTTTTGAAACATTGGTTTCTTTGGAAGAGTTGCTTGCATTTAATTGTGTCAAGCTAAAGAACATACATGGGTTGGAACAACTGAAAAATCTCGGAAAAATGAATTTTAGTGGCTGCATAGAATTGGAGGAGTTATTATGTGTTGAAAGATTGATATCTTTGAGCAAGTTGTGTGCATTTAATTGTGTCAAGTTAAAAAACATATAGGGGTTGGAGGCACTGAAAGAGCTTCGAACGCTGAACATTAACGGTTGCATGGAATTGGAGTCACTGCCAAGTATTGAAAGATTGGTTTCTTTGCGGGAGTTGTGCACATTCAATTGTGTCAAGCTTAAGAGCATCCAAGGCTTAGAGCATTTGACAAAGCTTCGAAGGTTGAAAATTATTGACTGCATGGAATTGGAGGAACTACCATGTATTGAAACATTGGTATATCTAGAGCGGTTGGATACACGTAAATGTGGCAAGCTGAAGAACATACAGGGGTTTGCGCAATTGAGAGAGCTTCAATTACTAGATGTTAAGGAGTTCCCTAAGTTAAATGACCTGCCAGGTCTTAAACGTCCAATCTCATTGAACATGCTTTATAGCTTTGGATGTCGAAAACTGCGGTGGGATGGCGGGATAGTATAGGAATTGCACCAAAGATTGAAGCCTTCATAATCTAAAAATATGAAGTATTATGTTGGCAACACCTCATACTCCCAATAACGGCCAATGCCAGAGTTCAAGAGCAAGCTCTGTCATGATCTTTTCACATTGCTAAATTTTGCTTCACTTGTTTTAAATCTCTTTCTAAGAACAAAGAGTTTCCTTTGGCATTTATTGAGCAGTAATGACATGAATATATATATTTATTTGATTTTATGACGTATATCTTCATGTTAGAAGTGGCCTATATGATCCAATCATGTAAACTAATATTTACAAGTCTATCGAGTCATAAATATGCAAGACAATATATGCCTATCATTAAATTGAAATATATACATTATCCAACGATAAACATATACTACCCAACATATTAATGAGTGGTAAATATGCCTTGCTTTTCGATCACTGCTATTAATTCAAATTATGTTAATGCAGACCCTCGGGATATTTTTTATTTTTAACCACGTGGTGAGTCGGTAGCTACCAGTCCTAATCTAAGGGAGACCCAAGATCAATCCTTGTAGCTGCCACTATAACACCAAGAGTACATCCAACTACCTGCAAGTCGATATACTAAGATCCTATGATTTTAGCAAAGTGAGACTCTCGTGCCGCCAAGGCGGGGGTGGGGAATCTTCTCTCAAGCTATCACCATAGCAGGTCATGTACTCAATGAGATTTGAACCATGGTCTCTTGAGCTTCACCCAAGTAGACTTACCCGCCACCATGGCAGGTCATGTACTCAATGAGATTTGAACCATGGTCTCTTGAGCTTCACCCAAGTAGACTTACCGTTAAACCACACATCACTGTACGAATTTACTTTTTTTTGGTAGGTAAGTACCCAAGGGGATTTGAACTAGTGACCTATCGCAAGGAGTGCCTTAACAATGCACCCATTCACCGTCAATCCAAAACCCCATGAGAGACATGATTTTTTTTAATAGATGAAATAAGTCGATCCCTAAGTTCATTTGTATAGTTATCAACGTCTTGAAGAATCCCACGGTGGAGGATTGTATGGCAATCTATCGACATGTTTAAATTGTTTAAAATATGAATTTATTTGTGCAACATATAATAATACACAATTTTTTTATTTTTTTTATTTTATTTTTTTTTATTACAATTTGAATCACTCATTCTTGTTTTAATATTAATTTAAGCGTATTGCATTTCTATGTTCTCATCAAAATTTTAAATTCAAAGTTAAGTTAAAAATTTGTTGTTAAATATTTACATTATTGATTAAAAATATTTTAACGCCAATACAAAACATATTAACCCAAAGACATAAAACACTTAATGAAAATATACCCAACTTTGAAATATACACTTAATTTAATATTTTTTCAATGTAAAAATCACACCCGTTTGAACTAGGTTGAATTAATTGTAATTATGTAATTACATGTATTGACTAGTTATATTTATGTTGTAAGGCGTTTCTTTTTGAAATGAATTTTTTTATGTGCCATGGTATATTGTTTTACGCAATTGATTTGGTGTGTTAGATGATTGAAAAAATTCCTAAGGCTAGATGATCAGAGGCAGTTGTATGTTCATAATGACCCACAATGTTGTGTATGCTAATTCCCCTTTTCTGGCGATTGCTCTTTCTTCTTCTTCTAGAGTGGCTTATTTCTTGGTGATGGTGGTAAGCAGGACTAATCCCTTGACCTTGATTCTTCGTTTACGTGGTGCTACAATTCAAGGGGCGACTGTGGAGTGCCAATGTGATAAGAAGTCACAAATAATCACAAATAACTTAACGCAGTTGAATCCCAAAACGATATCTAATATAATGCACTATGTAAAACCCCCATACTTAAAATCTCAAAGCTCTCAAAGGTCGTATTCTGTTCTCTCATCCTGTACCTGTTAGAGCTCGTATTTTAGTTCTCCTTGTTCGAATCTCTTCCTAAAGAACGACAATCAAACATAAGACTTCAAGAACATGAACTTCAATAGGTAAGAGTCGCACTTTCTTAATTGTGTGCAACAGGTAAGACTAGCACTTTCTTGATTTTCTACAACACGTAAGACTGGCACTTTTTTGATTTTATGCAACATTAGACTCACTCTTTCTTGATTTCCAAATTTGATTCCCTTCTCTAATGCTTTTATTTTTTCTCTGAATTGAATGTGTTTATTTACAAACTGTGGTCATCCTGAGTAGATTAAGAACAATGGGCCAAGGATTTGGGGATGGCCATGAAATAAATAGAATCTAAATAAATATGGTCGAGAATACCCCATGTTTTGTATTTGTCTCCATTTTTCTTTTTTGCAAGGTGCATGGCATTTGACGTTGGTTTTGGTAAAAAAATATTTACAAACTGTCGTCACTCCTATTGGAAGGAAACATAGTCTACTTAGATTTCTAAAACTTATACCACACCCTAAAATGCGTCGTCCGCTATTAAACAATGAAAGACGTTGACAAATGAAATTTCTTGGCAAGATGTAAAAGTTTTAGCAGGTTCCTGAACTATAGTTATTTAAACTATTTGTTTGAATGTAAATGATTTAGTAAATTGAACAATTTTGGATACTTAAGTTCTATAAATTATAGAATTAAATTTAAAAAACATTACAAATTCTAAACGGAATTAAAAACACATCTATATAGAATTATCACATTAAATTGAATTATATTTAAGCATTAAGTATATCTTTATAAGTTGATATTGTATTAAACACTAGGTATATCTTTATACGTTGAAATTGTAAAGATGGATTGAAAGTAGGTAAGTATGGCCGACACACTGACATGGCTCTTATATCTTTTTGCTTTAGGGGATTTCTGGCCTATCTTTCTTTAATGGCTGGCTGGCTTTTTCAGAGCAAAGGTTTTTGACTTCACCCTGCCTGCCTGATTGGATGGAAGGAATCACTTGAAATGCAGGAAATCAACTATTTGGCTAAATAAAAGACGAGTTTGGGAAACCAGATGCCCATATGACTTGGACCTCATCCAAACCAATCTTTTCTTTCTAAAATGTGTGTTTCAGAGTTGTAAAGATGGATTGAAAGTAGGTAAGCGTGGCCGATAATTCGAGATTTGAATCTTTTATAGACCAAAAGCAAGTTAAGATGAAT
Source organism: Pinus tabuliformis (assembly GCA_031772625.1). NCBI lineage: Eukaryota > Viridiplantae > Streptophyta > Pinopsida > Pinales > Pinaceae > Pinus > Pinus tabuliformis. Next base: position 277,433,802 of record CM062806.1, on the reverse strand, counting down.
CAAAATTAATCATTTATGTGTAGGTTTATCTTTCAAATAATTTAGAAGTCATAGTCACTTATCCTCGATAACTACTCTCATGAAAACGAGTCAACCATTGATAGTGTTTGGCCATAAGGATTTTGGCATATTAAGAAATTTATTTGAGTCAACCATTGAGAGGGTTTGGCCATGAGGGTTTTCACATATTACAAAAGTTAGTTGATTAAGAGGGTTTGGCCATGAGGGTTTTCACATATTACGAAAGTTAGTTGATTAAGAGGGTTTGGCCATGAGGATTGTGGTTAAGGATATTGGGATAAGATTTGAATATTTTTGTTAGCGAATTATGATTAATATTTAGTAAAGAAAATGATACATATATTATTATATTATTGATAAGTTTATGATTCAATCTCTATTTTGCTTTAAAATAATAGGTAAAATAGTTATTTCATACAACATTTTGAGTAAATAAAATGACACATATATTATTGATGAGTGTACGATTTAATTCTCATTTTTCCTTTAAATAAAGGGGCAAAAGAGTTATTTCATAAAACATTGGTAAAATAATTGAAGAAATTAACTAGACATATCATATTCAAGCTTATTTATGACTCGAAGGTAGATTTGGACATTCTTAAATATGGATGATGAAGTTTCGATTTATGAAAGATGATTTAAGTTAAATTATTTTGAAGAGATTCATCTCCAAGAACTTTTTGGAGATATTAACCCTTACTTGTCTTATGTTGGATGTGTGATATTCATCAATATTCTCTGTTTAATTTCTACACCTTTGTATATAATTCAAGCAAGAGAATTGTGCCATTGATAGCAAAAGGGTTGGAGCATTTTCAACTTTTGCATTGGTTAAGGAATGAGGTAATTTTTTTTCCCAACCTTCATTCCTTTGTCTCTCTAAGCTCAACTGCTCAACTCTTGAGATTGGAATCGTGTAAAGTTTTGTAAAAAATACTATTTTGATTCATACCAAGCTTCTGAGTATCAAGTTCACCTACTTTCTTGGCATGAACATATGTTCATGTTGCTTGGATCGACCTTAATAAAGTCTACACTATTGCAATGAGATTCATAATTTTTGCACCAATTTTAATTGTGTGACCTGTGGTGAATTGTAGTAAGAGTTTTAGTGGTATTTTATGCCACAGGGATTAATAATAATCAAAATGGGCATGAAATGAACCACACTAAAGGTTTTCTTTCCTGGACATCAAATGGTGGAGACCATATCTTCTGCAATATATATATATATATATTTTAGAGAATTCTGAATTTATTCACCCATTTAAATTTAAATATTAAATTGCCAACACAATGTGATTTTGGTATATATATATATATATATATATATATATATATATATATATATATATATATATATATATATATATATATATATATATATTAAAAAAACTTATTCCAAAATGCCACTTTTAATCCATTACAGTCATTGTAGAATGTGATCCCTGTCTAAGAGGAGATAAAAGACAGACAAATGAAAGAATATACAAGGCTGGGCTACATCATGTTCCACTTAGAAAGATGTCACTGCTATGGTTTCTATCCCTTTTATTTTATTTTTTGAAGAGTCATATGGCCAAAAATGATGGACATCTTCCTCTTTTTCTTTTTAATCTCACTGCACGATTGATTCGCTCAGTCATGCAACTTTTAGACGCTTATGGCTACCCTAAAGTTGGAGTTGCATTAGAGCTGGGAACGTCCTTTTGTGTTATGAAATGGAGATCTAACTGAAGGCTCACCAGATTAGTTCACTTCGGAGAAGACTTCCTGAGTTCACTTTCGTGGTTTAGACCACAGAAAATGATGTGGGAGCATCCCTAGTGCATTGAAAATTCTAGATCACCTGAAAAATAATTGTTTTTGTTTTGCTAATTTTGAATTTTTGCAGTAGTCCTACTATAAAAAAGGGAAAATGGACTACAACGTAGAGACGAGTGCATAAATGTAGGGATTTATTAGTAAGATTACACATGGTCCTAGTTGACTTGGTGACTTGGTCAAGTTCCAACTATGATCAATTATACATGATGTGGAACCCACTATGAAAAACGAAGTCCAAGAGGTTAAAAGCCCATCAAAGTGAAAGGAGCACTTGAATTCATTTTAATGTAGTTGGAATTAGCTCAATAATGAGGAGCTTGGAGTACCTCAACAATGCGAAGAATTGGATAGCTGGTGTGGGAGCTTGGAGTTTAGATGGGAAGCTTTGATAAACCAATGGTAAACTCGAGACAGGACAACGTTGCCATATAAGGAGCACCAAAATTTCCAAAATAAGGAAAAGGACCAAGATTCCTGTCAGGGTTTCCTTGGTTGGTGAACTCAGGAATTGTTGCCATTAGTTGCAATCTAAGATCTACTAAGGAATATTTCCAAGGAAGGATGTTTTTCCGAGGTCAATTAATTGATTTAAGAACTTGACAAAACCAAATCAAAAGAGGGGTAACTATGCACAAAGGTTTACCAAGAAACTGTGAACTGCAATATACACCTTGGTGAACCAAGGACTTAATGTACGACAACCAATCTCCCCTAATGTTGTGTTCGGTGTATCAGAGTATACAAGGTGACAGACTTAGTTACCTATGGATGGATAACAAGCTATAGGGGGCTCCCAAAATATACACAATGGTACGTGGGAGTACAGTCCGTAGTAGTGATTTCTAATGCGTAACCGTTTGATGAGAGAATTCCCATATACTTACCATGCGTGGAGCACCTCCTATATACCCGAAAGTACTGGAGAACGATCCTATACACTTCCGTACATGGAATGAGATTTCATCCCCAGGATACAATGCTGGAAAATAATGACAACTCCTACGTTTAATGACGCTAGAACATATCTCTAGCCTAGACCTCTAAATGTTTTCATTAATGACAAATGCTCCTTAGGTTAATTGAGGTAAATTTTAAGTTGATCTTCAATTAAGTTTCGGTTTTAAGGCTCAAAATGATGTCACCTGAACACCTATGATGCAAATATCATGAGAAAATGATTCTTTCCATTTCAATGAAAGATAATCTAGTAAGGGAAGAGATTCAAACAATGATGAAACAACAAAGAATGCAACAAACAAAGCTTTCCTAACTAGATCTTTCACTTTAATTTTCCAAATACAACCACCAAAAGTGAAATTATTTCAATTTTTCTTTCAATGAATGAAAATGCACTTGATGCACTTTTAGCTTTTAATCACTAAACAATATAATCTATGTCCAATGATAAATCTCAAAAACTGACTTTTCAATGCAATGTGATCTAATGCACTTTACGAAAAGTAAATTATGAGATGAAAACTAAATGAATGAAAAATAAATTTCTTTATGGTCTCAAAAGAACTAATAATTCTCAAACAAAATCAAATCAATATTCCTTCCAAACATACAAGCATCAAACAACAATTTTAATTGACTCAAAGAATCAAAGACTCAACCAAAATTTACTTTCAGCACTTCAAATGATGGGAGGGACTTTTTCACACCACAAAGGAACTAACACAAATCAAAGAAAATTCAATGCACACAGAGTAGGAGGATGACCTCAGAGGTCAAGATAGACTAGGATTTTTAGCAGAAACCCTAAAATTTCTCAATTTTAAGGATCAACACTACTTTACATAGAAAATCCGCGCTGACAGGGTCATCAACGTTACTTTACATAGAAAAATCCGTGCTGGCAACACTAATTTACAAAAAAAAAATCCGTGTTGGATGAGAAAATGGACCAATGCGAGAAGATAATGGAAGACAAGGTTTCCAGTGCGACTGTACTTGGAAAATTTAGTGCTGCCAGCGTGACTGTAACTGATAAAAATGCCCTGAGCGAGGAAATATTAGGAAAAGCAAGTAGATCTTGAGAAAAACCATATACCTGATACCCAAAATGACTGAATATTCAGAGTACAAACTCAAAGGCAATCAAAACCAAGGATCATTGAAAGGTGGCCAAACTAATCAAAAAGGCCAAATGAAAAAGGAGGTTTGAAAGAGCTATAGGCCTCCCCAGTGGAGTTGCATTTTTGTTATCTAGGCAATCCCTTCTACAGATAAAAGTAATCCCTCTAGTCTAATGACCGAATCTAGTAATACCAAAACAAAGACATGCAAAAATCTCCTAGCTTAAATCAAAATGACATGAGAGAGGAAAGATGGCCTACCTCACTCCTATGCGGTCACTTTTGATGTCGATCTCAATCTCCTCACTTCTATGCTTGATCCTCACTATTATGTTGCGAATGAATACCTGCAAGAGAGATCAAACAAAGACAACAAAGGAAAAAAATAGCATATGCATTCTAATGTAAACTATATGACAGATCAAGGGGCATCATACTAAGCAAGTAGTCATTTACATGCTTATGGAAAGTAAACATGCATTGTATTAATAATAAATAGAAGAGGGAAGCATACAACCACTACCTTGATGTTGGAAGCCTCCTTCAGGATGGGTTTCCAAGTCTAAGCCAAGACTTCACAAGCTCTCCTTTCTCCTTCACAAATTGGCAGCACTTAGGCACAATTTGGTAGCAACATGACCAATCTAGTCTAAACAACCATTTGAGGGTGTAAGGGAATTCATTTATAGGGAAGGAAAGGGAGTTAGGGATCCACAGAAGGGGGAAGAAGATCCACATATTAAGGGGAATATCCCTAAAGGTAGGATCAAGGACTGAAAATGGGAGAACGCAACCATATCCTTATTCAACAATAACAAGCTCGTTGTTCTCGAGGCTTCTAGTAAGAGAAGCTTTTGCTCCATTTTCGGAGAAATTGCCTGAAGAGGGCCATCGCGGGTTTTCCTATCAAAAGTTGCGCTGCCAGTGCTAGTCAATAGTTAGACCAAAGGGTATGATCCAAGTGGATGTTGGTGTCCACTCACCTATCCCACTTGGACCCCCACAACTGTCTCTTTCAGTGTTTCAATTTCCTTAATTGTAGCACAATTTACTATTTTTGGTAGTTTTACTAGTCCTGAACTTCCGGAGTTGTTTTGAGGCCCTAAACGAAGATTTTTTGGGAAAACCAGTGGCAACATGGGTCGTGGACCATTTTTTCTCACTCAAAAGTTATCGTCCTCAGATAGGTCTTTCTAACGAGGTATTGTGCGTGTCAAATGAAGATTGTATGCCAAAGTTACGACCCCAAGAAGTTGATGTACCAATTTACCGAAACGGGGCCCATAGTTTGGCATTTCATCTCCTAGGGTTAGGCTTTTGGATGTGTTGATGCATCCAAAATCACTACATCAACATCGGGGAAACCACCCGATCCGGACCTTAAAAGTAGCTCATTTTCTGTTTAGTGTGGTGGCTCCGACTGGATATAATGGGACCAGTTTCCCAATGATTTATGAATGGGATGGATAAGTGTTTAATTTACTTATATCTAATGGAAAATGATGAAATATTTATTCTAAAATGCAATACTAATCTATCCCGGGAAGTTTCTGTTTTAGTGCAACTCTTAATGGTTCTTATTAAAAAGTAGCCATGTAGATGACTCTACTTTTTAAACAAAAATATTCATTCATATGATAATTACTTTGTTCAAATAGTTGAACAAAGTAATAATTAAAACATTATTGCACTGATATTTATATATTATTGACACATATATAGATGAAAGATAACAACCCTTGAACATTCAATAGTGATATGTAAAAGAGATTGCTGTAAGAGCTTATACATACATCAATAATAGCAAAAATAAATGAATGCTAGTTCACATAAAAGAATGAAGCAAAACATAGATAATAGTACCATATGTGTTCGAATCCTTCCAACATGAATTTGCATTTGGATCCTACTCTCTAACTTAGAAATACTCTTATAGGAAGCAATAGTGCATATCAGACAAAAGTACTCTTCGTTAAAAGCTCATAATACAGGTCCAATTTCATAATATATATATATATATATATATATATATATATATATATATATATATATATATATATATATATATATATATATATATATATATATATATATATATATATATATATATATATTGGAAGCACAATAGTGCAACTTCCAATCCAAGTCTTCATACAAAATTTTAGGACCCCTTCTAAAAACATGAAAGGGTCTATAAATACTATCTAGACTAACTAACTATGAAATAAAAATGCTGTGAGCTGGTGTAACCAAATCACAAATACATGAAAATCTCCCCGAAATAGATATGCTTGCAGTCGGTAAGGATGGTTCATTGTTTCGGCTGACTATCTTTTGGCTTGAGCTGGCATATGGCGAGCATTGGTTGCAATTCTGGAGGATGACTCATACGTGAATGAAGCTGGGCAGTATAGGTGGCATTAGTAATTTTAGGAATCATGTAACCAATTGCATCAGTCAGGCATTTGATTGCTGTCCTTTGACTATATGGTTTCACAAGGAAGAACCAAAAGGTTTCCCATGTTAATGTTTGGATGCCCGCGATTAATCTCTGCCTCTTTTCCAGCTCCTGCTTCCATGTCTGCTCCAATGCTTTGACTGATGGTAATTTCCCTGGGGTACATTCTGAAATTAAATTTGACAAATAAAGAGTATTATTAATCAATTCCACTAAATTACCAGTCGCCGATCTACATCTCGATGTTGCCCTTTCTGCCTTCATCAGTTGAGTTTTCCACTCAAGGAACAGGATTTCCTTGTGTGATTCCAGAATTTGAGGCAGATTTGCGTCTTGTCCTTCCTTGGTTTCTTGCCAGGAAAGAAACTTTGTTAGTGTTTCATCTTCCTGTTCCAACTTTTGTCTGTCGTCAACTGACTTATCAATCATAGACGAGGAAATCTCACAGAAGGGAGGAACAAGAGAAATATTATTACATAACAAGTTCAATTGAGTAGATAATGTTTTAGTTATTTGGAGAGCCTCTGATTTGAATTCCTCTACCTGAGGAAATTCTTTGAACCTTTCTATTTGTAATGACAGCTGAGCAATCTGTTCATCTTTCAATTTTCTCAACTGTTCATTCATTGTCTTTAGCTTGTTCAATGCTTGAGACAACTCTTTTTGCTTTTGAACTACATGTTGGTCTATCCTCTGTTTCTCTTTTAGCAATTGCTCATTTGATTGCTTCTGTGCTGCTAACTGCTGCTCTAACTGCTCTATCCTCTGTTGTTTTTCATGTACCTATGTCTCTAGTGAGATGATCGCTTGATCCTTTTCTTTAAGAAAATTGCTGACTTCCGATGCCTTATCCATAGTAGCTGTTGTATATGCCCCGACATACTGAGAGAGCTTAGTAAGATCTTCAGAAGGGTTGACTTCCTCTCTCCATACCACATTAGTTATCTCCATCTGTGTAGGTAAAAGAGAAGATTGATCAAGTTTTCTCTTTTTCCTTTGTCTCTTTATTACAGCCCTATGCTTAGGGTTGTAGAAGACATCTAAGGGTGGTATTTCTTCTACACGTAGAACAATCTCATCAGAAGGGTTCTCTGGAATCATTTCAACATCTGTCTGAGTCATGGGTGGGCTGCTAGTTCCTTCAGATGGAACTGTATTAGTTGTTATCTTCTGTCTAGTTGTTACTTCAGGTGTACTAAATCCCTGCAAGCTCTCAGTATTGCTGATAATTGAGTCAAACTATTGCCATTCTTTGAGTAGTTTGGGATCAATATGAATGTCTGAATCAATAAGTTCACTGCCCTTTTCTTGTCCTTGCTCCTGCTCTGGTGTTTTTTCCTTCTCAGGAACTTTTTCCACTGCAGGAGCTTTATCAACAGCTTGTTGTTCAGTTTCACTTGACTGGACTGCCGGGGTTGTTGCTAATAGGTCTAAGGGCAGAGTTTGCAACCTCTGTTCCCTAAGCCTGTTAAACGTTTCTAGCCCTTCATCTTGATACCTCATCCTGGCCAATGTTTTAACTTGAAATAATGATTCAGCTGAGGAAAATAAATCATCAAATTCATCGGCTTTATGATCAAACTTAGCAAGTTTGGCCTGAGATGTGACATTATAAGCAACCTGTCTTGGATCATATGGCCTGTTAGGAATTGTGGCCAAATTCAGCATTAGCATCTTTTCTGTCTCCTTCTCTGCATGCTTGTAGTCATGCAGAGTGAAAATGCCGCACCATAAAGGGAAGATTTGCCACATGTGCTTCTTTGAATCCTTAAGGGTTCTAGATGTCCCTTCTACTGTTATTTGGTAGGCCAACTCCCGAGCTAACAATTTATCAGGCACATACAAGGGAAGAACATGGGGTTTGGTAAGGCTACCAAAAAGCCTTATATAAGTAAATTTCTCCTCCCCAAACCAACTGCCTACTGCTGTTAAATCGATTTCTGCTTCCGGGGATATCCTTGGAGCAGGTTTATTAAAAATAGAATAATATACAGGGAGAATAAAACCATTGCAAATTTTATACAAATGAATTTTGTAATGCACCTTCCATAACTGCTGGTGGTAAATATGGATTGGATTTGGGTCTTGAGGAGTCCATTTCCACCCAAGTATTGGATATTCCGAATTAAAGCAAATAGTATCCATAATATAAGCACTGTAATAAAACGAGGGAATAATACGGGAAGTTTTATGCTCATTTGTTCTATACTCTAAAATTGTTGTGGCTAGTTTACGAGACAAGATATTAGCCCAATCCATCACATAACTATTGATTGCAACTTCCATTAGGGGAACCATTTCTATGGTGAATTTGGTCGAATCATGTATTCCCCACATCCTAAACATCATAGCCCTGGCATAACAATAAGGGGAAGCCAAAGAGTCAACAGAGTACTTACTCGATGACTCGTACTTGTGCTTTTCGGGGAAATGTCTCCATTGCTTTATCGGGGCTGACTCTGAATCGTTCTCCTTTGCAAATGCCTCCAAGAATGCCTTGTTGTATCACTTCTCAGGTCGAGGTAAGTGGTACATTTTCATGAGATCTTCAGACTGAAATGAGTCAAATATCCTCCCATCAGCTGTGCAAAAGGTTCTGTCCGAGGCTGGAATTTTTTCCACCACCCATCTTACTACGTCCATATATGGCAGGATTTTAGCTCGTGCTTCTATTCTATGTAGATAGGAACAGGCTAACTCTTTAAGAGTTCCTTCCGATTTGTTAGTTGAGTCAGTTGTGGCTTCCTCTGATAATTCCTCAGGCTCCTCTGCTTCTATTAGATTGTAAATGCTCTCCCAGCTAGTGTTTCCTAGACCAAGGCACATCGTATCTAAGATTAATCCTTTTTTGCTTGGTCCAGGATCTTTGACTGGATGAGCTACTGCTGTGGGAGCTGCTGCTATAGACTTCTTTGATTTCTTACCCATTTTCTCTAGTTCTATAGTTTCAGAAGAATTCTGTGCAAACAGTGATACAGAGAAAATTTTCGTGGAACCCAATATGATAATGAATGGAATTACGTCGATTGGCATAAAATAAAATATAGTTAAGGATTACCACGGATGAAATCCTTTGAAAGATCCATCCTTAACTGCAATATTGAATAGCCATTTAAACTGTCAATCGTGGTAAATAACATCATAAATGCCCATCACGTCGCCCATATGCTAAATGATTGTTTCAAGCGTGCCTTAGATTTTATTGATCGACGATCAACAATAAATCGCTGATCGGTGATTGGGAGTGTCAAAAGGAAGGCTTTTAAGACTTGCTTTAAATATCTCCGATCACCAAAAGGTGATACAATATAATGCATGCAAACTTCCTTTAATATATTTGCTTTTTGAGATGTGCACCTAATTAATAGATCACAGTCGGGATTTGACATGGGCTTTATCCCTTTATCATGTGACTCCGCTAAGTGTCGATCGCCGATTGCGATTAGCTTTATCGCATTGGGAGTTTTTGGTTAGGCCTCTTCATATGTCCCTTTATTATTGATACAGGCGATTTGCTGATTGCGATTTGCTTTATCACATCGGAGGAATTGAGGGGCTTCACTTCATTGTGCATCCGCATTTGTTTTCCTCGATTTCCCAATAGTGATTACCTTTTCGGATCAGAGGATTGGGTGAGGTGTTATTTTTTGTGTGTTTCCTTTAATATTGCGATATGCGATCTCCGATCACTTTATCGCAATATAGAATGATTTCTTTTTAATATTATAAAGGAACACTTTATTCCTTATTTAAAAGGTCGTATAAAATGATTTATTTACATCGGGGCTTTTAACAAGGATTTTTCTTGTGATGAGGTACATACCATTTTATTCAGATATCTAACTAAGTTTATTTTTTGAGGGACCCATTTCATATTAAGATTTTGTATAAAAATTTATATGAAATGGGGGGGTTGTTGTATAGCAAAACATGATGTTTAGGATTTTCCATTGTTTCTCAACAATAAATAGGCCTTCGAACCTCATTGTAACACAGTTTAGAGGCATGTAACCACCACATCTCTTCTCAGAGATAAGCTACCATCGCCCGAGCTAGTTTATTTCCATTTGTGTTTGTAAGCATATTTCAATATTTTACATTAATGAAATGAAGTATTATTTCTACTACATCTTTGTCTTTATGGTTATCTCTATAATTTGTTGCGTTCCTGCATAAATCCGGATCAGTGGTATCAGAGCGGCTTGCTCTTTCTCTGTTTTTCTTTGCATGTCCCCAATGAGGTCAGGATATAAGGAGTTAGGGCTTGAACTGGTCGAACCTTTCCAAGACCAATCTCGCAAATCCCAATGGTATCCCATGGCAGATGAAAAGAAAGACGAAGAGTCAGGAGATCCTATCAAAATCTTGCTCGAAGAATCCCTCGAGCAACAAAGGAATGCGATGATGGACAACTTTGCCTAGATCCTTCAGCGACTACCTAGGGGTGATGCCTCTACTTAACCAACAACTACTCTAGAAACGCCACTCCCTTTAAGGTACATGTTAACTTTGAAATCCTCATATTCGAGGGCCAAATAGATGTAGACATTGTAGATAAATGGTTGAAAATGTTAGAAGGATATTTTTCTTTTCATGATCTTTCCAGCTGAGAAAAGATTACTTTTGCTCTTCTCAAAGCGCCCCCCACGTCAAGGACTAGTGGGAAACTTACTACGAGTAGAAGGATGAAAGTACGGGCTCATTGTTTTCACCCACACCCACTTGGAATTCATTCTGGGATGCCATCAAGAAGAAGTACTACCTTTTCAGAAGCTATGAGGATATATACATAAAGTGGACCACGCTGCAGCAGGGAAGGGACCAAGACGTGCCGGAGTTTACTAAAAATTTTCATACCCTTTGCACAATGTTGGGTATCAAGGATTCTGAGCAGCATTTGGTACTCAAATATCGTGGCTACCTACACAGTTACATCCATGACGAGATGGAATTCCTGGATATCTCGCTTGGCACTACGTACCAATACACTGTCAAGATCAAGCAAAAGTTTAAACATAAGAAGCGAGACTTTGGATCCATGAATCCAAAGCAAGGGAAAGGCTTCTCCAAACCGCATAACTAAGGACAAAGCCAAGGCAGTGTGACTCAAGACAACCCGTCAAAGCTGCAAGAAAATAAAAACACCACAAATTCAAAGAAGGACATAGGAAAGTGGTGTGAGTTCCACAAGAGCCCCACTCATAACACAAGTGAGTGTCAGGCCAAGTAGTCACTGGTGGCCGAGTTGAAGGCTTCAAAGTCAGATGCATGTTCAGAGCCTGAGTCAGAACCCAACAAGAGGAATGAAAAAGGGAAACATATCATTAATGTGGATCCCAATGCCACTATTTCCATTGCCAAGATCTAGAAGAATGATCCCGAATATCCAGAGGAGGGGGAGCGTCTTATCCAATCACAAATGTGGGTGAAGGGTTTGCCGTTGCAATTCGTTATCGACAGTGGCAGCCAAAATAACCTCATTTTAGAAGAGGTTGTGAAGCGGTTGGGCCTACTGACCATACCACACCCGCAATCGTATAGTATTAGGTGGCTTCACCAAGGACGAGATCTCCAAGTCCGCCAGTAATGTCACCTTCCCTACAGCATCAAGCCCTTCACAGACAAGGTATTGTGTGATGTTGCACCTCTTGATGTTTGTGATGTATTATTAAGCCAACCATACTTGTGGAAGCGACATGTTGTGTATGAGTCAAGGCCTCACGCTGTTATTATTTCTTTTGGTAATACATTATACAGGATATCAGAGGTAGACCCACCTACCGCCACTTCTTTGATCTCTGCTAAGAAAGGCAGTAAGATCATCTCCCAGACTAGGAAATTTATTTTCTTTCTGGTTCGCGCTCAAAGTAAGGGGAATATCGTAGCCACATCCATGGCCCCCAGGAAGGGTTCCTCCACGCAACAAAAGCAGGTGGATATGGTCATGAAAGAATATAGGAACACCTTCTCCTCATCCACAGGGGTACCATTGCACTGTCAGGTCAAGTATTCATTTGATCTGACTCCCAGAGAACCTTTACCCAACGGGCCGATATATCACTGCTCCATTGTGGAAAATTCCAAGTACAAGTAGCGACATGATCAACATCGGGTTCCACACAAGTTTCAGGTGGGGGACAAAGTCTCGTTGCATTTGTAGAAAGAACACCTTACAAGAGCCCATCGGAAGCTCAGACCACTCCGATATGGTCCTTACATCATTACAAAGGCTGTGGGAAACAATGATTTGGAGAACAACAATCCCACATTCCTTAGCTTGCACCGAATGATCAATGTGGACTGCCCTTGACCATGCTTCCCACCATTACTGGACACATCAGAGATTACAGAACATCTCACCAGGGACCAAGTTCAGCAGAAGATTCCCCATCTCATGGAGGCACTCAATGCAGTGGAGACCACTGCTTCCTAAGGGAGGAGGAATGATCCAAGTGGATGTTGATGGCCACCCACCTATCCCAGTTGGACACCACAACTATCTATTTCAATTTTTCAGTTTCCTTAATTGTAGCACAATTTACTATTTTTGGTAGTTTTTTGGGTCCTCAATTTCCAGAGCCGTTTTGAGGCCCTAAAAGATGTTTTTTGGGAAAACTAGGAGCAATAAGGGCCATAGTCCAATGTTTCTCACTCAAAAGTTGTAGTCCTCGGATAGATCTTTCTAACAAGGTATGGTGTGCATCAAACAAAGATTATATGCCAAAGTTACAACCCCGAGAAGTTGATGTACCAATTTACCCAAACAGGGCCCATATTTTGGTGCTTCATCTCCTAGTGTTAGGTTTTTGGATGTTTAGGGTTTTCCATTGTTTCTCAAACAATAAAGAGGCCTTCGAGACTCATTGTAACATAGTTCAGAGGCATGTAGTCGCCACATCTCTTCTCAGAGATAAGCTACTCTCGCCCAAGCTAGTTTATTTCCATTTATGTTTGTACGCATATTTCAATATTTTACATTAATGAAATGAAGTATTATTTCTACTGCATCTCTGTATTTATGGTTATCTCTAGAATTTTTGTGTTCCTGCATAAATCTGGATCAGGGTACCAACACGAGTTTTCCTGCTAAAAGTAGAGTTGGGCTTGTAAATAGGGTTTTTGACAAGCTCTTCCAAAATTACTTCAAGGCATTTCTTCTTATTTTCTTCACGGATGCTTTGATGAATGTTTTTCATGGTGAATTCATTGACAGATTTTGTCACTTTGTGAAATTTTGGGAAAAGTTCGACAACTGAGGGTATGAGATAGGGATTGCGATAAATTACTGTATAAAAAGGCTCCCATAATCCCTTGGTAGGTTGACGAGCCTCCAAAAATTTTCCCTTAATTGCTTCTCCCAACTGCGGAGTCTCCCAGATTCCCTTGGCAGGTTGACGAGGCTCCTAACTCTCACCCTGAATTGGTGCTCCCAACTGCAGAGGCTCCTAGATTCACTTGGCGGTTGACGAGCCTCCAAGCTCTTTGCTTGGACCCCTGTTGCCAGCTATAAGGGTTCCCAGATTCCCTTGGCAAGTTGACAAGCCTCCAAACTCTTATCTTGTATGGCTCATGCGAGCTGTAGAGGCTCCATATGCCCTTGGCGAGTTGACAAGCCTCCAAACTCTCGCCTTGGACGACCGCTGCCAGATTACCTTGGTAGGTTGATGAGCCTATAAACTATCAGCTTGAACTATTACCCCCAGCTCGAGAGGCTCCCATATTCCCTTGGCACGTTGATGAGCCTCCAAACTCTCGGCTTGGACTGGTGTTATCAATTGCAAAGGCTCCCAAATTCCCTTGGTAGCTTGACGAGCCTCCAAAGTCTTAGCTTATATGGATGCTCCCAACTACAGAGGCTCCCAGATTACCTTGGTTCGTTGACGAGCCTCCAAACGTTCCACTGGAATGGTTGTTCCCATCTGCAAAGGCAACAAGATTCCATTGCCAAATTTAACATCCTCCAAACTCTTTCCTTTTGCGGCTTCTCTGACATTATACCCTCCCAGATTCCTTTGGCAGATTGACGGGCCTCCACACTTTTAACTTGTTCGACAACTTCCATCTGCAGAGGCTCCCAAACTTCCTTGGAAACTTCACGAACCTCGAGATGATTAGCTTGTCCAACTCCAATTTGTAGAGGCTCCCACACTCCTTTGGCAACTTATCGAACCTTCAAGATGTCAAAATTAAGGATTGTAGTGGTCTAGTGGAGGTTAGGCCATTTCCAACAACCTTGATAACCCTAAAGTTGGAGGGTTGTGGTGCATTGAGGAAAGTAGGAGGGCTTTCTGGTCTTCCAAATCTTAAAACGTTGAACACTAGCTGCTGCATAGAATTGGAAGAGCTACCAAGTATTGAAACCTTGATATCTTTGGAGGACTTGTGTGTATTTAATTGTGTCAAGTTAAAGAGATTACAAGGGTTAGAGCATTTGACAAAGCTTCGAAACTGAATATTAATTTGTGCATGACATTGGAAAAAATACCAAGTTTTGAAACATTGGTGTCTTTGGAAGAGTTGTCTGCATTTAATTGTGTCAAGCTGAAGAGCATACATGGGTTGGAACAACTGAAAAATCTCGGAAAAATGAACATTAGTGCCTGCATAGAATTGGAGGAGTTATTAAGTGTTGAAAGATTGGTATCTTTGAGCAAGTTGTGTGCATTTAATTGTGTCAAGTTGAAAAACATACAGGGGTTGGAGGCACTGAAAGAGCTTCGAACGCTGAACATTAACGGTTGCATGGAATTGGAGTCACTGCCAAGTATTGAAACATTGGTTTCTTTGTGGGAGTTGTGGGCATTTAATTGTGTCAAGCTTAAGAGCATCCAGGGCTTAGAGCATTTGACAAAGCTTCGAAGGTTGAAAATTGTCGACTGCATGGAATTGGAGGAACTACCATGTATTGAAACATTAGTATATCTAGAGCGGTTGGATACACATAAATGTGGCAAGCTGAAGAACGTACAAGGGGTTGTGCAATTGAGAGAGCTTCAATTACTAGATGTTAGGGAGTTATTTGAGTTAAATGACTGCGAGGTCTTGAACATTTGATCTCGTTGAACACGCTTTATAGCTCTAGATGTTGAAAATTGTGGTGGGATGGCGAGGTAGTAGAGGAATTGCACCAAAGATTGAAGCCTTCATAATCTAAAAATATGAAGTATTATGGTGGCAACACCTCATACTCCCAATAATGGCCATTGCCAAAGTTCGAGAGAAAGCTCTGTCATGATCTTTTCGCATTGCTAAATTTTGCTTCACTTGTTTTAAATCTCTTTCTAAAAACAAAGAGTTTCCTTTGGCATTTATTGAGCATTAATGACATGAATATATATATTTATTTGATTTTATGACGTATATCTTCATGTTAGAAGTGACCTATATGATCTAATCATGAAAGACCTGTATGTTGAGGAAAGTAGGAGGGCTTTCTGGTCTTCCAACGATAAACATACACTATCCCACATATCCCTTGCTCTCCGATCAGTGCTATTAATTCAAATTATGTTAATGTGGACCCTCGGCATATTTTTTAATAGATGAAATAAGTCGACCCCTAAGTTCTTTTGTATAGTAATCGACATCTTGAAGAATCCCACGGTGAAGGATTGTACTTTTGGCAATCTATCGACACGTTTAAATCGTTTAAAATATGAATTTACTTGTGCAACACATAATAATACACATTTTTTTCATTTATTTTTTATTACAATTTGAATCACTGATTCTTGTTTTAATATTAATTTGAGTGTACTGCATTTCTATGTTCTCATCAAAATTTTAAATTTTAAATTTAGTTAAATTATTTTTTGTTAAATATTTACATTATTGATTAAAAATATTTTAACGCCAATACAAAACATCTTAACCCAAAGACATAAAACACTTAATGCAAATATGCCCAACTTTGAAATAATATTATGAATTAATTTAAAAGAATAATTTTATTTAATATTTTTTCAATGTAAAAATCACACCCGGTTGAACTAGGTTGAATTAAATGTAATTATGTAATTATATGTATTGACTAGTTATATTTATGCTGTAAGGCCTTTCTTTTTGAAATGAACTTTTTTATGTGCCACGGTGTACTGCTTCACGCAATTGATTTGGTGTGTTAGAGGATTGAAAAAATTCCCAGGGCCAGATGATCAGAGGCAGTTGTATGTTCATAATGACCCACAATGCTGTGTAGGTTGATTCCCTTTTTCTGGCGATTGCTCTTTCTTCTTCTTCTAGAGTGGCTTATTTCTTGGTGATGGTGGTAAGGCGGACTAATCCCTTGACCTTGATTCTTCCTTTAAGCGGTGTTACAATTCGAAGACGATCGTGGAGTGCTAATGTGATAAGAAGTCACAAATAACTTAACGCAGTTAATCCCCAAATGATATCTAATATAATACACTATATAAAACCCCATACTTAAAATCTCAAAGCTCTCAAAGATCGTATTATGTTCTCTCATCCCGTACCGGTTAGAGCTCGTATTTTAGTTCTCCTTGTTCGAATCTTTTCCTAAAAAACGACAATCAAACATAAGACTTCAAGAACATGAACTTCAATAGGTAAGAGTCGCACTTTCTTAATGGTGTGCAACAGGTAAGACTGGCACTTTCTTGTTTTTCTGCGAAAAATAAGACTGGCACTTTCTTGATTTTCTGTAACATTAGACTCACTCTTTCTCTGAATTGAATGTGTTTATTTACAGACTGTCGTCACACCGAGCAGCGACACCGAGCAGATTAAGAACAACGGGTCGAGGATTTGGGGACGGTCATGAAATAAATAAAATCTAAATAAATATGGTCGAGAACACCCCACGTTTTGTATTTGTCTCCATTTTTCTTTTTCGCAAGGTGCATGGCATTTGACGTTGGTTTTGGTAAAAAAGATATTTACAAACTGTCGTCACTCCTATTGGAAGGAAACATAGTTTACTTAGATTTCTAAAACTTATACCACACCCTAAAATGTGTCGTCCGCTATTAAACAATGAAAGACGTTGAAAACGAAATTTTGTTTGAAAATTGGCTCAGTCTCACAATTTGATGTTTTTGTCTTTTTATATTGGGTGGAATCTCATCCTAAAATTTCTTGGCAAGATCTAAAAGTTTTGGCAGGTTCCTGAACTATAGTTATTTAAACTATTTGTTTGAATGTATGAAATGAATGATTTAGTAAATTGAACAATTTTGGATACTTAACTTTTATAAATTATATAATTAAATTTAAAAAACATTACAAATTCTATATAGAATTATCACTTTAAATTGAATTATATTTAAGGACTCAGTATATCTTTATATGTTGATATTGTATTAAAAACTAAGTATATCTTTATACGTTGAAATTGTAAAGATGGATTGAAAGTAGGTAAGTATGGCCAACACACTGAAATTGTAAAGATGGATTGAAAGTAGGTAAGTATGGCCGACACACTGACATGGCTCTTATATCTTCTTGCTTTAGGGGATTTCTGGTCTATCTTTCTCTAATGGCTGGCTGGCTTTTTCAGAGCAGAGGTTTTGACTTCACCCGCTGCCTAAGCTTATACAGCACCCTGCCTGCCTGATTAGGTGGAAGGAATCACTTGAAATGCAGGAAATCAACTATTTTGGCTAAATAAAAGACGAGTTTGGGAAACCAGATGCCCATATGACTTGGACCTCGTCCAAACCAATCTTTTCTTTCTAAAATGTGTGTTTCAGAGTTGTAAAGATGGATTCAAAGTAGGTAAGCGTGGCCGATAATTCGAGATTTGAATCTTTTATAGACTAAAAGCAAGTTAAGATGAATCAAAATTAATCATTTATGTGTGGGTTTATCTTTCACATAATTTAGAAGTCATAGTCACTTATCCTCGAGAACTAGTCTCATGAAAACAAGTCAACCATTGACAGAGTTTGGCCATGAGGGTTTTGCCATATTAAGAAATTTATTTGAGTCAACCATTGAGAGGGTTTGGCCATGAGGGTTTTGACATATTACGAAAGTTAGTTGATTAAGAGGGTTTGTCCATGAGGATTGTGGTTAAGGATATTGAGTTAAGATTTGAATTTTTTTTATTAGCGAATTATGATCCATATTTAGTAAATAAAATGATATATATATTATTGATAAGTTTATGATTCAATCTCTATTTTTCCTTAAAATAATAGGTAAAAGAGTTATTTCATAAAACATTGGTGAAAGAATTGAAGAAATTAACTAGACATATTATATTCAAGCTTATTTGTGACTTGAAGGTGGTTATGGTGACAATTTTTAACTTCCACGAAAAAGATTTGGACATTCTTAAATATGAATGATGAAGTTTCGATTTATGAAAGATGATTTAAGTTAAATTTTTTTGAAGAGATTCATCTCCAAGAACTTTTTGGAGATATTAACCCCTACTTGTCTTATGTTTGATGTGTGATATTCATCAATCTTCTGTGTTTAATTTCTACATCTCTGTATATAATTCAACCAAGAGAATTGTGCCATTAATAGCAAGAGGGTTGGAGCATTTTCAACTTTTGCATTGGTTAAGGAATGAGGTAATTTTTTTTCCTAACCTTCATTCCTTTGTCTCTCTAAGCTCAACTGCTCAACTCTTGAGATTGAAATCATGTAAGGTTTTGTAAAAAATACTATTTTGATTCATACCAAGCTTCTGAGTATCAAGTTCACCTACTTTCTTGGCATGAACATATGTTCATGTTGTTTGGGTCAACCTTAATAAAGCCTACACTATTGCAATGAGATTCATATTTTTTGCACCAATTTTAATTGTCTGGACTGTGGTGAATTGTAGTAAGAGTTTTAGTGGTATGTTATGCCACATGGATTAATAATAATCAAAATGGGCATGAAATGAACCACACTAAAGGTTTTCTTTCCTGGACATCAAATGGTGGAGACCATATCTTCTGCAATATATATATTTTAGAGAACTCTAAATTCATTCACCCATTTAAATTTAAATATTAAATTGCCAACGCATTGTGATTTTGGTATATATAGATATATTAAAAAACTTATTCCAAAAATGCCACTGGTAATCCATTACAGTCGTTGTAGAATGTGATCCCTGTCTAGGAGGAGATAAAAGACAGACAAATGAAAGAATATACGAGGTTGGGCTACATCATGTTCCACTTAGACAGATGTCACTACTATGGTTTCTATCCCTTTTATTTTATTTGTTGAAGAGTCATATGGCCAGAAATGATGGACATCTTCCTCTTCTGCTTTTTAATCTCACTGCACGATTGATTCGCCGAGTCATGCAACTTTTAGACGCTTGTGGCTACCCTAAAGTTGGAGCTGCATTAGAGCTGGGAACGTCCTTTTATGTCATGAAATGGAGATCTAATTGAAGGCTCACCAAATTAGTTCCCTTCGGAGAAGACTTCCTGAGTTCACTTTCGTGGTTTAGACCACAGAAAATGACGTGGGAGCATCCCTAGTGGATTGAAAATTCCACATCACCCGAACAATAATTGTTTTTGTTTTGCTAATTTTGAATTTTTGCAGTAGTCCTACTATAACAAAAGGAAAGGGGACTACAACGTAGAGACGAGTGCATAAATGTAGGGATCTATTAGTAATATTACACATGGTCCTGGTTGACTTGGTGGCTTGGTCAAGTTCCAACTATGATCAATTAGACATGATGTGGAACCCACTATGATCAACGAAGTCCAAGAGGTTAAAAGCCCATAAAAGTGAAAGGAGCACTTGAATTCATTTTAATGTAGTTGGAAGTAGCTCAATAATGGGGAGCTTGGAGTAGCTCAACAATGGGAAGAATTGAATAGCTAGTGTGGGAGCTTGGAGTTTAGATGGGAAGCTTTTATAATTCAATAGCATGGGAGCATTGGAGGCTCCAGAAAGAAGAGATAAGCATCATCACACATTTTAATAAAAGGACAAGCATCATGAAAGAATACCAACAAAACTTGTGATGAGAGTCATGAAAAATAAGTGAAAAGAGGTTTTCCATGTTCTCTAGTGATTTCTAGCATACTAAATTTTCCTTTTATGTATGCATGTATAGTAATGATTCACAATATGAGAAAGTTACGCTTCAAATTTTTTTGTCCAAGGAACAAGGCATTTGTTGGAAGCTTCTAGCTTAGTGAGAAAGGCTCTGAACTCCAAATTCATAGGGATGTTGGGTTTAAAAATTCTTCATCACTTCTCATTGACCCATTAGGAAGGGAAGCATCAAGATCAATTTCAAAAGAAGACTATGGTAGTAGATTCTCTAGAGAAAATATATTAATTCAATTTCACTTCAGCTATTAATAAACACCCTTTCAACAAAGCAACTAGTGTTGTAAGTGCTAAGATATATACTATTTGATTTGAAGTCATTCTATAACATATATATCCTAGTTTATATAACATTAATTTCTTTGTTGTTTATTCTATTCAGGGCTTCAACCATTGCACCGATTGGTCTCTTACTACTTTGTATGACCAAACTATGGAATTTCAATATTTAATCTGATTCACCATTATCCTGATTTCAATTATTGAAACTCATGGGTTCAAACCTCTAGGAAATGACAGAGAATGGAGAGATTAAAGGCAATTTGGTTGGAATCAACACTAGCACTTCTCTTACTCAGGCTCAAAAAGTTTGGAGGATGCTTCAAGGTCTTGGTGACATTGCATTTTCATTTCCATATACTTCCATTGCCCTTGAAATTCAGGTATAGCTCAATCTTTTTGGTTCATTTCTATATTTGAATCCTTTGGGAAACCATAAACTACAAGGATAATTACGATGCTTCATCTTATTTACAACTATGCAAGATAATCTCAATTCAACACCCCTAGAGAACCTAACTTTGAAAAAGAAAATTTGTGTTCACTAAGCATAACAAGTACCTTATATATGCTATGTGATTTTATGGGTTATGCAGCTTTTAGGGAAAATGCACCTCGAAACCTATTGACAAGATTTGGATTCTACGAGCCTCACTGGCTTATTGACTTTGCCAATGCATGCATTGTGGTTCACCTGGTGGGAGCATACCAAGTAAGAAATTTTTTTCATCCCTTCTTTTAGTTCTACTGGATTGAAACTCTAATGTATTTGTTACCCATAGAAACTTCATTGTAAATCATTTCATACCACTGTTGCAGGTATATTTTCAGCCAATGTTTTCTTGCATTGAAGCATGGTTTTCTCATGCTTGGCATCAAAATAAATTCTTCAAGGAGGGAATTGAAGCTCTTAATAGGTCATCGAGCTTATCATGGGCATGTTCTATATTGAGATTTCCTTGAGGTAGGTTGAGTTATGTGTTGTTTCAGGGTTATTTGAGATCAATGACATGTAGAACATGTTTATACCTCTTTCAGGTATATGATTACATTCCTATATAAATTATAATCACTTGCACAATTTCATTGAATAGATATGATGATTTTAGGTACCCAATTCTATCTTAACTATTGTTTAATCCAAATTATTTATGCTCGAAGGGCTTAACACCATTTTGAGAATAGGCATCTATGTAGGCCATTTAATTGAATTCCTGGAGAGACAGGGATAGATAATGTATCGCTCGTTAAATTAATGTAATTGGATGTTGCCTTATCTATGAATGCTAGAAAAAATGCTTGAGAACTTCAAAAAATGCATGAAAAAAGTTTCAAAATAGTTTGAGAACTTCGATTATCAGAATGAGTTGCCAAAGGCTATGCAATGGACAAGCTATAATAACATTTCAAGAATATTTCTTGACTTGCAAATTTATCCATGGGTCGAGTTTGTTCAATGGCAAGTGAGGAAACAAACAGTCAGGAAAGATTCTTTCCAACAAGCTTTGCATGAGGGGAGTGAGGGTGATTAGAATGAAATCCAGATGGGGCAACATCCCATTGCCTCATTACCTTTTGTCAGTTGTCAACAAAAACATCTAGAGCTTGAGGAATAATGCCAAGTTGGTAAAATTAGGGTGTTGTTACAACCCCCACCAGGTTTCAAGTCTCACCTAGGATATCCTTGTGTTTGTGTTTATTGTGCACCAATACTTGCGATAATTCTTGGGCTCAGCTGCAAGTTCTAAGTGAAATGTGTTGTCTTAGCTACTCCTTAGTTAATGCAGCTTAGTGCACCAGTACTTGCGAGAACACTTAGACTCGAGTGCAAGTTCTGGGTGAAATAAGTTGTATTTTGTGACATCTGAAATCTAAAACTTAGTTGTCCAACATAAATGTAATTTAGGGGCAGTATTTGTATAATCACTTACATTTACCTTAGTTATTGACCTTAGCTTTTTAAGTGTTCATTTGTTAATAACAAAATTTGATACTCCATTTTTTGTAATTTGTTGGATAAATTCAACAAAAAGATAGGTGTGGAGCATGTTCTTCAAGACATAACTACTAAGGTGTTGATTATGTGGCACTTAACAAATTGATAATGAAGAGATGACCCATATTATTTTTTTCTTTATATGTTACATTGATTTAATATAGGAGATGTTGAGGAGGAAATGAGGAGAATATGAGCATCACCAAATCCATTTATGATCATGCCCTCATGATGGAATCATAAATAATAGAAAGTTGTTGTGTTGTACCATCACCCTACCAATGTCAATCCATTCTCAATTATCAATTAGAGTGGAGGAAAATGTTTGTTTTTATAGAATGGTATGCTAATATCTTTAACAAAAAACCTAGGGGAAAAGTTGCACCTTCACTTGTTTCCAAAGAACCCTTATGGGTTTTAGGAAGGGAGGGTTTTTCTCTTACTGAAACTTTAATCAATATTTCTTGGTTAATAGTGAAAAACCCATCACAACCTACCTATATGAGGCCATGGATAAAGTCACAATGAATCTAGCCCAACACTTTGTGAGAGGATAGGTAAGGAGGGAAATATCATGTATATCATGGGGTTTTCTTTATGATATATGGAACAATATCCTCCATCACTCACTTCATACAAGAGGGGCCATTCTCAACCATACATTGCTTTACTCTTGTAACTTTGACTACTATATTGAGACTATGGCTCGATTCTTTACTTGTGTGCGAAGCATCATGCCAGATCCAAGGGTACATGTAGCCATACAAATTTTGAAGATGAATAAGAGAGTTATGAGATTAGATGGCTATGATATAGTAGTTGAAGGAGAGTTACAATGTCAAATAAGCAATTTGTTGTAAATTTCACATTTGTAAAGATTCAATCATCAATTTCAAAGTTCGAACTTCACATTTTAAATTTCATTAATTTAATTTATTTAGTTGATTGTAAATATTTTATAAATTAAAACTTAATAATTGTTAAATGGAATTGGGGTCTCCATTCATGAGGCATGCTTAAACCTGTTGTAAAGTTAAATTCATTTATTACCTATTCTTACTAAGTAATTTATGTTGCAAAGGAAGCAAGTCCAAACTAGGCAACATCTAGATCACATAACATATCACATTTTTTTCATCTATTCTATTATTCCATATGCTATATCCTTACAGTGTTTCCTTTGCAACATGTGGTGCAATTGCTAGTAATAGATAGGCAAGGTAATACCTCTTTGTTGGGTCATGTCTTTTAATTAGGATAGTGCCATGAATTATAACATATTACTATGTTTCTTATTTCATTAATAACAATAATATTAATAATAATTTAATATTTATATAAATTTGTTTTATTATTATTAATAATTTAATATTCATATAAATATGTTTTATTATTATTATTATTATTATTATTGATGAAAAAGTTATTATTTATTTGTTTTATATAGAAAAATATACTCACAGTAAAAATGGTAGGAAAGTTAGAGCTAGTGTCATGTTGACTCTTTTAGTTTGAAGTTAATATGAAGCAATTTCGTGTTAAAGTTCTTGGTCTTTTAACAAATGCATATATAAGCTTATATTTATCTTAAATTCAGATCTATGAAGCATGGAGAAAGAAGTTCAGTTAATACTCATACATTCCATAATGAGTTTTTCTTAAACCTTTAAATAGGTGTCATCATAGCAAATACCAACAAATACTATTGCCAAAATCATGAGTTGTCAGAGTATAGAGCTCAAAAATAATTAATGATAAATGATTAATTTTATTCTATTAATTTTATTTTTATTTGACCAAACCAAAATATTTACATGACAAATATCTCTTTATTTCAACTAATAGACAAATTAAACTAGAAAATATGATGAAAAACCATTCAAAACTTAAAACAACTAAACTCTAGCTTAAATAATGAATAAATTGTTTACATAATTTTATTAATAATATAGATAGAGTTTATTTAACCTCAAAAAATATAAATTATTCAAATTTTTTATATATTATATGCTAAAAACAAATATTTTAAATTTTAAAATAATATATATCAATTAATTCATATATATCTACACCGCAATCTCAAATACTTGCAAACACGTCAGAAACTTATGAAAAAACACCCCCAACAAGATCGTGGTCAAGATTTTAACGAGTGTGCATGTATCACTATTTCAGCTGATTTAATTTTCATCAGTTGTGCTCACTTTTACTTTTTAGGGATAATCTTAAAATCCCTTCATTTGAGGGATAATCTTAAAAATCCCTAATCGAAAAAATATATATGATTGCGATTTTAGCTAATTTAATGTGGATTTTTAATAGTTTGTTTTTGTTTTTTTTTTAGTGTGGTTCATGAACACCTTGGTCAGTAAGTGGTCGCTACATCCATAGAAAAATCTGGGCTAATCGCCCCTCGGCCTACTGGCAAGACCTAATCCCAAGGGCTTCACGCAGAATCGACCATGTGACCTCCCGATGGCAAGGCACGGTTTTTGACCAACTGAGCTAACCCTTGGGGCTAGCATTTTTAATAGTTGTCTTACTTACATTTATTATTATTATTATTTTGTTTTTTTTTTGGTTAAATTTTGTTTTAATAATAATAGTGATGATAATTTAGATTTATTAAGATTGGTATGGCTTATTGAATCATAAGAAGTAAATTATGTGATAGATGCAAGGTTTGTTTCTCGTCTTCCTTTTTGTGTTGTAAGTTGTGAATTTTTTGTTTAGCCTCTTTTTTCTGAAGGGGCATAGTAAATTTCTTAGTCAACTGGTGTATATTAGGTTGTACAACATTGTTCAGGTGAGATTGTTGCAAGTTGTCAAGTTCGTCACTTCTCCTTTGTTCGACTATTGTTATGGTTTAAGCAAGCTTGTCTTTTTATTCTCCTTACCTGGTTTATTGAAGATCAATTTTCGATTTCTATGGTCTTTAAAGGCGATTGTTGACTTGTAGGTAATTTGTAATTGTACCCATGGCGTTGGCCCACTAAAGGTTTTTGTGTTTGTGTCTTATGTGTTCTTGATGCAGGAGCATGAGACTTGGAGGGAAAATCTTCAAATTTATTCCAAAAACACAAAAAAAATCTACAAGCAAAGGAGTGGGATCCTTTAGCCATCAATTTCCATGTTTTTCTAGTTTAGCATAGAGATAGAATCTAGGACTAAATCATGTTGTAATAAATGTTAAATAGATAAGTTGTAGTGGAGGTTCTCGAGGAGAATACCTCATTGAACAGATAGGATTAGTTAAGCATAGTGGAGGTTCTCGAGGAGGATGTCTCGCAGAACTGGTAGTTATAATAAATTAAGCCTCTGTTTTAGGAATTGGTTGTTAACATGAACCAATACATATGTAAGTTTGATGCTATTGTAAGGGGATTTGGACCGAAAGTGTTTTATTCCGCATTTTTGAAGAGAGGAGCAGATATCTCTGTGTATTGGTCGATCTCGGGGAAATTATGCTCTCTGAAACCCTTCTTATGTATTTGAACGCTTGTTTGCCTGTAAATCTCGTATTATTGCGTGTATTCGGCTTTGTTTCCTTCTGAGTTTTATTAACAGGGATTCAACATTGTTTTTCGATTAACATTTCATTTGAACCCTGTGGAGTGGTTTCCTTTATATCAGCATGCCTGTTTTCCCTTATAAGCATTGTTGAGTTCCGCAAGCGTAAACTCTGTTTTTACATAGGAAAACCATGAAAAGACTTAGCCGGAACGGAGTCCCGGACTTGAAATCTTATTATATCTAGCTTATACCATATTGGGTCCGAACCCAATATCGCATCGCAGAACTACAGTGGAGTGGAGCTAACCCTTTGAAGCGCCGAAGTCCGAAGTGCGACTTCGGACCCGAAATATTATACGGGAGGCTTTGATAACATATCGGGTCCGTGGTTTAATCAGATCGCAAGACCCAAGCAGAAAGAGTCTGGTAGGAGGCATTGAGGCTGCCGATTGCGATTTCCAATAACACTACGTGTTATTGCATCAGAAATTATGTTATGTATTGACCATTCCATGTGGAATCGCCGATAGTGTATTCCATTTTTATGGAGTAAAGTCCCCGCCGATAGTGTAATTGTGTATTAATGCTTCCTTTGGGAAATCCTGTCGATAGTGTATTTTCGTATGAAATAACACTACGACAATAAAGCCTGCCGATAGTGCATTTCCATGTATAATCACATTATGGTGATTTAGAACCACTGATAGTGTATTTTGTGCCAAACTGTGTTATAGCCATTCAAAAGCCTTCCGATAGTGTATTCGTAATTCCTATGGAATTACAGTCCCAATAGAGGGAAAAAGCTCTATTGTGTAAGTTGTTCCCGGTAACAAGGGTTGGGGTGATTAAAGGGGAAAGTGTGGTGTTTTTGGGGAAAAAGGGAAATTTATGAACAGTTTGTCTAGAAATAGATGACTGATACTCCAGTGCAGGAAGCAGAAGGAACTCCACCAGAATTAAAAGAAATTATATCAGGATTTGGGCATTTGTCTATATCGCCTGCACCCAGGCCACCATTAGTGGTATCAGAGCAACCTTTTGACACTGAATTGAATCTCAGAAGTGGAAGAAGAAAAGCTAATATGGCTTTCAGAGTTGGAAGAGGACGAGGATGTGGTAGAAGAGGACGACTAGTTGCAAATGTTGAAGTGATGGAAGTTGTGCAACAGATGCAAGCAAGATTAGATGCATTAACAACAGAGAGAATTATAGATGATGGGGATGTTAGTGAGCATGAGGTTGAAGCTGAAGGAGAGGAGGAAGCTGTAGAAGTTACTCCTGAGATGAGATTCTTCCAGTCAGTGTTGAGATCCATAGCTAGGCCAAAGACTGAGGTTTCAATATATGAAGGAGGACTAAATCCAGAAGAACTGATAGAGTGGATTAATGGCATGGAGAAATTCTTTGACTATGAAGAAACAGAAGATGAGAAGAAAGTGAAGTTTTTTGTCACCAAGCTAAAAGGCCATGCAGTGCTTTGGTGGGATGGTGTGTAGGTAGAATGAAAGAGACTTGGAAAGAAACCTATCAAAAATTGGAGCAAGATGGTAGCAAAGCTAAGAGGTGAGTTTCTACCAAGTAATTATCACAAACCTTGTTCAGACAGATGCAGAATATTAGACAGAGGTCTATGACAGTGAAATAATACACAGAGGAATTCTATAAGGTAAGCATAAGAGCTGGACAAACTCAGGATACAGAAGAGGAGGTGGCTAGATATGTGAATGGTCTTAGGATGGACATTCAAGATGAGATAAGTATACTGTCTCCTAAAATAGTAGAGGAAGCTTAACAGATGGTACTGAAAGCTGAAGAAAAACTCGTGAGGAAGCAGTTTGCAAGAGGGAGAGGTAATTTCTGAGGAAGGGGAATTCAGGTGGTAGAGGAAGATCTACAACACCTAAAGATGGAGCTAGCAGTAGCTCAACCCAACATGGTGATGCAAGTGGCAGAGGGAGTTTTTCTAGAGGAAGAGGAAGAGGAAAATAAGTAAGATATTACAGATGTAACAAACTAGGACACAGAGATTTTGAGTACCCAAAGAATGCAGGAACAAGCCAGAGGAATGCAATTGTTGCTCAAGTTGAGGGAGAAACAACATTAACAACAGTGGCAGAAGAAGAAAATATACCAGAGAGAGGAGAATATTTTGTAATCAATAAAGTTTTGCTCAAGCCAGCAAAGGAGATAGATTAACCGTCACAAAGGAAGACCTTGTTCAGAACAGTGTGTAAGGTTCAAGGGAAATGCTGTCAGATGATCATTGATAGTGGCAACACTGACAATTTGGTCTCTATAGAATTGGTGGAGAAATTGAAGCAAAGACAATGAAACATCCAACACCTTACAATGTGTCATGCTTGCAGAAGGGACATCAGTTGTTAGTAAATGAACAGTGTGAAGTAGAGTTGCAGTTGGGAAAATATAAGGACAAAATTGTATGTGATGTGATGCCAATGGATGTGTGTCACATATTGCTTGGAAGACCTTGGAAATATGATAGAGGAGCTATGCATGATGGGAAAAGAAGCACCTACAAGTTTGGCAAAGATGGTATCAATCATACACTGCTGCCCATAAAAGAAGAAGATGCATCAGGGAAGAAGACTGATCCAAAAACTCTGTTACTGGGAGGAAAGGAATACTTGCAGTAGATTGAAGAGAATGAGGTAAATTTTGTTGTAATTTGCAAGCCCAAGGTAATAATGACTTCCACTAAAGTTTCTGATTTACCCATTGAAATTCAAGAAATGTTGGACAACTATTGTGATATCATTGTTGATGATTTACCTAATGAGTTGCCACCCATTAGAAGATTCAGTTATCATATAGATTTGATTCCTGGAGCAAGTCTACCTAACAAAGAAGCTTACAGAATGACTCCTACAGAAAATGAAGAGGTTAGGAAGCAGGTTCAAGAACTGCTTGACAAAGGACTGATTAGAGAAATCTTGAGTCCTTTTGCAGTACCAACAATGTTGAGTCCAAACATAGATGGAGGCTAGAGAATGTGAACAGATTCAAAAAGCCATCAATAAAATCACAATTAGGTACAGATTTAATTTGCCTAGAATTGAAGATTTAATGGATTTCTTGAGTGGAGCAAAGTATTTTTCAAAACTAGATCTTAAAAGTGGATATCATCAGATAAGAATAAGAGAAGGGGATGAGTGGAAAACTACCTTTAAGACAAATGAGGGATTGTATGAGTGGAGAGTAATGCCTTTTGGGTTGTCAAATGCACCAAGTACGTTTATGAGACTCATGAATGAAGTTCTTAAAGAATTTATTGGAAAATTTGTAATAGTATATCTAGACGATATATTAGTTTACAGCAGGTCTAAGGAAGAGCACATAAGACATCTGAATTATGTCTTACAAAGGCTACAACAAGAGAAATTATTGTTGAATTTGAAGAAGTGTTCATTCATGAAAGAAGAGCTAGTGTACTTGGGTTTTATTATTTCTGTTGAAGGGCTAAAGATGGATCCAGAAAAGATCAAGGCAATCATGGAGTGGCCTTCACCAAAAAGTGTTTTTGAGGTAAGAAGTTTCCATGGTCTTGCTATTTTTTATAGGAAATTCATAAATAATTTTAGTAAGATCAATGCACCTATTATTGAGACCATAAAGAAGGATAAACAACCATTTAGATGGACTACTGAAACAGAAAAGAATTTTGCGTTGTTGAAGAAGAAAATCACTGAAAAGCCTATTTTGGTTCTACCTGATTTTAGTAAGCCTTTCCAAGTGAAGTGTGATGCCAGTGAAGAAGCAATTGGAGGTGTTTTAAGTCAGGAAGATAGACCTATAGCTTATTTTAGTGAAAATCTTAATGATTCCAAAAAGAAGTATTTTTCTTATGATAAGGAGTTCTACGCAGTTGTAAAATCATTGAAGAAGTGGAGGCATTATCTAATGTCAAAGGAATTCATCCTTTATTCAGATAACCATGCACTACAGTATATTATGCAGCAGCCAAAACTTAGCCAGAAACATGTTAAATGGGTAGAGTATCTTCAAGGTTTCCATTTTGTCTTGAAGCACATAAATGGCCAATCAAATAAAGTTGCAGATGCCTTAAGTAGGAGAAACATATTACTTCAAGAGAGTCAAATTCAAGTGTTAGGTTTTGATTTTCTTAAAGAATTATATGAGACATATTCAGATTTTAAAGAGGCATTTGAAACTTGTAAGAATCCTGTTTTGATGGATAGGAGTAAATGGTTGGATTATTTCTTACAAGATGGACTATTGTTTAAGAGAAATCAATTGTGCATACCAAACTGTTCTATGAGGGAGAATTTAATCAAAGAAAAACATAGTGGAGGACTTGCAGGACATTTTGGTATAGAGAAGACTTATGAACAGTTGAACATATTTTATTTCTGGCCAAAAATGAGATCAGATGTGGAAAAGTATGTGAGAACTTGTAAAATTTTTCAATATGCAAAGGGAAGAAGCCAAAACACAGGTTTGTATGTTCCATTACCAATTCCAGAGAGGACTTGGGGTATGGTAAGTATGGATTTTGTTTTGGGATTACCAAAGACTCAAAGGGATAATGATTCAATTTTTGTTGTAGTGGACAGATTTTCAAAAATGGCACATTTTATTCCATGTTATAAAACTAGTGATGCTACTCACATTGCTAATTTGTTTTTCAAGGAGATAGTAAGATTGCATGGGTTGCCTAAGAGTATTGTCTCAGACAGAGATTCCAAGTTTGTTGGACATTTTTGGAGGACATTATGGAAGAATTTGGGAACTAAACTAAGTTTCAGTTCTGCCTATCATCCACAAACTAATGGACAGACTGAAGTTGTGAACAGGAGTTTGGGAAATGTTTTAAGGAGTCTTACTGCAGAACATCCAAAATAGTGGGATCAAGTGTTGGCACAAGCTGAATATGCATACAATGACTCACCTAACAAGAGTACAGGACAAATTCCATTCCATATAGTTTATGGAATGCATCCAAGAGGAGTATCTGAGTTGAGGAACTTGGGAAGAGATGAGATGAGAAGTGCAGAGGGAGAAGATTTTTCTTCAGAAATGCAAGCAATACATGAACAAGTGAAACAACAACTATAGATAGCAACATCAAGTACAAGACCAAAGCAGACATGAGAAGAAGAGAGGTGAACTTTCAAGTTGGAGATTTGGTTTTAGCACACCTCAAAAAGGAAAGATTTCCAAAAAGGGAGTATAACAAATTGAAGTTCATGAAAATTGGACCATGCAGAGTATTAAGAATGTTTTCTGCAAATGCATATGAGATTGAATTACCCCCTGATGTTGGAATATCTCCCATTTTCAATGTTGCGGACCTATACAAGTATGAAGGTGAAGCTGCAAATGATACAACACAAGATCAAGAGATACAAGATATTGACTGGGTAAAACAGTTGCCTACAGCAACAAAGTTACAGCCAGAAAGGATTTTGGACAGGAAGATGTTCAAGAAGACCAGAGGACAGGATTACTTTCATTATTCGGTAAAATGGAAAGATCAGCCAACTGCTAAAGCTACTTGGGTAATAGAAATCATGCTACAGAAGCTGGGCAATTCTGTAGAGGAGCTCATGGACAGGATCCCATGAAGAATTTTGTCCTCAGGAGTCTGATGCATGAGCATGAGACTTGGAGGGAAAGTCTTCAAATTTATTCCAAAAACACAAAAAATCTACAAGCAAAGGAGTGGGATCATTTAGCCATCAATTTCCATGTCTTTCTAGTTTAGCATAGAGATAGAATCTAGGACTAAATCATGTTGTAATAAATGTTAAATAGATAAGTTGTAGTGGAGGTCCTCGAAGAGAATACCTTGTTGAACATATAGTATTAGTTAAACATAGTGGAGGTTCTCAAGGAGGATGTCTCACAGAACTAGTAGTTATAATAAATTAAGCCTCTGTTTTAGGAACTGGTTGTTAACATGAACCAGTACATATGTAAGTTTGATGCGATTGTAAGGGGATTTGGACCGAAAGTGTTTTATTCCTCATTTCTGAAGAGAGGAGAAGATATCTCTGTGTATTGGTCGATTCTGGGGAAATTATGCTCTCTAAAACCCTTCTTATGTATTTGAACGCGTGTTTGCCTATAAATCTGGTATTATTGCGTGTATTCGACTTTGTTTCCTTTTGAGTTTTATTAACAAGGATTCGGCGTTGTTTTTTGATTAACATTTCATTTGAATCCTGTGGAGTGGTTTCCTTTATATCAGCATGCCTGTTTTCCCTTATAAGCATTGTTGAGTTTCGCAGGTGGAAACTCTATTTTTACACAAGAAAACCGTGAAAAGACTTAGCCGGAATGGAGTCCCAGACTTGAAATCTTATTATATCTGGCTTATACCATATCGAGTCTGAACCCAATATCGCATCGCAGAACTACAGTGGAGTGGAGCTAACCCTTTGAAGCGCCATACGGGAGGCTTTGATAACATATCGGGTCTGCGGTTTAATCGGATCGCAAGACCCAAGCAGAAAGAGTCTGGTAGGAGGCACTGAGGCCGCTGATTGCGATTTCCAATAACACTACATGTTATCACATCGGAAGGGCTGTTATGTTATGTATTGACCATTCCATGTGGAATCGTCGATAGTGTATTCCATTTTTATGGAGTAAAGCCCCCGCCGATATTGTAATTGTGTATTAACGCTTCCTTTGGGAAATCACGCCGATAGTGTATTTTTGTGTGAAATAACACTACGACAATAAAGCCCGCCGATAGTGCATTTCCATGTATAATCGCGTTATGGTGATTTAGAACCGCTGATAGTGTATTTTGTGCCAAACTGTGTTATAGCCATTCAAAATCCTTCCGATAGTGTATTTGTAATTCCTATGGAATTACAATCCCAGTAGAGGGAAAAAGCTCTATTGTGTAAGTTGTTCCCAGTAACAAGGGTTCGGGTGATTAAAGGGGAAAGTATGGTGTTTTTGGGGAAAAAGGGAAATTTATGAACAATCTGTCTAGAAATAGATGACTGATACTCCAGTGCAGGAAGCAGAAGGAAATCCACCGGAATTAGAAGAAATTATATCAGGATTTGGACATTTGTCTATATCGCCTGCACCCAAGCCACTAGTTCTGGTCCTGTTTAATTGTCCTGGTTCAATTTGTTCAATTTTCTCACAGTCTGGTATCAATTGATAGAGTTAAGGGTTTTGGGTGTTGTCATAGCTTCTTTGAATTCAAATTATGTTTCGAAGAATTTAATTTTCAATTGTGGGGTTATGTCATGTCTCTAAATTGTAGGGTAATTG
Source organism: Pinus tabuliformis (assembly GCA_031772625.1). Classification (NCBI taxonomy): domain Eukaryota; kingdom Viridiplantae; phylum Streptophyta; class Pinopsida; order Pinales; family Pinaceae; genus Pinus; species Pinus tabuliformis. The sequence goes on along the minus strand of CM062806.1, from coordinate 277,400,309 downwards.
AAAATTTTCTTGAATTTCCCCCTATTGTATGGCATTTGGGGGATGATTGGTAGTTATTAGGTTTGGAATCAAAGGTGGTGTATATCACCCCTTTTCTTGTTTTGAAGGTAGGAGTTTTTTTTCTTTCTTGTTCTCAATGTTCTTTGGTTGTTGCACTCATGCCTCATGGGTAGAGGATGTGTAGTAGGAGAGGTGGAGGAGGCAATGTCAAATCTAAAAGAAGTCGACCTTTTTCCTATGACTTTGTTTCCACCATTTTTGTCCCAGTTCCTTTGAATTTAGGAAGGATATTTTACTGCTGGAAAGTAAAGAGGCTGGAGATCACTCTTATTACTTAGATCCTAAGGTGATGGGGGAGGATATGTAATGGGTTCTAGACCGTGGAATATTTAGGAAAAAATGACTTCATTTTATGGATTCACTGGCCTTACACCAACAAATGGCCACTCTGCTGCACTTGATATTCAAGGAGAAACAAGTTGAGACATATAATATATTTTCCTCACTAGAGGATGTCAAACATATTATTTGTAATCTCAGGTATTGTTTGGATAGCATGGATTCTCACTTGGCTCGTGTAGAAGGCTTCCTGATTTCAAGTGACTTTTCCTTGGGATACCTCACTGATCCTCTAGTTAATCATGGGAAAACCCCTACTATGATGTCCTTAGATCAAGAATAATGATGGTGGGCTTCAAAAGTTTTGTTGTCAATTTCGGTCATGTGCCCTTCATCTAAAGTTTTTATGGCAGTCTATGCTTATTGTCTACCTGATGCAATCTTGAGCATTGTTTGGGATCTTTCTTCCTTTCTTATGGATTTTCCAGTGGTGAATTTGGTATCTTGTGCTTTTTATGGACTATAGAGGGGTCTTGTTATGGACATTCTATTTATGGTTCATAGGTGGATGGTTCTCGTGCTGCTAATACACTTTCAAAAAATATCCGTGCAGTTTTGTGTTTGCTCCAGGTATTTTTGTGGACAATTCGATGTTTCAATGCATATGGTGATTGTCTAGGTTGGTGTCCCTCACGCACTTTCACCTTATTTTATCTTCATCTGTTGGCTAAGAATTATTTTCTCTGAGGGTATGTTGATGATCGTTTTTTGTGTTGGAGACATTATAGAGAGTTTTGGTTGTTGAAATTTATATTTTTTATTGTTTCCTTCTCATGGTTTCACGGTATATATGTAGAGATCTTGGTTTCTTTCTGAAGTGAAGCATAGATGGGTATCGTTTGCAAAGGTCGTTATAGAAGATTGTAGCCTAGTATGTTGGAAATGATGATAGGGTGGTGAATCAATATTTCTTAGAAATTACCATTTTTTTAATCTTTTTGAAACATTAGTTAATCTTCAACAATATTTAATTAGATAGAAAAAATAAGTAAACAACACCATTCAACAATGCACTATAATCAAGGCAATGGACACAAAGATTTTTAGGTGGGAAACCCCCTCCAGGTCAAAAACCACCGAATGGTTCTTAATATTTGTCTTCTTCAAAAATAATAATTGCATCAAGTTTTCAACACCAACTAAAGAAGCTTACCTTGAGGGAGTTTCATTTCAAGTCATATTTAGGTCACCTGGGATACCATAGGACTTTGAAAATAGTTAAGAAGTTATATCATTGGTTGAATTTGAAGAAAGAGGTGGCTGAGTTTGTTGCAAGATGTTTGGATTATCAGTAGGTAAAAGCATAGTGTAAGCATCTAGTAGGTTTATTACATCAAATTTCGATTCCATAATGGAAATGGGATGTTATTTCCATGAACTTCATTATAGGTTTGTCGAGGACATCAAAGCAACATGATTCCATCATGGTTGTGGTTGAAAGGTTGAGTAAGGTAGCTCACTTCATTACAATTAATTCTATGAATTCAACTAGCGAGATAACTCAGATCTTCATCAGGGAGATAGTGAGGTTGCATGGTGCTCCCAAGAAGATCATATGAGATACAGATGCCAAGTTCACTTCCAAGTTTTATAGGAGTTGTTTGCAAGTTTGGGGACACAATTAGCTTTTAGTATATATTATCATTTGTAGATAAATGGATAGATAGAGAGGGTTAACAATATTCTTGAGGACATGTTGATGATGTATGTTATGCATCAACAGAGGAAGTGGTATGAGTATCTTCCACTGGTAGAGTTTGCATATAACAATGGGTAGCAGGAGTCCTTGAATATGAGTCCATTTGAGGCTCTTTATGGGTGGAGTTGTAATACTCCTATCAGCTGGAGTGATCATGTGAATAGGGTTTTGATTGGACCTAGATATGTTGGCAGGGATGGAACATGAAATGCATGTTATTAAGAGGAATTTAAAGGCAACACATGACAGGCATAAGATTTATGCAAATCAAAACATATCATTCAAGGAGTTTTAGGTTAGAGATCATGCATACTTGCACATAAAGCCCAAGAGGATCTCCTTGAGGATTGGATCATGTGCTAAGTTAGCACCTCAGTATTGTGGGCCTTTTGACATCTTGGAGAGGATTGGACCAGTGGCCTATAGACTTGCACTACATCCAACAGTGAAAGTCCATGATGTTTTCCATGTTTTATTTCTTAAGAGATATGTGCAAGATGTTGATTATGTGATTGATTGGTTTGTATTGTAGATGGAACGAGAGGGAGAATTCATGCCAGAACCACAATGCATATTGTAGTGGAAACAACTCATGCTCTGGAACTGAGCAATAGAGTAAGTTAAAGTGTAGTGTAAGCACTTTGGGCCTAATGAAGCTACATGGGAGATGGTTGATCAGATGTAGGCTTTGTATCCTTCATTATTTGTTGGTTCAAGCAAACGAATTTTTGGTGTGTGTGTGTGTATATATATATATATATATATATATATATATATATATATATATATATATATATATATATATATATATATATAGTTGTAAATACCACAATGAGTTGTGATATAAGGCTCCAATAAGTGGTATGTTTGTTTTGTTTTTCAACAAGATGTCATTGTAAATATTGTATCGAGCTATGTTATAAAGCTCCATAGGAAATATGTTTTGTATTTCAACAATTTTTTGGTCATAGGTATCATAGAACATTGAGAACGGTGTTCCCCTAAGGGGGAGGGGTTTGTAACAACTCCATGTTAAAGTTTCATGTAAAAAAAGATAATAAAGGAAAAATAAGACCAAGGTCATGGGACATGTATTCCAAGTTGAATGAAGGGGAAACATCCTAGTGGGAATCACTTTTAGTTTAAAAATGGATATGGAAATTGGTAAAGGCATTGGTAAAGGAAAAAAGACAATAATTGGCATTTAATTATAAAAATAAAGGAAAATAGGAGAAAAGGGAGGTGACGAGACATTGTTGGCTTTAGGGGCTTCGACCTAGGTTTAGAGTTAGTTGCGCTAACCAACAAAACCCTATACTACCGGCCCTTTCGACAACGATCAACGTAGCGCAGACTGCAGTCTCACCCAAGGAAATATTAGGGGATGCTAGAACCAGGTTTCTGCATCCAGAGGGGTTATGCAATGTGGATGTAAGGTTTCTATCAATTTAGGACTTAATTCAACCTTCACGAACTATTAACATTATTGTTGCAGTCGTAAAGAATTTTCCTACTTAACAAACTTGCGAGTTGCGCGTAACTAGTCTAACATGTATTATTCATCATATAAAACAATATTTGAACCTTCGTGATGAAATTACAGAAGAAATATATAAAAATGAACCAAAAACGGGCTAAAACACAAAAAACTACGCGATCATAAGAAGTACACAGATCTATCTCAAATTCTTCTTTATTAGTGCAAGTCTTCACAGATACAATATTTCTGATCCTATGCACGCAACTGCAAGGGCCTGCGCACACAACTACAGACTTAGTAAGGTCTCTGCGCACATGGCTGCAAGAGCCTTCCCCTTCACCTGAATATAGAAAGATCTCCTAATTATAGACTCAAAAACATTACATTCAACTTAGCTTACCCCCTAGACTTGCTAAGACATCCCTTTATATATTCTTTTACCCTTACAATAGCATGGTCCACAAACCATGGTCGAAGCTCAAAATATCTAAATAATCCCATCCCTTTACAAAAAAAGGGGCTTTGACCTGCCCTAAAGCCCCTTTGACTCATAACCCCACGCTAATCGCGCTTCGCTCCTCAAAATGCAAAGTCTTTATATGACTCGGAAAAAACTTAGACCTGGGGGACCCCTACCCAACCAGGCCCCCCACACAAAGATGTGACTCATCCTCGAGTCACTCATCTGGTATGCCCTCGATCTTTTCTTTCAGGGCTCTGTATGCAAACTTCAATGGATGAAGTGTTGTTGTGCATTGCTTTGCAGCCTGTCGAACTTCATCCATGAGATTCTTTGTTGTCAACCCTTTTGTTGCGAGGCCGATTTTCCTCTATGTTTACTACATGCTCTTCAATTTTCCCTCTATTATCTGTGAGAGGTGGTAGGCCTCATCTTCCCAAGACTGCGTCCACGCAAAGATGATCTATGCCTTCCTCCATAACTTTTCAATCTGTCCTTGCAGAAGTGATCCTTCCTAAAGGCGGGCGAACCATTGCACAGGTGCTAAGGTCCGCACCATTTCTTTAAGCTCATTGAACTACATTTTCTTGTCTCTAATTTCCACTTCGATCTTCTGCACATGTGGGTCCTCTTGCAGCGAGGCCCACACTTACATTGTATCTTCAAAAAGTTGACTACATTCCTTGACTGGAGTCGCTATCCGTTCCATATCAGCTTTTATGGCAGCTTCATGCTACTCTCAAACTTCTAGTGGCATTGTAGGCTATAGATTCATCTAAAGTTCTGTAATCTGCATCTGTAGTTAAAATCTAACCTTGCCCACCTCTTCCTTCAATTCTTTGACTGTTCCTGCTAGTTTCTGAGGTTTTTTCTACTGAAGCTACCTCGGCTAGGATTTGGAGCTCTGGAAGCTCATTGCATACTTTGGTTATGGCCTCTTCCAGATGTTGGCTGCAAAGCAGTCATGATGGATTCTAGCCCTCGACTTAGAAACTCTTGCTCAAGCTCCTTCCAACTCCAAGTAGACATGCAGTAGAATGCTCGGCTCACACTAAGGCACACAATCACACAGTGAATTCTCAACAAAAAGAAGTGTCTGAATGTGGAGTGGGGTGCCATATTTATAACCTTTTTAAAATTCAAACCCTTTGATCTCCTTCAGATTCTCCTCATAAATGCGAATTTGGTGGTAGATTTTCCTAGATGTTCTCCTTAAATGCTTCACCCACTCCTCCTAATGACAATTCACCTGTCAAATCAACTGTAGCAACCCCAACGACCATATTTTAGACAAACTATGGCAAACCCCTCCATGCAACGTAGTTACCCCTTCTTCATCGCAACTTTCTCCATCTATGCCATCCCCCTGAATTCCGCACAACCCTTCTTTTGTGACAAATTTTGTCTTTGGCAGAGTACTTTAGAGTCCCATGCTCCCTTCCAACTACCTGTAGCACTAAGACTGTCCTACTTTCATATAGTCATCACGTAGCCCCAGGGACGAAATCATCCCTATAGAGTTTCAACCTACTCCCCTTTACGTGCCCAAAAAATAATTCTCCATTCATCTTCGCGAGATGAACTATGCCACCATCTGAGATATCCCTGATAACGTACGGGCCTAGCCAATGCATCTTGAACTTACCAGGAAACTACGCGAACTTACTATTTTACAACAAAACCAAATCTCCATTCTTAAAAGTTCACTGCTTAATATGTCGATTGTTCCATGGCTTTTCCCGAGCCTTCAGTACTTGTTGCTGAAATCCTGGAAGAAAGCGATCTTCTTCTAGTGCGACTAGTTGTTCCAATATTTCTTCCATAATATCATTGTTCATCATATTCGTGACTGCTGCGATTCTAAGACTTGGTACTATACATTCCATCGACATTACATTCCATAACACTGCGAGTATGTGCACATCCCAATCATTCCTATTGATATTGCACACGTTCATCATAGCGTTCTCCAAAATTTTATTAAAAGCCTCAACCATGCCATTTTCCTGAGGGTGATAAGGTGTTCTCTTCTGGTGATGTACCTGAAACTCTTCTGTTAATGCTTCAATAGTTCTGTTGAGGAAGTGCGTTCCTTTGTTGCTCATCAGGATCTTTGGGCACCTAACCTCGACAATATATACTCAAATATGAAGTGCGTAGTAGTGTATGCACTGCAATCTTTTACCGGTTGTGCCTCAGCCCACCTGGCCAGATAATTCGTCGCAGTAATAATATATCACACACCAGTCTTCTTTCCTGGTGGATTGACTAGCCCCACAAAATAAATCACCCACTTATCAAAAGCATGCAAATTAACTTGTGGATTCATTGGCAATTCATCTCTCCGCAATGGTATTCTGGTCCTCTGGCAAACATCACAAGCACTACAATAGTCCTTAGAATCCTTGTGCACCGTGGGCCACCATAGTCCTGCCCTCAAAATTTTCTGCGCAGTTTCTTTTCTTGCATAGTGCCCTCCTGCGACACCACCATGTGCGTCTACAAAAATACCATGTTTTTCATGCTCAAGGATATATCTGCACAATATTTCATCAGGGCCCATTTTATACAGATGCCCAGAAATCAAAGAAAAATCTGTCACTCTGACTACTAGTTCTTTCTTCTATTGCATTGTATACTCTATAGGGGCTACTCCAATAGTCAAAAAGTAAATAATACCTACAAAATGTTCATCAAAAACCCTTACTACGAAGAGTTGTGCATGAAGCAACCCTTCTTCAATGTTGGTTTTTCCTTCGCCGGTCTCAATTCTAAACAAATGATCTAGCCCAAAGTTCAATTGTCCTAGCTTGACTATTACTTTAAAATATAACTCTTGGAACAAGAATGTTAGAAAATTATATATTACGGAGCAACGGAACACATAAAATATTGCAGAAATATAAACACAGAAAATGCATAAAACAAGAGAGACACAGATATACGTGGTTCACCCAGTTTGGGCTACGTCCACCCCGAACAGCTAGTCCTTCCTTTCTATTATCCAGCAAAATGAAGAGACACAACCTACATCAGATCCGTTGTAATATCCTCTGTTTTCTCTCACAGTCTCACCTCTCTGCTTCTCACTCAAAGAATACACATATATTACACAGACTCAATACAATGCCCTCATACAAAGAGAGGAGTTTCGTTCTAGGGCAAAAAACCCTAAACTAAACATAAGTTCTACCATCAGATCATCCGCCTAATGAATGGCCCAGATTGACTAGAAATTACTATACTTTTAAAAGGCAATTTTACATTTGTTTTAGCTTCGGGGGCACTGCCCCCAGACCCCAGCCGGGGGACCGCTGGCCCTCGAACCCCCCAACCGGGGGGGACCAAGGCCCCCCCGCACCCCCCCCCCCTACATGGAGGGGTGTACAAACTTCCTAGGGAATACATCCGGCTGAAACAAAGACCTCTAAACAATCATGATCCATACTCAGTAGGGAATAGCCATATGCAAATCTTCCCACCCAACACAAGCTTGTTCACCAAGTATTTCAACGCAGAATGGTGTGTGAACATCTTGAAGTGCGCACCCAACAAGTAATGAATGAACTTCTGCAACACGTACACCATAGCCAAGCCCTCCCTTTCTATCGTGGAATTATTCCTCTCTGCCTTAGACAACTTGTGACTCACAAATGCAATGGGGTGATCAAGATCCCCATCTCCTGGTTGTGCTAAGATAGCTCCCAAAGATATACACGATGCATCCACATGAATGTGGAACTCCTTATTCCAATCTAGAAACACCAGGATCGGCGCAGTGACCATTTTCTCCTTTAAGACCTCAAGGCTCTTTTGAAACTCATCGTCCCAACAAAAAGTGGCATCTTTCTTTAGTAATTTCTCCAGCGGCACAGTGATCTATGTGTACGCCTTAATGAATTTTTGATAATATCCAGTGTGTCCAAGAGTTACACATAGCTTCTTCACATTCTTCAGCAGATCCAAATTAATAATAACAATGATTTTTGCAGGATCTACCATCAGCCCTTGCTTACAGACAACATGTCCCAGTGAAATTCCATAAGGTACACAAAAAATACACTTCTTCAGGTTTAATGAGATTTGATACTTCCTACAGATATCCAATATCAAGTGTGGGCTCGAGACATGCTTCTTTAATAGTCCAAAGGCTGTCCAGTCATCAAAGTAAACCTCTAGAAACTTGTGAATGAATTCTTTAAACACTGTGACAACAACTTTGGAAAATATCGTCAATGCATTCTTCAACCCAAATGGCATGACTGTATATTGGAAGGATCCCCATTCAGTAGCGAAGGTGGTCTTACTCATATCTTCTGGCACTATCTTAATCTGATGGTACCTGAAAAAACCATCTGTAAATGAGTAGGCCTCATGTACCCCTACATTTTCCAAAACTTCATCCATGAATGGTATTGGGAACGGATTGTTAGGTCCCTATAATACTAGTGATTCCCCCATTACTATTATCATTGTATCCCTTATTTTTATTATTGTGCCCCATAGAATCCCACTATTGTTATTTTTGTGCCTTTATATTATTATTGTTAGGTCGGCTTGGTTATATTGTGACCCCTTAGACTCCTATATATAGAAAGGAGGTTTTGTCATTTGTATCATCCAATAATTGTTCATTTGTGTAATGTAAAGGAGGTTTCCCCCTCGAAGAAGCTGAATTCTAAGACGTTGATCTATATTTTCTATCTTTTGTGAGTTGGTTTCATAACATTTGGTATCAAAGCTTTAGATTCTAGGGTTTCGCTGCTCCAAATAGGTCATTGTGGAATTTTCAATATAACTTTTTTTCTCCAACGTTTCAAAAGCGAAAAAAAAAACCATTTGAGAAGAAATCTCACTGAACCTCGGGTCTGGATTTCATATCTTGTCTTGCTATATTTGCAGAGATATGATATGAGGAAGTTAGGGTTTTTGCAAGCTCCAGAATTTCATCTAAAACAGGTCATCGTGGAATGTTCGCTATAACGCTTTCTCTACGAAGTTTCAGAAGCTAAAAAACAAACCCATTTGAGAAGAAATCGGTCTGACCTCGGCTCTGAATTCAGATCCTGTCTTGCTATATTTTCGGAGATATAATTTGAGGAAGTTAGGGTTTTTGCAGACCCCCAAATTACATTCCAAATAGGTCACCTTGGGAAAATCGTCATAACTTTCTCTCTGAGCATCAGATTGAATTTTTGTAAGAAGTTGCAGAAAGAGGACAGATTGTAGTTTTTTGGGTACCATTTTCATAACCTAAGGTTGAAACAGTGACCTGCGGCACATCGTACAAGTTCGCTCTACTAAACAAGTCTATACTCAGCTCATTGTGGGATATTTGGCATAACTCTTCATTGGAGAATCCAATCTTGATCATACTTGCAGAGTTAGAAATATTACTCAGAGGGTTACCGCAGGAAGAAATTTCAGACCTTGGAGATCCAAAATTATAGAAATACATCAGATTCAATATCAAGCTCCTACAAAGTGAAAAAAGAGGTGTGTAGCTTTTTTTAAATTTTTGCATAAGCTTGGTTTGAAAAATTAGTTTGAAGGAATTCAAAGGGAATAGTGAAGCATTATTATCAGTAATTAATGCCCGAAGAAAGAAAATGGAAACACCTAGTAAGCAACCTGAAAGCTCTAGCATGATTCATGAAGAAGAGGAAGAAATGCAACATGATATATCAAAATTATGAGACCAAGTGCAACAAATGTCACTCACACAAAAAGTAACAGAATCTAAGATGGATGGTTTAAAGAAAGACGTAGAAGCTAAGATATATGGCGTGGAAGCTAAGATGGATGGTTTAAAGAAAGGCATGGAAGGTAATATGGATGGTTTAAAGGGAGGCATAGAAGCTCAGATGAATGACATGGAAGCTAAGATGGACGACATGGAAGCTAAGATGGACGATTTCAAGACAAATTTGAAGACAAGCATGGAAGATTTGAAGACAGATTTGAAGACAGATTTGAAGACAGATTTGACAAAGTTTCTACAAGAAATGCTTACTAATGGCGAAAGGGTAGTAAAGGAAACTCATGATGAGAACAAATTAAATGTTAATCATCATTTCATAAACTCTAACGTTGGAAGAACCACCATGTTCCAATGATCGATATGAGGAAGTTTGATGGCAAGGATCCCGAAACATGGATACTACAGATGGAGCAATTTTTTGATCTCCATAATGTGCAAAACACACAAAAGGTATGCATTGCAACTTTATATTTGGAACCAAATCAGTTTGTATGGTATCGATGGCTTTGCTCTTGTAAACAAATTGTCACTTGGGCTATTTTTACGGATGAAATGATAGCACATTATGAGGATGCAAAAAGCAACACTTTTTTTAGCCAACTGATAAATCTCAAACAAAAGGGTTCAATGATGGAGCACATTGAGGACTTCCCAAAATTGAATATAAGGGTAAAAGATATTCCAGAGGAGCATAGGATTGATTGTTCATAGGGAGTTTAAAAGATAACATCCAATATGAGGTTCGCCTTTGGGAACCAGATTCATTAGAGAAGGCATTCAAGTTGGCAAGAAAAATGGAAAGCAAACTTATGGCAACAAGGAATCCTACCACTCACAATCATAAAGATGGAAGTGTTATTGCCCCTAGCCATCCACAACCTACAAGGTTGACACCATAACAATTGGAAGAAAAAATTGCAAAAGGGATTTGTTACAGGTGTGATAGCAAATACACTAAAGGTCATAAGTGTGCCTAGAAGAAATTATTTTACATAGATTGTGAAGAGGAGGAAGAAAAGGAACAAGAAATGTTAAAAGAAGAGGATATACACCAGGAACAAACCCTAAAAAAAGAAGAAATGAATCTAGCCATATCTTGTAATGCATTGGCTGGAATTACCACTCCTCAAACTATCAAGATAGAAGGGAATATCAAGAAGAAAAAGGTAATAGTGTTGATTGATTCAGGAAGTACCCATAATTTTATTCATTGTAAGATAGCCAAGGTATTGAACTGCTTCCTATATCCAGCACCAGAGTGTCAAGTGATGGTTACAAGTGGAGGAACCTTAAATTGCTCAGGAAAGTTCCATAATATCATGCTATCCATGGGAGAATATGTATTGAATAGCCCAATGTTTTCCATTCCAATGGGTGGTGCTAATGTTGTACTAGGAGTCCAATGGCTACAATCCTTGGGTACAATAGCTTTTAATTTTCAAGAACTTTTCATGAAATTCTCTACAGAAGGAAAGGAAGTTGAAATAAGGGGTATCACAAGTAAATCGGGAAAGATAATAAGCTCTAACGGAATGAAAAAGCTTCTAAAGAAAGAACAACGAGGCATAATTGCACAATTATGTTCACTAGAGATTCCCACATCGAAATCATCCATCTCTCCAGATCTCCAAAAAGTCTTGGAAAATCATTCCAAGGTATTTGAGACTCCCAAAGGCCTCCCACCTATTCGTGATCATGATCATGCTATTAATTTGATTCTAGGAAGTGTTCCTCCAAACATCAGGCCTTACAGATATCCCTATGTCCAAAAGAGTAAAATTGAATGTATGGTTGCAGAAATGCTAGAGGATGGAATAATTCAACCTAGTCAAAGTTCTTTCTCTGCTCCAGTAGTATTGGTTCACAAGAAGGATGGATCATGGTGCATGTGTCCAGATTATAGGGAGCTCAACAAGCTCACTATTAAAGATAAATTTCCCATTCCTGTCATTGATGAATTATTGGATGAATTGCATGGATCAATTTTGTTAAATTATGGTATGTTCTATGCTTAGAGCAGTTTAATTATCTTTCTTTTTATTATCCACATATTAGCAATCACATGTACATAAGTAAAATGCAGATAGAACATTAAACGATCAACAGAAAAACAAGTCAAGACAAGGGACACAAGATGTGGCGGCTAGCCAGGGACAAACCCCAATATGGGGAAACCCTTTGATCAAATCTTCTTTTATCTTCAATAATTTTGCAGAGAGAAATAGTACAAAAATCTGATTTATATCAGCAGCAGCAAACCCTAGATCAACGACATCAGCATTATCGGCATCAGCGGCATTAGTATCATTGGCATCAGCGGCATCAGTATCATCGGCATCATCGGCATCAGTATCATCGGCATCAGCGGCATCAACATCATCGGCATCAATGGCATCAACATCATCGGCATCAGTGGCATCAGCCCTAAACTAGGGCAGTCAATATCTTCCAAACCGGAGGTCAGATCACCTCGATTCCTGTGCCAAAAATTATGGATTTCCAAGGAGAGTCAGCTTCACCTTCTGTGCAGTCAGGAGAGAGAGAATGTTGGTCAATTCTGGTCAAAGTTCCAATCTGCAATTTGTAAACGCTTAGAAAATTGTGTCCTTCCTTCCCACGTGTTAGAGAGAGACCTATCTACGCAGGAGAGAGAGAGAGAGAGACTCTTTTATGTCCAAAAGAGAGAGAGATGGATGAGAAGTGTGTGTCCAAATGAGGAGGAGACATCTTGTATTTATATGCAAACGTTGATAATGAATAGATGCGTCTGTTGGGCTTTTGAGCCTACATAAGTTGCTGGCCGACTTTGACAATTTGTCCATATTCAAAATAAATTCATATCTCCATAAATAATTATCAGAATTAGATGATCTTTAGATCAATCCTACACCTCTTGACGAGAGGAATCTAGATAAAATATTATCAACCATGAATAAGGTGATCCTCATGGAGTTTGGACCTAGTTTCCAATTTTAACATTCCCTCTCAACTAGGGAGAACTCAATCTGCAATTCGTCTGACTGTTGCTACTATTCATCCATCAAATGCACTGCCCTGAACAGCTTGACCCCTGCTCTGCTCTACCTTTCTATGCTCTACTCTACCTTGTTATGCTTTGCTTTTCCTTGCTATGCTCTGCTCTACCTTGCTATGCTTTGCTCTGCTCTGTTCTGCTCTGTTCAAACTATGAAGAAGAAAAAGTGATCGAGGATGTATCATACCATCCTCCACTGACCCAAAGTCAGTCTCAGAGTGTGTATCACTGGTCCCAGACTAGTCCTCTACTGACCTAAAGTCAGTGTCATAGTGGGTACCACTCTCATTGGTCCCAGATCAATGAAGGTCATCCTAGCATAGGGAGTACAGTAGATACGATGATGCATCCATCGGTACTACTATGGTCCCTATCCTCATTTCCCTGCTCATTGACCATATGAGAGGTACTTCCCATGAGTCCCAAAATACATGGGTAGAATGCCTCAACATGAGAACTAATCATCCTGTCCATAGGAGATCGAATCATCCTGTCCCACAATCGCAATGGAAAACACATCATCCAGGCCCACAAGAGAACTAATCACCATGTTCCATAGTCACCACATAGAACGAATCATCTTGGCCCACAGGAGAACTAATCATCCTATACCATAGTTGCCACGAAGAAAAAACCATCCTAGCCCACAAGAGAACTAATCATCTTATTCCATAGTCACCACGGGGTGTCACAGGGGAAGGTTGAACCTCTTACCCTGTACAAGGTGCACCAACAAGGGATGGTGAGTCACGTTGTGGTCATATGTTGCTCCAAGAAGTACCCCGCTCCCCCCTGGAGCTCCCAGAGCTCAGTACGTCATACTTGACCCTCATCAGAGGGACTCTAAATGACACCAAGTCATTCTCGTAAAGTCAAAAATTTGACCTTTCCTAGGGGATTTGTCAGAATGTCGGTGGCCTGTTCATCTGTATCGATATGTTGGATCCTTATTGCTCCTCTCTACACCATATCTTGAATATAGTGGTACCTGATATTGATATGCTTGGAGCGGTCATGAAATATGGGATTTTCTGATAAACGAATCCCGCTCGGGTTGTCACATAGAATCATGGTGGTATCCAATGTAAATCCAAACAGCTCACTGAAGAGCTTTCACAACCAGACTGCCTCACGGGAGGCCATGCTAGCAGCAATGTATTCTTCGTCAACGGTGCTCAGAGCCACCGACTTCTGCTTCCTGCTCATCTAGGATATCGAGGCAAATCCCAAAGAGAAAAAGCACCTGGATGTGCTCTTCCGATCCTCCACATTTCCTACCCAATCAACATCAGTATACCCAAGTAGTCTCACATTTTCGGCAGTGTATCTTAATCCAGGAGTGATTGTACGACGAAGATATCTTAGCAGATTCTTGGCACCAATCTAATGCGAGTGACGAGGCTCAACCATATGTTGACTCAAAGTGTTGACTGTAAATCATATATCTGGATGGGAGTTCACCAAGAACATCAATGCTCCGAAAAGTTGTTGATACTCGGTAACATTTTGTAAAATGCGTCCGGCAGCACTACCGCTTAGCTTCTTAAAGTTAAGCTCCATCGGGGTAGTTACGAGCTTGCAGTATACCATGCCGAATCTTTCCAGTATCTTTACCACATACTTTCCTTGAGATAGGAAAATCTCCCTTGGTTTTTGCCAGACTTCGAGTCCTAGGAGATAGTGCATGAGTCCTAGATCTTTCATCTCGAATTCAAAAGCCAGCTCCCTCTTACATTTGTGAATGAGAGGGTCTGCACCTGTTAGAAAGAGTTCGTCAACATACAGAACCAGTATGAGAGGTTTTTCATCTTCAACCTTAAAGTAAAGGTAAAGGTTAGCTTCACTCCTAGTGAATCCCAGCTTCATCAAGTAGCTATTGATCCTCTCATACCATGCTCGGGGTGCTTGCTTCAGCCCATAGAGGGCCTTCTTCAACCTACACACATGATATTTTCGATTATAAATCTCAAATCCTTCGGGTTGCTCCACGTAGACCTCCTCTTTGATCGAACCATGCAAGAACGCAATCTTGACATCCATTTGATGTAGTTTCCATCCTTGTGAAGCTGCAAGGTCTATGATAGAGCGAATGGTGGTATATCTGGCAATAGGTGCAAATATCTCTTCATAGTCTATACCTTCCTTCTGGGAGAAGCCACAAGCGACAAAACAAGCCTTATACTTTTCTGTATATTCTTCGGTCATAGCATCCTTCCATACTTAATGCTTGACAGCATCTGAGAATGATGAAGGCTCATTTTGAATGATTGTGCTCATGATGGTCAGGTATCCCTAATACTTGTTTGGTTTCTTACTTTCACGGAAGGTTCCTTGGGGTGCAGTGTGTCCTTTAGCATCATCAAGTGTCCCCCTAAGCCATGAAGGCCTCTTCCTTGAAGAGGAAGGCTCAGGTGGAGGAGGATCAATAAGATCCATGGGTTCTTCCACATCGGGCATTGTTTCATCATCTTTTTCTTTCGGTTCCCTGGTGTAAGCTTCTTGAGAGATCCTCACTGTAGGAAGATTGTTCACCTTGATGAGAGCCATATCTATGTCAAATGTGACATCATGACTAATCACGACTTCCCTTTGACCGGCTACATAGATTCTATAGCCCTTAGTATTTTCACTATAGCCCACAAAGGTTCCTTTCTTTCCAAATGCACCCAATTTGTTTCTTTTCTCTTTCGGCACATGAAAATATATAGGGCTTCCAAAAATTCTAAAATGAGATACATTAGGTTTCTTATCGGTGAACATTTCTTTGGGAGTCTTGGAACCCAATGCTTGATGAGGGCATCAATTTTGTACATATACAATGGTGTTTACAACTTCGGAAGTCTTTGATCATGGAGCATATCACGGACAGCTTCCATAATCATACGGTTCTTCATTTCCACCACACCATTCTGCTCAGGAGTAAAGGGTGTAGTGGTCTCCCTCTTAATGCCAGCCTCTTTGCAAAAGTCATGAAACTAATTGGATTCATAATTAGTCCATTGTCAGTCCTTAGGATCTTGATCTTCTTTTCAGTTTGATTCTCGATCAAGGCTTTGAAGTGTTGAAACTAGGAGAACACTTCATCCTTCTTTTTCAAGAAGTATATCCAAGTCTTACGAGAATAGTCATTTGTAAAAGTGAGGTAATATGAATATCCTCCCAAGGAGTTCACAGGAATCATACCGGATATGTCTGAGTGAACTAACTGCAGTATATCGGAGGTCTTGCTTTGGCTTGAGGGGAATGGTCCCCTTTTTAGCTTTCCTTCGACACATCCAGGACATACACCTTCTTGCTCTATTCTAAACTCAGGCATTCTTGCCATTACTGAAAACCACCTTGTAGCCTTTGTCTTCAATTTCCGAAATGGACACTAGGTTCCTTTTGAGATTAGGTACATATAATACATCCAGTCTATCATAGATTTCCTTGGAGGTGTTCAGTTCAAAAACATAGGCCACCAAGTGCTTGTCGATAGAGTCCCGAATGATCTTCTTTGCTTTGACTTCTCCGGATTTCGATTTGTTCTTGGCAGCAACAGATGCATTTGATGGAGGCTCAACAATATTGCCTCTCACATGGTCCAACACTTTTTGATCTTCTAAAGTCAGATCAAGAGACATCTTCCATCCGTGACAGTTAGACTTTTCATGGAGCTTGTCTTATGCGGGTAAGAGTGTTAAGGACCCCATAGTTCCTTTTTTTTAGATAGTCTTGCCAACCTTCTCTTCGGTGATTTCTCTTGCTCTTGCTTGGGCTTTGTCTTCACCTCAGCTCCGATACCATGTTAAATTATGGTATGTTATATGCTTAGAGTAGTTTACTTATATTTCTTTTTATTATCCACAGATTAGCAATCACATGTACATAAGTAAAGTGCAGATAGAACATTAAACAATCAACAGAAAAACAAGCCAAGACAAGAGACACAAGATGTGGTGGCTAGCCAGGGAAAAACCCTAATATGGGGAAACCTTTTGATCAAATCTTCTTTTATATTCAATAATTTAGCAGAGAGAAGTAGTACAAAAATCTGATTTATATCAGCAGCAGCAAACCCTAGATCAGTGGCATCAACATTATCGGCATCCGTGGCATCGTATCATTGGCATCAGCGGCATCAATATCATCGACATCAACAGCATCAATATCATTGGCATCAGTGGCATCAGTATCATCAGCATCATTGGCATTAGCGACATCAGTATCATCGGCATCAGCGGCATCAACATCATCGGCATCAGCAGCATCAACATCATCGGCATCAACCATAAACTAGGGCAGTCAATATCTTCCAAACCAGAGGTCAGATCAACTCGATTCCTATGCCAAAAATTGTGGATTTCCAAGGAGAGTCAGCTTCACCTACTATGCAGTCAGGAGAGAGAGAATGTTGGTCAACGTTGGTCAAAGTTCCAATCTGCAGTTTGTAAACCCTTAGGAAACTGCATCCTTCCTTCCCACGTGTGAGATAGGCCTAACTGTGCAGGAGAGAGACAGAGAGATATGGATGAGAAGTGTGTGTCCAAATGAGGAGGATACATCCTGTATTTATATGCAAACGTTGATGATGAATAGATGTGTCTGTTGGGCTTTTGAGCCTACATAAGTCGCTGGTCGACTTTGACAATTTGTCCATAATCAAAATAAATTCATATCTCCATAAATACTTATCGGAATCAGATGATATTTAGATCAATCCTACACCTCTCGACGAGAGGAATATAGATAAAATATTATCAGCCATGAATAAGGTGATCCTTATGGAGTTTGGCCCTAGTTTCCAATTTTAACAAATTTACTTCACCAAGTTGGATCTTCGTTCATGATATCATCAAATCAGAATGAAGACAGAAGACATTCCAAAAACAGCATTTAGAACTCATGAGAGTAATTATGAATTTTTGGTCATGTCTTTTGGCCTTACTAATGCACCTTCTATATTTCAAGGTTTGATGAATTCCATTTTCAAACCCTTCCTTAGAAAATTTTTGTTAGCACTTTTTGATGATATACTAATCTACAACAAGTCTTGGAAGGATCATGTCCAACATGTTGACATGGCACTCAAACTATTGGAGGAGAAACAATTATATGCAAAAATATCCAAATGTTTCTTTGGAGTACAAGAGGTGGAATATCTGGGTCATATTGTATCTCATGAAGGTGTTAAGGTAGACCCTAGCAAAATTAAAACCATTAAGGAATGGAAAATCCTCGCATCCATAAAGCATCTACAAGTGATCCAGAACTAAAAAAGAACACAACAAAATACAGAGATAACCATATACACAAAGATGTAGTGGAAATAATACTTCATTTCATTAATGTAAAATACTGAAATATGCTTACAAATAGAAATGGAAATAAACCAGCTAGGGCGATGGTAACTTATCTCTGAGAAGAGATGTGGCAACTACATGCCTCTGAATTGTGTTACAATGAGGCTCGAAGGCCTATTTATTGCTGAGAAACAATGGAAAACCCTTCACATCCCAAAACCTAACCCTAGAAGATGAAACGCCAAATTGTGGGCCCTGTTTTGGGTAATTTGGTACATCAACTTCTCGGGGTCATAAATTTGGCACCCAATCTCTGATTGACGCGTACAATATCTCGTTAGAAAGATCTATCTGAGCAATACAACTTTGGGAAGAGCAAGATTTCCAAAAAAACATCGTTTAGGGCCTCAAAATGGCTCTGGAAGTTTAGGACCCGAAAAAATGGTAAAAATAGTAATTTGTGCTACAATTACGGAAACTGAAAAATTGAAAGAGACAGTTTTGGGGGTCCAAGTGGGATAGGTGGGTGGCCACCAACATCCACCTAGATCAACGAGGGTTTCTCGGGTTGACAGGGTATTATCACAATTTTGTTAAGAATAATGGGAGAATAGTAGCACCTCTAACAACATTATTGAAGAAAGATGCATTCTCATGGACTCCGGAAGCAACAAAGGCCTTTGAACATCTTAAAGAGGCAATGTGCCAAGAACTAGTCTTAGCTACACCGGACTTCACAAAAACCTTTATTGTGGAATTTGATGCCTCAGGAAATGGAATTGGTGTTGTTTTAAGGCAAGAAGAAAGACCCATTGCTTTTGAAAGTCATCTAATCAAAGGAAAGTATTTACACAAAGCTATTTATGAGAAGGAAATGCTAGCAATACTACATGCACTTAAGAAATGGTGACCCTACCTAATGGGAAGACACTTCAAGGTAAAAATAGATCATGATAGTCTTAAATACCTTTTAGAACAAAGATTATCTTTAGAAGAGCAGCAAAAATGGGTCACAAATATGTTGGGCTATCACTTTGAAATCATCTACAAAAAAGGGAAAAAAAATGTTTTGGCAGATGCACTCTCAAGAAAGGATGAGGATGTGGAATCATTTCTTTGCGCCATTTCTATTATCCAACCAGATTGAATAAACGAAGCAAGGGATGAATGGAAGAATGACGAGGAAGTGTGGGCACTCATTCAAAAGATACAACAAGATCCCATTACATTTGATACATTTAGCTGGAAAAATGATTCGTTATGGTACAAGGATCAGTTATACCTATGTAAGAATTCCCAACTCAAACAAAAGATTCTTAGGGAATTGCACACCTCTTCCTTAGGAGGGCACTCAGGATTTCTAAAAACCTACCACAGGGTTAAGAAGGATTTTTTTTGGGATGGCCTTAAATCGGATATTCAAAAGTTTGTGGCGGAATGTTTGGTTTGCTAACAAAATAAAGTTGAAACAATTAAGACCCCAGGTCTATTACAACCTTTATCTACTCCAAGCTAACGTTGGGAGGAGGTTTCAATGGATTTTGTCACAAATGTACCCAAGTCCAAAGGAAAGAGTGTTATCATGGTGGTAGTTGACAGACTTACCAAGTATGCACACTTTTGTGCATTATCTCATCCATTTAAAGCAAGTACAATTTCTACTGCATTTATAGAAACAATTCAAAAGCTACATGGAAACCAAAGATTATTGTAAGCGACAGAGATCCCATTTTCACTAGAACTTTTTGGACAGAATTATTTTCTTGTCTTGGTACTCAATTAGCTCATAGCTCATCTTATCATCCTCAATCTGATGGGAAAACTGAGATAGTAAACAAATGTTTGGAAGGATATATTCGTTGCTTTGTATCTGATAAACAAATACAATGGGTCAAATGGTTGCCTCTCGCTGAATGGTGGTATAACACTTCCTTCCATACTGCAACAAAAATGACCCCATTTTTGGCACTTTATGGATATCATCTACCATCCATCACATCATATTTAAGAGAAAATTCTAAGGTTCAAGCAGTGGAAGATCACATCGAGCATCAACAACAAGTTCTCCAACTCTTAAAGGATAACCTCACCTTGGCGTAGAATAGAATGAAACAGCAAGCAGATCAACATCACAGCGAAAGAAATTTTGATGTAGGTGATTGGGTATTCCTATGGCTACAACCATATAAACAAATGTCCCTCAAGAAAGCTAAGAAGATAATAAATTATCACCAAAGTATTATGGTCCATACAAGGTGTTGCAAAAGATAGGTACTATGGCATACAAATTGGAGCTTCCTGCAGCTTCCCGAGTGCACCCAGTTTTCCATGTTTCATGCTTAAAAAAGGTTATAGGTGACAAGATTCCAGTTCAAACAATATTTCCAGAACTTGATGAGGAAGGAAAAATCATATTGGAACCTGAAGCAGTCAAAGAAACAAGAACTCGACAGCTACGAAATCAATCAATTTCAGAGTATCTCATCAAGTGGAAGAACTTATCCATTGAAGATTCCACATGGGTGTTGTGGGGAAAAGTATCCGATGCGGATGACCCTATCCCTACTCTAAAGGTGACAGTCTTTAGCAACAACCGAAAGTAAAGCTTTGATGTTTTCCTTTATGAAAGTACAGAGAGAAGGGAGAAAAGATTAACCAACCTGGTGTCTTATCGCTTAGTCGATCCTTATCCTCTCTCTTTGTCTCTTGTTCCCAGCTCCTTTCTCTCTTTGCCGGTCCAGCTACACTCAGATCCTGCACAAAACAAGAGAGGAAACTACAAGATACATGTACTCATAACTGATGCATGGATTAGAGTGAATCAAATATACATGTAAATACAATACATCAATGCAATACAAGTATATAGGAGAACATGCAAAACTTTATTGATAGAAGTAACAGGGTTCTGAGAAGGTTACAACCATTGATGGCTCCAATCCAGCAGCACCTCCCCAGCAGCAAGAACTCTCCTCTTCACCTCTAGTAAAACAATCACCCAATAGCTCTAACTGTAAACCAACAGCACCTCCTTGCTTTACACAAAATTCCAGCCTCCTTAGACCTCATAGAAGAGCTCTATATATAGGAGAGAAGAAGAGAGGATGAGTCAGCTTGAGGCTGGCATAGAGCTGACTAGTGTCCTCTCCCTCTTCAGTTAATCTTCAGTTCTTGAGTCCACTTGGAGATCCTTGCTTACACATGGTGATCAAGTACCTCTTACTCATCACAGGGAGAATCTCATGAACCAAGTGTCAGTTTGGAAGCTTCCTGGGCAGTTGACACCTTGCAGGATGACTGTGCCACTTGGCCAATCTCGCCCAGCGCAGGTAGCCTTCATTAATCTTGACTTCCAGCGCAGGTACAAGGAGGGACAGTTGCATTCCAGCGCAGAAGCTCAGTGGAGCAGCTGACATGATCCAAAAATAGCCTGTTTTGAAGTGTTTTCAGGTGGAGAACTGATTGGAAGTGCTGTTGTTTGATGACCTTGTTCTTTTAGGGGTAAGAACAACATGTTTAGGGATTGAGGATCCCTGTAATTATTGACATTTCATGCTCCATGTCGCGAGGCACAAAAATGTCTATAACAATGGGAGGATGAGAATTTTATACAGAAGCATCCAGAACTACTCAAGCATTGAGGACAACACTTTTTTGAAGGAGAGGGGCATGTTAGGTCCCTATAATACTAGTGATTTCCCCATTACTATTGTCATTGTATCCCTTATTGTTATTATTGTGTCCCATAGAATCCCACTATTGTTAATTTTGTGCCTTTATATTATTATTATTAGGTCGGCTCGGTTATATTGTGACCCCTTAGACTCCTATATATATAAAGGAGGTTTTGTCATTTGTATCATCCAAGAATTATTCATTTGTGTAATGTAAAGGAGGTTTCCCCCTCAAAGAGGTTGAATTCTAAGGCGTTGATCTATCTTTTCTATCTTTTTGTGAGTTGGTTTCATAACATGGATCATGTACACATGCATCATTCAGCTTCCTTAAATTGACATAGATCCTTATTTCTACCTTGGTCTTTTTCTCCTGTACTACCATTGGACATACCCAGTCAGATTCTTCCACAGGTTCAATTATTCCAGCTGCGACCATCTTCTCAAGTTCCTCCTTCACCTTCTCCTTGTATTTTGGGTTTAGCCTATACAATCATTGTTTTACAAGCTTCGCATCCGGCTTCAAAGTGATTTTCATGATGCCCAGGTCTCCCACAATGCCTTTTAACTCCATGAACTTCGTTGGGAACAACTCCTGGTACTCATGCGGTAACTTGGCGACCTTTCCTATTGTATCTTCATCATAGTAATCTCCTATGCACACAAACTTGGGCTCCACCTCTGAGCCTATGCTGACATGCCTCGTCTTAACAGGCTGCGTTACATCAGGTATTTCAACATTTGGTCCTCGAACTTCACGCTATCCTTTTGACTCAGGAATATTAATGCTACGCGGATCTTCATCACCTTCCTCAATGTTCATGTTATAACATTCCAGGGCGTGTTGTAACTACGTGTTCCAGTCGGGTTGTACCCAAGTCGTTGGCTCATTAGGTGTTCGAAAATTTTTTCTCTAATTTCTTGAAGGGCATCATATATACACTAAAAACCATCGTCAAAGCTAAAGGTCAATATAAAACTTTCCTTCATATCATTCCAATCGGCAGTGCCATGGCATAGCTTTGTTTCAAGATACCAATTCATCGGTATCACATCCAAAGTGTGAATAAGTACATGTACCCATTCTGATCAAGGTTCTTCACCCCATGCCTTAATCCAACGAAACAAATGATCTCAAGGATCATCATTTCCTTTGTACTTCTTGGTGATCCTTATGTTTGAATGACCAAACCTGAGCCTCATCAACCTTCGGTACTCCCTCCAATCTCCTATATTATCCTTATGTGTCCCCCACCAACACGCAGGTGTAGCCCTCAAAGCTATATCCAAGGCCTCGAATCGTTGTTCTTCTGGTACATCCCTTTCAAATTCATCCAGAAATAAATTGACATCACCTATTCCATCATAATATGGTAAATTACTTACCTTAGTTGATATGAAACGAAGAGATTTTGTCATTCTATTACAACGCATAGTAGAAACTTCATGCAATAGGTTCTGTCAATTCTCCAATTCTTCATTCGACTCTAAAGGAAATGAACTATTCTTCTCCCAGCTTATCCATTAATCTGCAGTGGGGTTGATCTAGTCCCCGTCTTGTGTAGTTAACTTGTAGATGTGGTCAATATCTTCATCATCGTATTCTTCATGGAAGGGTTCTATATATCGCACTCCTTCAGAGGGATCTAAAGGAACAACGACCCTGGTACCGTTCTTTTCAAATACCATAATTCTCCTTTTTAGATTAATTATGGCATCCATATCAAAATCCCAATCGATTTCAAGTAAATCTAGATATGGATTACTGTCATCCACAATCTCAATAACTTCAAAATCTGCCATTATGATTTCTCCTTCAATGTCTACAAGAACGCCCTGCAATCGACCCATCGGGATAATCTTCTATTGATTGGCCACGCACAACTGAATTGGTGACCATTGCAGCTTTGGTTACCCCATCCACTCCCAAGTTTGCTTTGTTAAGACATTCACATCTGATCCCATGTCCAGAATTACTTGATCCTTTTCAAATTCGCTAATCTGTGCGGTTAATCTCATTTCCTGGCCAGTTCTTTTCTTATTTTTGTTGACCTTGTTTATTGTGTGTTGTTCAAGCTGTGGCTTCTATTTACTGGCACAGTTGTCAATCAATTCTTGCAACCCTTCCACTAATTTCTAGTCCCTTATCTACTACATACATGTTTGCATAAAGGACTTAAGAATGGTCGAATCAAGGTTCTCCATCACAGTACCTACTTCAGGAGTGTTCTGTTGGGGTACTAGTTGCATCTGCATCCCTGATGTCGAAGCTCATAGGTCCATGAAACTCTTCTTTGCCTCTATGAAATTTTCCTTCTCCTTCTATAGATCGAACCCAATACTCTTCTCTCTAGCCTTCCTAACCCATGTATCTACCATAGGATTTTTACCTTCTGCTCGATCTTCGCCTGTAGCTGCACCACTTCGTGTCACAATATTAATGCTTGGGTTATCTTCGCGCAACTCAAATCACATCATTTTTAAATTCTGTGCAGGCTGCTGATTCTTCTTTTCCTGCATCATAGCCATTAAAACAGGGCAATCTTCTATCATATGGTCAAACTGTCTATAATACTGACATGAAGGGTGAGTGGGATTCTGACAATCTCATGCATGATGTCCAGCTTCTCCACAATTATAGCATATGATCTCACCCCTTCCTCGTCCAACGCCTCCTCCTCGACCACATCCTCAACCTTGAAATCCTCCACGGACCACAAGTGAACCATTATCTTCATGTGCACGGCCTTCAGCTTGCATCCTATATGCCAGATTTCGATCTACCATCAATTCATAACTGCAACAATGGCTCTCATAATGTCCTACTAATCGACAAAACTTACAAAATAATTTTTGCGATGTCTGCACATAATTATGTAGAAATTAGCAATGATTGGTCAGGTGCTGGCCTGCAACTCGACAAATACTACACCATATGCTCGGTCTAGTACTTGGTCTAGCACTAGGATTTGACTTCAAAAGATTAGGACCTCCACCAGCCAAATAATCAGGATAGATAGGACACTGGTCCTTATAGTGACCTTCCTTTTTACACTTTAGGCACCATACTTCTGAGCACATCTCAGACTGAATGTCCCTTCCTTTCTTCAAGTCTTGTAGCTCAGTATGGAAGCTTGGCAACTAGGACTGTATCTTTTGAACCCCTATGTGAGTATCTTGTACTGATGAAGCTTCTAATTTCATCGCAATTTCTAATGCTTCCGCCGGTGTCCCAATATTTTGCTACGATAGTGGTAACATGAGTTGTGGCAGTAACGCAACTATATACCACTATTTGTGTTGTTCATCAGAGATCTGGCAGTTGACTTGTCCCAACAAACATTTTAACCTCTGATCTATATCCTAGGCAGTCTCATTGATGACTTGCTTAATTTATTTTATTTCTGTAATGCACTATAACTACAACTTGGGTTTCTTAAACTCCACATTCAGTGCATTCTTCATCGCAGATGGTTTCGTCGTACTATACTTGATATACCATGACAGTGATCTGTCCTACAGTGCTGTGACAAGCTGTGCTTTCTTCATATCGTCGTCATTGATTTGCTGCGCTTTCCACATAGCTTCTATGACGAACCAAAATTGATCAGGATCCTATGATCCCTGACCCTTAAAGATAGCCATCTTTACTACATTAGATGTCGAATAGTGGTGGTGGTGGTGGAGGTGGAGGTGGAGGTGTAGATGTATGAGGTGGAGGCGAAGGTGGAGTGGATGGATGAGGAATCCTAGAAGAGCCTTGGGTTTCTGACTGTTCCGCACCTCTAGGTTTACTAGGGTTACTCCTTTCTTCTTCGCTTTCTGATTCACCTAATAATGGAATATACTCACCCTCAATAATTTTGTCATGATCTACTATGAATCTTTTTCTGCTTTGCATAGATCCAGTCTGACTTCTTTTAAACATCAATCTATAGGCATAACACCCTTTTCACATAACAACATCTTAATCCAGAGCTTTAAGGAATTCAGATACTTACCTCGTGGACCTTTGAAAAATCTACACTCAGCTTCACTATAGGATATTGTTGTGTCAATTGTGAATTCAGTAATGAAGCCTCTGAGGATACTATCGATCCAGTAATCAACAGCTCTTGCGACCTTATTTTCAAACTCCTTAAGTCGCTTAATCAACTCTTGGGTCCACACAATATGATCGTCATGTTTCCAACATGGTTCGTTTGCAGCTAGCTTTGAAACCCACTCGTGCAACTCGTTAGTGAATGATGAAAAAAATATCTCATGTTGTTCCATATAGATATACTTCTGTAACCACCTTTCTGTCGACTGGCGCAAATTTTTTCTTTCCTGTGCTGCAAATTCGTGCAACTTCTGATTTACCCAATTTTGGATCTCTTTTCTAGTCGGTTGCCACATCACACATCCCTCAGCTAGATCCTGGTCCTGGAAATAGAACCATTTTTTGGCTTCAGGGGCTTAGACACAGGTTCAGAGTTAGTTGCACTAGCCAACAAAACCCTATACTACCTTCCCTTTTGACAACGATCTGCGTAGCGTAGACCACAGTCTCACCCGAGGAAATATTGGCGGATGTTAGAACCAGGTTTCTGCATCCATAGGGGTTATGCTATGTGGCTGTAAGGTTTCTATCGGTTTAGGACTTAATCTGACCTTTACGAACCGTTAAACTTATTGATCCATTAATGAAAAAGGTATTATAGACTATGTGTGAATTCGCTTATGTTACTTAATGCAAGGGATCGAAAATATCGCGAATAACATAAACACATAAGCAAATTGAAAACACATTTAAACACACCAACACAACCAAATTTAATAAAGGAGTTCACCAGACTTTCTGGCTACGTCTCCTGGTCCTTTCACTTCCAGTGCTGACCCCTTTATTTTGTCTTCAAAATTCTGTTACAGGTATGAGCTCGAAAACAGAGTCTCAAATCAGAAAATGGACATCACCACTGCATCCAGCTCGAAATTTCGAGTCAAACGAGTATAAGCTCGACCATATTTGGCCACAATGACATCCATAACCCCTAGAAAGTCAAAAACCACCTATGTACCTGCAAAAACTGCCTCTGCCTGCAAGAAAACCACTCTCTGCAATCAAAACCCGCTTTGGAATGCGCGCTAGTGGTTTTGGCTGGTTTGGCACCTGCATAAGTTTAAAAAAACTTTGGACAGATTGAATACCAAGCTCCGCCACATGGTATGTTGGTTATCGCATTGGTGTTAAGGCGTTGGTATATGTATAGTGGGAGGTCGGCAGGTCGAAACCCCCACTCGACACTACGACATTTTACATGGTTGTTGATACGAATATATATATTATATGATAAGGTTTGTTGCGATGTCATTTATGACTATGGTTTAATACATATATTGCAATACATATTCTGGTAAGGTGATCGACAGTCGTGAGGTTGACCCCTACCGCCCAGCCCTTTTCCGGTGGCCACATCCCGAAACCTTAAATACAACCATATCCCTTTTTATATCAAGACTTATCATAGCTTGATCGGTGCATGATTTCACCGAGATCTCAGCCTTTCCAGGAGGTCAGTGGTTCGATCCTCCCTAACCCCCAAAATTTTGGGATTCATGCCAACATTAGGAAAATCTGGGCTACCATGTGTCAGCACCGGATTGGCCCATGTGAACCAATCAAAACATCCAAAACATGTGGTGCATTCCTGGGAAGACACGTGTCGTAATGACGTAAGTATTGACCGTTGACCTTCTGACTTTGACTTTCCTTTGACTTTGACTTTTTTACTTTTTGCCCTAGTTTTCCTTGAAACTTTGACTGGCCTTAACTTCTTCATTCAAACTTGGATTTTCACATTGTTCACACCATTGGAATCATCTCGGCGAGCCCTTCGACTTGATCCCACTTTAATCTGCATTTGAAGACTTTAATTTGGAGGAAAAACTAAATCCATTTTGGATCACTCCTCCCCACTTGAAGCTTTTGGACCACCAAAAGTTGGTTTTAGTTATCAAGTAAGTGAGGATAAAGTTCCCTCACTTTTCCAATCTCTATCCATCATGCTTTACTTGGATTTGTACCTTTGAGTCCAACTCGAAGATACTCAACATTTCCCCATCGCGAAGTCCTTATCCTCTTGTCAAGAACTGTGTCCTCCTGTAGCTCATTGAGATACCCAGGCAAAAGATCTTCGATGGAATGTAGCTGACCTTGCTCTTCGGGATATTCAATCAATGAAGGTTCATACAATCGCAAGTTTTCAACATTTACGACAGAATAGATTTGCATGTAAGCTGGTAGATCTAGGTGGAAAGCATTTTCACCAATTTTATCAAGTATTTTGAAAGGACCATATCTAATTGGTTTCAACTTTTTACCTTCCCCTTGTAGTCTTTCTTTACTGATGTATAACCATACTTGATTACCAACTTGAAAACTATGCTCAACTTGATGCTTGTCATGTCGCGCCTTATACTTTGCTTGACTTCTTCTAGTTTTTCCTATACTGCCTGGTGAATTTCCTGGATTTTTTCAATGAACTTGGTCACTTTGTCCACATCATTGTGTCCATCAACTGCTATTTCTTTACCAAAGACAAAATCCAAGGGAGAATTTGGTATAAAACCAAAACAAGTCTCAAAAGGAGATCTCTTAGTAGAAGAATGTTTTGCATGGTTGTAAGCATGCTGCACATAATGCAAATGCTCATCCCAAAGTTTGGGATGCTTGCTACAATATCCTCGAAGCAACTGTATCATTGTCCTGTTGACCACTTTCGTCTGGCCATCTGTTTTCGGATGAAATGCCATGCTCTTCTTTAACTTTTTGTCCATTAACTCCCATAGACTTGACCAAAATTTCTCAACAAATCGAGAATCTCTATTGGATACAATAGAATTGGGTAACCCAAAATGAACCCATACATTTTGAAAGAACAACTTTTCAGTTTGTTCAACTGTGACATGTTTATTACATGGTGTCAAAATACACATTTTACTAAACCTATCCACAACTACATACAAATAATCATGACTCTTTCTAGACTTTGGCAATCCCCCAACAAAATCCATGGAAACACTTTCCCAAGGACGAGAAGGAATTGACAATGGAATATACAAGCCTAATTTTCTATTACTTGGCTTGCTTGTAGCACACATAGTACATCATTTAATATATCTAAAAATTGTCTCATTCATTCGTGGCCAATAGCAGAATCTTTGTAATTGTGCAACTGTTTTACTTACACCAAAATGACCTAATATGAGAGAAGTATGTGCTTCTCGAATTATATTAACTCTTTCAGTTTTTGGAATGCATAACTTTCCCAAATGATATAAGAGTTTTTCCTTTATGTAATAATCCAATTCTTCTACCTGCTTTATATGATTTAAAGTTGCATATACATCCTTAAAATATGTGTCTTGAGCATATTGTTCAATGTAACTTTCATGAATTACTGAATTATGCTGAAGTATTGTGGATGCATTTATGATTGATCTTGATAACATGTATGCAACATTATTATGTATGCCCTTCTTATATCTGATAACAAGATGAAATTGTTGTAGAAAACCCATCCACCTGTAATGTCGTTATTATTGCAATTTAGTTTCTGAGTGTAAGTATTGTAGTGGTTGATGATCTGTATGTATGATTGTTTCTTTACCCATTATGTAACGTTTCCACTTTTTAACACTCTGAACTAATGCATATAATTCTTTATCATATATAGGATAGTTAACTACTATTGATGTGAATGTCTCAGAATGAAAGCATATAGGCTTTTCGTGTTGCATCAACACTGCCCCCATGGCATATTCACTTGCATCTATCTCGATCTCAAATGGATGTTGAAGATCTGGCAGTGCTAGTAGTGGCGTTGTACTGATCCTTTCTTTCAATGTGTCGAAGGCTTTCTACTGTTTTCATCCCCAGTGAAACACTTGTTTCACACTCGTAAAAGCATGTAAAGGAGTTTTAATCAATGAAAAGTTAGCAATAAAATTTCTCCAATATTGCGCTACCCATAAGAAACTTCTAACTTCTGTAGCAGTATTGGGCTTAGGCCAATTTACAATGACTTCGACCTTAGAGGGATCTATATTCAATTCACCACCCCCTACAATATAACCCAAATAATTTAAAGATGTTCTGCCAAATTCACATTTTTACAGTTTTACATAGATATTTTCTCTTTTCAAAACATCTAAAATCTGCTTTACATGCTTTACATGTTCATCCCATGTTCTACTGAAAACAAGAATATCATCTAAATAGGCTAGTTACAAAATCATCAATGAATGTCCTAAATACATCATTCATGACTTGCATGAATGTAGCTGGAGCGTTAGTTAAGCCAGAAGGCATAACCATCCATTCATAGATTCCTTGCTTTGTTTTGAAAGTAGTCTTCCATACATCCTGTTCTGCAACTCTGATCTGATGGTAGCCATTTCGCAAGTCCAATTTAGAGAAGTAAACTACATCTTTTAACTAATCTAACAAATCATCAATATGAGGAAGAGGATAACGATTCTTTGTTGTGATTTTATTTAATGCTCTAAAATCAATGCACATTCTCCACGAACCGTCTTTCTTTCGCACTAACACAATAAGTGATCCGCACGATGATGTGCTTGGTCGAATAAACCCTTGATCAAGCAACTCCTGTACATGCTTCCTTATCTTTGCATTCTCTAGAGCTGATAACCTGTACATTCCAATGTTAGGTAGTGGAGCATCTTGCTGCAAATAAACCTCATGTTCTATCTCTCACTTGGGTGGGAGCCCTTTAGGCTCTTGAAACAGAATATCATAATCGAAACAACTTTAACTAGATCTTCTTTCTATTTAGGATTACAACCTTGGAAAGCATCAGATTTATCAATATCCTTTGCTTTTACAATCATAAGTAAAAAAAAATTACTTGCATTTACAATTCTTTTCATCTATCCTGAATTTATGAGAGAGAAATTATCTTTGAGTCTATGAGCCCTTACAATATATTCAATTCCATCCTTAGTGATTTGATACTTATTTTCAGTTCAATAGAAGATAGCATTTCTATCATACAAGTGTGGACTTCATAATACAATTCCACATATATCCAATGGGACTATGTCTAACTCAACCTCATCTACAAACTTTGACCAAATAGCAAAACGAAGTTTACATTGTTTCATAACTTGTAGCTTAGTTTTATCACACGCCCAACCTAATGGATATGGCTTTTTATGAGTTTTTGTTTCTAGACCCAACTTCTTTACAATTGCTTCAAAAATCAAATTAACTTGTGACCCACTATCAAATATAGTATCAATTTTAGTATGCTTGGAAATGACTCTTATGTGAAATAGCTCATTTCTTTTCCTCTCATCATTATCATTATCAACAAAATGCAAAGAAGTACTTGTAGATGCTTTAGAATCTTTACCTTTTATACCTATAGCTGTTACCATTGTCTCGTCACCTAAATCTAATCCCAAGTCCTTTTGAATAGCAACAACATTCTTTCGCTCTTTACTCCCAAACTTCTTAGGCTTCAATTCTGGATGCAAAGACCAGCAGTGTGCCTCATCGTGTCCTTCCTTCTTACAATGAGTGCATGTAGGTTTATCCTTCTTCACAGTGTTTGTTTTCTTGTCCTTCCATTTTAGTTTCTTCTTGCCTTTATTCTTGCTTTCAATAGGTTTGAATGACTTCCCAACATCTTGGGTTACATTTTTACCTCTAGCTTCTAGATGTAGAAATTTTGAATAATATGACACTTATTCACTGAGATTATCCCAATTATACACTATTGCAGAATACATGCATAATACATAACATCCTCTACGTTGATCATCAATTTAGCAACATCAAAAACAATGAAACATCAATAGCATGCACACATTAACACAGTATGTAACCCGGGGAAAGCTTACAGCTGAAAACCTCACACTATCTGTATATTAATGATTGAGAACATGTAACATTACATAGTACAATATTCCTCACAAGTATCAAGCACTATCTCCACCTGTTACACACAAAACTAGCTCAGATCCAAACAAGTCACGGGTTCAAATCTCCTCCGCTGCTTTGCCTACTTCTATTGCACAATACCAAGTGAAAATCACCCACACTGACAAACACGTGAGAACAGGCTATAATACTGGGCATATACTGTGCAATCCTCATGGGCATACTCAATCCATTGATTGTGCAAGATCTCATGCACAACTATAGTCACAACTGATAGCAATCTCAACCTCTAACACCTGTCTCCACTGAACTGTACATGCACTGAGTTAACTGATGTATTCTTCAGTTGCATTATGAGTTAATAATTAGTGAATTAATTCAATCAATTAATTCACATCACTCATCCCTAGTCTATTTGCAATTAGACTAATTACAACTAGTTTAACCAAGTCAAATTGAACACAACTCCATCAACTCCACATCCAACTCCACCAAACTCAACTGCTTGAGTTCTAACTGAAGTCTTGCATGCAATAGCTCAACTGACCCATAAGAAAAGTGTATTTCCTTCTAACAGCTGCATGTGCCACATTTGTAGCTCAAACTGAAGTGCTCCAAGAGGATAAGATAATGTTTATAGTCCAAATATTATTATGAGACAATAATATTTGACTTTTCTATTTTTAGCCTGGCAGTCTAAAAATAGACTCTGATCACTCCATTGTGAACCATAAATAGAATTCCATCTATTTTTCCCAACATGACCAATCATCCATAAACAACATCCTGCAACTCATAGATCATGATCCATATGTCTAAAAATAGACATAGTCTAAAAATAGACTTTGCGCCAAAAATACCCTGTGGGCCCACTTAGTGAAGGCGACTCCTTTCCACTAAGCTCCATCATCTTGTTGCATTCTCAACACTAGATGAGTTGCTTGAATCGATACATCATCTAAGCTAGTTGGATTAAACATAAGTATGTTATGCCTCAAATAACTATGAAGACCACCTATGTATTTCAACAATGTCTCTGGTGAGTCAAATGATATGCCTAATGTTAAAGCTCTCTTAAGGAATTCCTAAGTATAACTTTAAACACTTTGACCTTTTAATTGACGTAGTGTTTGCCAACTCATCATTTCTTGTTGCATATAAGCCAATGGATAAAATTTCTTTTTAATAGTGGTAACAAATTCATTCCAAGTTGAAATGATTTTACCATGCTTTTGGAGATCTGCTTGTGTCTTGCCTTCCCACTGTTAGAGCCTAGATCTACCTCAAGCTGAAGGAAGGTAGGTCTAGGGTAACATCAAACCACACTTAACCTAGTAGCTAGCCCTACCAGGCCGGGAGAGGACTCTCTCCTTGTCAATCTCAATTAGGATATTGGCAATTAGGGCTTGAGATGATTGAATTTAATGTAGATTTTAGGCTAGGTATAGTAGCTCAGGGTTTCAGGTTTGATTTTTAGGTTTTGGTTGCTAGATCAATTGGAGAAGGCAGATTGGGTCCGGGAAATCAACTCAGGGATACAGTCATGTTCTGTGGGGTGAGGTAGACAAGGGTTTATATACTAGAAAAGGATTAAGATGGTAGATTAAGATAGTTGATGAGTTGAGGAGGGCATAAAGAAACTATGAATCCTCTTTAAACTGTTGAAAACATTGAAAACCAAATGCATTCCCAAGACAAAGCACAATAGTGTATTTTGTCCATTCACCTTGATTCATTTAGTTTTAGAAGAGAAAGATGGATTTGGATACATATAAAACATATGAAAAACTTATTACAAAGAAGAAACAATACATAAACTCACTGTCACAAGAATCCCACAAAAATAGCTGTGAAACTTGGTTTTATTCCTTGCCAAACTGCTGATACAAATGTTCAGTGACTACCACCACTTCTACCAAAGTCCAACCTTTACAAATGACTGAAAAGATGTTTGAACAAGTTAGCAGGTATATGACATGAGGGAAACTGAAATGAAACCACTACCATCAGTTGATCCATGACCTAATGGAATGCAACTGATCGAATGAGACACCTAACATGAATGCAAAAGAGCAATTTGATCACTGACGGAAGTGTGAAGACAATGACACTAACACCCACCATACAAGTGCGGTTCCTCCAAGTCGAAGGCTAGTAAGTTGGATCTTCTTTCTTTCTTAATCAAATTTTTGCACCCTGCAATATACATCAATTTGCCTTATCCAATTATCAAGCTTTTCAGCATTAATTTCTCCATCATAAATTGGCAAATCAAATTTTACATCTAATTTGATCAAAGAGGCTTTCTTTTTCTTCTTCTTAGAAGAACTAGTTTTATGAGAAGAAGACAATGATGATGACGATGATGGTGATGATGGAGGAGATGGAGGAGGATTTTCTCCTTTTCCTTTATCTTCTTTATTTGGAGGAGTAAAAAGAAAAGGTTCCTCTGCTCCTTTGTCTGGTTTAGGTGATGAAGTGCCTTCATCTTTACCCTTTTTAAACTCATGATACATCTCTTCCACAATGCCACGTATCGTTTTTTTGGGCAAATTTAGTGTTTCTATAAACGCCTAACCCTCTAGACCTAGTAGCTAGTCTAGAAACAATAGACAAAGTAATTCGATGTTTTTCCTATAATCAACAGATAAGAGAAGGAGGAAAAGAAACCAACCTGTAACTTTTGCTTGCTCCCTCTCTCCTTTGACTGATTCCGCCACTCCTTTCCGTACTTAACTCGCTTGGAAAGTACTTGCACATAAGCCAAGATAGAAACCCATCAAAGCATACAATAAAGATATGTTAATTAAACATATCATAGAATCCAGAATACGATATACATCATATAAACACATGAATGTAAAAAGCTTTGAACTATTTATTGATAAAAGGAAAGATTACAACCCATGAATGTTCATGCTTGATTTAGTGTCTTCCTTCCAGTTTCAATCCATTTTCTCCTCATGAAGCAACAATTTGACATTATTACAATACTCATACTAATCTCATTCAAACAGCATTTCCTTAGCTCAAGAAATTCAAACCTAGACCAACCTTTGAATGCTTGGTCAATTTATAACTGAATGGAGGAGGTTAAGCCATTAATGGCCTTCATGAATGCTCTGCCAAATTTGGGAAGTGTTTCCATGGAGGAAGGGATAATGGATTGAGGTTCATTCATCCTCTTCCTCATCCAAATGCAAGCTCAACCAACCTCGAAACTTCCAGAAGTATCCATTGGATGAGGAATCCAATGGATTCATTTAAAAAATTCAATGAATCTTGCTCAGCGTAGGTGAAACAAAGGCTAACTGCGCTGCAGTGCACCCAGTCAGTGCAGTTTCTGCATTGCAATGCAGCCTGATAGAAGGCTACCTATGCCGATCTCCTTAGGGGCATTTTTCGGATGAATGGTGTCGTGGAAACTCTTGGAAGGCAAGCATGATGTAGGTTGACCTCATTAGGGAATGAAAACAATTGAATTAGGGTTTGATGGACCCTAATAATATAGATCTAGAATTCGGGATTAATGTGCCCAAAT
This sequence comes from Pinus tabuliformis, assembly GCA_031772625.1. NCBI lineage: Eukaryota > Viridiplantae > Streptophyta > Pinopsida > Pinales > Pinaceae > Pinus > Pinus tabuliformis. The sequence continues at coordinate 277,365,030 of CM062806.1, read as the reverse complement.
TGACCTGTAACAGTTTCCCCCTAAAACATGAAGTCTAAAATAAACATGTCGAGTGAGATGCTTTACCATTTGGAGAGAAGGTTTCGAAGTGGAAGGTGACCTGCATCAGTTACAATACAAATATCATGATAATTTAATTTTTTCTCATGAACTAGCTGAGGGAAGTCATACCCATTCTCAGCGTATAAATTTATGTACAAATATAGTCATCTACAGATATAGACCCATGAATGGATGACCATGAATGTAAGGCCATTTGTACATTTGATATAGTACTCCTGAATATATCGCAGCTTGGAAGGATGAAACTAGATCTGAGGTCTTCAATCTTGTCCAATATTTCACTCAAGTACAAGTCTAAGCATGTGAATAGATGATCTAAGGTCGAAAATGGAGAGACATCATCTGATTACCAGCCAATGATGTGAGCCATTAACAAATGCAAGAGGAATCACCAATAATGATAATGACCCTCAAGGTACCGCAATACATTTTGCAAGGTGTGAATAAATGATTTGATGCCGAACACGATACGAAGTCTTTCGATCAAAGGCCAGTGATGTCAACCTATCGTCGAAAGCGAGAAACCTGCCATTGATGTATGCAAGCCTCAAGGTACTGAAAGGGTGTTTCTTAGTCAACTTCTTGGATGATGTGTTGATGTCGACAAGAAGCGACTTGTCGCAGGAGGGCCTTGCTGTATCCCACACCAACGACACGAAATGAGGTAAATGATTTTTGAGATGAAATATCGACTGAAGACACAAGGCTCAGGAATGGCGAGCATGAAAATGAAGGTTTACTGTATTGTAAAGGATGATGTTTTGAACTGAATGAATTCTATTGAACATATCGGCAACACTGAAGTGAATTGGTAGCATTGACCCAAAACAAAATGATGGGTGGTATGATAGACCAACGGTGTGATAACCATCAAGTTGAATGACCCAACCCACATAGTCACTGTGATGAGGTGAAAGTGTCATGTTCAAGAGCGACCTGCTACCATAAAGTGTTCTCGGATTTTTCCATTTTCCGCAGTCATTTCTGACCAGTACCTCTTTATTTTTATCAAGCTTGAGGAGGATAACATATGCTTGTTGTATAATTCCACCCTTCAGGTGAATCCATCGCTATTTGATTTTTTAACGAGTCTGGCAAAGGTGAAACTCGATCTTGTCTAGATGGAAAATTTTGTCGCTATTTAATGTTTTTAACAAGTTTAACGACAAAGATAACTCAGTCTTTTCACATTTAGAGAGTCTAAAAAGGGACTAAAAGGAAACTCCACAAGTTCTTTTTCGTAAATTTGTCTCTCAAGTCCGAAAAAACATAAAATAATACAAGAGAGAACCTATTGATCATGTTCAATCAATGAGTACCTTTTTCGTAGTTAATCTATCTCAGCCCAAAGAAGGGGTAAAACTATATTGAGTAGATGTCGATTATAATCCGTTAACGAGCTAGAAACGACAAGTGCTCAACAATCTTTTCATGTTTAGAGAGTCTGAAAAGAGCTTAAAGAGGACTGCTTTGAGGAACAAGTGGTGTCTAGGGTAGCAACTAGTTCCAGTGATGTTGGAACTTCTCAAAACATGTTGATTTATGTGAAGAGGCTGGCTAATAAGACCACTCATTGCAATTGTTCCTCAAAAAGGGTAAAACAACCAAATGAAAGCATATGATCGGCCAAAGGGATGGTGGCGATGGAATGAAAACAACCAAGGTTCATCTGATGAAAAAAGCTGATAGAATCACAATCACAAGGGTTAAAATGGAACTGGGTTCATTTTTAGACAAGCTTGAACCATAGGGAACTATGCTTGGGTTCAGTTTCATGTTTACACAAGCTTGAAATGACAAACTATGCTTGGATTCAGTTTCATGTTTACACAAGCTTGAAATGAAAAACTATGCTTGAGATTGGTTTACATGCCCCCGGCATGATCAAAAGGAGAGTAACCTGTAACCATATGGAAGTCGCTATGGTAAAGCAGAAAGGTTATCCAAAACCTTTTCGGCTTTGTCTAGATAGGGACAAAGGTGAATGGGATGATTCCCTTCACATAACCTACAGGTAAACTTAACTTTACCACTAGGTGCATGCCCCCCAAGCTTCATTACATTCACCTAAGTAGATTACTCATGGCTATCAGGTGGATGGAATGAAGGTTCTTTTATGAGATCAAGTGAAAGACTCGACTGGGATTTTACGAGATCTACTCAAAGACTGGACTTGGAACTTTTCTCTAGGGGACCTTGTTTCATTTTTTTTAATGAGCTTGACACAAGACAAGGAACTATGCTCATTGGCCTATTTCATTTTTTAACGAGGTTGACACAGTAAAAGAACTATCCTCATGGACCTGTTTCATGTTTTAACGAGGTTGACACAGTAAAAGAACTATCCTCATATCCTTGGTTTCATTTTTTAACGAGGTTGACACAAGACAACGAACTATCCTTGGACCTCTTGTTTCATTTTTTAAACGAGGTTGACACAAGACAACGAACTATCCTAAGAGACCCTTGTTTCATTTTTTAACGAGGTTGACACAAGACAATGAACTATCCTCAGACCTGTTTCATTTTTTAATGAGGTTGACACAGTAAAAGAACTATCCTCATCGGAGTTGTTTCATTTTTTAATGAGGTTGACATAGTAAAATAACTATCCTCATATTCCTTATTTCATTTTTTAACGACGTTGACACAAGACAAGGAACTATCCTCGAACCCTTTGATCACAACTCATAAGAGGTCGTGAAGGAGAGATCTGGTTCTAATGCCCCCAGTACATGTTGTACAAAATCATTGAATTGATTGTCAGTTGTTGTAGGTATGGAACAGGTTGCCACATAATTAACTCGCGGCGGGGCTGATACCATTGGTACAAAAGGACCACTTAGGGAAGTTGGTTGATTGGAAGCCATATTTGGACCAAGAAATGAAAGCTGGTCAATGGTGATAATCTTGCCTTCATGCGGGAAACAAATCACTCGAAAGAGTTGTTTAGTCAATTTAGTGTTGTCTAAATTGCTATCATAAATTGTCAACCAGGAGCTCGTAAGCTGATGAAGTGAAGGTGTACTATATGTACTTAAGCAACCTCTTAGATCTTTTTGTCGTTTGGGGGTGTTGTTTGTGGTCAAGTTTAACTTCCTAAGATGGAGTGATGATTTTATAAACAGATGAGTGATAGTGTGTGTAAGGTGATTTCTAAATGAGTGAGTGTGTGTTACTGGTGGTTTCTAACTACCTTCTAAACTTTGCAAAGAAAGAGATTGAAATAAATAAATAACTTGAAATGAACTGAAAGCAAAGAACCACTTTCTAATGGCACTAGACACTATTCATGCTGCTGCAAATAAAAAGGTAAGAAAACCACTCTAAAAATCAATGATAATGTTCATCTCTTCCTAACTCTCTGCTTCCAACATATGGTACTATGTAAAACACGATTAGGAAGTAGTTAGAGATAAGTTTAAAAAGTGATAAAGCTCTAAATGACAAATTATAACACCACTGTGCCTTTCTCCAGCATTCTGCTTCCAACATACATTGTTATGTGTAACAAGTGAAGAAAGAGTTAGTGATATAAGCCAAAAGCTACTCGAAGCAAGCTGTAATTTATTAGTAATCTGATCTCTTAAAGATGAACAATTTATGATAAGGAGACCATCAATGTATTAGCATGCAGCTTGAGGAACTAAGCTAGAAGTAAGCTAGAAAATCAAAGTAAAGGCAGCAACTATGAATATGTCAACTGAAAATACCATCAGATATAAAGCAAATACACAAAGACAAAACAATCCCGGGTTAAAAACCTGCAAAAACAATACGGATCAGTTTAAAATGAATGCTGGAAATAAAATGACATGAAATCAAATGGTACATTATTATACATGATGAAAGAAATAGAAATTGTTGAAAGCAGGAAAATGAAATCAAACACTATGTACACGGGCTGTCATAGATGGGGGCCCTCCATCCACGCAACCAACTTAAAAGATCAGCTACGAAAAGGTGAACAGAACAATCTTCTTTTTATAAAACTAGCATGTCAAAATACAGTGAAAAGTGTTGTAGGAACAACCTTCTAAAACAGAGTTTTTATAACAAAATCAGCGCAGCAATTACAATATTCAAAAAGCTAATCTATAAGTGTTGGCACACGCTTTATTTATAAGCACAGAGGCAACTACCCTCTGCGTGAACTAAGCAACTACAGCCAAACTTATTAACTACGCAGCAACACGCAGTCTTAACTAATTAACTTGTGCAGCAAACACGCAGGCAACTCCGTGCACTTTTGAGGGAAACAGTCATCATGGGAGATAAATCTATGTTTGGATCCTGTCTTTAGCTGTCTTTGTGGCGTGGAGGAGGTGCCAGCTATAGTTCCGTGTCCCAGCTGCTCACGGCTCCCGTGCCACCGTTTAGAACTTGACCGTTTGACCAAGGGAACACCTGCATTGACCAAGGGCTTTCGTGACTGGTTTGGCTCAACCAATAGCATACGATCCATGTGTACATCCAAACCAACATGCCCATGTGGCCCGCTCCTTGAGAAGACATGTGGAGCATATCAAACAACAAAAAGGCTGCGGAATCTCTGAGTAGCTGCGGAATTGCTGAACAGCTGCGGAATTGCTGTCTATGTTCCAAAATTCTAATCAAACAGTCACACATTAGCATAGTTAACAAACCATGATAAAAAGACATGTAATGCAATAATTTGAACAAGTTAATGGAGGAAAGGATGGAAAAAGGAAGAAGTGAATGGAAAAAAACTGTTGGGAAGCTGGCTAAGTGAGTGCAAGGTTGAGGCTCAACATACCCCCATTCTGAGGGTGTTGCATGTCCTCATGCAACCAAAACTTGGCATAATCCTTTAGTTCATATGGTCGGATGCCTCTGCTAAGACATCCAACCTTCTTCTCTTCCTCTTTGTTGCCAAACTTGTTCTCGGTTTCTTCACCAAGCACCTGAATTTTAAGTTGATCAATGCCCAGCTCAACTTCTTGCATTTTCTCTTTAACTTTCTGTTCTTTCTTTGCCAAAGGCCCAAATGGAGCATGGTGTTGTCATGGATCATCTTGTCCAAGTTACCTTTCTCTTTCAATTTTTCATTTTCATTTTTGATGTGGCGATTTAGAACTTCTAGTTCAAATATTTCTTGCTTCAGAGATTGAACCTGCTGTTCAAGGGGCAAGACTGTGCTAGGACTAGCAACAGATTGCTCCAATGTTTCTAAATAGTCATATGCTTCTTGCTGAACAGGGTCAATATCTAGAGTTTGCCTTGGTCTGAATTCAAACTCTTGAAAACTGCTCTCTCTTTCTTGTTGAAAAGGGCTTTCCTCTCTAGGAGGACTTGAGTCAATGTCTAGTTGAATTTTCCTCTTCTCAGGTGTGCTCAAGTCAACAAAATGGGACTGTTTTCCTTTTATTACACTTTTCCTTTCTATGAGCCTTCTACTTCTTCTTACCTGTATGCTAGTGTTTTTCTTCTTGGAGATGGCAGTTTCCTGAAGCTGAGCAAGCCTATGAGCCAATGTTTGGGTATCTTCTTCGGTTGAAGGCTCAGGTGAAGGGGATGGTGTTTGAAAAATATCTTTTCCCTTATCCCTTTTCTGTCTTTTTGTTTTTCTACCCTTTTCCCTCTCTTTTTGACCAGTTTCCAAGACGGTTTCTTGGGCAATTTCTTGAAGAGTTTCTGCAATGATTTCTTGGACAGTTTCTTCTACATCAGCAGTTTCTTCTACCTCAGTATCTTGGGCAGCAGTTTCTTCTACATCAGTATCTTGGGTAGCAGTATCTTGGGCAGCAGTTTCTTTCTCTTTTCTTCTACTTCTCCGGGGAACTTTAGGAGAGCTAATAGAGGCTGGTACTTTAGGAGAGCTAATGGAGGCTTCAGCCACCTCCTGAAAATGGTTCCTGATAAGGAATTTCTCCCATGTGTCTTTCCTATTTTTTAACTGCTCTTCAATTAGTATTTTGATGAGGCCATGGTGGTATAGGTGTGGCTCAATGTTACCCACATGCTTTTGCATAGTAGCAGTCATTTTATTTAAACTGGACAGCAGGAAATAAGGGAGATTGATGGTATGTTCACCCATAAAATGCATCATTATCTTTGTGTGATAAACATACATTGTACCAAATCTGCCTTCACATGTCAAAAATTTCTGCACTAGCAAAAGTAAGACAGTCCATTCCTTTTTAATGTTACTTACAGGTATTCCTTTGGTGAAGATAGTAGTATCCATACCTGGATTTTTCAATATGTTCTTCCATTCTTGGCTTTCAACAGTTCGATTCTTGAACCATCGTTCTCCAGTACGAGGCAAAGCAGTTGCTTCAGCCAGGCTACTTTCTGTGACAGTGAATTGCAAGTCCCCAATCTCCACAACGTTTGTTTTCCCATCAAACGACCGAGCAAAGGCCTTGGTAACCTCTTTGTGGTATCCTTTAAATTTCTGAATAAATTTTAACCACTTGGCCTTCTGCAGGGCGTTCCTCGTTTGTGGGTAACCGGCTAGAAATTTAGAACCCTCCGGCTCTGCTCTTAATATCTTGCCCATTTCGGTTACCAACTTCTCTTGCTGCTCTGACAATACTATTTGGATGCTAAAGGAAAGAGACTTCACGGGAAAGCAGTGCTCCTCAGCGTATATTACGGCTGGAACAGAGAACTACACGGCTACAGAAGAATGGCCGTAATGAAATTGAGAAAACAGTGTTCAGTAGTGGGTGTTACGGCTACAGTAGAATGGCCGTGATGCAATTGTGAGCCTGTTGGTCAGGGTTTTAAGCGGAGAGATGAGGAGACTGGAGCAGCGTAGATTTACGGTGAGACAGAGTGGTGAAATGAACCGAGAGTGAAATCGATGAAATAGAGGGAGTGAACAACGATAGGAATGAAGTTATGCATGCGTAGAAAGGTATTAAAGGGTAGAACGACCGAATCCCATCGACGTCAGGTAACGGTATACACCTGGCTGCGGAATGATCAGTTGAAGAGCCGTGGTGTAACAGGACACGTCATTCTGGTACGGGGAATTAATGCAAGGGAGCAGGCCATATCAGGTTTGAATCATAGTGACTATGGACTGTTAAAACGGAGGTGAGGTGGACTACGCAGCATAATGGACAGGGAGTGAGTGGAGATCTTGTTCAATCATTACACTAGGTGCCTAATACCATAATCCGCAAACCATACATAATGATATAACTGTGAGTTAGAGGTTTAGAACATACCTTTGTACATTTTGATTCCTTTGCTAATCATGATGCCAACCTTTGATTTATTGCTGCCTTTGTATATGCTGTGTGTCTTCACCCTTTAATGATGCTGGTACTTCTGACTGCAGATTTTTTTCTTTTTGAAACAGAGTTTATTTTTGTTGCAAGGACAGAGTGTATTAGCTGCGGAATTCGGATATCAGCTGCGGAATTGGCTCCCAGCTGTAGAATTTGCAGCAACATCTTTCCTTCCTGCACCAAGAGAATAAAAACAACTTGACTACATGAAATAGTCCTGATAGGGACTTTATGGATGAGGATGAGATGGAGTGAATGGACTGAAAGAATGGAATGGAATTAAGATGATGAGATGGATGAGATGAATGAGATGGATGAGATGGAAGAAGAGGGATTTTTTTTTTTTGGAAAATATAAGGTGTCAGGTGACCCTGATTTTCACCTTACATTTTCTGTATAAGACTGCCAATCCAAGATTGGTTTTCAGGCTTATACAAGAATTTTTTTTTCTCTTTTTTTCCTTTTTTTTTTTTTTTTTTTTTTTTTTTAACTGAAAGAAACAGAGATTAGGCTGATGGAGGAGAAGAATTCTTCTCCACCAGCCTCATTGCGGAATCTTCTCTGAACAACTTGACAAATTCCTCTTTTGAGAGTGGCTTCTGGTAGATTTTCAGGCGATGGCCATTCACAATAAGAGGAGTATGAAATTCATCAATAGTTTTCACTCGAACTGCTCCATTACTAAAGACTTCATCAACCTCATATGGCCCAAGCCAATGATTTTGAAATTTTCCTTTGAAGTCCTTAAACTTTGAATCAAACAATAGAGCCCAATCTCCTTTCTGAAACTTTCTTTCTTTGATATGACGACCATGCCATTTAGATCTTTGGTGCTGAACTAGATCGGTCCTTAGAATTGCATCTTGTCTTATTTCATCTAGCTCATTTAGCTGGTCCATTCTGTGTTTTTGGGCTTCTGAGAGGCTCATTCCCAACTGGACTGCCATCTTGAAGGTCTTGATTTGGAACTCAATGGGGAGCAGGACTTCCTTCCCATAAACAAGTTCATAGGGAGAATGTCCTGTTGTGTTCCTCCATGTAGTTCTATAGGCCCATAAGGCTTCAGGAAGCCTTTCCGCCCAATCTCTTCTATGAAGATGAACAGTCTTGGTGATAATGCCTTCAAGAACTTTATTGGTAGATTCCACTTGGCCATTTGATTGCGGATGGTATGGAGTAGATGTTCTGTGCTTGATTTTATATTCCTCCATCAGCTTCTCCATCAATTTAGATGTAAATTGGCTGCCCTGATCTGTTACAATTTCCCTTGGGACACCAAAACGAGTGAAAATATCCTCAAAAAGAAATTGAACAACTGAATTTTCAGTGGCAAAAGGAAATGCCTTGGCTTCTACCCACTTAGTAACATAATCAGTACAAACCAGTATATGCTTCTTTTGCTTTGATGGTGGATTAATTGGTCCAACAAAATCTAGAGCCCATTTCTCAAAGGGTTCGATGCATACCTGAGGCTGTAGTGGCATTTCATTTGAAGGAGTTGGTCTCCCAACTCTTTGGCAGCTGTCACACCTTCTAACATACTGCTTGCATCTTTAAAGAGAGAAGGCCAATAATATCCTAAAGAAAGGATTTTATAGGCTGTCCTCTTGTCAGCAAAGTGCCCGCCGCATGGTTCATCATGACATGCCTTAAGGATGTCAGGCATTTCATCTTCCCGAACACACCTTCTGATTATACAATCTGGCCCTGTTTTGAACAATTCATTAGAAATCCAAGAATAATGTGAACTCTCCTGAATGATTTTCCTTTTCTCATTAGGAAATAAGTGTAGAGGTAGCTTCCCTGTAACTAGATAATTAGCCATATCTTCATACCAAGGAGTCTTGGTAGTTACTGCAAACAAGTATTCATCTGGAAACTTATCTTCTACTGGAGAATCTTCATTAGTGTTTTGGATTCTAGACAAGAAATCAACTACTGTGTTTTGTTTTCCAGGTCTATCTAACACAGTAATGTTGAATTCTTGTAAGAGTAAAAGCCATCTTGTAACTCTACCATTAGTAACAGGTTTTTTCATTAAATATCTTATGGCAAAGTGATCAGCATGGACAAAGGTTTCATAGCCGGTTATGTAGTGTCTAAACTTATTGATCGCATGTACCACAGCTAGGAACTCTTTTTCTGTAACAGTATAATTTAACTCAGTGGGAGTCAAATTTTTACTGGTGTAATAAATGGCATAAGGGATCAAATCCTTTTGTCCCAAAATAGCTCCTAGAGCTGTATCTGAAGCATCAGTAGAAATGTGGAAAGGGAGTTTCCAATTTGGCCCCCTTAAGATGGGTGCTTCAGATATTCTAGTCTTTAAAGCTTCAAAGGCAGATTGACACTCAGGATCCCATTTGAACTCACAGTCTTTGGTAAGCAATTTAAAAAGAGGAGATGCTATCTTAGTGAAGTTTTCAATAAATCTTCTGTAATATCCAGTAAACCCAAGAAAACTTCTAACATCTTTCTGGCAATTTGGAACAGGTAACTTAGAGATGACTTCAACTTTGGATCTATCAACCTTAATCCCATCTCCTGAGATATGATGTCCTAAAACAATCCCTTCAGTAAACATCATAAAAAACTTTTCATGACTTAAAGAAAGATTTATTTCCTTACATCTTATCAGTACTTTTTCCAAATTTTCCAAAGCTTCTTCAAATGTATTACCATAAACTGTGAAATCGTCCATGTATACCTCTACACAATCATGAATCAGATCTGAAAAGATTCCTAGTACAGCCCTTTGAAATGTAGCGGGTGCATTGCACAATCCAAAAGGGAGTACTCGGTAGGCAAAAGTTCCCCAAGGACAAGTAAATGTGGTTTTGTCTTGATCTTCAGGTGCTACCTGAATTTGATTATACCCACTAAAACCATCCAGGAATGAGATATACTTTTTAGCTGCTAAAGTGTCTAGTACCTGATCAATAAAAGGTAGAGGGAAATGATCCTTTAAGGTTGCCTTGTTCAATTCTCGATAATCAATGCAAACTCTCCATTTACCATTCTTTTTGGGCACTATAACCAAGGGAGAAACCCATTGGCTATCTGAAATGGGGTAAATGAAGTTTACCTTGAGCAATTTCTGGAGTTCTTCTTTCACAATTTCCCTAAGGTTTGGATTCATCCTTCTTTGTGGTTGCCTAATAGGTCTGCTGTTTTCTTCAATATAGATGTGATGAATACAAGTCTTAGGATCGATTCCTTTCATGTCAGTGTATTCCCATGCAAATGCAGTGGAATGTTTTTGCAAAAGTTTAGTTAATTCTTCTTGTTGTGGTCTTTCCAAGTTTTTGTTAATGTTCAATGTTTTTCCTGGAAGGATTTCAACTGTAGAACTACCAAACTCTTCCATTGAGAAGAGAGACATCTGTCTAGAGGAGAGATATTCAATGTCTGCATCTAACTGAAACTTTGTAGAGTCATATTCTAAAGGTATTTCAAAATTTTCTAATGTATTTAGAATTTGACTATCCTCACTGATCTCAGAGATGGTTAGAACAGGTTGAATAGTATCCTCATCATCAACCCACTCATCTTCTCCTATTTCTGTTATTGCATTTGCTGGAGGATACAAGTTGAATTTCTTGGTGGAATTACCATCTGATATATACATGTCCCCAGACCTACAACTGATAAAAGCATCAGCTGTTGCTAACCAAGGTCTTCCTAAGTGTTGTGCCCTACAACAACCCCCCATTTCATAACATGTTTAATCACAAACAATTAACATATGAAATGGGTCCCTTTTAAAATTTAATTGGCATTAATGAATTTGTTCGAAAAAAGTATGATAATCAAATGAATTTGTGAATAAAAGCCTTTTTGAATAAATATCAAGCAATTTTTGGTTAAGTCCGAAAAAGAAATCGCAAGATCGCATGTCACCTTGGTCCTTTCCGATGCGATATCGCTATCGGCGATCGGCGGTATTCAATGCACACACAAAAAAAGAACATATCTTACACCCCGATGCGACGTGATATCGGCGATCGGCTATCGGCGCTGCCTCTTGTAAAAAAAACACTTTAATCCCCGACCCGATGCGATATCGCTATCGGTAGTCGGCGGAATCCCATACATTTTCATAAGACGCTCAGCTCTTTTACCCGATGCGATGTGATATCACTATCGGTAGTCGGAAAATCATTTGATATACATCTAGGAATGTGTTCGCGTGCTAATCCGATGCGATGTCGCAATCGTAATTCGCCAAGATCTCTCCCAAACGGTAGTATCATTCACACCCCCGATGCGATGCGATGATGCTCAATGATGACCAGAATTCCTAAAAGGTGATTGTTTTAAAGCTTTAAAGTTATATTTAAATCCGATTGACAAAAGCACAGATTTCAAAATGCCGTTAAATGCAGGGATAAGGTAATGCATGCGTATTTAAAACTTTGCCCCTTCGATTTAACGAACACTTACGATTAGACCTTTGAAAAATCTGTTGCACGCTTTAAGGGGTCATTCGGTTTAATAACGAAGTAATGGTCATTTATGGAGCTGCAGGCTGTAAAATCACCATCATTGCATCTGCGGTGCCTTCTCAAATCATTAGATCCGCAGCCACTTTTAGAATTAATCTTGCCACGCTTCAAGTAATATATCTATCCCGTTATGGATTGTCGTTGTTATTTCCTTGTTACGATTTCTCTTGCATTTGTGTAGAATTCAATTGTCGAGAGAAGCCTGAACATGATGGGAAAGAAATTCAAGAAGGCTGCGGGTTCTACTGTAACACCTGTCGTAGGTCAAGCTGCTATAGTTTCGAAGAAAGGCCTAATCTCAGATACTACATGCACTGGTCTTCCTAGCACTACATGGCAGGGTACATATAATCTGTTAGAGGCTGAGCAACCGGAAAAGACAGTGACTGAGGCTAGTGTGGATGAACAAAGGAAGTCCGAGGCAACTCTCAAAGACTTTGCCGACTCCTTTTTGCACAGAATAGCAGCCAGAGAGCAGGTCCTACCTTACACTGATGTGGTACGCTGGGCAATTGAGGAAATTACCCTCACTGATAGAACTTTTCATACAAGGGATGGAAGGATTTTCGGGTCATTCAAGCCTGATGACCTGAGGCGAATGTATCATTTGCCTGAACCTGAGCTAGTCTATAACAGAACCTTCGTGGAGAAGTTCGCGAACGAGAATGAATCACCATCCGAACCCCTCCGAGATTGGAGGCAGAACCCAGCCAAACACAAGCATGAAAGTTCGGGTAAGTACTCCAATGCTTCTTTGGCTTCTCCCTATTGCTACGCTGGAATTATGATGTGTAGATTGTGGGGATTACATGACTCTGCTAATATCCATATTGACATGGTTCCCCTAATGGAAGCGGCTGTCAATAGTACAATTATGGATTGGGCCACTATTCTGTCTGATAAGTTGGTCATAGCTGTTCATGAATTTAGAGCCAAAACCAGAGTCACCGAAAGGAAAATCCCACCATTTTATTACTCTGCTTACATTATGGATACCCTGTGTTTTAATTCTGAGTTTCCTGTCCTCGGTTGGAGATGGACCACCCATGATCCAACACCCATTCATTTGTACCATCGGAAATTGTGGAAGCCCTCTTACAAGGACCATTTGTATCAAATTTGCAATGGTTTCATGGTGCCCATTCACTATTCTATTTTCGACAGAACCATCCCAAGAATTTCCTATGAAGCTTCTTTTGACCTACCAGCCGTAGCGCATTGGTTCGGGGAAGAGCATTTTACCTATATTAGAGTTTTTGGAAGCAAAGCTAGGCCGCACGTTCTCCCTCTATACATCCCAGACAAATTGTTAGCCCGGGAAATCTCCTACCAGATTATGTCCGAGGGTGTCACACAAACTCTCAAAGATGAGAAGAAGAGAGGATGGCCCTCTTTTCCTTTAAGAATTGGAGTTTATACACTGCAGAATTACAAACATGCAGAAAAAGAAGCAACAAAACTCCAAATGATATCCCTGGCCACTATCCCAAACAGACTCTATGATCCGAACAAGACTGCTTTCATTGCCCTGGAACAGGCCAAACTGTCAAAGATTGTCCATCAAGAAGATCAGTTTGATGACCTGTTCGCAGGTGCCGATTCAATAAGCCAAACCAAACAGCTTGTTGCAATGAAATACGAAGATGTGGAGTTAACTGAATTTAATAAACTTAGAAAGCAAAGGTTGCAAACTTTGCCTCTAGATTTATTATCCACAACCCCAGCATCTTCCTCAAGCGAGCCTGGTCAGTAGCAGATACATCCACCTCCTGTTACAATTAAAGAGTATGATAAACAACATGAGGAAAGGTAAAACAAGCTGCAGGCAGAGAAGCATAAAAGGGAGCAGATAGAAAGGCAGCAAAAGGCACAAAAGGATCAAGAGAAAAGAAAACAGAAAGAGATAGAGGAACAGAGGAAGAAGGAAGAAGAAGAGAAAACAAAGAAAGAACTGGAAGATAGGCAGAAAAAGGAATTGGAGGAGCAGCAGCGGAGAGCACAGGAGGAGCAGCAGCGGAAGGCATTTGAGGAACAACAGAGGATTGAACAAGAAAAAGAACAGAGCAAAGCCCACACAGAGCAACATGAGCAAACCTCCACCGATCCTGAATTAATTAAGGAATGGAACCAATTCGATTCCATTATCAGTGGTAAGGAAGCCTCCAAAGACTCAGACACCTCTAAAACAAGCAATGCTCCCGATACTACTTCTTCTCAGGTTCTAGAAGGAACCAGCGGCCCACCCATTTTACAGGATGTCGAGGTAATCACTCAAGACCCGTCCGATCAAATTGATCTCCAGGTGGAAGAAATTCCTCCCCTAGATATTTTCTACAGCCCAAAGCATAGAGCCGTTGTTAGGCACTCTAGGAAAATACGAAGGCTTGATCAACCTTCTATTTCTCCTGAGCAAACAGTCACGGGCAATGTGGTCTGGAAGGGGGAATTGGACCCCTCCGATGATCTGACTAAGCTGTCGCAATTTGCGGGAGCTTATTCGGCAGTGACTATTGACAAAGCATCAGAGGTAAGTCTTCTGTTGAAGACTAAAGATCATGAAATATATGCATTGCAGGCAGAAATAATTGAGGCGAAAAACAAGGCAGCACAGGTAGAAGAGCAGTTGTTGGTTCAACAGCAAGAAAACAATTTGTTAACCCAGCAGCTGCAAATTGAAAAACAGAGGATAGACCAAAGTGAGTTTCAGAAGGCAAAAGAATTATCGGAGGCATTGTCACAGTTAAAAGCATCAAATGAGCTGATGATAAAATCTAAAGATGAGCAAATAGCTCAGCTATCGGCACAGCTCGAAGGTATCAAGGACGCCCAGAGTATTGACGATTTCAGAGCAGAGGCAACTCGAATAAATGGCGCATTAATATCTCAGATCAGACTCTTGTGCCGACAACTTACTGACGCTGAATCATTATGTGAAACTTCTACAGTAGTGTGTGAGCAAATAGAAAAGGCCAGGAATAAGCTAGATCAGGCCGAAGATGACATATCTGAATATATTGAGTGGCAAGACACTCCAGAAGGGAAAGCGGCAAATTTGTCCCGAATCCATGTAACGTACAAGGACATACTCTTCACGGAATGGAACACTCAGGTAATGAAAGCGGAAAGGGCAGCCTCAAGATGTAAGATGATTGCCAGCAACATGATCAATCTAGTCAACGACACACTCTATCTGGCAAACATGATTTCCCAGTGCACACCTGGAAGCATAACAACAGCAAACATGTTGGAGCAGGGAAATTACCCTGATCTGGAGAAACAAGGACGGTTAATCGCCGGAGTAAACACTTTAACCGCCGACGCATACTGGCTCTTTCTGATTAAACCACATTCTCAAAGGTCGGCTCTTAACTGTTTAACAGATGCCCTCCGATACCTGATTTCCGACATTCAGGATGCCACATATGATGCCCAGCTAACTTCGCGTCTCAACACTCCACCAGAAGTAGAGCCAATGCTGGCGATATGTCAGCGAAGGAGTAAAGGCAAAGAGACCTTTGAATGAAGCATCGCCGCCGACTGCCAGATCGCCAGAAAAGAAGATGATATTTGTGAATGCCAATTTAGTAGCTTTTCAGTTTTTTAGATATTTAGATATTTAGATTAGCATAGTATTTATAGATCCTTTCATTGTTTTGGAAAGGGTCGTAAAATTTTGTAAAAGACTTAAAGGCTGAAGTTTGCACTATTGTGCTTCAGTCTATATCCTTTTGTGAAACTCGACCGATGGTTCTTAATTTTGCCTAGAAGGCTGTTTTATGCAATTGTGCACTACTGTCACTTGTTTGGAATGCTTTTTGGTTTGAAGGAAGGACCGCAACATAGTGATTAATATACTGGATTGATCAAACAGCTTACATGGTACTATTATCTGTATCTGTGCTCTTTTCTATTATATGAATTGCTGTGTTATTATCTTTGCTATTGTTGAATACATGTATGCAATATAACAGCAAATCTTCATTTCATATCACTATTGAATGTTTTGTGATTTGTTATCTCTTTTACTCATGCGTGTAGCAATGATATAAATGACTAAGTGTAGTAATTCGCTATCATCGCTCTGCATAACTAATTATGCAGAGCAATCTTAAATGGTTTAAACATCTATGCTTTAGTGTTAGAGTCATCTATATGCCTGCCATAAAGCACAGATTATCAAACGCTGCACTCTACAAATCGATAAGTCCCGGGATTAGATTATAGTTATTATATTTCTCTTATAGTTTAGTTGTTCACTTATTACCACCTTATATCGTAAATCATTCATCCATCCCGTTTACTTATAATTCTTGGGAAACTGGTCCCATTATCCCCAGTCGGAGCCACTATCCCAAATGGAAAAGGAGCTGCACTAAGGTCCAGACCGGGTGGTTTCCCCGATGTTGTTGCAACGAATTTCGGGGCATCAACATTTTTGGCACTAGAAGGAGGGCCATCGAATGTGAATGGCAAGCAGGCCCAAATCTGCAAGCCACTCTAAGAGTAATTCTCCCTCCAAATCCTCTCCTCCTTCTCAATCACATGCTGGTTCTCCGGCACACAATCGAGAAAAAGAGGAATCAACCACCGCTGCTCACACCCTTCATATTTGAGAACAATTAAGTCTTGAATCCCCTGAAGTCCAGTCTCTTATCCATAAACTTCATAGCTTCTCGATTTCGCCTCAGAAATCTGAAGTATCACAAAGCAGTGCGACCTCGCAGTTCAACTTATCTCATCCACTTACCAAACTTCAGAGCGAAAAACTCGGTATTGAACCTACTGAGTTCCCTTTACTGAAAAGGAAAAAGGCTAAAAAGATTACTGAAGGATTTGATAGTGAAGACCTTTCTTCCATATCCTCCATTTCATCTCCTAATCTGCGAAGTCAACCATCCACTCCTCCGTTACACACTATTGTTCATCAGGGAGTAGGTACTACAGCATCTCAATCTACTCACTCTTCAACAATCTCTTCTCCTCGGTCATCTGGAATCCCAACAGTAGTGACAACTATTGTCGCTAGCATAATGGCAGATCCATGGACTACGCCAGGTGCAGTCAACATGCCCGGACCATTGCATGATCTATCTGATGCTCCCGAAAAATGGTTGCCTAAATTTAACCCAGATAACGGAACACAAGCTGAAGAACATATTCACAATTTTATGTTAGCAGTTAACTTAAAAGGAGTGACAGAGCAAGATGTTGTTGTCAGGCTTTTCCCTTATACCTTACAAGGATCGGTAGGATCCTGGTACTTTTCCTTACCTTCTGGTTCTATTACTAGCTGGGCCACATGCCAAGAGCAGTTCCTTACCAAATATGGAGATGACAGGTCTCTAGCCACTTTAATAAATGACCTCTCCAATCTGAGAATAGAGCATAGGGAACCAATAAAGGAGTTTAATGCCCGATTTAATAAACTCCTAAATAAAATCCCTACCGCTTCAAAACCAAGTGAACAAATTAGAAGCGAATGGTATATTACCGCCCTCCCTGCCAACATAGCTATTTTTGTTGACAGGGCTGGCAAACCTACCTTAGCCGAAAATATGAAGGAAGCACTTGCTGTTGAGAAGCGCATCAATGCTCTAGAAAAGAAAGCTGCCTTGGAGGATAGAAAAGCTAAAAAAGTCTCATTTAAAGAGGATTCTAAGAAGAAAACCCCAAAGGACCCGTATGACATGGAAGGTTTACAAAAAGTCCTTAAAACATTGTCTAATGAAATGGTTGAGATTAAAAAACAGGTGGCCGAGACTTCAAACAAAAGACCATTTAGGACCTTCAAGAAAACTGAAGCAAAGCCACCCAATGTTATATCTAATGCAGACTCAGAACAGGAAGAAGAGGAAGAGGAAACAACCTCCCAAACAGATGATGAAGAAGAAGTAGTTGAATGCCACGGCATGTGGGATTTTATACTCCCAAACTCTGACACCGAGAATCAAGAAGAAGCCTTTCCTGTTACTACAAGAAGTAAAATCGCTTCTGAACCTACCCAGGCAACTACAAAGAAAAGGAGCGCAGGTGCTGCCACACCAAAGGAAAAAGTTCTCCCAAAGAAGTCACCTGTAGCAGCTCCCCAAAACCAGCCTTCAACTTCTAATTCTCCTTCGACATCTAAGACACTAGTGGTATCTGACTCCATGGAGTATAATATTGTTGATGATATGAAAAAGACTAAGGCAAACATAACCATGTTTGAACTTAGTAAGTTAAAACATCAGCAGAAATTGCTTCTAAGAGAGTTGAATGCTGTCCCCTCTTCTCCTCTTCCCAGTTCAAAAGCTGCTAATGATTCAGGACAACCCCCTCCAGGTATGGTTGAAGCTACCGATTCAGTTCTGATCGGAGATAGATCCAATTCTCATACTCCACCTTTCTTGCTGACCTATGAAATCTATAATCGAAATCTGCATAACTGTTTAATCGATTCAGGGGCTTCATCTAATATTATGCCAGCTTCAGTTTGTTCTAAACTGAACATAGAACCCCAGAAGTCTGCTATTCACATTGTACAGTTAGACAGAACCAAAGTACAGGTTGTAGGAGAAATTAATTCCGTGACTATCAGGTTGTCTGCTGATCCCAGAATTGTACAGAGAATAAATATTTTGATTGCTGACATACCTGAATTCTACGGTTTAATTTTGAGCAGAGATTGGTCCGAAAAACTGCATGGGTACATCTCCACCGATTGGTCACATATGTGGCTCCCCTACAAGGGTAAGCCAAATCAAATAAGGATCGACCGTGAGAAACACATGACCCACACAGTAACCGATTTCGAACAAGAAAACCAGCCTGTGGCCTTCAACAACAACATTTTGGGGAATTATTCCTCAGAATCATTCTTTGGCAACTTTCTTGCCCAACCCTCTCCTTTTTCAGTTAACCATTGTACATCTCAAGTAGAAAATTTTTCACAAACCAATTTATCCAGATGTTTTAATGAAAATCAAAAGGATGTAAATATTTTTGTTAATTCTCCTTTATTTTGGTCTTTGTATTTTGATGGCTCTAAGTCCAGCGAGGGCTCAGGAGCAGGTTGCATTTTGGTTAGTCCACAAGGCGAAAAGACAATGTTGTCCTGTAGATTAGAATTTGAGTGCACTAATAACACGACCGAATATGAAGCTCTAGTGCAGGGATTATATAAGGCAATTGACCTTAAGGTCCAATATATTAAAGTATTTGGCGATAGTGAGATCATTGTTAAGCAGGTAAGAAATGCAATTCATTGCCTTTCAAGCCACCTTAAGCATTATCAATCGCTAGTGCAAGATCTTACTTCACATTTCTCAGCATTCAACTTTTCCTCAATTCCTAGATCACAGAACTCAGCAGCCGATTTACTAGCCAACGTAGCTTCCAAAATTCTGCCTTCTGAAGACTATAGCCTTGATAGATTTTCTGTAGAACTAATTTTTAGGCCTTCAGTTCCTGATAATATCACTAACTGGAGGGTTTTCAACCATGACGAGGATATCTTGCAATTCTTAACCTCTGAAAAGTCCTATGACAATCAAATCATTGAAGAAGATGAGCATGATTCTCAAATGAAAAGAACATCTCAAGATAACGCGATTCCTAAGCCTGTAGTAAAGCTCGAAGACCTTTATGACATTAAAGACAGGTTTAAACCTGTAATTAATACAAAACTCCAAAGCTCTACTCTTAGGTTTGAATTGATTAATTTGGGAACAGATCAAGCTCCTCAAAATATCAACTTAGGATTAGGACTTTCTGTAGAAGAAAAGGAAGCATTTATCAAACTGTTAAAGAAAAACAAACAAGTTTTTGCTTGGAAGTATGATGACCTCAAGACATATGATACATCTATCATACAACATACTATTCCTATGCTTCCCAATCAGAAGCCGATCCAGCAGAAGTTAAGGAAAATACACCCGAATTTGGAGAGCCAGATAAAGTCGGAACTTAATAAGCTTTTAAAAGCTAAGATTATCTTCCCCGTCCGACACTCAAACTGGGTCTCTAATATGGTACCAGTCAGGAAGAAAAACGGCGATATCCGAATTTGTATCGATTTTAGAAACTTGAATAAGGCAAGCTTGAAAGATAACTTCCCATTGCCTACTATGGAGCAGATCCTCCAATCGGTAGCAGGATCTGAATTGATGTCCTTTCTCGACGGATTCTCAGGATATAACCAAGTGCTAGTTCATCCTGATGACCAACTTAAAACCACATTCAGAACAAAATGGGGGACTTATGCATATCAAAAAATGCCTTTTGGACTCATAAATGCAGGAGCGACATTCCAGAGAGCTATGGATACAGCCTTTAGAGGGTTAATTAATCGAACAGTAGTCGTCTATCTTGATGATACTACTGTATATTCTAAAAAGAGATATAATCACTTGCATGATTTAAATCAGATTTTTCAGCGATGCAAAACACATGGTATCTCTCTTAACCCAAAAAAGTCTTTCTTTGCTCTTAACCTGGGTAAGCTTTTAGGTTTTATTGTATCTAAGGATGGCATTTATGTAGATCCTGATCGAATTAAGGAAATTTCTGAAATTCCTTTTCCACACAATAAAAAATCGATGCAGTCGTTTTTAGGCCAGATTAATTTCGTAAAACGATTTGTTCCAGATTTTTCACAGATTGTACTACCACTACAAACGATGATTAAAAAGAATTCAACCTTCAGATGGGGATTAGAAGAAAAGAAAGCTTTTAATGACATTAAGCAATCAATAATCAATGCCCCAGCTCTGAATACTCCAAATCTTTCTAATCATTTTACATTATATACCATTGCATCCGACTTATCTTACGCAGCAGTGCTCACACAGTTGAATGATGACAATTTGGAAGCGCCCATCTCGTTCTTTAGTTCAAACTTTCAAGGCGTCGAATTGAACTATTCTGATGTTGAGAAACAAGCTTTTGCTGTGTTTAAAGCAATCAAACATTATCGACCCTTTCTTTTAAAAACCCATACTAAAGTGATAGTTCCTTTCTCGGCAGTTAGGCAACTATTAATTCAAAAAGAATTGGGTGAAAAAAGGGCAAATTGGGTCGCGGCTCTCCAAGAATATGACCTAGAAATAAAGCCAGCGAAGATTGTTAAGGGTCAAGGTTTTTGCAGGATATTGGCAGGAGCATCTAACATTCTGGAATCAAGCGATACAGAGCAAACTCAAGAAGTTAATCAGCTAAGTGTTCCCGATTCCGAATCTCAATATGCAGATTTGATCTTTTATTTAAAGAATGGTTATGCACCTACGAATTTGTCCTACAAGAACAAAAGGGCCATTAGATTAAAAGCTAAGAGTTTTTCGATTATCAATGATGTGCTTTTCAAAAGAAATTATGATTCTGTTCTATTAAGATGCCTTGAGAAACCTGAGGCTCAAAAGGTTTTGCAGGAGCTACATGACGGACCAGCAGGAGGACATTTTGGAGCTGATACAACAGCTCATAAAGTTATTCATGCTGGATACTATTGGCCTACTTTGTTTAAAGACGCTCACGAGTATGTAAGGAAATGTCTCAAATGCCAAACTTCCAGTGGAAGACAACAAAAACCAGCTTTCCCTTTGCAACCAGTCAACATCGAACAGCCTTTCGAACAATGGGGATTGGACATCATTGGAGAAATTAATCCACCTTCTTCCAGGCAGCACAAATATATCCTTACAGCCACCGATTACTTTACAAAGTGGGTAGAAGCAGTTCCGTTAAAGACAACAAACTCTGAGGCTATCATTGAATTTATAGATCAGTTCATCATTACCAGGTTTGGTGTTCCAAACGCTCTTGTCTTTGATAATGCTTCTTATTTCTCAGGTAATGCAATGATTGATTTCGCTATCAAAAGAGGATTTAAATTAAAGTATTCTGCTAATTACTATCCTCAGGGTAATGGCCTAGCAGAATCAACTAATAAAAATCTAATCAAAATTATTAAGCGAACAATCGAAGAGAATCATAAGAACTAGCACAAATCCTTAGTATTTGCATTATGGGCCGATAGGATAACACAGAAAGCCTCCATAGGAACCTCTCCGTTTAATCTTGTCTATGGAAAAGAAGCAATTGTACCAACCAATCTTCTTCTTCCCTCTCTAGCCCTAGTGCAATTTATTGAGGAAACTCCTTCTTCCTCTATCCAGTTCAGATATGATCAAATTCTCAAACTTGAAGAGGAAAGGGAAAAGGCCAAGGTTACACACGCCAAACATCAGCAAGTCATTAAAGCAGCTTTTGATCTAGCCTCGTCTAGTCCTAAACAATTCCAAGTCGGAGATTTAGTTCTGAAATGGGACAAAGCCCATGAAGACAAAGGTAAACACTCCAAGTTTCAGAAACTGTGGCTTGGACCATTTCAGATCTGTGAAAAAATAGGCCATTCCACTTTTATACTGCAAAATTTATCAGGGGTGAGAGATTCTCTCCCTGTCAATGGTCTGATCTTGAAGAAATTCTTTAATTGAGGAGGTAACCCCTTCTCCTTATAGTTTGATAGTTTTTATAGTTTGTAGGATTTGTAGAAAATAAGGATGTGGGATATCTTCCATTGACCTTTTGCTGTAGTTAAAAGTTGTCTCGCTGGGGCACTATCAATATTTGCTTTTGGATAATAGAGTCTTAAACCAAGAGAGATCATTTCTAGGAAATTAGATATCTTTCTATTCTGAGATCGCAGTCTAACTTTTGTAAACTTCTCTCTGAACATAGTTCTATGAGTCATGTTGGGTTTTTAAAACTGGTCTCCAAAGGTTATCTATATTAAAATAGGAGCTAATCCATCTCCAACATCTTTAACTCTCAACCTGTCATCCATTTACTCTCAAGGAGACAGTTGTTCATCCCATTCACCAAAAGTTTATGATTACTCAGAGTGTAATTCTAAAATATAAAAGATTAAAGATAAGAGGTCTTATTACAAGCCTGCTTACCATGTTCATAGGAAAATAATTTAACTGACATTACCAAAACTGCATATCAAACAGGGTAATGGCTTGAAATTTCAAGACAAGGGGTCTCATCACGAGCCAGCTTGTTCAGTTTGATTACTACCCGTGAGTGGCATTGTCATTATCTGGCCACCAAACCAGGACAATGGCTTTTATCTTAAGCAAAGAAGAAAAGAAAATGAAATTCAAAAATGTGAAAATATGTTTTGAATTCATTCTGTTTAGTCACACTCTTAAGTGAATGGAACAATGGACAACAGCATGGTTAAAAGGTAACCCTGCCGAGACTATAAACGTTTGCTGGCAGCAGAGGCTCTACCTATGACAGAGGAGTTTACTTTAAAAGCTGATTTGGAAAAGTTTTCTGTTTTACCTTTATGAACCATTAAAGACCTGTTTTAAAACTTAAAATGCATTTATTTTCTTTATAAAAAGAGGAAGTCAACAGAAGAATTCTGCTTTATTCAGAATCAATAGATATCTAGTTATATTAGAAATTTCCTTTCCCTTATAGAGATTCTATTTGAAAAAGTTTAAGTATGTTTATAAGTCCAGAGATAACTGGTTCTACCAACGAATCGCCAATTGTTGTGCCCTACAACAACCCCCCATTTCATAACATTTTTAATCACAAACAATTAACATATGAAATGGGTCCCTTTTAAAATTTAATTGGCATTAATGAATTTTTTCGAAAAAAGTATGATAATCAAATGAATTTGTGAATAAAAGCCTTTTTGAATAAATATCAAGCAATTTTTGGTTAAGTCCGAAAAAGCAATCGCAAGATCGCATGTCACCTTGGTCCTTTCCGATGCGATATCGCTATCGGCGATCGGCGGTATTCAATGCACACACAAAAAAAGCACATATCTTACACCCCGATGCGACGTGATATCAGCGATCGGCTATCGACGCTGCCTCTTGTAAAAAAACACTTTAAGCCCCGACCCGATGCGATATCGCTATCGGTAGTCGGCGGAATCCCATACATTTTCATAAGACGCTCAGCTCTTTTACCCGATGCGATGTGATATCGCTATCGGTAGTCGGCAAATCATTTGATATACATCTAGGAATGTGTTCGCGCGCTAATCCGATGCGATGTCGCAATCGGCATTCGCCAAGATCTCTCCCAAACGGTAGTATCATTCACACCCCCGATGCGATGCGATGACGCTTAATGATGACCAGAATTCCTAAAAGGTGATTGTTTCAAAGCTTTAAAGTTATATTTAAATCCGATTGACAAAAGCACAGATTTCAAAATGCCGTTAAATGCAGGGATAAGGTAATGCATGTGTATTTAAAACTTTGCCCCTTCGATTTAACGAACACTTACGATTAGACCTTTGAAAAATCTGTTGCACGTTTTAAGGGGTCATTCGGTTTAATAACGAAGTAATGGTCATTTATGGAGTTGCAGGCTGTAAAATCACCATCATTGCATCTGCGGTGCCTTCTCAAATCATTAGATCTGCAACCACTTTTAGAATTAATCTTGCCACGCTTCAAGTAATATATCTATCCCGTTATGGATTGTCGTTGTTATTTCCTTGTTACGATTTCTCTTGCATTTGTGTAGAATTCAGCTGTCGAGAGAAGCCTGAACATGATGGGAAAGAAATTCAAGAAGGCTGTGGGTTGTACTATAACACCTGTCGCAGGTCAAGCTGCTATAGTTTCGAAGAAAGGCCTAATCTCAGATACTACATGCACTGGTCTTCCTAGCACTACATGGCAGGGTACATATAATCTGTTAGAGGCCGAGCAACCGGAAAAGACAGTGACTGAGGCTAGTGTGGATGAACAAAAGAAGTCCGAGGCAACTCTCAAAGACTTGGCCGACTCCTTTTTGCACAGAATAGCAGCCAGAGAGCAGGTCCTACCTTACACTGATGTGGTACGCTGGGCAATTGAGGAAATTACCCTCACTGATAGAACTTTTCATACAAGGGATGGAAGGATTTTCGGGTCATTCAAGCCTGATGACCTGAGGCGAATGTATCATTTGCCTGAACCTGAGCTAGTCTATAACAGAACCTTTGTGGAGAAGTTTGCGAACGAGAATGAATCACCATCCGAACCCCTCCGAGATTGGAGGCAGAACCCAGCCAAACACAAGCATGAAAGTTCGGGTAAGTACTCCAATGCTTCTTTGGCTTCTCCCTATTGCTATGTTGGAATTATGATGTGTAGATTGTGGGGATTACATGACTCTGCTAATATCCATATTGACATGGTTCCCCTAATAGAAGCGGCTGTCAATAGTACAATTATGGATTGGGCCACTATTCTGTCTGATAAGTTGGTCATAGCTGTTCGTGAATTTAGAGCCAAAACCAGAGTCAACGAAAGGAAAATCCCACCATTTTATTACTCTGCTTACATTATGGATACCCTGTGTTTTAATTCTGAGTTTCTTGTCCTCGGTTGGAGATGGACCACCCATGATCCAACACCCATTCATTTGTACCATCGGAAATTGTGGAAGCCTTCTTACAAGGACCATTTGTATCAAATTTGCAATGGTTTCATGGTGCCCATTCACTATTCTATTTTCGACAGACCCATCCCAAGAATTTCCTATGAAGCTTCTTTTGACCTACCAGCCGTAGCGCATTGGTTCAGGGAAGAGCATTTTACCTATATTAGAGTTTTTGGAAGCAAAGCTAGGCCGCACGTTCTCCCTCTATACATCCCAGACAAATTGTTAGCCCGGGAAATCTCCTACCAGATTATGTCCGAGGGTGTCGCACAAACTCTCAAAGATGAGAAGAAGAGAGGATGGCCCTCTTTTCCTTTAAGAATTGGAGTTTATACGCTGCAGAATTACAAACATGCAGAAAAAGAAGCAACAAAACTCCAAATGATATCCCTGGCCACTATCCCAAACAGACTCTATGATCCGAACAAGACTGCTTTCATTGCCCTGGAACAGGCCAAACTGTCAAAGATTGTCCATCAAGAAGATCAGTTTGATGACCTGTTCGCAGGTGCCGATTCAATAAGCCAAACCAAACAGCTTGTTGCAATGAAATACGAAGATGTGGAGTTAACTGAATTTAATAAACTTAGAAAGCAAAGGTTGCAAACTTTGCCTCTAGATTTATTATCCACAACCCCAACATCTTCCTCAAGCGAGCCTGGTCAGCAGCAGATACATCCACCTCCTGTTACAATTAAAGAGTATGATAAACAACAGGAGGAAAGGCAAAACAAGCTGCAGGCAGAGAAGCATAAAAGGGAGCAGATAGAAAGGCAGCAAAAGGCACAAAAGGATCAAGAGCAAAGAAAACAGAAAGAGATAGAGGAATAGAGGAAGAAGGAAGAAGAAGAGAAAACAAAGAAAGAACTGGAAGATAGGCAGAAAAAGGAATTGGAGGAGCAGCAGCGGAGAGCACAGGAGGAGCAGCAGCGGAAGGCATTTGAGGAACAGCAGAGGATTGAACAAGAAAAAGAACAGAGCAAAGCCCACACAGAGCAACATGAGCAAACCTCCATCGATCTTGAATTAATTAAGGAATGGAACCAATTCGATTCCATTATCAGTGGTAAGGAAGCCTCCAAAGACTCAGACACCTCTAAAACAAGCAATGCTCCCGATACTACTTCTTCTCAAGTTCTAGAAGGAACCAGCGGCCCACCCATTTTACAGGATGTCGAGGTAATCACTCAAGACCCGTCCGATCAAATTGATCTCCAGGTGGAAGAAATTCCTCCCCTAGATATTTTCTACAGCCCAAAGCATAGAGCCGTTGTTAGGCGCCCTAGGAAAAGACGAAGGCTTGATCAACCTTCTATTTCTCCTGAGCAAACAGTCACGGGCAATGTGGTCTGGAAGGGGGAATTGGACCCCTCCGATGATCTGACTAAGTTGTCGCAATTTGCGGGAGCTTATTCGGCAGCGACTATTGACAAAGCATCAGAGGTAAGTCTTCTGTTGAAGACTAAAGATCATGAAATATATGCATTGCAGGAAGAAATAATTGAGGCGAAAAACAAGGCAGCACAGGTAGAAGTGCAGTTGCTGGCTCAACAGCAAGAAAATAATTTGTTAACCCAGCAGCTGCAAATTGAGAAACAGAGGATAGACCAAAGTGAGGTTCAGAAGGCAAAAGAATTATCGGAGGCATTGTCACAGTTAAAAGCATCAAATGAGCTGATGATAAAATCTAAAGATGAGCAAATAGCTCAGCTATCGGCACAGCTCGAAGGTATCAAGGACGCCCAGAGTATTGACGATTTCAGAGCAGAGGCAACTCGAATAAATGGCGCATTAATATCTCAGATCAGACTCTTGTGCCGACAACTTACTGACGCTGAGTCATTATGTGAAACATCTACAGTAGTGTGTGAGCAAATAGAAAAGGCCAGGAATAAGCTAGATCAGGCCGAAGATGACATATCTGAATATATTGAGTGGCAAGACACTCCAGAAGGGAAAGCGGCAAATTTGTCCCGAATCCATGTAACGTACAAGGACATACTCTTCATGGAATGGAACACTCAGGTAATGAAAGCGGAAAGGGCAGCCTCAAGATGTAAGATGATTGCCAGCAACATGATCAATCTAGTCAACGACACACTCTATCTGGCAAACATGATTTCCCAGTGCACACCTGGAAGCATAACAACAGCAAACATGCTGGAGCAGAGAAATTACCCTGATTTGGAGAAACAAGGACGGTTAATCGCCGGAGTAAACACTTTAACCGCCGACGCATACTGGCTCTTTCTGATTAAACCACATTCTCAAAGGTCGGCTCTTAACTGTTTAACAGATGCCCTCCGATACCTGATTTCCGACATTCAGGATGCCACATATGATGCCCGGCTAACTTCGCGTCTCAACACTCCACCAGAAGTAGAGCCAATGCTGGCGATATGTCAGCGAAGGAGTAAAGGCAAAGAGACCTCTGAATGAAGCATCGCCGCCGACTGCCAGATCGCCAGAAAAGAAGATGATATTTGTTAATGCCAATTTAGTAGCTTTTCAGTTTTTTAGATATTTAGATATTTAGATTAGCATAGTATTTATAGATCCTTTCATTGTTTTGGAAAGGGTCGTAAAATTTTGTAAAAGACTTAAAGGCTGAAGTTTGCACTATTGTGCTTCAGTCTATATCCTTTTGTGAAACTCGACCGATGGTTCTTAATTTTGCCTAGAAGGCTGTTTTATGCAATTGTGCACTACTGTCACTTGTTTGGAATGCTTTCTGGTTTGAAGGAAGGACCGCAACATAGTGATTAATATACTGGATTGATCAAACAGCTTACATGGTACTATTATCTGTATCTGTGCTCTTCTCTATTATATGAATTGCTGTGTTATTATCTTTGCTATTGTTGAATACATGTATGCAATATAACAGCAAATCTTCATTTCATATCACTATTGAATGTTTTGTTATTTGTTATCTCTTTTACTCATGCGTGTAGCAATGATATAAATGACTAAGTGTAGTAATTCACTATCATCGCTCTGCATAACTAATTATGCAGAGCAATCTTAAATGGTTTAAACATCTATGCTTTAGTGTTAGAGTCATCTATATGCCTGCCATAAAGCAAAGATTATCAAACGCTGCACTCTACAAATCGATAAGTCCCGGGATTAGATTATAGTTATTATATTTCTCTTATAGTTTAGTTGTTCACTTATTACCACCTTATATCGTAAATCATTCATCCATACCGTTTACTTATAATTCTTGGGAAAC
This sequence comes from Pinus tabuliformis, assembly GCA_031772625.1. NCBI lineage: Eukaryota > Viridiplantae > Streptophyta > Pinopsida > Pinales > Pinaceae > Pinus > Pinus tabuliformis. The sequence continues at coordinate 277,336,522 of CM062806.1, read as the reverse complement.
TGGTCCCATTATCCCCAGTCGGAGCCACTATCCCAAACGGAAAAGGAGCTGCACTAAGGTCCGGACCGGGTGGTTTTCCCGATGTTGTTGCAACGAATTTCGGGGCATCAACACTAAGATAAGAGGATGTCCTCCTAGATTGTTCTTGGGAGTTAAAATCATAAAATCAACTGGATATTTCCAGGAGTCTAGGGAGACTGGAATGTCTTCCAATACACCATCAGGTTTAATGATTGATCTATCTGCAAGTTGCAGTAAAGTAGGTGTAAAGAGAAGGTTAGGAAGCTTTAACTGATCCATGGTCTGTCTACTCATGATGTTGATAGAGGCTCCTAAATCAATCAAATTATTTGGGATTTCAACCCCATTAATATGAGTCTTGACAATAGGGCTACCGGGATCCACATACTTTTGCATGGTAATCTTACCCATCATAATGTCTGCAATTTTTCCAACTAGATGTATCCTTTTGGTATCTCTGGTTCTCTTTCCTGTTTTCTTCAAACTCAACTCCTTTATTGTCTTCGCTAGAATGGGAATTTCCTTAATGGCTTGTAACAAGGGGATCTTGATACAGACATTCTTCAATTCATCTAGAAAACTATAGTCAGGCACCCATATTTGCTTTTCCACTCCTTTGTCAATTTGTAATCTTTCAGGAAAAGGAGGTGTAGCTAAAGGTGTAGGTTGCTCAACTATGGGAGTTGTAGAGGTTGATTCTTTTTCTTTTTCTTTTTGGATATTTTGGTTTTGAAGTGATACTTCAGAACCCTTATTGACTTTGAGAGATTCTTCCTCAGAAATGCTTGGTTGTTGAACACTTGTAGAAGGTTGATCTAAGATTCTACCTGATCTGAGTTGTACTTCATTGAGAGGAACAACCATATAGGTAGGGAATGGTTGACCTTCCATCATGTAAGCATTTTGAGGGTTCCTATTATTTGGATTTGGTAATGGCTGAGAGGGAAGTTGATTTGATTTTTGCTGGGATTGAAGCGATAGTTGAGAATTTTGATTTTGTGGAGGAGGTTGTTGTTGTTGAGGGTATGGCAATGATAGTTGTTGACCTTGATTTGGAAGTTGTGGAGCCTGTTGATTCTGAAATGATGGAGGATATTTATAGAATTGAGCAAATCTCCCATAAGGATTTTGCATGCTTTGCATCCATGCTTGAAAAGCATTTTGAGGTTAAGGCCAAGGTTGTTGCCAAGGATTCCAATTTGGTTGGGATTGAGAATTCATAGAGTTGTTAAACCCTTGATTCTGTTGCCCTTGCCAAGGTCTCCTTGCAATAAAACAGAGAGATTCAAGTGTATTTGGATCCTCTTGAAAGACTGCTTTGAGGCCAGGTATTGAAGGGCAATCCTTAGTCTCATGAGTTTCTGAGCAAATTACACATGTTTCTACAACGTGTGCGTCCAAGGGACATTCCCTTAAAGCATGTTTCTTTCTACATTTCAGGCAAAAAATGGCCAAAGCCTCAGCTTCTGTTTTCTGTTTATTGTGAATCTTAAGGGTATCTAGTTGTTCACTAAGACTCCCTAAGATGTCAGTTTTGAATTCATCAAGCATATTGCCGATTTTAGCCCTACTTACTGATCCTGTTGCAGATTTATTTGCTCTAAGGAGAGAAGGATCTCTAGGCCCTTTTTGAGTTTTTTATTTGCCTCTTGAGAGATGGATACAAAGTTCTGCTATATCATTGAGTGAAAGTTGAGAAATATCCCCTTTCCCCATCATGTTTAAGATATCTATCCATTCATCCCTAATGGCTTTTAATAAGAGGGCTTTTAAGGTCTCTTCATCCAAGCTACTCATTTTTGCTCTTTTCAAGTTATATTGAAACCTTTCAAGTAAATCTTCTAAGCTCTCATCTTCTCTTTGTATAATTTTAAATACCTCGTCCTTGTGATTAGTAGGCATACAATAGTCCAAATACCTATCCAAAAATGTCTGTTTCATTTCATCCCAAGACCTAATGGATTGAGTGAGTAACCCCATGAACAATTTCAAGGCTTGATCTTTCAGTGTTGAAGGGAATAATTTGAGTTTCTGAGAGTCATCCAGGTAGTCATAAGTTCGACATACCACTTCAAACTCAAATAAAAATGTTTCAGGGTCCTCAGTCCTTAACCCATGGAAATTTGGGAGGACAGATGGTGATATGTTTTTCATAGTGGCTCGGGAATCCTCATTAACAATGGGAAACCCAAATGAATTATCCCCATCTCTATTTCCTCCTCCAAGGGGACCTCTACCTCCTTCATTATTGTTGTTGTTTCCTTCTCCTCCTCTACCTCTACCTCTACCACCTCCTTCTTCCTCTGCCATGATGGTTCTCCTAGGGATTTCAAAATCTTCTAGTTCCTCTACAAAGGGTGAATGAGAAGAGATTTATCCTTCTTCTTCAGATGATTCCACTTCCTCAATTACAATTGGTCTTTCTGTAGGAGAAAGAGAAGAGTCTCTTCCTGGTTCAAATTCAATAGAAGGTGTAGGAGAGTCAACTCTTGGCTCTTGAATTCCAGGAATTCTAGGACTAGGAGTGTCGGTTGGAGATAAGGGAGGTGTCTCTTGTCTATCCCTTGAAGCAGATGGACTTGTAAAAATTGAACTTCGAGCTCTAGCTAAAAACCTTCCCCTAGAATCTCTAGCTCTATGCATGTCATTTTTTATTATTTTTCTTCAAGTCAAGTTAATAGCTCTTTTTATGATCTTCCAGATCACTCTAGGTGCAAGAAGAGAGCATACTCAAGAAACTACCAAATCAATAACTTTCTCTTTTCTGATTCTCCAGATCACTTTGAAGTGCAAGAGGAGAGCATACTTTGATAGGTTATCAACTTCTTTCCTTGAAATTTTTATGTTTTTTTTTCTCTAAGAATATGGCTACTTAATTTCACTTCCCCGGCAATGGCGCCAAAATGTTTAGTCAATTTAGTGTTGTCTAAATTGCTATCATAAATTGTCAACCAGGAGCTCGTAAGCTGATGAAGTGAAGGTGTACTATATGTACTTAAGCAACCTCTTAGATCTTTTTGTCGTTTGGGGGTGTTGTTTGTGGTCAAGTTTAACTTCCTAAGATGGAGTGATGATTTTATAAACAGATGAGTGATAGTGTGTGTAAGGTGATTTCTAAATGAGTGAGTGTGTGTTACTGGTGGTTTCTAACTACCTTCTAAACTTTTCAAAGAAAGAGATTGATAGAAATAAATAACTTGAAATGAACTGAAAGCAAAGAACCACTTTCTAATGGCACTAGAAACTATTCATGTTGCTGCAAATAAAAAGGTAAGAAAACCACTCTAAAAACCAATGATAATGTTCATCTCTTCCTAACTCTCTGCTTCCAACATATGGTACTATGTAAAACACGATTAGGATGTAGTTAGAGATAAGTTTAAAAAGTGATAAAGCTCTAAATGACAAATTATAACACCACTGTGCCTTTCTCCAGCATTCTGCTTCCAACATACATTGTTATGTGTAACAAGTGAAGAAAGAGTTAGTGATATAAGCCAAAAGCTACTCGAAGCAAGCTGTAATTTATTAGTAATCTGATCTCTTAAAGATGAACAATTTATGATAAGGAGACCATCAATGTATTAGCATGCAGCTTGAGGAACTAAGCTAGAAGTAAGCTAGAAAATCAAAGTAAAGGCAGCAACTATGAATATGTCAACTGAAAATACCATCAAATATAAAGCAAATACACAAAGACAAAACAATCCCGGGTTAAAAACCTGCAAAAAAAATACTGATCAGTTTAAAATGAATGCTGGAAATAAAATGACATGAAATCAAATGGTACACTATTATACATGATGAAAGAAATAGAAATTGTTGAAAGCAGGAAAATGAAATCAAACACTATGTACACGGGCTGTCATAGATGGGGGCCCTCCATCCACGCAACCAACTTAAAATATCAGCTACGAAAAGGTGAACAGAATAGTCTTCTTTTTATAAAACCAACATGTCAAAATACAGTGAAAAGTGTTGTAGGAACAACCTTCTAAAACAGAGTTTTTATAACAAAATCAGCGCAGCAATTACAATATTCAAAAAGCTAATCTATAAGCGTTGGCACACGCTTTATTTATAAGCACAGAGGCAACTACTCTCTGCGTGAACTAAGCAACTACAGCCTAACTTATTAACTACGCAGCAACATGCAGTCTTAACTAATTAACTTGTGCAGCAAACACGCAGGCAACTCCGTGCACTTTTGAGGGAAATGGTCATCATGGGAGATAAATCTATGTTTGGATCCTGTCTTTAGCTGTCTTCGTGGTGTGGAGGAGGTGCCAGCTATAGTTCCGTGTCCCAGCTGCTCACGGCTCCCGTGCCACCGTTTAGAACTTGACCGTTTGACCGAGGGAACACTTGCGTTGACCAAGGGCTTTCGTGACTGGTTTGGCTCAACCAATAGCATACGATCCATGTGTACATCCAAACCAACATGCCCATGTGGCCCGCTCCTTGAGAAGACACGTGGAGCACATCAAACAACAAAAAGGTTGTGGAATCTCTAAGTAGCTGCGGAATCGTTGAACAGCTGCGGAATTGCTATCTATGTTCCAAAATTCTAATCAAACAGTCACACATTAGCATAGTTAACAAACCATGATAAAAAGACATGTAATGCAATAATTTGAACAAGTTAATGGAGGAAAGGATGGAAAAAGGAAGAAGTGAATGGAAAAAAACTGTTGGGAAGCTGGCTAAGTGAGTGCAAGGTTGAGGCTCAACAAGAGTGTTGAAACAGAAGCTCCCATGTCATAAACATAGTCGCGCCCAAGAAGTAAATTGTAATCTAAAGGTCCTAGGGCTACCATCACATTGAGATAAACTATTTTTCCTCCCAAAGTAATAGGTAACTGAGGGAGGATCCCTAATGGTTGACTGGTTCCTCTTTTAAAACCCAACAGATTCTTTGTAACAGGCACAAGCGACGGTGAACCAAGCGCTTGCCAAGCAGTTGAGGAAAGGATGCTCATTGATGCACCTTCATCTATAATGGTGCTAGATACAATCATATTACAAACTTGTCCTATGATCTTGAAAGGCACATAAGAAGGAAGGCGGAATCCTTCCATTCGATTCCAATCAAAGGAAGTGACTAGACTACTTGGAGGGGGTATCGTAGAAAAAGGAGAATTATTCCCTTGAGTTACAAGAACAAGAGCATTTTCCTCCTGTCTTGATGGAACAGGAGGATTTACCCCAAGCTCATTTGAATCTGAAGAAATGAAAAGAACTTGAGTGATATCATTTTCACTCTCTTCAGGAAAGGTACGATTTGCTGAAGGTGAAATTGGGTCAACTATTACCTAGACCTGTTGATTTGGGTCGAGTATAGACTCATAGGATTCACTTTCAGAGAGAGTGGGTTTGACCGACGTTTGATTTTGGTCAGTTAATTCATCTACTAGTGAAGTATTTAGGGATAGTTTCCTGTAACCAGATGGAAGTCTCTACGGTGAAGCAGGACGGTTATCCAACACTTTCTTGGCTTCATCCAGATAGGGACAAAGGTGAATGGGGTGATTCCCTTCACATAACCTACAAGGAAACTTGACTTTTCCCTTCTTTCCATGATCTTTACTGCCACTAGTTGATGGTGTGTCACCAACATATTCTCTAGAAGTTGATGACACGAGATGTTGTGAACGGGAAGATCATTCTTCTAAGATTTGAGGAATATCAGGACAATTTCGAAGAAGATGGTCTCCTGCAAAAAGTTTGCATGGATATCAAACTTTGTGAGGCTTAACGGGCGGTTTCTCATCAGATGTTGCATTCAAAGCAATGGTTGCTTGGTTGCCCCTCTGCTAAATTTGCTTCTTCTTCTTCTTCTTCTTCCCTTTCTTCTTCTTCTGAGCCACCTGGTTACTAGTACCAATACTTTCATCAGGCGAAAAGGAAGAAGGGGAGGAAGAAACAACCGAGGAAGAAGGCAAAGGATCAACTTTAGGATCAACTGGAGGTTGATTTTGTCCAATTGGAGGTGTACTCGATTACAAAGAAATCACGAAATTTTGAACCAAGGAGGTTGAAAACAGCCATACTGGCAAGCCAATGGTAAATCTCGGAAGGGATAATGTAGCCATATATCGAGCACCAATATTTTCACATGGAGGAAAAGGACTAGGATTCCCATCAAAAGGAAATCCTTGATCGGAGGACTCCAGATTTGTCACCATATGTTTCAACCTAAGATCAACTAAGGAGTGAGTGTGGATGATGTTATCCGCGGTCAATTAATTTTTACGACACTGGAACACAACTTATCTTTTTCATTTTTAAAGAGTCGAGAAAAAGCAAAAGATGACTCTTGTCACCTTCAATGTTTAATAAGCCTGAAGGGACAAGTTTTCAGATGATCCTTTTACTTTTAAAGAGTCGAAAAGGAATGAAAGTGATTACTCTAGAGATTCTAGACAAGAGGATTTACCAGACTAATTGCAAAACTACAATAAATGCCTCGGTGATAAATGAAGGAAAAATTACCAAGAATTTGACGTATGACAGTCAATATTCCCGAATGTTGTGTTCGGTGTGTTGTGATCGGTAAGGCGACAGACTCAGCTTCCTAGGGATAAAATATTTCAACCTATTGGGGTCTCCCACCATATACTCGACGGTACAAGGAGCACAAGTCTGTACTAGTACTTATCGAATCAGAGAGGAGGAATCACCCAACCTTAATGAAATCGATAGCCACTAGGTTTTAAGACGCCGAAACACATCTCTAGCCTAGACCTCTAGATGTTTTCGTTAAGTTCCAATGCATTATTAGGTTAATTGATGTAAATTTTAGGTTGATCTTGCTTAAAATTTTCCTTTGAAGGTTCACCATGAGATGTTTTCCGAAATTCCTAAGAATGCAACTAGAATGAGAAGCACTCTTTCCATTTATTTTTAGCAACGAAAATCCTACCTTTGAGGGATAGAGCATAAAAGTACTTTTTGAACAAACAACAAAGAGCACAAACTAATGCAATTCCCTAAACCATTCCTTTTGAACACACAATCTCAAACTCTAAAATGCAAATTGCATGTATTTCTTTTCCTTTTCAGTTCCTCTTAATGTGAATGATGTAATAAGAAAAACTAATGCACAAACGATTCAGAATTCTTTTCATAAAAATGTCAATTTATGACAATTTATTTTAAAGGGGAAGGAAGACTGTACGACACTTTCGACTTTAAAGAAATGAAGATTTTCGACACTCTAAATGAAAATACAAATCAAATGCACAAATAGATCAATCGATTATTTATGAAGGAAGACTTTACGACACTTCATTTTTGACAAAACAATCGATCAAAACTATCTTTCGACAATGGATTGCAAATGATAAAACAAATACATAAAAAACATCCAACAATCCTGTCTAAATCGGGTCGAAATGAGGAAACAAAAACTGTTCTCAGAGACAAGACTCCATTTACATTCAACAAGCAATTCAAACTACTGAAAATTGACAAAAGTTTTCAGTTCCTAGATGGGAAAACTGACCCTAAAAGGATCAATGCAGGCAATAGTTAGAGACAGTGCGTTGAATCACACTATATCTAAGCAGGAAGTGCACTGCAGCGCACTGTGTCAGTCACAAAAGTGCGCTGATTACTGAAGGCAACTTTAGGCTCAAATTTGACCCAATTTTCAGTGAATTTGGACTTGAATTCAATAAATCATAGAAGGTACAGTATGTCAAAGTGCTTTTAAGAGATTGATAAGCTACCACAAGGGATAGGATCATTCCCCAGTATGGTCGCCAATTTGTTTTGGGCAAATTTAGTGTTTCTACAAACACCTAACCCTCTAGACCTAGTAGCTAGTCTAGAAACAATAGACAAAGTAATTCGCTTATTTTCCTATAATCAACAGATAAGAGAAGGAGGAAAAGAAACCAACCTGTAACTTTCGCTTGCTCCCTCTCTCCTTTGATCGATTCTGCCACTCCTTTCCGTACTTAACTCGCTTGGAAAGTACCTGCATACAAGCCGAGACAGAAACCCATCAAAGCATATAATAAAGATCTGTTAATTAAACATATCATAGAATCCAGAATACGATATACATCATATAAACACATGAATGGAAAAATCTTTGAATTCTTTATTGATAAAAGGAAAGATTACAACCCATGAATTTTCATGCTTGATTCAATGTCTTCCTTCTAGTTTCAATCCCTTCTCTCCTCATGAAGCAACAATTCGACATTATTACAATACTCTTACTAATCTCATTCAAACAAAATTTCCTTAGCTCAAGAAATTCCAACCTAGACCAGCCTTTGAATGCTTGGTCAATTTATAGCTGAATGGAGGAGGTTAAGCCATTAATGGACTTCATGAATGCTCTGCCAAGTTTGGGAAGTGGTTCCATGGAGGAAGGTATAATGGATTAAGGTTCATTCATCCTCTTCCTTATCCAAATGAAAGCTCAACCAACCTGAAAAATTCTAGAAGTATCCATTGGATGAGGAATCCAACGGATTCATTTAAAAAATTTGATGAATCTTGCTTAGCGCAGGTGAAACAAAGGCTTACTGCACTACAGTGCACCTAGTCAGTGCAGTTTCTACGTTGCAATGTAGCCTGATAGAAGGCTACCTGCGCTAATCTACTTAGGGGCATTTTTTGGATGAATAGTGTCATGGAAAGTCTTGGAAGGCAATCATGATGTAGGTTGACCTCATTAGGGAATGAAAACAACTGAATTAGGGTTTGATGGACCCTAATAATATGGATCTGGAAGTCGGGATTGATGTTCCCAAATTGACCTCTAACAATCATCATGAAACTATACAAGAATTGGGATTCTGACCCAAGTGGAATCTCATCTGCCATCCTTCTTTGTGAAAAGACCCTTCCAATCTCTGGATTCACCTAAACAAGTTCTCCTTCGCCTCATTTGAGCCTCAACCTAGTAAGGATCAAAATCTTCACACAAACTTGTTAAACCTTAAAAACCTCGCTTTTCTAATACCACTTGATCCATTAATGAAAAAGGTATTATAGACTATGTGTGAATTTACTTATGTTACATAATGCAATGGATCGAAAAGATTGTGAATAACATAAACACATAAGCAAATTGAAAACACATTTAAACACGTCAACATAACCAAATTTAATAAAGGAGTTCACTAGAATTTCTGGCTACGTCTCCTGGTCCTTTCGCTTCTAGTGCTAACCTCTTTATTTTGTTTTCAAAATGTTGTTACAGATATGAGCTAGAAAACAGAGTCTCAAATTAGAAAATGGACATCACCACTGCGTCTAGCTCAAAATTTCAAGTCAAGCGAGTATAAACTCGACCATATTTGGCCATAGTGACCTTCAGACCCCCTGGAAAGTCAAAAACCACCTTTTTACCTACAAAAACTACCTCTGCCTGCAAGAAAACCACTCTTTGCAATCAAAACCCGCTTTGGAATGCACGTTGGTGGTTTTGGTTGATTCAGTATTGTTACAGGGAAAAGTGTCTATATAGAACTGCTTTATCCCACTAAGGTGTGACAGCTGCCTTAGAAACAAACAGAATAAAGCTACTTTCATTTTTCCTTTATGAATTATAAGTAGAGAGGAACAAGAAGACCAACCTCTGTCTTGCGCTAGTCTCTTGATTTGATTCCTCTCTTCTTTGATAGTCTTTCGCTACCTGCTCCCTTGCACGCCCAGCTTCTCAAAGTACCTGTAAGATCACAGTAGCATAGTACTATACAAAGACATGGATCTATAATCATAAACAATCTAGGATCAGATGTAAATTGACCATACAAATGCAACAAATATCAGTGACACAAGAGTATTGAGGAAAACTAGAATAACTTTTTATTGATAAACAAGAAAGAGCCAAGAGGAGTTACAACCAGTTGTTCTGACCCAGCATCAACCTCTCAGCAAAAGAAGCCCCTCTTCACCTCATACAAAGCTTAGATCACCCAACAATCTGATGTTTGTCTCAAGAAACCAACAACAATTCCTTACAATATGCAAAATTCCAGCCTCTGGATCTCTGGGATGAGGGATCCATATATAGATATCTGTAATGGAGATGAGTCAGCTCATGATTTGATTAGTGTCTTCCCTCTGATAGTTCTTGCTTCCACTTGGAGATTGATGATCTCTTACTCATCCTTGGTCGAATTCAGTGAGGCAAGTGTCACAGGAGAAGTTTCTGGAAGCTTCCATTGCCTCTCCACCTCGCAGAATGACACTGCCATTTGTCATTTCTCGACCATCGCACCCCATAGAAGGGATTTTTGAAATGAAACGCACCCACACAGTGTATTTAGGTGAGATGCAACGCACTTGGCCAGTGGAGCAGCTGAAATGATCCTCTTTTGACCAATTCTGAGCAGTTTTTCATGGAGAACTTCTGGGAGAAGTTGTAATATGTTGACCTTGTTCCTTTAGGGGTTAGAACAACACTTTTAGGGACTTAGGAGCCCTTGGTTTATGGAAATTTCATGCTTGGGGTTGTAGCGCCCAAAAATGTCTATAACAGTTGCCCCCTAAAGCATGAGGTCGTTAATCTTTTGATGTCGGTGTTATCACTTAGGTTGTCCCCTTTGACTCCTAAGGGAATACGGCCAAGGTAACCACTAACCAATCTTTGGGCCACAGGTCCTAGCCTACCTGTAACCAGAGAGGGCTCTCTCTTTATGTTTTAACTTTGTTTGTATGATGTTTTAGGCTAGCTATGCTGTACTGAATTTTGTTTAAAGTTTTGGTTGAATGATATCTTCTAACAGCTAAATGCATTGTTCAGGGGTTTTAGTCCATTGGGAATTGAGTCTGTGATTATGTGCTGCTTGAGGTATTTAGTGAGAATGGTGATACTGTAGAGCCAGATGGGCACTCATGAGACAATCTTCAAATTTGGGAATATGGATTGCTACCAGTCAGTGAGAGGCAATTAAGAATCTTTCACTATGCTGATGATATGGAGGAATGAAATATTACTCAGGAGCAACTCAGAATTCCTGAACAGTATTTACTATGAAAGATTCAGTGTAAATGTGAGCACTTAAGAATTTCACATTCATAACTGATTCTGAAGAAGACATAAATAACATCAGAGATTGAGTTTAGGGTGTTTAATGAACAAATCCTGAACTATTCTTTTTCTCTAATGCTAAGCCTAAGAAACATACAACATAAGCGGATTATGAAAGAGAGGAGAACACAATAACACGGTTCAGAAAAACTTATTGTAACATGAGATAACGCAGGAATCCTGTAGAAGCAAGCAAGCTCAACACAACACTTCAAACAACGCAGAACTTCAGAAATTCCATCAACTCCTTGTATTAAAAGTATGAAATTACAGTATAGCTCTTCAGAAGAGAAATCAACAACCCCAACAAGCTTATGCGTGGGGATATATATACAACTGTTTTTACAAAAATATCTTAACGATGAGTCATTTGCTCAATAATGTTTTTTACCAACTCTCAAAGATAGCAGATGCAATAGTTATTGCTACTTTTAAATGAACAATGAATGAATGTTCACTTCTGTCATAAATCCTTTGACTTTTGGAGGCAACCGGGTCGGTCGAGTGCGTTGCATTGATTTTGAGGAATCTGCCCTTTACTGCTTTGTCATGGTGCGGCTGCCTCAGCCCCGTCATCTGCATCTGTAGGTCCTGCTTTGGTTGCCAAATTTGACTGTTGAGTTGGCCTTTTCCACTCCTTTCCTAGTCAGAGAAAAAATATCAGTATTCTGAAAATGCTGACTTGTGATCGATGCACAAAAACCTGGTGAATAAACCTGTTTCTTCACGGCAACATTTGTATCATGCCCATCCACCATGCCTGTGTAGGCAATTGGTGTCTCAGGATTTTTCCTAAGGTTTCATCTCCCTCAGTGTATTTGTAATAGTTTGGAGGCACTTCAAAAAGATGTCTAATCTCATTCATAATAAAGAATAAATTCTCTAGCTTCTCATAGAGACTCTGCCCAGATGGAGGCCCTATTTCCTCTGGGGCACTTGCTGATGCAGTGATCTGGTTTGTGGCATATGTATCGACTCTTTTGGCATAGTTCTCATGAGATAGTAACCTTCCTGCATTGGTTACCAAGATGGGAAGACCTCTGTTATGCAATGCTGTGATTTTTTCAATAAATTTGTCCACATCTGCCTGCATTTCTTGACATCTTATGTCCAATGTCTGTACATGATTTCTCAAGGTAAGCACTCTCTTTACTAGTAAAATGGTATCAGTTCTGCTGTTGATACCCATTGCTGCCAGCTGGGCGCCAGTGCGATTGTTAAGGACATTGATCATCCTCTTGGCTATTTCAGGCATGTTGCCTAGAGATGCCCTTGCTCTCTGATTTTCTAATTGGGCCCTGCCTATGAGATCCATATGCTCATGGATAGTTTCAATATACTGCCACTGGTCTGTAATAGATTGACCAATGTTGGCCCATAGGATTTTCTTAATTTCAACTATAACCTTATCAAGAGAAAGCTCTTTTTCCAGTTCCTTTATTCTTTTTTCAAGAGCCCTTACTTCTCTTGTTCTTTCAGCTATGCTCTGCTTTGATTTATCATATTTTTCTTCAATAGCAGCCAATTTACCTTTGGTCTCATTCAGTTCAGCCATCTGTGCTTCTAGTGCTTCAAGCTCCTTCATCATATTCTGCATGCTGAGGCTGGGTCCCTGTTCTGATGTTATTGTTGGTGCTGATACTCCTGTAGCTGGTGCTGAGCCTGAAGGGCCTGCCTCTGATGTTTGTCTGGTGGGAGGACCTACTGCAGTAGTAGAAAGTGGCACACCTTCAGTGGATGCAGATGCCTGTGCTGGCTGCATTGGTACTTCACCTTGTCTTGTTTTTAGTGCTACCTCCAATGCACTCTCTGTTTCCATCAATCTCTTGTATAAACTCAGGAGTAAAGCAACCACATCCTGATCTTTCTTTTGCTCTGCCACCTCTCCAGTCTGAGGGTGAAGGGTAGCTGGCAGCTTGATATGCTTTCTCATAGCTTCTATGTCTTCATCTCTTTTCTTCAATAGTGCCTGCACACCCCTAGGGTCTTTTGGATCATGACCCAGCTCTATAATGATCTCTTCCAAGGACTTGATTCTGTTGTCCTTGGCTTGAGATGATGCTTTTTCTAATTCTAGTTGAGCAGTAGTATTGTGTAAAGAATTTTGCAATTGGTGTGCCAGTAGGGTTTTATCAGCTAATGTGGAATAGAGCATCTCCCCTGTTTGCCGGTGTAGCTCGATCTGGTCCATGGGGTGGATGTCTTTGGCGAAAATCTCCAAATTAGTTCTGATATAATCAGCAGCTGTCTAAGGTTGCTGCATAGTAGGCCTAAAATGACTAAGAGTCATTTTTTGTTCTTGAATGTCGTAAGCAGACATTAGCCTCTGCTAATTAGTTGGTGCCATTTTCAAGAGTTGATTGTAGATTTGGTATTTGAGAGGCTCATTTCTTTTCTTGATATCTATGAACTGCTGCTTGATGCTAGAGTCTGCCTTGGATCGCTGCCTTGAAGAACTCACCTCTGCCCCATGTGGCATGTCTTGTCCTTGCTGCAAGGAGCTGGCAGATGTTTCAATGCTAGGAGGGAACATAGTATCGGTTGGTCTCTCTGGCAATTCCTCCTCTGAAAAGGGATTTAACCTCTGTCTCTTCTCGCCTTGCTGCTCTGTTGAAGTAGCAGGAGGAGTGTCCTCTTGCCTATCTCTTTTCCTCGTTCTTTCCTCATTAGCTGGTGTTTGTAAAACTGAAGATTCAACTGTTACCTCCTGCCTTGGAGGGATTTGCTCTTGTGTTTGCTGCTCTGTGGAGGCAGGTGCCTTAGCTGTGCCTTCTTGCTGTTCTACTTGCTGTTCCACATTAGGAGGTGATTCCTCTTGTTGTACTGTTTTGCCTTTAGCCATGTTTGTTGTTTGATCAGTTGTTTTGGCAGACTGCTGGGGAACAGTGGACGAAGAGGCAGCTTCTCCAAGATGCCGAGGGGCTGGAGAACAAACCTGTCCAAAATATTCCAAGTCAACTACTTTTTCTAATGTCTTAAAGGCTTTCTCTGCTAATTCTTCTTCAGAATAATCCTCCACTAATGTGCCTTCTTTCCACTCTAATTGGTTAGCATATTTTTCAATTTCTGGAATGCTAACGTGGTCATAGGTAGCAAGCCTATACTTGATTCTTCTGAGGCTTATGAAATGGTTAGGGTCATAGGGTGCCCAATAGAAGCTTGTCTTGAGGAGGAGGCCTTTTAGCATTTTGTCTGCCTCTTCCCAAGCTTCTTCCCTCTTGTTAAAGATAAATGGACCCAACTGGTGCTTAATTTTCAGTTGTGCTTTCTTGTTTCTGCTATGAAAGTGGATCATATCTGCATTTCCGAACTGCCGGAAGTATTCTAATGCAAAAAGTCTCATGGGAACATACTTCGGTAGTCTATATGGGGCTAGCTCACAGCCATATATTCTGATCACTGTGTGGTGTTGGTAGAAGTACCAATCCCCAATGCTATAGTTCTTAGAAAGCTGGAGGATTTTCTGCATATCATCAGTGAGTCTAGGAGGAGGGGAACTCTGCAGCAGGGACAAGGCTGGGTGAATGAAGAGGTCAATAAACTCACAATAGGTGTATGGTGAATAATGAATATGATGACAGACTGATGTCCAGAACATTATAGATCTTTGGTTTCCCTTTGCATCTAACCTCTTGAGGAAGACAAGAAAGTTGTCAGACTAATTGTACAATAGCAGATGATATATATAGGAGGTGTATTTGAATACCATCTCTCTCTCCAAGTTCATGAACGGTTCGTGCATCTTGTCGGCTATAAATGTAGCATAGTCATACTGGACAGTAGGGGGCTGTCATGGGGTGAACATGGACAGCATTACCAAAGTTGTCTCATCCACAAACTCACTGGTTTTGAATCCTAAGATGGAGGATATCATGTCTACTAGCAGTCTCCCTATGTCATTGAACCAGACATGTAGATAAGGGGGAGGCTGTCGGGGCTGGAATTCTGGAAGCATAAACAATTGGCCAATTCTTGTAATTTGTGAGTTGGAGAGCTTGGCACCTTGCTCTAGTAAAAGCTGCATAGTAAGAGGAGCCAGTGGCTTTGTAGGTTGAAACTGTAGCATTTGGTTGATGGCTTCAGGAGTGATATGGAATAAGACAGATCCTGAAGGACTCAGAACAACCCTTTGATTGGGGTCATAATTTGTGCAGCATTGGTGAATCAAATCAGGGAACTCATTGACCTGAGGGAGATAATAGATTGGAAAATGGGATTTCCAGATTCCCAAGAGGTCAGTACCATCTCTGTGTTTCTTTTTTAACTCACAAACTGTTTCTATGTGGTATTTGTTGCAGAGCTCTACAGTTTCTCTCATCTGATAATCTCTGTCAGCAAGGGCCAACCATTCTAGGTCCTTATGTGGGGCATTCAAAGGTGCAATATTCAATGCCACAGGGTCCTCCATTGTTAACTGTTACTTGGAGTTGTATTTAAACTTGACTTTCTGGAAAATGTAACACAGAGCAGTAAATTTCAATGAGCAGGGCAATTTGCAGAGGGGAAGTAGGTAAATTGGGGTAAAACAGAGTTGAACTGCTCTTGGGAGAGATTTAAAGAGCAAATGTTGGGACTGAGTATTGCTTTCACAACGGATTTTGTTTGGCAATGGCTTTGAATCGCAAATGCACAATAAGCTGTGGAATTTTGGTAATTTTGAGCAATGGGGGTCCTCTACAGGTGAATTTGGGGATTACAGTGGGAAATGGAAGTTCTTCCTGCTTAGGATTTCTAGCAATTCTTATGTTTTCCCTCTTTTCTCATTCGATTTAGTGAATTTGCAAGGACCAGGGTATGCAGAGGGAATTTGATAAATACCTGGGAGCAGTATGATGACGGCGTTGAAGGTCGGGTGAACACACGGTGCCAGCAGCTAGGGAGGGAGCTTTGGAGTTGGCGGACAGTCGACGTAAACAGTCATGTAGGAATACAGTGCGTAATTGGCGAAAAAATGGGAAAAAATGATTTTTGCGCGATAATATAGAAAATTTGGTATTTGGCGCCTTTTTAGTGGATGATGTCAGCATGATGTCGATGGTCCGGTTGGGTATGGAGGAGTGACGTGGCGGCTGGTGATTGGGTTGACATGGACGAGCGACATGGCGGATAGGTCGGAGAAATGGCGGACAGGCGGGTAACGTAGTGCTGATGTGGAGATGACGTGGGGCGGGAGCGGGACAGTGGTAATGAAAAGTTGTTAGCAGTATTATCGGACCACTTAGTGTACGGGCCCGGTAATGGTCAGAGGTCGCCCGCTCCAGTAACAGGCAGGCACGCGTCCCCGGCCCTACGTCACCCT
Source organism: Pinus tabuliformis (assembly GCA_031772625.1). Lineage (NCBI taxonomy): Eukaryota > Viridiplantae > Streptophyta > Pinopsida > Pinales > Pinaceae > Pinus > Pinus tabuliformis. Next base: position 277,320,146 of record CM062806.1, on the reverse strand, counting down.
CTGACAGATTTCGGGTGGTAAAGGACGAGCAGAGGGGGTGGTCCGAAATGGTTGTGGGCCGTCGGATGGGAGGGCCCGGATCCGACGGATGACGGGCCGCGAACGTGTGAACACGATACGGTGGGACCCGGCAGGTATTTTTTTATGTTTTTTGTTTTTTGGTGGGGCGCGCCGAAATACAGACTTTGGGAAAGTGGATAAAAGTGGGTTTTTTCCAAAATTTATACAATGAGCGGGGATAATGCAATATTGTGGTTTATAGGGTGGATAAGGGTTATTAAACTAACCAAATGTTAATTTAATCCCCATGTACAAAATGAATCAAATACAAGAGAACCTTTGATTCTGTGACATTTGCTGAACTTTGTATATAAGGCTATAATGCCCAAGGCGGGGGGTATTTACATATTTCTTGGTTTTTTTACAATAGTGCTATAGTAGTAAGGGAAAAAGGAGCACTTAGGGAGTTAGATAATAGGGTTAGAAGTCAGTGTGAATTGGGGATGTGAAAGATTGAAAGTGAGGAATAGAGAACTAAGTTTAGTGAATAAACTTAGATTTAGGAGTGGATGAGGAATGATTTTACACAAGAAACGTGGCTTCTTTTCGGAGAGGAATGTGAAAACTTGCCATGAACTTTCCAAGAAGAAATACAAGGAGGACTATTTAGGAAAGTCCTGAAGTCCTCAAGGGGATGTCAGAAAGAGAGTGTTTGGGGGAAAACAGGGGAAGTTAGGCATGCTCCTATATTTTGTCTTCAAAGTGCTGCATAGATACCTCCTCAACTGCTAACATGTGCCTTCCTGATCAAGGCCAAAACTGAATAGGATCAGGCTTCCGCAACTTCTAGCTACCTACCCAACTTAGTACCTAGCATTTTTTGTTACTTCAGGGAGGGTGCACTTAAACTTGCAAACCCTCATATGCTCTTTTCTTTTTGCTGCCCTCCTATTTAAATCTACCCTTATATCTGCCAAGGGCCCAGATTAAGCTGATGGGCCCTCCCTTTCTCTATCCAGCTAGTCATCTATCAAGCTTGAACTGTTGAACAGGTACTCATTCCCTAGTCTAAAACAGGTAATTTAAAACATGGCATGGACCAGCTTGAACTGTTGAGCCATCCATCAAGATAGCAGTGGCATTTTGGGTTGGCCACTTTCCTGGTCTTTCTTTGGGGTTCATTTAAATTATTTTTCTGACCAATTCATTTTCTTGCCCTTTGATTATGCTTTTAAGGCATACCCTCTTTACATTTTTTAACTCCTTTCTTCATTCACAAAAAAAATGGAACCTTTGCATCAACAAAGATGAACATTTTTGGCATTTCCACTGTCAATCATGAAAAATGAAACCTATTGGTATAGGAGGCTAACAGTGGCTCCACTTGGGGATGACTTTTCCAGATGAAAAGTCAAGATCAGCAGGTCAGATTGCCTTGTGTTTTCACTCTTTTTGCAATCTGAAACTTTCCATCTGTTAAAGACTGTCCATCTGAATCCAAGAAACCTGTATGAAATACTCATTAAGCTGATCTGCTGTGAAATCACAGCACTGTTTTTGCCTTGCTTCTCTGAGTGTTTCTCATCTCCTAGATAGTTCCCAAGTACCTTCTCTTACTTTCCCATGACAAGGTGAATAATATACATCAAAAAGGTGCAGCACCTTAGTCTTTCTCAAAATCTACTTCATTTGGACCTTTATCTATCCGCTGAAAATAAACATACTGAAAATACAAATTTATGTACAATATACAATTGAGCAGTGCTTGATCAGAGGGGATCAAAATAATGCTTGAGCATCCTCCCATTGACTGGGCCTTCCTCAGTGTTTGAGCCATCCAAACTTTTTAGAAAATAGGTGTTATTACCTTGTACAACATAAATTACATAAGGCCCTTTCCACAAGAAGTCAAATTTACCATGTTTTCCTTTGTCCTCCCTCCTGGAATCCCATCTCAGCACTTTGTTTCCTATAGAGAAGTCTTCAGCTTTGGTTCTTTTGTCAAATATTCTTTTGAGCTTTTCTTGCAGTACTTGGGTTCTTTCATAGACTTCCTCTCTTGTTTGCTGTAGGTGAATTGTCTTATTGATCCTTCTTTGAATGTCATTGGGATCAGCTTGTATTTCTTGCAGCAACTTGATTACAGGAATACCCAAAGATGAAGGAAACCTTGCTTCCATTCCATAAACTAGTTCATATGGGCTTGTACCAATGGATCTCTTGGTGGTCAACCTATCTGCCCATAGTGCATTCACTAACTTCTTATGCCAATTCTTTTTGTTTTCCTCCAAAACTTTTTTGATGATATTGATGAGGCTTTTATTGGAAGACTCAGCTAGGCCATTGCCTTGAGGATAATAAGTTGTGGAATGACCTAAGGTCATATGATATTTGTGGCAAAAGTTGATCATTTTTTTGGACTTGAAAGCAGCAGCATTGTCTGTGATAATTTTGTCTGGACAGCCAAACCTGGACAAGATGTTGGTTTCTAGAAATTGTATGATAATGGAGTCATTGGCCTGCCTACAGGGAGAGCTTCTATCCATTTGGTGAAATAGTCTGTAGCAGTCAGAATCCACCTATGCTGGCCAGAGGATGGGGGGTGAATTTCACCAATAAAGTCTAAGCCCCATTGCTGGAATGGTCTCTCAGTTGAAACAGGTTTGAGTGGTAAAGGCAACAGCTTTCTCTTCCCTTCGAAGATTTGACATTTGTGACAAGACATTACAAATTTTCTTACATCAGTAAACAAGGAGGGCCAATAAAAACCAGCCCTTAGGATTTTATCAGATGTGGATTTCCAGTATAAATGTCCTCCACAGTCACCTGCATGAAATTCTTTGAGGACATTGTCAGTCTCATCCAATGTTAGGCAATTAAGTAAGATTCCTTCATGATTTCTCCAAAACAAAACATTATCTATGATACAAAATTTTGATGCTTTCATTTTCAAGAACCTTTTCTTAGTTCTGGACAACCTTGGAGGAGCTTGTAGGTTTAACAATACAAAACATATATCAGTATACCAGGGAGATTGCATAAAGGCTTGGTTGATCTGTGGAGTAGCCATCTCCTGTTCGTTGTCCAGTTCATTAATGTCAAGGGCTTGGAAATTTGTTTCAGCCATTAGCTTGGCTAAACCTTGTCCTTTTATCAGTTTGGTAGGCTTGATTTCCATGTCATATTCTAAGATTTTGGCAATCCATTTGCCCCTCCTACCTTCAATTCCTTCTTGGGTCAAAATGTCCTTCACCACTACATTTGGGACATAGGAAATGACATGAGAATACAGGATATAGATTCTAAAGTCTTTGATTGCTTTTACCAATGCATAGGCTTGTTTTTCCATAATCTGATACTTCAAGGGGCATCTCTAAGGGCTCTGCTAAAGAATGCAATGGGTTTTTCAGAGCCTTGGTCATCTTTTTGTAACAGAACAGCAGCAATTGTATGCTCAGAAGCAAAAGAAAAAATGATGAAATCTCTATCAAACCTAGGGCTTGTTAGGACTAGTGTGTTTGTCAATGCTCTTTTGATATCCTCAAAGGCTTGCCTAGATTCCATGGTCCATTTGACCTTGGAATCCTTTTTCAGCATATTGTTTAACAGTCTTGTGAGCTCAGCCAAATTAGGAATGAACCTTCTCAAGAAGTTGATTTTTCCCAGAAAGCTTTGTAGTTCTTTGATGTTTCTCAAATGAGGTACTTGCAGGATAGCTTGAATTCTGTCTGGATTGATCCTAATACCATCTTTTGAGATTATATGCCCTAGGAGTTTACCTTCCTCCAGACCGAACAATGATTTTTTTGGATTTAAAGATATGCCATATTTTCTACAAATTGTGAAAACCTGCCTCAAGTGTTCTAAATGTTCTTGGTCTGATTTTGAGAAGGCAATTAGATCATCCAGGTAGACCACCAGGAAATCATGGATTTCCTTGGTGAAGGCTATATTCATTTCTCTTTAGAAGGTGGCCCCTGCATTCTTAAGCCCAAAAGGCATTTTGACATATTTGAAAGTTCCCCAAGGTGTTGTAAAGGCAGTTTTGTCTTGATCATCTGGGTGTACTAGGATCTGATTGAATCTAGAGAATCCATCTAATAATGAGATCCTAGAGGCTCCCACTACCCTTTGTAGGATATGATCCATTTTTGGTAAGGGGTAATGGTCTTTGAGAGAGACCTTATTCAAATTTCTTAGGTCAACACAGAGTCTGATCTCTCCTGTCTTTTTCCTAGTAGGCACTAGGTTTGAAATCCATTCTGAGAACCTGATTGGGGCAATGATTCCTGCTTCATACATACATTTCACTTCTTTTTCAATGAGGGGGAGGAGCACAGGGTTCACTCTTCTAAGTTTTTGTTTGAAAGGCTTTTGGTTTTCTTTTAAAGGTATGGTGTGTTGGATGACTGAGGTATCATAGGATTTGAGGTCCTCATAGCTCCAGGCAAAGACATCTTGGAACTCTTTAAACATTTCAATGTATTTCAATTTCTGATCAGGTGGTAATGCTTTAGATAATTTTATCATTTTGGTATTTTCTGTAGTTCCAATGTTACAATCTTCAATTTCGGCACTTAGTGGTTGCATTTTTGGTTTTCTTGAGATATCATTTGAATCAAACAGATCCTCCAAAGGGGTTAAACCTGTGGGCAGAAAATTATCTTTTAGCTCAATTACCTCTGCTTCTGTTTCAGCCAATTCATCTTCATCTATTTGCCTCAAATTTTGTATACTTTCGTTGTTAAAGGTGGTAGGATACAAAACCAGATTAGTTGTTTCAGCTGATATATTCTGTGTAATTGTATGCGCTTGTGGTTGATCATCTCTAGTGGTTGAATCAATGTTGATGCCAGAGAATTCCTCGTTTAGAGTTAGGAAGTTATTTATCTGTGTGTCACTCTCAAAGACTTGCCAATTCTTGATGTTGTCCGGAACTGCAGGTCTATTTTTGATTTCAGCAATGAAAGTATGATTGGGTTTGAAAGGCAGCTTGCAAGTGCTGGCAAAGGTTGCCAAGATATGAGCATGTAGATTGAGTTCTCTAGAAATTTTAGTTAACTGGGATTCTGAGAAGGTATCCAGTACCTGTATAGCCGCTCCCTTATATGCTCTCAACCTTAGATCATTTGTGGTAAAATTTCCTTTCATTTATTGTATGATCAGATCTGAATCTCCTAAGATTGAAACTCTGGTTGCATCCAAATTTTTTATGAGTTTGAGACCTAACAAAAGGGCCTCATACTCAGCCATATTGTTTGTGCATCGAAAGTTTAACCTGTATGCATGACCCTCAGCCTGTTCATTGTGCATATTGTGGATCCAGACTCCTGCCCTAGCTTCTAACTTGTTTACAGACCATCAAATTCTAAGTACCATAAGGTTTCATGATCAAGATTTGGATTGAGATTTTTAGTAAGTTCGATCATGGGCAGATTGGTTTCTTGCAAGTTGGTTGATACATTGTGCTCTGTTGTTATCTCAGTTATGCCTAAAGTCCTTTGGTCTTGGGGGGAAAATTGTTCATTTAATTTCTCTACCTCTGCTGCTATTAATAGTTTAGAATAAGCCTTGCTGCATATGTCAGCATTGTAGAGAATAAATGAATCCATGTCAGAGTGTATTGAATAGATTGGGAAGTTTTGGGGCCTCTCTTGACTGCTTACCACATATTTCATTAATGTTTCGCGATATAATCTCTTTGGCTATCCAAAGACTGAAATGGTTGCATAGGACATATCTAATTGCAAAGATCCTTGGAGTTTGGCCCCCCAGGATCTGGACAAGAGCATACCATACTTAGGAGGTATGTCAGCTACCACTACATCCATCAAGATTGTTTTGGTTGGGTATTGGACCAGGGAGACACATAAATCTTTAATCAATCCTAAGCACCTGACTTGGCTTGAATCAAATGAGAATAGATCTTTATAAGGTCTTGTGATGTCTAAGTCGAGTTTTTCCATTACAGATTTGGGCATTAAGTTGTGTGAGGCCCCGGAATCAAACATTGCATTGTGTAGAACCTTATCATGAATGTTTAAACTGACATAGAAGGGTGGAACCCCTCCATTTTCTGTTTTTCCATTAACCTCAGGGCCAAACAGTAACTCTGGTTGATCATCTAGGACATTCACCGCATCTTTATTGTCTGATATTTGGAGTGACCTATTAATCTGCTGTCTGTACACTTGATGTTTGGCCAATTCAGAAAGAGGAATTGATATCTTTAGCTTACTTATTTCTGTTTCCAAGTTAAAGGGCTTTTCTATTTGAATCTTGGCATTAAGTGCAGCAGGTTTTTCTTTTTCAGCTAGGTTGTCAATGGTCTTTTGTTCATGGTTGGTATGGTTTTGAGTAAAATTGGTACCATGTTTGTTTCCAGGGGTGGTATCTGGCCTTGCCTCTGCAGGGTGGAGTGGGGTTGGCTGGTTTTCAGAGGGCTGTTGTTCTGAGATATCCTCCACAGTGACTTCTGTGGTATGTGGGTTTGAGTTTCCAGCTGATTGTGGAAGAGTAGTCTTGTCATTGGTCTTTTTTGGCTGCTTATTGTCCCTTGATTTAAGAGGTTCAGGTACATCTATAGTTCTACTCCTTAGTTTATCTTGTTTATGTACCTCATAGACTGCTGCATCATAACCTTCTCTAAAATCAAATGATTCTCCTGACTTGGTGTGGAATTGATTGTCATTATAAATGTCTTGATCTTCTTGTGTTAAAAAGACCTGATGTTCACCATCTAAACCCATCAGGTTGATGTGAGGTTCCTCTGTTGGTTCATTGGATGTTGAAGCCTCAGCATAATTTTCTTGGAAAGGAGGTCTGATGTGCTGGTCTGGATCAGTCCTTCCAACATTAGGATTTTGATTCTTTCTAAAATTTGGGTTTCTAACATTGCTTGGTTGACCTTCCCATGATGATTTTCTTTCTATTGTTTCTACCCTGTCCCCAAGTCTATCCATACCTTTGATGATTGCATCTAGCTTTTGCTCAAATGATGAGGGTTCTTCCTTAAAAGTGGTTCTTCTTTCAGTTCTTGCCCGATTTCTTTTAGCAATCAGATTTGCCTCTACGCTGACAGCTATGTTTTGCATGTCTGCCAAAGTTGCAGGGGCTCTTTCCCTCAGTTGATATGCCATATCAGCATCAAACCCATCAGGGAACTTAATTAATGCCAAATCAGGTGGAGGCCTACGATTTTGAGGAATGGCATCATAAACAGTGTTGAATCTGGTACAATAATCTAGGACAGTTTCTTGTGGGCCTCTCCTTATGGATTCATACTCAGATAAAATGTGTAGAGGGTCCTTTTACTTTTCCCATCTATTCAGGAAGGATTGATAAAGAGCGCCCGAATTAGCTATGGAATTTGCAGCAAGTGCTCTGAACCAAGTTCTTACTTCACCTGTTAAACTTTGGACAAAAATTTTCATCCTTACATCATCATCATCTATTTCATAATTTTCAAAGTATTCTTGCGTTTTCTTGGTATGCTGTAAGGCAGTGTATGTACTGGTTCCATCAAAATAAGTGATCTTACTTTGGTAGTCCTGAGGCATAGCCCCGGGATTACCAGGTAGTTGAAGGGGAGCATAACGATTAGCCATATTTGCAGGGATCAATGGGACAACAAGTAGAAGGGGAACAACTGGAACAACAGGAACAACAATAGCAGTTTGTGTATTGGATAGAGGTGTGAATAGTATGTTTTGGGAAGTGGATGAGGAGGAGGGAGAAGACTGGGTTATATGAGGATGAACCGATGGCTTAGCAGGGGTTGGGATATAACTTTGTTGAACTGCCTCAGGGCTGGAATCAACAAATTCTTCTGGTTCCTTCTGGTTCCTGAGAGTCTTGGGAATCAAATTAGGATTATCGAAAACAGGTGGAGGATTTGGGTTAGGATTTGACCTGGTATGCGTAGTTCTCTTTTTAGGAGCCAGCCTCTAAACTTGCTTTTGGTATTTCAACAATATTTTTAGAATGGTCAAGGAACTGCTTAAATTTTGGAACCACTATCTAAAGCAAATAGCAGTTGGAACATGCGTTCAGGTCCCCAGTGGAGTCGCCAATTATGTTATCACTCAGGTTGTCCCCTTTGACTCCTAAGGGAATACAGCCGAGGTAACCACTAACCAATCTTTGGGCCACAGGTCCTAGCCTACCTGCAACCAGAGAGGGCTCTCTCTTTATGTTTTAACTTTGTTTGTATGATGTTTTAGGCTAGCTATGATGTACTGAATTTTGTTTAAAGTTTTGGTTGAATGATATCTTCTAACAGCTAAAATGAATTGTTCAGGGGTTTTAGTCCATTGGCCATTGGAGTCTGTGATTATGTGCTGCTTGAGGTATTTAGTGAGAATGGTGATACTGCAAAGCCAGATGGGCACTCATGAGACAATCTTCAAATTTGGGAATATGGATTGCTACCAGTCAGTGAGAGGCAATTAAGAATCTTTCACTATGCTGATGATATGGAGGAATGAAATATTACTCAGGAGCAACTCAGAATTCCTGAATAGTATTTACTATGAAAGATTCAGTGTAAATGTGATCACTTAAGAATTTCACATTCATAACTGATTCTGAAGAAGACATAAATAACAGCAGAGATTGAGTTTAGGGTGTTTAATGAACAAATCCCGAACTATTCTTTTTCTCTAATGCTAAGCCTAAGAAACATACATCATAAGCGGATTATGAAAGAGAGGAGAACGCAATAACACGGTTCAGAAAAACTTATTGTAACATGAGATAACGCAGGAATCCTGTATCAGCAAGCAAGCTCAACACAACACTTCAAACAACGCGGAACTTCAGAAATTCCATCAGCTCCTTGTATTAAAAGTCTGAAATTACAGTATAGCTCTTCAGAAGAGAAATCAACAACCCCAACAAGCTTATGCGTGGGGATATATATATACAACTATTTTTACAAAAATATCTTAACGATGAGTCATTTGCTCAATAACGTTTTTTACCAACTCTCAAAGATAGCAGATGCAATAGTTATTGCTACTTTTAAATGAACAATGAATGAATGTTCACTTCTGTCATAAATCCTTTGACTTTTGGAGGCAACCGGGTCGGTCGAGTGCTTTGCATTGATTTTGAGGAATCTGCCCTTTACTGCTTTGTCATGGTACGGCTGCCTCAGCCCCGTCATCTGCATCTGTAGGTCCTGCTTTGGTTGCCAAATTTGATTGCTAAGTTGGCCTTTTCCACTCCTTTCCCAGTCAGAGCAAAAATATCAGTATTCTGGAAATGTTGACTTGTGATCGATGCACAAAAACCTGGTGAATAAACCTATTTCTTCACAGCAACGTTTGTATCATGCCCATCCACCATTCCTGTGTAGGCAATTGGTGTCTCAGGATTTTGCCTAAGGTTTCATCTGCTTCAGTGTATTTGTAATAGTTTGGAGGCACTTCAAAAAGATGTCTAATCTCATTCATAATAAAGAATAAATTCTCTATTTTCTCATAGAGACTCTGCCTAGATGGAGGCCCTGTTTCCTCTGGGGCACTTGCTGATGCAGTGATCTGGTTTGTGGCATATGTATTGACTCTTTTGCCATAGTTCTCATGAGATAGTAACCTTCCTGCACTGGTTACCAAGCTGGGAAGACCTCTGTTATGCAATGCTGTGATTTTTTCAATAAATTTGTTCACATCTGCCTACATTTCTTGACATCTTTTGTCCAATGACTGTACATGATTTCTCAAGGTAAGCACTCTTTTTACTAGTAAAATGGTATCAGTTCTGCTGTTGATACCCATTGCTGCCAGTTGGGGGCTAGTGCGATTGTTAAGGACATTGATCATCCTGTTGGCGATTTCAGGCATGTTTCCTAGAGATGCCCTTGCTCTCTGATTTTCTAATTGGGCCCTGCCTATGAGATCCATATGCTCATGGATAGTTTCGATATACTGCCACTGGTCTGTAATAGATTGACCAATGTTGGCCCATAGGATTTTCTTGATTTCAACTATAACCTTATCAAGAGAAAGCTCTTTTTCCAGTTCCTTTATTCTTTTTTCAAGAGCCCTTACTTCTCTTGTTCTTTCAGCTATGCTCTGCTTTGATTTATCATATTTTTCTTCAATAGCAGCCAATTTACCTTTGGTCTCATTCAGTTCAACCATCTGTGCTTCTAGTGCTTCAAGCTCCTTCATCATATTCTGCATGCTGAGGCTGGGTCCCTGTTCTGATGTTATTGTTGGTGCTGATACTCCTGTAGTTGGTGCTGAGCCTGAAGGGCCTGCCTCTGATGTTTGTCTGGCGGGAGGACCTGCTGCAGTAGTAGAAAGTGGCACACCTTCAGTGGATGTAGATGCCTGTTATGGCTGCATTGGTACTTCACCTTTTCTTGTTTTTAGTGCTACCTCTAATACACTCTCTGTTTCCATCAATCTCTTATATAAACTCAGGAGTAAAGCAACCACATCTTGATCTTTCTTTTGCTATGCCACCTCTCCAGTCTGAGGGTGAAGGGTAGCTGGCAACTTGATATGCTTTCTCATAGCTGTTATGTCTTCATCTCTTTTTTTCAATAGTGCCTGCACACCCATAGGGTCTTTTGGATCATGACCCAGCTCTATAATGATATCTTCCAAGGACTTGATTCTGTTGTCCTTGGCTTGAGATGATGCTTTTTCTAATTCTAGTTGAGCAGTAGTATTGTGTAAAGAATTTTGCAATTGGTGTGCCAGTAGGGTTTTATCAGCTAATGTGGAATAGAGCATCTCCCCTGTTTTCCGATGTAGCTCGATTTGGTCCATGGGGTGGATGTCTTTGGCGAAAATCTCCAAATTAGTTCTGATATAATCAACAGCTGTCTGAGGTTGCTGCATAGTAGGTCTAAAATGACTAAGAGTCATTTTTTGTTCTTGAATGTCATAAGCAGACATTAGCCTCTGCTGATTAGTTGGTTCCATTTTCAAGAGTTGATTGTAGATTTGGTATTTGAGAGGCTCATTTCTTTTCTTGATATCTATGAACTGCTACTTGATGCTAGAGTCTGCCTTGGATCGTTGCCTTGAAGAACTCACCTCTGCCCCATGTGGCATGTCTTGTCCTTGCTGCAAGGAGCTGGAAGATGTTTCAATGCTAGGAGGGAACATAGTATCGGTTGGTCTCTCTGGAAATTCCTCCTCTGAAAAGGGATTTAGCCTCTGTCTCTTCTCGCCTTGCTGGTCTGTTGAATTAGCAGGAGGAGTGTCCTCTTGCCTATCTCTTTTCCTTGTTCTTTCCTCATTAGCTGGTGTTTGTAAAACTGAAGATTCAACTGTTACCTCCTGCCTTGGAGGGATTTGCTCTTGTGTTTGCTGCTCTGTGGAGACAGGTGCCTTAGCTGTTCCTTCTTGCTGTTCCAAATTAGGAGGTGATTCCTCTTGTTGTATTGTCTTGCCTTTATCCATGTTTGTTGTTTGATCAGTTGTTTTGGCAGACTGCTGGGGAACAGTGGACGAAGAGGCAGCTTCTCCAAGATGCCGGGGGGCTAGAGAACAAACCTGTCCAAAATATTCCAAGTCAACTACTTTTTCTAATGTCTTAAAGGCTTTCTCTGCTAATTCTTCTTCAGAATAATCTTCCACTAATGTGCCTTCTTTCCACTCTAATTGGTTAGCATATTTTTCAACTTCTGGAATGCTAACGTGGTCATAGGTAGCAAGCCTATACTTGATTCTTCTGAGGCTTATGAAATGGTTAGGGTCATAGGGTGCCCAATAGAAGCTTGTCTTGAGGAGGAGGCCTTTTAGCATTTTGTCTGCCTCTTCCCAAGCTTCTTCCCTCTTGTTAAAGATATCTGGACCCAATTGGTGCTTAATTTTCAGTTGTGCTTTCTTGTTTCTGCTATGAAAGTGGATCATATCTGCATTGCCGAACTGCCGGAAATATTCTAATGCAAAAATTCTCATGGGAACATACTTCAGTAGTCTGTATGGGGCTAGCTCATAGCCATATATTCTGATCACTGTGTGGTGTTGGTAGAAGTACTAATCCCCAATGCTATAGTTCTTAGAAAGCTGGAGGATTTTCTGCATATCATCAGTGAGTCTAGGAGGAGGGGAACTCTGCAACAGGGACAAGGCTGGGTGAATGAAGAGGTCAATAAACTCACAGTAGGTGTATGGTGAATAATTAATATGATGACAGACTAATGTCCAGAACATTATAGATCTTTGGTTTCCCTTTGCATCTAACCTCTTGAGGAAGACATGAAAGTTGTCAGGCTGATTGTACAATAGCAGATGATATATATAGGAGGTGTATTTGAATACCCTCTCTCTCTCCAAGTTCATGAACTGTTCGTGCATCTTGTCGGCTATAAATGTAGCATAGTCATACTGGACAGCAGGGGGCTGTCCTGGGGTGAACATGGACAGCATTACCAAAGTTGTCTCATCCACAAACTCACTGGTTTTGAATCCTAAGATGGAGGATATCATGTCTACTAGCAGTCTCCCTATGTCATTGAACCAGTCATGTAGATAAGGGGGAGGGGAAGCAGGTAAATTGGGGTAAAACAGAGTTGAACTGCTCTTGGGAGAGATTTAAAGAGAAAATGTTGGGACTGAGTATTACTTTCACAGCGGATTTTGTTTGGCAATGCCTTTGAATCGCAAATGCGCAGTAAGCTGTGGAATTTTGGTAATTTTGAGCAATGGGGGTCCTCTACAGGTGAATTTGGGGGTTACAGTGGGAAATGGAAGTTCTTCCTGCTTAGGATTTCTAGAAATTCTTATGTTTTCCCTCTTTTCTCTTTCGATTTAATGAATTTGCAAGGACCAGGGTATGCAGAGGGAATTTGATAAATACCTGGGAGCAGTATGACGACGACGTTGAAGGTCGGGTGAACACACGGTGCCAGCAGCTAGGGAGGGAGCTTCGGAGTTGGCGGACAGTCGACGTAAACATTAATGCAGGAATACAGTGCGTAATTGGCGAAAAAATGGGAAAAAAATGATTTTTGCGCGATAATATAGAAAATTTGGTATTTGGCGCCTTTTTAGTGGATGATGTCAGCATGACATCGATGGTCTGATCGGGTACGGAGGAGTGACGTGGCAGTTGGTGATTGGGTTGACATGGACAAGCGACGTGGCGGACAGGTTGGAGAAATGGCGGACAGGCAGGTAACGTAGTGCTGATGTGGAGATGGGGTGGGGCAAGAGCGGGACAGTGGTAATGAAAAGTGGTTAGCGGTATTATCGGACCGCTTAGTGTACGGGCCCGGTAATGGTCAGAGGCCGCCTGCTCCAGTAACAGGCGAGCACGCGTCCCCGACCTTACGTCACCCTCTGACAGATTTCGGGCGGTAAAGGACGAGCAGAGGGGGTGGTCCGAAATGGTTGTGGGCCGTCGGATGGGAGGGCCCAGATCCGACGGATGACGGGCCGCGAATGTGTGAACGTGATACGGCGGGACCCGGCGGGTATTTTTTAATGTTTTTTGTTTTTTGGTGGGGCGCGCCGAAATACAGACTTTGGGAAAGTGGATAAAAGTGGGTTTTTCCAAAATTTATACAATGAGCGGGGATAATGCAATATTGTGGTTTATAGGGTGGATAGGGTTATTAAACTAACAAAATGTTAATTTAATCCCCATGTACAAAATGAATCAAATACAAGAGAACCTTTGATTCTGTGACCTTTGCTAAACTTTGAATATAAGGCTATAATGCCCAAGGGGGTGGGGGGTATTTACATATTTCTTGGTTTTTTTACAATAGTGCTATAGTAGTAAGGGAAAAGGAGCACTTAGGGAGTTAGATAATAGGGTTAGAAGTCAATGTGAATTGGGGATGTGAAAGATTGAAAGTGAGGAATAGAGAACTAAGTTTAGTGAATAAACTTAGATTTAGGAGTGGATGAGGAATGATTTTACACAAGAAATGTGGCTTCTTTTCGGAGAGGAATGTGAAAACTTGCCATGAACTTTCCAAGAAGAAATACAAGGAGGACTATTTAGGAAAGTCCTGAAGTCCTCAAGGGGATGTCAGAAAGGGAGTGTTTGGGGGAAAACAAGGGAAGTTAGACATGCTCCTATATTTTGTCTTCAAAGTGCTGCATAGATACCTCTGCAATTGCTAACATGTGCCTTCCTGAGCAAGGCCAAAACTGAATAGGATCAGACTTCTGCAACTTCTGGCTACCTACCCAACTTAGTACCTAGCATTTTTTGTTACTTCAGGGAGGGTGCACTTAAACTTGCAAACCCTCATATGCTCTTTTCTTTTTGTTGCCCTCCTATTTAAATCTACCCTTATATCTTCCAAGGGCCTAGATTAAGCTGATGGGCCCTCCCTTTCTCTATCCAGCTAGTCATCTGTCAAGCTTGAACTGTTGAACAGGTACTCATTCCCTAGTCTAAAACAGGTAACTTAAAACATGGCATGGCCTAGCTTGCACTGTTGAGCCATCCATCAAGATAGCAGTGGCATTTTGGGATGGCCACTTTCCTGGTCTTTCTTTGGGGTTCATTTCAATTATTTTTTCTGACCAATTCATTTTCTTGCCCTTTGATTATTCTTTTAAGGCATACCCTCTTTACATTTTTTAACTACTTGCTTCATTCACAAAAAAAATGGAACCGTTGCATCAACAAAGATAAACATTTTTGGCATTTCCACTGTCAATCATGAAAAATGAAACCTATTGGTATAGGAGGCTAACAGTCAGGTGAAATGCTTTATTATGAGGATCCGAAGTTATTTTAATGCTGAGAGGAGACCTGTAATAAGATAAAATACAATACATTATCTTCATAATATTTTCATGATCTAGCTGAGGCGGGCATTCCCATGCTCAGCTTTATAAATTCATTTTCATGTACATAGGACAGACAATCGTCTGAGTGAAGACTGATGATTTTGATAGAGCCATCATCCCTTTGATTGGATGATTATCTGTGCAGCCATGATGTACATTTGATGTTTTTATTTTCCTGAATGTATATCGCAGCCCGGATGGATGAAACTAGATCCGGGGTATTCAATATCGTTCGATCTTCACTCGAAGTACAAGTCTATCCATGTGAGAAATGTTCTGAAGTCGAACATGGAAAGACATCGCTTGATTACCAGCCAATGATGTAATCTGTTAACAAGCGCAAGAGGAATCACCGATAATGATAATGACCCTCAATGTACTGCAGTACAATTCACGTGGTGTGAATAAAGGACTTGGCATCGAACACCACGCAAAATCTCTCGGTCAAAGGTCATTGATGTAAACCTGTCGCCAGAAGTGAGAAACTTGCCATTGAGGCATGCAAGCTTCAAAGTACTGAATGGGGTGTTCCTAGATCCACTTCTTGGATAATGAGCTGACGTCGACAAGAAGTGATCCATCATAGGAGGGCCTTAATGAATCCCACATCAATGACACGGAACAGAGCAAATGATTTTAATGGAGGTGAAAATGATTTGGTGATATAAGGTTCAGGGTGGCGGTCATGAAAGAATGGAGTATAAATGTATTGTAGTGGGTGAGACACAGGTGAATTCTCCGAATGACTTCTCTTGAACATATCGGTGACACTGACATGATGGATTGGTAGCATTACCCCAAATGTGGATGGTGTGATGGGACCATGGTGATGTGACCGGTGAATGAAACAACTCAACCCGACTTGGATGCGGAGCGAAAGTGTCATGTTCAAGAGCGACTTGCTACCAACAAAGTTTCTTCAAGTTTTCTTCCCAATTTTTCCCAGTCAGTGCTGACCAGTACCTCTTTATTTTTATCAAGCTTGAGGAGGATAACATATGCTTGTTCTATAATTTTCCCTTCGGGCAAACCCATCGCTATGTTTTAACGAGCCTAGCGATAGTGAAACTCGTTCTCGTCTAGAGACTAGTTTGTCGCTATTAAAATTTTAACGAGTTTAACAACAAAGATAACTCGGTCCTTTTCAATTTTAGAGAGTCTGAAAAAGAACGTAAAGGTAACTCCAAAATTCCTTTTTCGTCATCTAATCCCTTAAGTCCGAAAAAGTATAAAACAATACAGAATGGATGAATTTTCGATAGTTTTAACGAGCCGAACAAAACAAGCGCTCGATCTTTTTGTGTAATAATCCCTCAGGTCCAAAAAGATTAAAATTTAGAGGAGGGATAGCACTTCGGGTCCCTTTAACGAGCTGGAGAGGCCAATGGCTCGGCAACATTTTCATATTTTACGAGTCAGTTGAAAAGAGCTTAAATGAGACTCATCTTTTGAGGAACGAGTGATAAAATGGGTAGCAACTGATTCCAAGTAAGGTTTGGAATTTTCCAATCACGGCAGTGTTACAAGGATGGCTAGTGAGATCACTCTTCGCAGTTGTTCCTAAAAATGGGTAAACAATCAAATGGAGGTGAATGATCGGCCAATGCAAAAGTGGAGGTGACGATGCAAACACGACCAAGGCTTTAAAGGCTGAAGTATTACATTCACGATGGTTATTTACCAGAAATTGGTTCATTTTTTAATGAGCTTAAACTCTGGGGGAACATGTGCTCATTGCTTATGTTTATTTTTTAACGAGCATGAAGTCCGCGCTAAAACTGCTCGATGCGGGTTTATTTTTTAACGAGCTTGAACCTTGCGGTAACACTACTCGATGCAGGTTTGCATGCCCCCATCATAATAACGCAAATCGAGGTGCATGCCCCCCAAGCTTCATTGCATTCAACATGGTGGTTGGAATGAAGGTTTACCTTCGAGATCTTTGAAATACTTGACTTGGATTTTACGAGATCGAAGTCAAAGACTCGATTTGGAAAGGGAGTTGTTTCATTTTTTAATGAGGTTGACACTGGAAAATAACTATCCTCAGAATCCACCGTATTTGATAGAAAATAAAAAACTGAAGGATGATAAAGGTCATTAGGAGTATTTTTTCCACAATCCGGAAGAAGGAAACGATGGTGGGACCATGTTGCTCCTTCAATTACCATTGATTGAACAATTCCTTCGTCGGTGACATGCACTCGCGACCAAGGATCTAAAGGGGTACCATATTCCTCAGACGTGTCTATCCAAACACTTGATGAGAGTTGATTTGGGTTTGCCTCCCATGCTAGGAACATTGATTGCTACAATATTTCCGTTGGGCTTGGAGGCAAAACCATTGCATGATCCATGTCGATATCGTTTTCTGAGATATTTTTAGAAGATATCATATTGCAGGTTCCTACCGACGCTACTTCCGCCAGATTGATTGGAGGTGGAAGGGCGAAAGTTCCCATTAATATAGGATCTTTTAGTAGGCCTACTCCGATATTTTGAAGCAAATGGGGGCTTCCATGGATCATAGGAATGCTTCCCGTAACTTGAGAACCATTGGGCAAGAAGTTTTGTTGATCGACGATTGTAATCCCTCCTTGGAAGGAAAATGCAATCTTCCTAAAATAGGTCGACACAACGGCAGCCATAGCATATATCCATGGTCTTCCTAATAGGATGTTTTAATCGAGATTTCCATCGATTACTTCAACATCTATTTCTACTGTTTTCCCTCCTAGTTCAACCTTCAAGTTACTTAAAATACCATATGGGGTATATGTCCTTCCGTCGAATGCTTTTAATGTCGTCGAAGATCACAACAAGGTTGGAGATCCTAAAGTTTTCCAGCAACTCATCGACATAATGCATGTAGATGCCCCCTCATCAATAATTGTTCGATGAACAGTTTTGTTGAGGGATTTCACTTGAAAAAGGAAAGCTAGTTGAGCTGGTAATTAAGGATCGTATCCTTTATGATCGAAGGATACAAGATTAGAATCCTTTGGGTCTATCCCACCAATGGCTGATAATAAAGCCTGCTTTTGGGATGGGCAATTTTGTAGTACTTCAAGAGTCGACATAGCGGATGGCGATTGGGCCAAATCTTCCACTATATTATAATGATGTGCCGCTCTAGCACATGGATTAAACGTAAACTTGTGTACTACTCCCTTTGGCGGTTTTATTGTCAATTCAGGAATGATGGGCGGCACAACTTCTATTGAAGTTGTTGTCGAACTACTAGGTTGATCTTTATCCTTGTTGTTCGACAGCTGTGGATTCCCATAATCTTTGTTCCTTGTCGATATCAAAGCATCATCTTTTTGTTTTGAAACCGAAAACATTAGCACTTGACACCGAGAAGCATCTTGACTCTCAGCCATAGTTGTTCCTAGATTTGGAAACAGATCAGTTAACACTGCGGAGGTTTTTGAATTCTTGAAGAATTTTTTAAGCTCAGCTCTGTCTGGACAATCTGCGGTCTGATGATCCTCATCGCATATAAAGCATGGATTTTTTGGTTTCCTATTTCCAGGAGGGTTTTCAGAAGATTTTTCAGGTGACGATTCTTCCTGTTTCTTCTTCTTCCCTTTTCTTTTCTTCTTGCCCCCTGGTTGATTGGTTTCTTTGCCTTTATCTGTCGATATGGCATTTACTTCCGAGGCAAGAAGTTCATATTTTGCATTTTGACCTGAAATCTTACGGGCCTTTTTGGATGTAGCCTTTTTCGATTTCATGTATGTTGCACCAATCACGCCATCGCCAGCATGAGAGTCATCATTTGATTTAGGAGGAGGAGGAACTGAGAATTTCGGTCTAGGGGTGTCAGGTATTTTATCGTAGAGCGTGTCGGACTGAGTGTAAATCAAGTCCAAATATTGCGCACGAGCGATGACTTGCTCTTCTGTTACGAATCCCCCCTTTGCCACATCTTCCATGATGGAAGGTAGTAATGACTTGATAAACCATTCAGCTAAGAGATGATCAGGAACATATGTTTTTACCATTCTACGACGACGTCGCCACTCATGTATATGATCAGATATGTGAGTGGCCATTGTTTGTTTGAAGTTGGTATGGAGTTCTGTTCCTATTTCATACCTTATTGGTAATTGAAAATGGGTTAAAAAGGTTGTGGCTAAGGTACTAAAGTTGTTGAATGAAGCTCTAGGCAATTCGATGTACCATTTTGCTGCCGGACCAGTTAACGTCCTCTGAAAAAGGTGAAGCCTAATCGAATCATCATTTAGGGTGTTTAATGAACACCACAGATGAAAGGTCATCACATGATTCGACGGATCTTCACCCGGATTTCCATTAAATTTAGGAATATCTGATGGAAGTTTATGTGGAATCGCTGGCCACCAAGGGGCGTAAGCAATTGGATCGTTTGTTAACCGATTTAAATCAAGTAACTCTAAAGTCGCCACAAAGGATAACTGTTGATTCAGGTTAGGTGAAGCATACCCAGGATAAGATGGGATTGCCAGAGCAGTTGGTCTTTGCATACCGGCATAATGCATTTTATGCTGGTAACTTTGGTAAGGTTGGTGGGCATGACCATTGTAAAATGGTTGATTTAGACCATTTTGAATATACGGCTGTCCACTATTTGCAAATATTTGTTGCTCAGAACCTTGGTATACTTGTTGGAATTGCGGTTGTTGGTATTGTACTAGCCATGGTTGTGAAGCCATGTGTTGTTGCCCGATACTAACAGTTTGACCAAGATGAGGGGTAATTGTACCCATCTGAACCTGTGTCATTCCACCAGTCGGCGATTGTGGTTGAGTTGCAGGGTCAAGGGGCTGTTGCATTACAACCTGAGAAACCTGAGGTTGGCATACAACAGGCAGCACTTGAACTTGCGACACCGTCACAATAGCTGGCGTAGTTGGTATATTTGACATAGGTAAGCATTGTTGCATCGAATATACAACTCTTGGTTGTTGAGGTAGTATCGGTACCCAACCGCTTGAGGTAATTCCAGTATAACCCGAATGTTGTTGTGAACTCCCGTATGGATATCCTCTTGGAGGGGATAATGAAAGGGTATACTGCCCCCCATATGGTGGTAATCCAGAACTCAAGGGATTGGTTTGCCCTTGAGGGCCAGACTGCCCAAATTGACCTCTAAATGGATCAATTTGTTGAGACTCAACATAAGAGTTTCCGGATACTATTCTGGATGAACAAACAGGAACAGACCATATTGTCAAAATGGCCCCTGAGTGGGCTCCTTCTAGCGGTTGAGAGCTAGTTGGGACAGATGGTATACCGGCGAGCATTGTTGGAGTGATAGCAGGGATTTCTGCCACCGCTGTGTCAGACGACATAGTCCTAGATGTTGACAGTTGTTCAGACATTTCTAGTCTATCCAAAAGATTACCTAGCGATTCTACAGGAGCTTCCGCTGGCGGTAGACTAACTTCTGATGAAGAAGGATACAGAGTGATCCCGACTCCAAATTGTGATGGAGTACTAATTGGAGGATATTCCACAATCTCTTCTATGGCAATCAGACCAGGTGGAAGGGTGATCCAGGTGGATATTGGTGGCCACCCGCTAATTCCACTTCGATCCCCTCTAGTGCTTCTTACAGTTTTTTTCAGTTTCCTTAATTATAGCATAGTTTACTATTTTTAGCTGTTTTTCGGGTCCTAAACTTCCGGAGCCGTTTTGAGGCCCTAAACGACGTTTTTTGGGAAATCCACCGCTAGCAATTTTTCTGATAAAAATTGTCTTTTTCGTCGTAGTCCTCGGAGAGATCTTTCCAACGGGATATCATGCACGTCAAACGGAGATAGTACAACCAATTCGCGACCCCGGGAAGTTGATGTACCAACTTACCCAAAAACGGGGCCCACAATTTGGCGTTTCATCTTCTAGGGTTAGGTTTTGAAATGTGAAGGGTTTTCCATTGTTTCTCAACAATAAATAGGCCTTCGAGCCTCATTGTAAGAGAGTTCAGAGGCATGTAGCCACCACATCTCTTCTCAGAGATAAGCTACCATCGTCGTAGCTGGTTTATTTCCATTTCTGTTTGTAAGCATATTTCAGTATTTTACAGTAATGAATTGAGGTATTATTTTCGCTGCATATCTGTCTTTATGGTTATATCTGTATTTTATTGCGTTCCTGTTTAAATCTGGATCAGTGGTATCAGAGCGGTCTTCTTTTCTTCTCTATTTTTCTTTGCATGTCCCCAATGAGGTCAAGATATAAGGAGTTAGGGCTTGAACTGGTCGAACCTTTGCAAGACCAGCCTCGCAAATCCCGACGGCCTCCCATGGCGGATGAAAAGAAAGACGAGGGGGCAGGAGATCCTATCAAAATCTTGCTCAAAGAAGCCCTCGAGGGACAAAGGAACGTGATGATAGAAAACTTTGCCCAAATCCTTCAACGGCTACCCAGGGGCGACGCATCGGCTTCCAACAGCAACTCTGGAAACGCCACACCATTTAAGGTACAAGTTAATTTTGAAATCCCCATATTCGAGGGTCATATAGACGCAGATGCCGTCAATAAACGGTTAAATGTGCTAGAGGGTTATTTTTCTGTTCATGATTTTTCCAGTCGAGAAAAGATTATTTTCGCTCTTCTCAAAGCAACCCCCCACATCAAGGATTGGTGGGAAACCTACTGCGAGCAGAAAGATGAAAGTAAAGGCTCACTATTTTCAGTCGCACCGACTTGGGATTCATTCCAAGATGCCATCAAGGAGCAGTACTACCCTATCGGAAGTTATGAGGATCAATACATAAAGTGGACCACGCTACGGCAGGGAAGGGACCAAGACGTACCAGAGTTTACCAATATTTTCCATACCCTTCGCACAAAGTTGGGTATCAAGGATACAGAGCAGCATTTGGTACTAAAATACCGTGGTTGCCTGCACAAGTACATCCAGGAAGAAATAGAATTCTTGAACATCTCCTCGCTCGACACGGAATACCAATATGCCGTCAAGGCCGAGCAAAAGTTTAAACAGAAGAAGCGAGACTTTGAGTCTGTGAATCTGAAACAAGGGAAAGGTGCCCCCAAACCACATAACAAAGGACAAAGCCAAGGCGGCGCGGCCCAAGACAACCCGCTAAAGCTGCAAGCAAGGAACAGCGCCGCGAAGCCGAAAAAGGACACCGGAAAGTGGTGTGAGTTCCATAAGAGCTCCACTCACAACACAAGTGAGTGTCGGGCCAAGCAGTCACTGGTGGCCGAGCTAAAGGTTTCAGAATCAGATGCATGTTCTGACTCTGAGTCAAAAATTGATAAGGGGAATGACAAAGGGAAGCATATTATCGATGTGGAGGCCAACGCCACTGTTGCCACCATGAAGATCCAGAAGGAGGAACCTGAAGATCCAGAGGAGGAGGAGCGTCTCTTCCACTCCCAGATGTGGGTAAAGGGCTCCCCGCTACAATTCATTGTCGAAAGCGAGAGCCAAAAGAACCTCATTTCGGCAAAGGTCGTGAAACGGCTGGGCTTACCGACCATAGCACATCCACAACCATACACCATTGGTTGGCTTCACCAAGGACGGGATCTTCGCGTGAGCCAACAGTGTCACCTTCCATACAACATCAAGCCCTTCACGGATGAGGTATTGTGTGACATTGCACCCCTTGAAGTTTGTGATGTGTTATTAGGACAACCATACTTGTGGAAGCGACATGCTGTGTATGAGTCAAGGCCCCGTGCTGTTATTGTTACTTTGGGAAATAAGTTGTACAGGATACCAGAGGTAGCACCGCCTACCGCCATCTCTTTGGTTACTGCAAAACAATGCAGTAAGCTCATTTCCAAAACCGAGAAGTTTGTTTTCCTGATGATACGCCCTCAAGAAAAGAAGAAGACGGTGGCCACGAACTCCAGACAGGGCCCCTCCGCACGACAACTACAAATGGACAAGGTCGTGGAGGAGTATGAGGACATCTTCACCTCCCCCACAGGGGTTCCTCTGCACTGTCAGGTCAAGCAATCCATTGATCTAACCCTAGGTTCGCCGCTGCCCAATGGACCAATCTATCGACGCTCTGTTATGGAGAACGATGAAATCAAGAGGCAGATTTAGGAGCTGCTGCAAAAAGGTCACATTCGTCCGAGTTCATCGCCCTGTGGGAGCCCGATCGTGCTGGTACAAAAGAAGGATGGGACTTGGAGACTCTGTATTGACTATCGGGCGCTGAACAAGATCACTATCCGTAATAGGTACCCAATCCCACGGATTGATGACCTCCTAGACCAACTAAAGGGGGCAAAATATTTCAGCAAGATCGATTTGAAGTCAGGATATCACCAGGTACCAATCGAACCCTCCGATGTGTGGAAGACTGCCTTCAAAGCCAAGGAGGGCCTTTTCGAATGGTTAGTTATTCCTTTCGGATTGACGAATGCTCCTGCAACCTTCATGAGGCTAATGGACGACATATTGCGGCCATTCACCAACTCATTTGTAGTGGTATACTTGGATGACATCTTGATCTTTAGCAAGACTTGGGAAGAGCACCTCCACCAAATCCGACAGGTTCTCCAAACACTGCGACAACGCAAGTTATGTGCCAATTTGGAGAAATGCACTTTTGGCATGACCCAGGTTCACTATATGGGATACATTATTGATGAACAGGGGGTGCATGTGGATCCAGCCAAGATCCAAGTCATTCGAGATTGGCCATCTCAACCCACTCTGACAGAGCTTCGTAGCTTTCTAGGCCTTGCCAACTTCTATCGCAGGTTCGTGTTGGGATTTTCTCATATCACTTGGCCCTTGAGTCAGGTCACCAAGGGAGGAGCGAAAGCAAAAAAAAATTGGTCTGAATCTCAACAGAAGGCATTCACAGAGTTGAAAGATCGACTCTGCACAGCACCAGTTCTTGCATTACCAGACTTGCAACAACCATTTGAGGTCGAGATAGATGCCTCTGACTATGCTATTGGGGCAGTCCTTACTCAACATGGGCATCGAGTGGCATATCACAGTGAGACACTTTCAGACACGGTCCGGAAGTATCCCACTTATGACAAAGAGATGTATTCCATTCTGCAGGCCTGTCAATAATGGAAGCATTACATCTTGGGGAAGGAAACAGTCATCCACACAGACCACCGACCCCTGCAGTTCATACAGACTCAAGGGAAATTGCAGAATGATCGCAATCAGAAGTGGTCCACATACCTGCAACAGTTCCATTTGAATATAATGTCGCAGATTGCCTCAGTTGACCACCGATCATAGCATTAACCACCGTGCTCAACTCTTGTGGGCACGAGACTTCTGATTGGCCACTGCTCTACAAAAACAACCCAGAATTCAGCCACACATACCAGACACTCTTGGAGGGTCAACATGTTCCAGATTTTCACCTCCAGGACGACCTGTTATGCCACCTGGGTCACCTTTGCGTTCCTTCAAGCGAGCGTGCCAAGATGATTTGGGAAGCACACTACAGTCGGGCCATTGGGCATTTTGGGGTTGAAAAAACGGTGGCAGTACTGCAGAAATATTTCTATTGGCCGAATCTTCGACAGGATGTCGGGAAGTACATCAGATCATGCACTGCTTGCGCCATTGCCAAACCGACCATCAAGAAGCAAGGCCTCTATACCCCGCTGCCTACCCCTAGTCGACCTTGGGAATCCATCTCCATGGATTACATGTCAGGCCTCCCTTCCACTAGGAATGGAAATGACTGTGTTTTTGTGGTCGTCGACAGGTTCTCGAAGATGGCCATTATGGCGGCCTGCAAGAAGAATATCACCGCAGAAGCCACTGCTAAACTCTTCTTTGAACGAGTATGGGTACACTTTGGGATCCCACGGTCTATCATTTCAGATCGGGACAATAGGTTCCTCAGTACATTTTGGTCTAGCCTCTGGTCGATGCTGGACACCAAACTCACTAAGTCCACAGCCTTCCATCCTCAAACTGATGGCCAGACTGAGGTCGTCAATAGGATGATCGTACACATTCTACGCATGTACAACTCAAAGCATCCACGCACATGGGACGAGAGCCTCCCCTATGTTCAACACAGCTACAACCGGTCTCTCCACAGCTCGACTGGCCACAGCCCTTTTCAGGTGGGCTTGGGATTCCAGCCACTATGTCCCATCGATGTGGCCATGCCATTTGCAGCTACTCACGCAGATTCTACTCATGTCCAGTCTGAAACAGATAAGGCAAACAGCTTCATTGAGCACATCCAACATATTCACCAGCAGGTCCATGACATTCTGGAGAAATCAAATGCCAAGTACAGGCAGCGACATGATCAACATTGGGTGCTACACAAGTTTCAAGTGGGCGACAAAGTCTGGTTGCATTTGCAAAAGGAACGCCTTATCGGAGCCTATCGGAAACTCAGACCACTCCGATATGGCCCTTACACCATTACCAATGCTGTGGGAGACAATGCATTTGAGCTCAGCATTCCCCCATTCCTTGGCCTGCACCCGGTGTTCAATGTCGACCGCCTTCGGCCATACTTTCCACCATTACTAGACACGTCCGACATTGCAGAACAACTCACACCCACAGAGTTAAATCCAGCTTGCATGGAACAAGCTGCAACTGATCGGATCATGGACACACAGATCAAGCACACTCGCCAGCAGAATATCCAACTATATCGAGTTGTCAAAGTAGGACAACTCCTTCACCAGGGCAACTGGCTCACCAGGGACCAAGTGCAGTAGAAGTTCCCTCATCTCATGGAGGAACTCAACGCAATGGGTACCATTGCTTCCTAAGGGGGGAGGAATGATCCATTTGGATATTGGTGGCCACCCGCTAATTCCACTTGGATCCCCTCTAGTGATTCTTACAGTTTTTTCAGTTTCCTTAATTATAGCACAGTTTACTATTTTTAGCAGTTTTTCGGGTCCTAAACTTCCGGATCCGTTTTGAGGCCCTAAACGACGTTTTTTGGGAAATCCACCGCCAACGATTTTTTTGATAAAAATCGTATTTTTCGTCGTAGTACTCGGAGAGATATTTCCAACGGGCTATCATGCACGTCAAACGGAGATAGTACGACCAATTCGCGACCCCGGGAAGTTGATGTACCAACTTACCCAAAAACGAGGCCCACAATTTGGCGTTTCATCTTCTAGGGTTAGGTTTTGGAATGTGAAGGGTTTTCCATTGTTTCTCAACAATAAATAGGCCTTCGAGCCTCATTGTAAGAGAGTTCAGAGGCATGTAGACACCACATCTCTTCTCAGAGATAAGCTACCATCGCCCTAGCTGGTTTATTTCCATTTCTGTTTGTAAGCATATTTCAGTATTTTATAGTAATGAATTGAGGTATTATTTTCACTGCATATCTATCTTTATGGTTATCTCTGTATTTTATTGCGTTCCTGTTTAAATCTGGATCAAAGGGGTAGACTGTCAGGTCCGTAGAATATTTCTGGTGCCGAAGAAGGTATGGAATCGGCAGCGACAGATGTTTAAGGAGAAAGACTCTCCAAACCGGTTGTAAATGGAACTGGTTCGGTAACACAAGTGCTTATCCTCAAACTAGGATCAGTACTACTGTCCTTCTGTGGCTGCTGAACTTCTTCTGTAGAGGCAGGGATTCCAGAAATGTTTGGAGTAACCAGAGTCTCTGATGTTGTTGGAACACTTGTTCTAACTTTAACAGGACATTTGGAACCGGTTAAACGAGTTCACTTTGTCCATACTAGCTTTGATTCCGGAGACAAAGACGGTTGACTCGTAAGCCTTCGCGAACGGCGGGGTTTCAATTGACTTTCTTCGACGATTGCGGATTACTCGTTCAACTAAAAATAAAGGGGAAGTATGTTTCCGAATTAAATGAATTTTAGACGCTTTGACACAACTTGTTTTTCAATTTTTAAAAGTCGAGAAAAAACAAAAGATGACTCTAGTCTCCTTCGATTTTTAATGAGCCTGAAGTGACAAGTGCTCAGATGGACCTTTTCTGTTAAAGAGTCTGAAAAGGAACGAAAGGGACTGCTATGGAAATCTAGGTAAAGGGATTACCAAACCAATCGTAAAACTGCAAAATACTTTTTACAGTACGGCAGTCAATCTTCTCGAATGCTGTGTTTAGTGCATTGCGATCGATAGGGCGGCAGACACAGCTTCCTATGGATAAAGGATTAAGCCTATTGGGGTCTCCCAAAATATACTTGACAGTACGTGGGAGCACAAGTCCGTACTGGCACTTATCGTCTCAAAGTGGAGGAATCACCCAACCATCAGTGAGAACGACGGTTACCAGGCTTTACGACGCCAGAATACGTCTCTAGCCTAGACTTCTAAATGTTGTGCGTTAAGTTCCAAAGCGTTGTTAGATTCATTGAATTTATTTTATAGTTGATCTTGTTTATGAAGTTTGCCTTTCAGGTTCACCGCGAGATGTAGATGTAATTCCTAAAATGCAATCTAAGATGATAAACAATCTTTTTATCTTCTTTGTGTAATGAAAATCCTAGCTACTAAGGAAAGAAAGATAGAATCTTTTCCCAAAGAGCAAAGAGCACACTCTAAATGCACTTTCCTAAATAAAACCAATCAGACTGTCTATATGCAAATGCACATGCATGTATTTGTTTTCGACTTTCTTAGTATATGAATGATAAAAAGAAAGTTGATGCACAAATCTGAATTTCTTTTCAAACGACAAATATCAACAAGTTTATTTTCGAAATCAAAAATGGAGACGATCACAACACCTTACGATTTTGAAATGAATACTTGTTCTTGACACTAGAAAATTACAAATTCAGACCAAAATCAATAGTAACAGGATAATCAACCATCAACAGCAATCAAACTCTTTCCTACAATTGAAATCGACACTTGCGACAGTTTCAAATCAAAGGACGACAGTACGATTATGCTACTTTTGCAAAGGAGAACTGAAAATGATTCAACAAACACACAAAAACATTTATAGTTCTTTTGTACAAAGGAGGTGGAATAACAGCAAGGAAAAGGGGTTTCAAACAGACATATATTGATCACAGGCAGCAAAATTCAGGAATAGAACTGGAATGAATGAATCACAGAAACCAACACTGCACAAAGCCTAGTCTGATCAGCGCACCTGCAACATAGAGAATTTGAAATGTCGCGCACCTTCTCCACTCGGGAAGTGCGCTGAAGTTCAGATTCTCTGAACAGTACCTGCATTGGGCCAGAAACGAGACTTTGTTTGGGTTCCGGGTCACAGTTTGCAGTTCAGTTCATGGCTTTTGGCCGAGCAAAAGGTAATCAGTAATGCAACAATCAGGGGTAGATCTAAGGAGGATCTAAGAGCTATCACAAGGGCAATCAGAGAGTTTGTGAATCAGTTGTTTAAATCATAAACAGATCCACTAGATGGACTGAAGTAGCATTTATCTACTTTGCATTTGCTATGGCAAATGCAGTTCGAATGCTACCTGTAAGTTTATGAAATAGACAACAAGGAATGATTAACAAACAAACTAATTTGTCCCCATTGGAGTCGCCATTTTGTTACAGGGAAAAGTGTCTATATAGAACTGCTCTATCCCACTAAGGTGTGACAGCTGCCTTAGAAACAAACAGAATAAATCTACTTTCGTTTTTCCTTTATGAATTATAAATAGATAGGAACAAGAAGACCAACCTCTGTCTTGCGCTAATCTCTTGATTTGATTCCTTTCTTCTTTGATAGTCTTTCGCTACCTGCTCCCTTGCACGCCCAGCTTCTCAAAGTACCTGTAAGATCATAGTAGCATAGTACTATACAAGGACATGGATCTATAATCATAAACAATCTAGGATCAGATGTAAATTGACCATACAAATGCAACAAATGTCAGTGACACAAGAGTATGGAGGAAAACTAGAATAACTTTTTATTGATAAACAAGAAAGAGCCAAGAGGAGTTACAACCAGTTGTTTTGATCCAGCATCAACCTCTCAGCAAAAGAAGCCCCTCTTCACCTCATACAAATCTTAGATCACCCAACAATCTGATGTTTGTCTCAAGAAACCAACAACAATTCCTTAAAATATGCAAAATTCCAGCCTCTGGATCTCTAGGATGAGGGATCCATATATAGATATCTGTAATGGAGATGAGTCAGCTCATGATTTGATTAGTGTCTTCCCTCTGATAGTTCTTGCTTCCACTTAGAGATTGATGGTCTCTTACTCATCCTTGGTCGAATTCAGAGAAGCAAGTGTCACACGAGAAGTTTTTGGAAGCTTCCATTGCCTCTCCACCTCGCGAAATGACACTTCCATTTGTCATTTCTCGCCCATCGCACCCCATAGAAGGGATTTTTGAAATGCAACGCACCCACACAGTGTATTTAGGTGAGATGCAACGCACTTGGCCAATGGAGCAGCTGAAATGATCCTGTTTTGACCAATTTTGAGCAGTTTTTCATGGAGAACTTCTGGGAGAAGCTGTAATCTATTGACCTTGTTCCTTTAGGGGTTAGAACAACACTTTTAGGGACTTAGGAGCCCTTGGTTTATTGACATTTCATGCTTGGGGTTGTAGTGCCCAAAAATGTCTATAACAAGCACCTACATAAGTTTAAACAAACTTTGGGTAGATTGAATACCAAGCTCCGCCGCTTGGTATGTTGGTTATCACATTGGTGTTAAGGCATTGGTATATGTATAGTGGGAGGTTGGCGGTCGAAACCCCTGCCCGACACTCCAGCATTTTACATGGTTGTTGATACGAATATATATATCATATATATTATATGATAAGGTTTGTTGAGATGTGGTTTATGACTATAGTTTAATACATATATTGCAATACATATTCTGGTAAGGTGACCAGCAGTCATGGGGTTGACCCCGACCATCCTGCCCTTTTCCGGTGGCCACATCCCGAAACCTTAAATACAACCATATCCCTTCCGATATCAAGACTTATCATAGCCGATCGGTGCACAGTTCTGGCGAGATCTCAGCCTTTCCAAGAGGTCATGGGTTCGATCCTCCCTAACCCTCAAAATTTTGGGATTCATGCCAACATTGGGAAAATTTGGGCTGCCACATGTCAGCACCGGATTGGCCCATGTGAACCAATCAAAAACTGCCACGTCACCTTCTCTACTAACGTCATCCAAAACATGTGGCACATTCTCGGGATGACACGTGTCTTGCTGATGTAAGCATTGACCGTTGACCTGCTGACTTTGACTTTCCTTTGAATTTGACTTTCCTTTGACTTTTTGCCCTAGTTTGCCTTGAAACTTTGACTGGCCTTAACTTCTTCATCTGAACTCGGATTTTAGCGCCATTCACACCGTTGGAATTGTCTCGACGACCACTTCAACTTGATCCCACTTTCATTTGCATTTGAAGGCTTTCATCTGGAGGCAAAACTGACTCCATTTTGGATCACTTATTTTTGCAATTGTAAAGCATTCTACTTAACAGATTTGCAAGTTGCGCAACATGTATTATTCATCATATAAAACAATATTTGTACCTTCGTGATGCAACTGCAGAAGAAATGTATAAACACAAACCATAAACAAGCTAAAACACAAAAACTATGGGAACATAAGAAAGTACATAGATCTGCCTCTAATTCTTGTTTATTAGTTCAAGTCTTCATAGATACAATCTTTCTGATGTTGCACACATAGCTGTAGGGGTCTGCACACACAGCTACAGAATTACCAAGGTCTCTGCACACACAGTTGCAGGAGCCTTCCCCTTCACCTGAATACAGAAATATCTCCTAATTACAAACTCAAAAACATTACATTCAACTTAGCCTACCCCCCTAGACTTGCTAATGCATCCCTTTATATATTTTTTTACCCTTACAATACCATGGTCCGAAAACCATGGGAAGAGCTCAAAATACTCTAAATAATCCCATCCCATTACAACAGAAGGGGCTTTGACCCTCCCTAAAGCCCCTTTGACTCTTATAACCCTACGCTAATCACAATCCGCTCCTCAAAATGTAGAGTCTTTACATGACTCGAACAAAACTTAGACTTGGGGGACCCCTACCCAACAAGAACATATTTGCATGCTAAGGAAATTAGAAGGGAAATGAAGAAAAAATGATACATCAATAATAAAAAAGCATCATCGGATTAGTTCACATCTTTTGTCAGCTCAATTTTGGCTCTCTCCTTTCATTCTCTCTCTCATTCACTCTTGCACACTTAGAGCATTCTTGGAGCATTTTGGCATTCACTTGGTGTTGAGAAGTGCACCAAGAAAGTCTCTATTTGTTTTTTCCTTGATCAAAATTGAGAAAATTTTAATTTCCACATTAGCAGACAACTTGGATGCAATTAACTTGTGTGACATGGCTTGTGTCACTTAGTTAGCTTAGTAAATTCGAGTTAGAGGGATTGTAGTTTAGTTAAGCATGTGGGATTGCTAAATTTTAGTAATCCAGTTTAGTTATATCCGTTTGTGTTCTGTTAAACTAGTTCTAACTGTTGATAGAACTAGTGGAAGATCAGTTGTGTAGTGGGACAGTAGTGTAACTCAATGATCATCTAGTTAACTGGTCAATCAACCTAAAATAGCTAGTGCATTAAGATAATTCAAGTTCCTCAGCCGTGGTGGAGATTCCAAAGTTGTGTAACATCATTTGTATACTATTCTTGAGTGTAGAGATGTTGCATGCAAACAAATAATCAACCTTGGGAATTGCACAATCAATTGGAGGAAAATTCCTAAATAATAGGGGCCTAATTCGTCAGGAATTATGCAAGGAAATAGGGGCTCAAGCAGAGGCAAAAATTAACTAAGTCTAGGTCAGAGCTTCTCATTGAGCAAAGAGAGAGGTTATTCACATGCAAGTTGTGCTTAGAGCGAGAAAGAAATTGTGTTTGGGAAAATTATAGGCTTATAACTTGACAGGCATAAATCATCAACCAAGGGTAGGTAAGCTTGTGAGATTCTGCACAAAATATATGCAGGCTAATACCTTAAGTGCTTTCTAATTAAACCATTCATACACACATCTCTAATGTCTCTTTTTTGCATCAACACTTGGCAGCAAAGGCTATTGAGTGGATTCAATCATCCCTCCACAACTCTTGATATTGTTGATGTTGATCAGAAAAGATAAAAGACCAAACAAACAGTCATAAAAATCAAGATGCTAAAACTTGATTAAATGATTCCAACACATTCATCAAATAAAATTCTTCATTCAACCATTTCACATATGCTACTAAATATCAGAAAAGAGAAACACTAGCTGCGCAAATAACTTACTGATGCATAAAAATAATTAACAGAAATACAAATATTGTAACTAATGGAGTTGTGAGCATAGGGGCCCTCCCTTACTCACAACCCCTCTACTGTTAAATTAGTTTACATCAAGAGATCAACAGAACATATAAAATTCTATTAATCTAAAAAGGATGAAAAAGATGTACAATTCTGATAGGTTCGACCAACCAACCCCCTTGCAAATGAAACATACTAAAATTTATACAAGTTCAAAGGCATATGTTTGCCTGAATCAGGAAAACTACTATGTTGTAACTACTTGCTATCAATAACTAAACAGAATGAAAAAATAGCTCTATTGAGTTTGATCCATGATTGAAAGCATGGATCAAACTAATTTCATTACATCACTTGGAGATTTTTCCAAATATGGCCATCGAGAAGAGGACTAAAGATTTGGGCAGTTTCAATGATGAATTCGAGGAAACCAATAGAATAGTGTCCATGTAGGTGGATTTCCTCATAAAACTCATGTTCACATTCTTCTTGAAACTAAGTGCAACATATCCATCCACCGATTCTACTACAAGAAATATAGGCAGTTATAGGAAATCCGCATCTACAGGAAAACGCAGAGTGTCTGCAAGAAATCGGCGACCACGGTTGTGTACAAGATATCACGGAGCTGCTTCAAATCATGACTAATCTGCATAATATTTCAATTAGTCAAGCTTGATAATTCGATTAGGAAATGATTAACTTCAAGAAATACTTAAGAACAAGGTAAAATAATAATTTTTAAGATAATTTTCATACTGTGAGCACACAACACCCTTTTGGTCAAAACCTAGGTAATATAGGCGAAATAGGAGTAGTTAGGAAGCAAAAAGAGTTCAAAAATGGGGGTGGTAAGATCTTAGGAGGCTATCAAAAAGTGAGAAAAACGGGACTCATCATCTCCCCCGCACCTAGATTCTTGCATGTCCCTTATGCAAGAAAAAATGTTGCTCCCTTAGGAAAAAAAATCAGTCTATGCCCTGTGTTGAAACTACTGCAGCAAAGTGGTCTACTTGGGCTCTACTCGACTCTAGTTCCTTAATGAGATTATAATACTCCTCATTCTTTTTCTACAGGTGCTCAATTTGGGCATATTTCTTTTTCATAATCGGAGTAGCTTTCTAATGCCACTCATCATACTCCTTCTGCATGCATAAGCTATTTTCCCTTAGGGTTTCGTTCTCCTTTAGAAGGACCTGCTCAGACAAAGTAAGTTCAGTAATGGTTTCCTCCAATTCCTTCCAGGATAGTTTCTTCTTAGAAGTTCCTTCTCCGTCATGTTGTCCTTGAGAGGAATGGAGCAAACTCGATTCCTCTGCAACTGTTTTCTCTCTACTTTCCTGCAGTTGTGAATTCTGAAAAGATGCAACCTCCACTTCTTCTTTGTCGATAAATTTAGCTGACTCCACCTTCCCTTTCCTTTTGGATAGGTCTTGGGACCCCTTACTCTTTTTATCAGTTTTAATTGGAGGTACCCCTTCCTCTGCATTCTCCTCTGTTTCCAGCTTCACAGCCTAGCTTCTTGTAAAGCACTTGGCAGGGGTAGAAGGGCCCTTTAACTTTGAATTTTTCCCTACAATCTCTCCAGTCACCACCACTTCCTTTTCTGTCAATGGACCATGGGTTCGGGGTTTCTTTTTTGGCTTTTCTGCCAGCTCTTCCTCCTTAGGTTCTGAAGGACTAGGGCCCTTCTCATCCTCCATGAAGTAATTCTCTAACAAGAATTCTTCCCATGTTTTATTATTATTCCGCAGGACCTCTATCATGATAATTTTTATCAACTCATGGTGATAAAGTTCTTCCTCTATGTGGGCTGCCCTTGCCTTGGCAGAAGTGGAAATTTTCATCAGGGACATTCTTAGATAGTAGAGAAAATTAAAATGCATGTCTCGGAAGTGGCCAAGAAGACGCATATGAAACAAAAATGCTAGCTGAAAGCGACCTTCATAGGTTATGTATTTCTGCAGGAAAAACAAAAGGTGTCGATACTTACTTCTAAGGAAATCCTGTGGGATTCCCTTGCTCCAATCAGGATTTTCATGTTCTTTCCGGAGGAAGGGTGCGAAAATTTCCTTGTTAAACTGTTGATTCTTGAACCAATGCTCTCCTTCCTGTGGGATGCCACAAGCTCAAACTACTAGCTCCTCTATCAACTTGAATTGAACATTCCCCACCTGTGCTTTGTCACCATTTAATTTCAAAGCAAAGGACTTTGTTACATCCGAATTATGCCCACTAAATTTCAGAAGCAGAGGCAGCCACGTTGCCTTCTCCAGTCTTATTTTACTTTAGGGGTCGGCGTCCAACAACGCGGGACCCTAAGGTTCAAGCCTAACAGCAGAATGCATGTTTGACATAGCTAGGGATGGGAGAGAACAGAGTTGATTCAACTCACAAAGATGCCTTTAGGAATTTAGCACAACAAAAACTTTGACAATGACAGTTTAAATTTGGAAGTATTTAGGAAATATGGCAATTTCAAAAAACACAGGACGTGATCATGATTGTCATCATGATCTGTCCTACAGGTTAAATCTTGAAAGGATAGTCGAACGATGTGTTAGAGTAATGATGGTCGGGAATGGAACTCAATTTATGACATAACAGCTCATAGCCACCTTTTTCCGCAAGGGTTACCATGACTTACATTCACACAAAATTTGAGAATTAAAGTATCATTACGTTTTACCTTAAGCATCCTATCGCTAATCGTACCTTACCAACCTTACCTTTGATGGTCCCGTAATTAGATGACGACTGATCTTGGTATTGAAATGATAACCCACCTTGAATTCACATCATATGCACAATTGTATAGTTCATGGTCTCGATTAATAATAAAAATGACTAGTACTTTTCAGATTCTGTAGAATATTCTTTGTCTCTTCTTTTTTCTTTAGGAAATCAGTGGTGTTGTTGCAGGAAATAGAACTGCAACTACTAAACTTCTGCAGGAAACTATTTCTTCCCCTTTTTGTAAAGTTGATTGCACATGAATGGAGGTGCTGATGTCAAATGTGCAATGATCTCATTAGATTACCAACCATTAAGGTCAAATGTTAACCAATGCAAGGCCCATCACCATTAATGAGAGTGAGGACCAAGGTACATCTGATGCATCCTATCAGGTGTGAATTTATGAGCTATTGTTGAACCCCTTGTAGGATCCAGAAGTCAAGGAGCCATAATGAATCCCCATTGTTGCTGGTGAGATAACCTTTCATTAAGGCATACAAGCTTCAAGGCATCCCAAGGCTCTGATCTTTCACCTAGATAATTTGTTGATGTCGATGGGCCAAGATTATTGGAAGGAGGGCCTTAAGAAATCCCACATCAGTCCAACACGAGAAAACAAAAAATTAACTGAAGACAAAATTTATTGAGAGGATCCCAAAGGATCTACTAACCTGTGATTTTAATGAGCCCAAGGCAGTCCATGCTCACGAGATTTCAATTTTAGAGAGTTTGAAATACTGAGAAAGAAGACTCCAAGGGGCTCCTTTTCCATAAATAGTCCGTTGGGCCCGGAAAAAGGAATAAACATGTACCTAATAGACATTCCTCTCATAGTTTACTGAGCATGAGAAGAAACAAAATAAGCTCATTTTATTATGGCAGAAAATCAAGAAGAGGTAGTGAAAGGAATGACTTCCTTCTCCACTATTTCCAACTCCTTTTTCTTCACAATCTCTTCCAGAAATTCCTCCTTAGATTGGGGCTTTTGATATAGCTTGAGTCTATGCCCATTCACCAAGACGGTAACATTTCCATCATCAATTGTTTTAACCTGAATAGATCCATTATCAAAAACTTTCTCAACTTCATAGCGACCTAACCAATGTGTGTTGAATTTCCCTTTAAAATTCTTAAATTTCGAATCAAACAACAATGCCCAGTCTCCCTCCTTGAACTGCTTTTTCTTAATGTATCTGTCACGCCATTTAGCCCATTGTTGTTGGATCAAATCAGTATGTTGAAAAGCATCCTATGTAATCTCATCCAACTCATTGAGCTAGAGGATTCTTTGTTGTTGTGCCTCATTAAGGTTT
This sequence comes from Pinus tabuliformis, assembly GCA_031772625.1. Classification (NCBI taxonomy): domain Eukaryota; kingdom Viridiplantae; phylum Streptophyta; class Pinopsida; order Pinales; family Pinaceae; genus Pinus; species Pinus tabuliformis. The sequence continues at coordinate 277,284,086 of CM062806.1, read as the reverse complement.
ATACCCAAATCTGCTGCCATCTTAAAGTCTTGATCTGAAATTCAATTGATAGTAACACTTTTTTTCCATACACTAATTCATATGAAATGCCAGTGGTATTCCTCCATGTAATCTGATAGGCCCATAGTTCCTCAGGAAGTCGATCAACCCAATCCTTCTTATGTAATTGCACCGTCTTAGTGAGGATTGTCTCCAACACCTTATTTGTTGATTCCACCTACCCATTGGCCTGTGGATGGTAAGGGGTGGACTTCCGATGAGTAATATGATATTTTTGTACAATTCCCTACATAAGCTTTGACAAAAATTGAGTACCTGATCAGTAACAATTTCCCAAGGTACCCCAAATCTTACAAAAATATCAGAAAAAATAAATTCTACCATTGCTTTCTCCCTTTCTCTAGGTTTTCCTCTTGCTTCATCACATAATCTGTACAAACCAAAATATACTTCTTACCTTTGGACATAGGATTGATGGGACCTAAAAAATTAAGAGCCAACCTCTCGAATGATTCTATGAGAACTTTTGGCTACAAAGGCATTTCATCCGATTGGACAGGTCACCCTATTCCCTGGCAGCTATCACATTTACACACATACTCCTTTGCATCTTTAAAAAGACTTGGCCAATAGTACCCGAAGCAGAGGATCTTATAGGCTATTCGCTTATTTGAAAAATGTCCTCCACAGGGTTCATCGTGACAAGATCTTAAGATATCATACATCTCGTCCTCCCTGACACACTTGCAAATAATCAAGTCAGGTCCGGTGCAAAATAGGTCTCCTTTTATCCAAGAGTAATTAACACTTTTCCTAATAATTCTTTTCTTTTTACTAGATGAAAAGTAGGGGGATAACTTTCCTGCAGCAAGGTAGTTGATCATATATGAAAACAAAGGTGTTTTAGCAGATATATCAAACAAATTTTCATTGGGAAAGTTATCATTAACAGTAACATCCTCACCTGCATGATTGAGCCTAGATAGGAAATCAACTACCTTATTTTCTTTTCTGGGCCTGTGCAATACCGTGACATCAAATTCCTGCAGTAGCAAAAGCCACCTAGTAATCCTTCCATTAGTGACTGTCTTGTTCATGAGATATCGAATAGTAGAATGATGAGTATGTACAAAAACTTCATAACCAGTGATGTAATGTATAAACTTATTAATAGCATAAATTATAGCAATAAATTCTATCTCAGTTACGGTGTAATTCAGTTCTGTAGGAGTTAAATTTTTACTAACAAAATAAATAACATGGGTTACGAGATTTTCCTTTTGGCCCAATACCACTCCTATAGCAAAATCAGAGGCATTAACCGAAATATGAAAGGGAAATTTCCAATCTGGATCTTTTAAGACAGGTGCTGAAGAAATTTCCCCCTTGAGTGTACCGAATGCAACTTGACACTCATCACTCCAATGATATTTAGATTCTTTGGTCAATAATTTAAACAATGGCGAGGCTATCTTTGTAAAATTTTTGACAAACCTTCTGTAGTAACCTGCATGTCCGAGGAAACTTCGAACTCCCTTTTGACTAGTTGGTGTAGATAATTTTTCAATTACTTCAATCTTATCCAGATCAACATTAATTCCTGCAGCAGAAACATGATGACCCAAAACAATACCTTCAGCCATAATCATGAAAAAAAATTCATTACTTAACGAAATATTAGTTTCTCTACATCTCTGCAAAACTTTCCTAAGAATATGTAGAGCTTCTTCAAAAGTATCACCCATTACTGTAAAATCATCCATGTAAACCTCTACACAATCATGCAAAAGATCAGAGAAAATACCAAGTATCGCCCTTTGAAATGTGGCTGGTGTGTTGCATAAACCAAATGGTAGTACTTTATATGCATAGGTTCCCCAGGGGCATGTGAATGTTGTCTTCAGCTGGTCCTCTAGAGCTATCCTAATTTGTTTGTACCCACTGAACCCATCTAGGAAAGAAAAATACCTCTTCCCTGCTAGAGTGTCTCGCACTTGGTCTATAAAAGGCAAAGGAAAGTGATCTTTTAATGTAGCTTTGTTTAGTTCCCTGTAATCCACACATACTCGCCATTTACCATTTTTTTAGGAATGATAACCAATGGGGATACCCCCTGGTTGTCTGAAATAGGATAAATGAACCCTACATTTAACAATTTCTGCAACTTACTTTTTACAATTTATCCTAAAGCGAGGTTCATTCTCCTTTGCAGTTGTCTCACAGGATTGGAATTTCCCTCTATGTAGATATGATGAATGCATGTATCCGGGTGAATACCTCTCATGTTTGTGTATTCCCAAGCAAATGTATCTGAAAAGTCTCTCAATTTCTGAATTAGTTGCTCCTCCTATTCAGAAGTCAAGGCAGAATTGGTATTTAGGGTTTTTTTCCAGAATAAATTTCAATTACCTTGCCTCCAAATTCATGTAGGTTTTAACCCCATACAGAAATTACCTGCATACGAATTCTAAAACACAAAAAAATAAAAAACGTGAGAGCATAACACATAAAACACATATACACAGAGATTTTCCCACTGGATCCCAAAACCAGGAATACCAGTGTGATTTTTTATTATGTTCCCTTCAATGTTATAATACATATTTATACATGCCGAAGCATCCAATGCCATGGACTGAAAACCATCGCATCCAATACCATGGACTGAAAACCATCGCGTCCAATACCATGAACCGAAAAACCATCGTGTCCAAAAAACATGTGCGAAAATCATGCACAAAACTATAGGTGGGTTTGCCCAACCTAACATAGGGTCCAAAATCAAAATTTTATGGGGCGCTACCCCAGACCCCATAAAGTGGGGTTACGGGTACCCCTCAAACCCCCTGTTAACTACGTGGAAAGAATATAACACAACCCAACATTCTCCCAGTTGTTGTTTTCTTTCCACAGCGGGGCCAGAGGAGAGCCTAGTCATTTTTCCAGCCCTGAAATGCCCATTGTTTCTCTACACCAAGAGAACTTCTCAGAGCTCACAGATTTTGTCAATGCATCTACAGTATTCTTCAAAGTGTCCACCTTTACCAGCAACACCTTTTTGTCTTCTATCATATCCCTCACAAAGTGATACTGAACATCAATGTGCTTTGTCTTTGAATGATAAGCAGGGTTCTTTGCCAAGAAAATTGCACTTTGGTTGTCACAGTCTATCCTAATAGCTCCCTGTACTAACCCCATCCTTGAACACAATCTCTACAACCAAACTGCTTCCTTGCTTGCATGAGTGGCTGCCATGTATTTTGCCTCTGTAGTTGATAGTGCCACTACAGATTGTTTCTTACTCATCCAAGTCACTGCACCTCCAAATACGTTAAACACATACCCACTTGTAGATATTCTCTAATCAAAATCTCCACCCCAGTCTACATCAACAAAGCCATGGATATCCAAAACTCTGTCCAATACTGGTCTTCCTTGGTAGCACAAACCATAATTAGTAGTACCACGCAAATACCAGAAAACCCGCTTCACTGTTATCCAATGTTACTTCCCTAATTTTGACATAAACCTGCTCAATACTCCCACTACATGTGCAATGTCTGGTCTAGTACAGAGCATTGCATACATCAGGCTACCGACTAAACTTGCATATGGAACACGGGACATATCCTCTTCCTCTTCTTGTGTCTTGGGACATTGTTCAGCAAATAACTTTACACCTACAGGAATAGGAACCTTCACCGGTTTACTATCCTACATATTAAACCTTTGCAATATTGTCTCAACATACTTCCTCTAGTTTAACCAGAGCTTCATCTTTTCCAGATCTCTTTTAATTTCCATGCCCAAAATATAGTTTGCAGCACCAAGATCTTTCTTGTTGAATTTGGAGGACAATTGGGTCTTCAAATCCTGGATAATTTCTTTGTCATTTCCAACCAGCAACATATTATCCACATACATGACCAAATAAATAATATGGTCACCAATTAATTTAAAATACACACAATGATTTTTCTTTGCTTCTAGTGAAGCCAAGTCCCCGTATAAATGTATCAAATTTCTGATACCACATCCTTGGTGACTTTTTTAACCCATACAGAGACTTCTTTAACTTGCATACCGGTTCTTTCTTACCCTTCACCGCAAAGCCTTCAGGTTGCTTCATGTAGATCTCCTCTTCCAGATTCCCATGAAGAAATGTTGTCTTCACATCCATCTGTTCTACCTCAAAATCAAAAGCAGTAGCAACAAATAAAAGTAATCTAATAGAAGTTACCTGGGCAACTGGAGAAAAAATATCACCAAAATCATTTCCTGGCACCTGGGAATAACCTTTTGCTACCAACCAGGTTTTGTATTTCTCCACCTTTCCTTCTGCATTTGTCTTCTTCTTGAACACCCATTCGCTGCCAATGGGTTTCCTTCAAGCCGGCAACTCCACCAGATCCCAAGCCTCATTTTTGTGCAAAGACGCCATTTCATCAACCTTGACCTCTTTCCAGAGTTCTCCATCCTCTGAATCCACTGCTTCCTTCACAATTCTGTAATCATCATTAGTAGTAGATAAAGAAAAATTTGAAAAAAAAGCAGATGGACTATACCTTTCTGGCTACCTTCTTTCTCGAACTAATCTTCTTACACCCGGAGTTTGTGGCTCTTCATCTTCTGATTCCTCCTCTGCTATAGAGTCTGATTGTTCCTCCTTTAGCTCAAACTCTATCTTCTCATGTTCCATTGGTTGGACTTCATGTTTAATAACATCTTTCACCTCTCTAAACACCACATCTCGGTTGTACACAACCTTCCTTGTTACTGGGTTCCAAAGCTTATAACCCTTCAAACCATCCTTATACCCAATAAAGATGCATTTTTCAGATTTACTATCCAACGTGGTTTGTTTCTCCTTTGGAACATGTCCATATGCATCACATCCAAATACCCTCAGATCTGAAAGAGATGGTTTCTTACCAGTCCATACCTCTTGTGGAGTTTTATCCTCCAACACTGATGAAGGTGATATATTGACCAAGTAACATGTTATCTCCACCGCCTATGCCCAAAATTCCTGTCCTAACCCGGCACCACTGAGCATGCTTCTTGCCCTTTCCATCAACGTCTTGTTCATTCTTTCTGCAACTCCATTTTGCTGAGGTGTATATGGAGTAGTCTTTTGCCGTGCTATACCACACTTCTTACAAAATTCTTCAATTTCCTTACGGCAAAACTCTCCACCATTATCTGTCCTCAGCACCTTTATCTTCTTCTCTCTTGGTTTTGCACCAGAGCCTTGAATTCTTTAAACCTGTCAAAGACTTCAGATTTCTTAAGGAAATATATCCATGTATTACTTGAGAAGTCATCTATAAATGATACATAGTACATAGACTTACCCAGTGATGGAACCTTTACAGGTCCAAACACATCATTGTGCACAAGCTCTAGTATCTGTTTCGCCCTCTTACTTCCAGAGGGGAAACTCACCCGATTCTGCTTCCCATATACAAAATTTTCATAGAAATCAAAATCCAAAGAGCTATTACTCATACCTTCTACCATACCTTTACCATGAAGTATTCGAAGGCCCTTCTCTCCAATATGTCCAAGTTTTTGATGCCACAACATGGTCCTCTCTCCAGAGATGACTAGATTTTCTACTCCACTTTCAGGAACCACAGAACTGTTGCACCCATCAACAACAGTGCTACCTTGTAGCTTGTATAGATTTCCAGTCCAAACTCCCAGCATCAATACCAGTGCCCCTAGAACCATCTTGCAGTTATCCTTCTCAAACACTGTTTTTACACCTGCATCATCCAGCATGCTTACAAAAATCCGATTTCTATCCAATGCAGGAATATGTAGAACACCCGGAAGTGTTCTAACCCTTCCACCTTGCAACTTCAACTTTACTTTTCCGTGACCAATGATTCTAGCCTTCCTGTCATCTCTCAAGAAGACATCACCACCATCATATTTCTCATACTCACAGAACCACTCTCTATGGGGAGTGAAGTGAAAGGATGCACCTGAGTCAATCAACCATGCCTCATGATCTACATGTGTACTTGAAGAAGCCAAGTACACATCCCCACCTTAATCTGAGGTGGTTTTTGCCTCTGTAGAAGGAGCATCATCAGATCCCTTTCCTTTATCAGGAGATTTAGATTTTCAGTCCCTTTTGAAGTGCCCTTCCTTTCCACATTTCTAGCACACCACCTTTACAGGTTTTCCTGGAGATTTAGATCTTCCTCTAGATTTATATCTCCCACTCGATGACTTATTTTTGTTTTTGTTCTGGGTCTGCCCTCATACAGACAAGGCATCACCATTTTGGCTCTCCATATTTTTCTGTCTCATCTCCTCCGTCAGCAAGGATGAGACTATTTCATCAAAATGCAAGGCAGTTGCATTGCTACCTATTGCAATAACCAGACTATCCCACGAATCTTGTAGAGAACACAACAAACTAATGCACTTATATTCATCTGAAATTTTAATATCAACAGATGCTAACTGACTTACCACAGTATTAAATGCATTCAAATGCTCTATCACGGAGTCTCCATCTTTCATCCTCAGGTTATACAGCTTTTTCCGCAGGAACAGTTTATTCACCGGAGACTTAGATTGGTACAAAGTCCCTAACTTGTCCCACAAAGCCTTTGCTATAGCTTCCCCTGATACATTTAGCAATATTGAATTTGAGACACACAATCGTATTGTGCTCTTTGCCTTCTGATCTAACTTCTTCCATTCTTCATCGGTCACTTCCGTTGGTTTAGTACCTGGATCTACCATGATCCACTAATATTTATCCACCAACAAATCCTTCATCTTGAGTTTCCACTACTCAAAACTCTGACCATTAAATTTCTCAATCTCTATCTTTCCACCACTCGCCATCTTCTTTCACCACCAGAGTCGATCTCACAGATCTTCCACTGAATAGGGTCTACCACAGGCCCGAGCAAAACCCCTCAGCAACAAAGGTGTCCCCTTGAAGCCAAAAAAAAATCTGATACCAAATGTAGGTTTTAACCCCATACAGAAATTACCTGCATACAAATTCTAAAACACAGAAAAATAAACAATGCGAGAGCATAACACATAAAACACATATACACAGAGATTTTCCCATTGGATCCCAAAACCGGGACTACCAGCTTGATTTTTCATTATGTTCCTTTCAATGTTATAATACATATTTATACATGCCGAAGCATCCAATACCATGGACCGAAAACCATCGCATCCAATACCATGGACTGAAAACCATCGCGTCCAATACCATGGACCGAAAAACCATCGTGTCCAAAAAACATGTGTGAAAATCATGCACAAAACCATAGGTGGGTCCGCCCAACCTAACATAGGGTACAAAATCAAAAAATTTCGGGCCGCTGCCCCGAACCCCATAAAGTGGGGTTACGGGTACCCCTCAAACCCCCTGTTAACTATGTGGAAAGAATATAACACAACCCAACAATTCAGTCATTGAATATGCAGAAAATGTAGATAAGAGGGCCGAATGTAATTTAGCTGTTGTATCATATTTATAAGAGTTATGCATGTTAGTAATGATATCTATATTAGGACTAAACTGCCCCTCTAAATGCTGAGAAAAACCAAGATTCGAAATATGACAATTTATCAGATTTTCCTTCGAATTTTCCTTAAGGCTCATGGCTTGGGCTATTGTTAATATTGGGTGAATAGTTTCTGAATCATGTTCTTCATCATCCCAATAGGTATTTTCTGACTTTAGGAGAGGTTTGGCAGGGGGTATAGATTGATATGTTTAGTTTCATCCCCATGAGCGATGGTCATGTTTCCATACCTACACCCTATGTAGGCATCAACCGTAGCCAACCAAGGTCTCCCCAAGATCAAAGGATGCCCTCCCAAGTTGGTCTTAGGTTGAAGAACATAGAAATTTGCAGGGTATTTCTAGGAATCCAATGAAATGACAATGTCTTCTAATACACCCTCTGGCTTTACCTTAGACCTATTTACCAATTCTAACATGGTAGGAGTAGGAAGTAAGTCAAAGGATCCTATGTGAGACAATGTTTCCATGGTCATCAAATTGATGGTTGCACCTAAATCAATTAGAGTGTTTCTTATTGGATACCCATTGATAAATATGGTAACCACAGGGATCCCAGGGTCTACATATTTCTCAGTAACAAATTTGGTGGACATAATACTTGCAAGTTTTCCACCTACTTGAATTGTAGAAGGTTCCTTCTTTTGTCTCCCTGGTTTCTTAGTACATAGCTCCATAATTTTTTTGGCATAAATAGGGATATCCTTAATTTCTTGCAGTAATAGGATCTTAATGCATACATTTCTCATTTCATACACAAGATCGAACTTGGGTTGTTTTAGTTTCATCTCCAACCTCTCGGGAAAAGGAGGCTGGACAATATTGGATGAGGAAGGTTCGTGTGACTTTAAAATGGCAGTCACCACTTTTCTGGGCTAAGTCACCACTTTTCCTGATCTGAGTTTAATTTCCTACAGCGACACAGGAAATTCCTGCAGCACAAGAACAAAAATTTCCTGCAGAGGCTGTGGTGTAATACAATAGGTAGGAAAAGTGGGATAGGTGGCCACTCCAATATTGTGAGCAAATTGGATGGAGTTATTGTTTGGGTTAGGTATTGGTTGGGTAGGAATTTGTGTAGGTCGTGGTTGATTTGGTAGGGCAAGCAACTGCAGTTGTTGCTATTGTGGCTGAGCCATTTGCTATGGCATGGGTTGTAGTGGATAAAAATTATAAGGGGGGTAATTTAATGCAGCAGGATAAGGAAAATTCCCCTGCCACGGTTGTTGTGGAGACCAGGGCTCCCAAGGCATTGGAATGTTCCACGTCTGATTCTAAGCATAAGGAAATTGAGAATGTTGTTGTGACATACTTGTAGAACGTGACTGCCATGGTTTTTTAGGTGCTATTGCATAGAGTGCACTGACAGCTTCCTAATCTTCTAGATATGTTGCTTCAATCTCTGAAAGAGAAGGACACTGATAAGTAGAATGACCAACTTCACAAATTTGACATACCTCTATACTATTTGCAGGACATTCCCTTAAGGGATGTTTCTTTCTACACTTGGAGCAAAATATAGACAAGGCTTTCTCCACTTCCTCCTACTTCTTCTTAGCCTATAAAATATCTAACTGTGAATACAAAGTTCTAAGAATATCAGTTTTAAAATTTTCAAATAAGTTTCCCATTTCAGCTCTAGTTACACAAGCTCCTGCAATTGATTTAGTGAATATAGAAGAGGTATCTCTTGATCCTTTTCCAACCTTAAAATTTCCCCTTGAATATTTTCGACACAACTCACACACATCATCATAACTCAATTTTGATACATCACCTACTCCCATCAAGTTCAGAACCTCGAGAGATTATGGTCTTATGGCTCTGAGTAAGATTGTTCTCAAGGTTTCCTTGTTCAGCTGGTTCATCTTGGATCTTTGCAAATTATACTAGAATCTTTCCAGGAAGTCTTCCAGGCTTTCCTCCTCCTTTTGGTTCATGCCAAATATTTCTTCCCTGATGTCCCTGGTCTTACAATAATCCAAGTACTTTTTCAGGAACACCTTCTTCATGTCATCCCATATTGAAATGGAATTCGTAGTTAGTCCCATGAACCATCTAAGAGTTACATCCTTTATTTTGGTAGGAAGCAACTTCAACTTTTGAGCATTTGAAGAGTAACCGTAGCTCCTGCACAATACGTCAAACTCGAATAAGAAAGCATTGGGATCTTCACTAGAGGTACCACGAAAATTAGGCAAAGCAGAGGGAGGAATGTTTTTCATCTGACTGGTCCCAACAAAATCTTTGATAGGAAATTCGAATGTAAATGGTTCCCCTTCATTCTCATGATAGTCCCCATATGTAGTACCAATACCCTCTAAATGAGCCATATTAAACCAAAAAGGAGTGGGACCCCATTAAACTACAGATCCTTCAGAGTCAGCTACCTGAAACTCTACTTCTTGAATATGATTGAAGAGGAATTATTCTTCAGGTTGGCCACTAAGCAAAGACAATGTCCTCCTGGTGAGAGGATATTCTTGATGAGAAACAACAGAGGATTCTCTGTCAGAAAGATTCTTCTCCATTGTGGGGGTATTGCTCTGCTTAGGATTAATTGTCGATCCCTATTCAGAACTATTAGTCCTTGGTTCAGATTCCCCCTTATTCTTTGCAAGCTTTTTTTTTCTACCAGTTTATTAGTGAACGAAGTGGTGCCCACACCACCACCAAAAATTCTTGAAAAATTATATTGGCCCCTAAAAAAATTTCAAAACTTCTACTTACCAGACAATCAGGACATGCCTTTGGTGAATTCTGATCTCAGCCCTGAAAAACTAAAACGAAAAGAAATCATAATAAAACACTTTTAGTATCATCCCTTAGCTCCTCCCTGGAAACGACACCAAAATGTTTGGGAAAATTATAGGCTTATAATTTGACAAACATAAATCATCAAACAAGGGTAGGTAAGCTTATGAGATGATGCGCAAAATATATCCAGGCTAATACCTTAAGTTCTTTTCTAATTAAACCATTCATACACACAGATCTAATGTCTCTTTTCTACATTAACACTTGGAAGCAAAGGCTATTGAGTGGATTCAATCATCCCTCTACAACTATTTATATTGCTGATGTTGATCAGAAAAGATGAAAGACCAAACAAACAATCATAAAAATAAAGAAGCTAAGACCTGATTAAATGATTCCAACACATTCATCAAATAAACTTCTTCATTCAACCATTTCACATATGCTGCTAAAGTTCAGAAACAAGAAACACTAGTTGTGCAAACAACTTACTGATGCATAAAAATAATTAACAGAAATACAAATACTGTAACTAATGGAGTTGTGAGGAAAGGGGGCCCTCCCTTACTCACAACCCCTCTACTGTTAAAGGAGATTACACCAGGAGATCAACATAACATATAACTTTCTATTAATCTGAAAAGGATTATAGAGATGTATAAGTCTGATAGGTTCGACCAACCAGCACCCTTGCAAATGAAACATACTGAAATTTATACAAATTCAAAGGCATATGTTTTCCTGAACTAGGAAAACTACAATGTTGTAACTACTTGCTATCAATAACTAAACATAATGACAAAATAGCTTTGTTGAGTTTGATCCATGACTAAAAGCATGGATCAAACTAATTTCGTTACATCACTTGGAGATTTTTCCAAATACGGCCATCGAGAACAGGATTGAAGATCTGGGCAGTTTCAATGATGAATTCGAGGCAGCCAATAGGACAACATCCATGTAGGATGATTTACTCATAAAACCCATGTTCCCGTTCTTATTGAAACTTAGTGGAACATATCCAACCACCAATTCTGCTGCAGGAAATCTGGGCAGTTACAGGAAATCCACATCTACAGGAAATCACAGAGTGTCTGCAGGAAATTGGCGACCACGACCATCTACAGGAAATCACGAAGATGCTTCAAATCATGACTAATGTGCATAATATTTCGATCAGTCAAACTTGGTCATTCGATTAGGAAACAATTAACTTGAAGAAATACTTAAAAACAAGGTAAAATAATACTTTTTAAGATAATTTGCATACCGTGAGCACACAACAACCTTTTGGTCAAAACTTAGGTAATATAGGCAAAATAGGAGTAGTTAGTAACAAAAAAGAGTTAAAGAATGGGGGTGGCAAGGTGTTAGGATGCTATCAAATTAGCAGTTGCTTTCCCCTTGAAAAATACTATGCATGTGTTTTATTTCTTATTGCATGTGTTTGATTATTGTTCTAAATTGTGAATTAAATTTCACAGATCAGTAGAGTAGAATTGTGTCTCTTGATTTAGATTAAAATTTCTTGAGCAGTTGCAATTATACATCATAATTCTACATGGTATCAGAGCATGATTCATATTAGAGAAAGAATTTCAAAGTTGTTCCTTAGGAGGTTCGAATTTGTAGCCTCGATGTAGCAAGATTTCTTCAGAGTTGGGAAGATGACCTTCAATGGGCTGAGATTAGAGAATGCCTTGGAAGGTAGATCAAATTTCATTACATGGAAGGATTGCATGGAGGCAATGCTAGATGACAATGGGTTGATATAATATGCCAAGACAAATATTGCAATGCCACAAACATTAGATGCACAAAACCTAATCCAATAGAAGAAGTATGTAGACAAGGCGAGGAGAATAATATTGGAGGGAGTGTGAGACCACATTGTCTCAAATTTCCATGGAAAAGAAACTCCTTTTGCAATGTGGAAGGAATTCATAGAGTGGTTTAAGAATATCAATGATCATAGAAAATTGTCCCTCAAAGGCAAACTTTGGAAAATTAAAAGAAGAATGATACTATTCCGCATTATCTCACCAAATTTACACAAGTTTGGGATGAGATTGGAGTGGTTGTTGTGGCTGTTGCAGAAGAATACCTGGTGATCCTAGCTCTTCTAGGCCTTCCAAAATCTTGGCATAGCTATCGAGACTCAGTAAATGGAAGAGAAAATTTACCAAATCGGGAAAGGTTTTTGTTTGACTTGGTACAAGAAGAGTTTAGGAGAAATAAACGAGATGGAAATTCATCCAAAGCAAAGGATGGAGTAAATTTTTCATTGGTTGGAAAGGGAAAGAAGGGAAAAGGGAATAACTATCAAACCAAACTAGAATCCAACTGAGGGGGCATGAAGAAAGTCTTGTGCAAAACTAAATGCTTCAATTGTCATGAATTCGAGCACTATGATACAAAGTGTCCACACAAAAAGTCTAGAAAGAATAACTTAGGAGGAGCAACAGGTGAGGCATTGGCTTCACTATTTGAGCTAGACTTCACCCTTATCACATGCATGGCCAACACTATGATGGGGAGCATGTGGTACTTGGATTCTGGTGCCTTGTTCCACATGACAGGGTGTAGAGAGTTTTTCAGTTACCTGGAGGAGAAATATCTCTAGATGCATACTGAGTTGGGCGATGGCGAAAGGTACATTGCTACTAGGATTGGTACAATAACATTTCAGAGGGAGTTTGGATCCCCTATTCACCTCAAATATGTCATGTTTTTTCCAGGCCTAAAGAAGAATCTCATCTCTGTAGCAGTTTTGGAAGATCGTGGTTATGATGTGATCTTCAGCAAAGGGAAAGCATTCCTAAGACACATAGCCATTGGACATGTGAAGCAGATTGGGGTTCGGGTGAAGAACCTATACAAGTTGGATGTGGAATATTGTGTTGTATTAATTAATAGGGTAGAGAAAGTGCATAGTCACGATGTTAGTGACCTCTGGCATAGGAGATTGGGACCAGAAGAGGAACTTTTATCTCCAAATAAGGAGCCTCAAGAAGTTGTGTATCAACCACAAATAGAGGAGTAGAGAGTCGAGACATCCACTCAAGTAGAACCATCCAGATAAGGGAGAAAAAGAAGTAGGGAAGCTGATAGATTGGTGCAGGATGCAAGGGAGAATGTGGGAGCTCCTTGCAATTTGTGCAGGCAAAGGAGGTCACCTCAGAGGTACAATGACTACATGGATCTAATGGCTGAGCTTGTAGAGACTGAGTCATCCTCTTTTGAAGAAGTAGTAGAGAAACCTATTTGAGTTGATGTAATGGTGAAAGAATACGAATCCATCATGAGGAATAGTGTTTGGGACGTGGTCCCAAGACTGACTGATAAATCAATTGTGGGTTCAAGATGGATCTTCAAGGTTAAGCATGCAATAGACGGAAGCATAGAGAAGTTAAGGCCAAATTTGTGGCCAAACGATTCTCTCAAGTTGAGGGAATTGACAATGAGGAAAACTTTGCTCACATAGCAAGGTATTTATCCATTAGATCAATTATTGCACTGGCAAATGGGGTTGAAGATCCACCAGATGGATAATGTGGAGAGGCAGATAATGTTGCTAAAATACATTCTGACATAGGAACAAGATGCTGACATTTTGACAAAGGATTTGTCAAGAGGGAAGTTCGAGTTCCACAGTTTCAGGATAAGGGAGGTTGATAATTCATTTCTTGCTGAGAGGGAGTGTTGAGAAGAGTAGCAAGAAAGTCTCAATTTAATTTTTCCTTGGTCAAAATTGAGAAATTCGAATTTCCACATCAGTAGACAACTTAGATGCAGCTAACTTTTGTGACATGGCTTGTTTCACTCGGTTATCTAATTAAATTCGAGTTAGAGGGATTGGAGTTCAGTTAAGCATGTGTGATTACTAAATTTTAGTAATCCAATTCATTTATATCTAGTTGTGTTCAGTTAAACTAGTTCAAACTGTTGATAGAAATCATGGAAGGCTAGTTATGCAGTGGGACAACAATATAACTCAATGATCATCCAATTAATAGATCAATCAACCTAAAATAGCTAGTGTATGTAGAGAATTTGAGTTCCCCAGTTGTGGTGGAGATTCCAAGGTAGTGTAACATTAGTTGTAGACAATTCTTGAGTGTACAGGCGTTGCATGCAACTAGATGATCAATCTTGGGAATTGTGTAATCAATTGGAGGAAATTTCCTAAATAACAGGGGCTTAATTCCTCAGGTATTGCGCAAGGAAATAGGGGCTCAAGGAGAGGCATAAATTGACTAAGTCTGGGTCAGAGCTTCTCATTGAGCAAAGAGATAGGTTATTCATTTGCAAGTTGTGCTCAAAGAAAGAAAGCAAATGTAATACATCTCTATTCATTTTATTAATGCAAGGAGGCTTAAGGGGGTTTTAGCATTTTCTTTCCCCTAGAAAAATATTGTGCATGCGTGTTATTTCTTACTGCATGTTTGTGATTTTTTTCTAAATTGTGAATTAAATTCCACACATCAGTAGAGTAGAATTGTATGTCTTAATTTAGATGAAAATTTCTTGAGAATTTGCAATTCTACATCATAATTCTACAATTGGATTTGGAGAAAGTCAAGAAAGGAAAGGAAAAGGAAATCAAGGAGAAGGTTGGATCAACAACTTCAGAGCAGGATTTGTAGGTATCAGGTTGCATGTGTGATTTCCTAGATGAGGTGTGAATGCATGATACATGCATTTGTTTATTTGGTTCATTTGATGTCATTGCCATGGGTTTTTCCGAGTTTGACAGTGGTTTCAGCCTTGCCTTTCCATTTCCTGGATAACCATGGTGTGATGGGAATCATTCTTGGTTGAACCTTAAATTGTTGGAAGGCTTTGGAACTGGGTGAGGTGGTCTTAAGAAGATTCCCAAGGGTTTGGGGTGGAGATGGTTTTCTCCTGGAAGCCCTCAATAGGTGGGTGGAGACAAGAAAATTCCTCAAGGTATGGTGAAGAAATTTTGATGCATCCAAGCTTGGTTTGGTTTTGTGATCTCAGGACCAGTTTAGGTGAGATCATGGTAGTTTTAGGATGGAGGTGATTTAACCTATGGAGTCCATGATTGATTATGTATTGGTTTTATCCCATGAGATCCCACATTCATAATTGAAATATGGTGCATAGGTGTTTGGATAAAAGAAAGATTTGGTTTAGTGCAATCTATGGTCGGGCAATACTTGGAAGTCCTTGACTTGGTTGGATTTTACATCTTTTAATAAGAGTTATTTTCCTATTGTGATATATGAGCATTGTACTTGTTATTATGTGGATATTATGGCTGATTTGTCGTGGTTAATATTTTGGTTATATGTTAGTTATACACATGGTTCTATGATGTATTCTAATTATGGCTCTTGTTCATGATTCGATAAGTATTTGAATGGTTAATGAATGCATGGGATAACAAGTATTGTTGCATCTACTTGAGATGAAATTAGACCTTCTTGGTGATTCTTAAGTGAAGTTCATATATTTAAGATCAAATATGCATTCATGAACTGTAACTCATATGTTTACCATATGTTTGATGAAATGTATAATGTATACTAGGCAGTCTAAGTAAATTTATGGCTTCAAGTTTGAATGTTTGGAATTATTGTCATCTAAGTTATGTTTCTAGAAATTTAGAAGCAGTTATGGGCAGTGGTATGGATGCTAGCTTGGAAAAGTGGCTCAGATTTTGGGACCACTAGCACTGAATTGGGTATTTTTGGCCATACTAAGCATAGATAAGCTCATTAGTGCGGTTGGAGCCTCATAACCACACAAATGCAGTGTTATGTGTGTGGTTGAGGGGATTTTCTTGAGAAAAGAGTTACAACTTAGGGATTTATCACCAGGGGTGGTTGGTAAGCACCTAAGTGGTCTTTATTCCCTGAGGGAGGTATGTAAGTTGTTGGTTGTAGGCCCCACTTCCATCATTGGAACTTGGAGTTTGGGTCATGTCATAGTAGCACTCACCTCACATTTACCCTAGAGATCATGTAAAAGTGGGTGAATGTGGGAGGGGGTGTTTATAGTCATGGCCATACATACGTTTGCCCCAAGACTACCAAACTTGATACATTTAAGATGAGTCCATTACCTTTTTGTGATATTAGTTCCAAGTTTTAGTAGATGTGGAAAACCAATGTCGAATTTATTCCTAATGCCCCAGAGGACTCCTCTATGTGTTAAACTACTAAATATTGCAACTTTGTTCATATTGATTATAAGGAGCTAGTCACCACCTATAGATAATTTGAAGTAATGTTGTCAACTTATGAAAATAACTCCCTAATCTAGTTGATCATTTCACCTAGTAGATTGCATAAGAAATTGCACAACGTTCTTAAATCCACATAAATCTTAAGTAGACCATGAATGATTCTCAGGAAATATTTCAACAAGTGTAGGATTGGTCTAGTCTCCTCGCTAAGAAGAACCAACCTTTGTACCATTTATGGAATCAAACTCAATACTTGTTTGACCAACCACTTTCTACCACACATCTCCAACAATAGAAATATCTCCTTATTCAGGCTGAAGCGTTGGAGAAGCAAATTCATAAATTAGAGGAAGAGTCCCATGCCATCAAATATTTATTGTGTGATCTTCAACCTCCAGTGCAAAAGAATTTCTTCCATATGAAGGAACTGAACTCCAAAGCTGATGTTGAATGACATACCATCCTTATGACCCATCCTGAAAAGCATATAGCCGATACTACTATTGAATTCATTGATATAGTTACTACACTGCTTGCCACCTAGAAATTTTCCACAACATAGTATATTGATTTTAAAACACAATTTCTAAATACAGTACCAGAGTTGGCTTCTTCGTTTGAAGGTGAAGCAGCTGAGCAAGAATAAAATGAAGCAACAAAGTAGAGAGAAGAACTACCAATAGAAGTTGTGCAGCTGCAAGAAGAGCCAAATTTGGAGAAGGAAGATTGACTCGAGGGTGAGTCAATGGATTGTGGTCAAGGCCTATTTGGTCCTTCATTTTTGAACAAATTTTGATTAAAAAAATGGTTGTAGAAATGGCTATTACAAGTGGAAAAATAAATGATCAAACTTGCTGGAAATTGAGAACAAAAAAAGGATAGCGACAAGTTAGAATTGAAAGTGGTCATCTCGGACCCTAGAGAAACCACAAAAGATGGATCTATGCACTGGGTTTTGAAGGAATCAAGATGATAAGGACCAAAGCACCCAAATTTTGTCAAATTGTACCTAATCAAATGGACAAGATCAATGGAAAAAGTGGACCAGATCAAGAGAGTGTGATCAAGGAAGGAAATCTATAAAAGGATTATAGAGAATGATTTGGGGGAATTCTTAGCCTATGCCTAGATGTTGTTGGACTAATGACTTAATATTCGTGATTGTTCCTAGATTGTGAATTAGCCTCATTGAGCCTTGCTTTGAGATATTTTATGAAAGATATCACACATTGATGCACATTTGTAATGTAATTGTCATGTCATATTAATGAGATGAGGTGTTGCAGGGTAATTTTACATACGAGTATACCAAACTAGATCCATCTTAACTTTGGATCTATCAAGCAATGAGAGAGATCACATTTCTTTAGGTGAAAATCTCTTTTTTGAGTGAAAATCTTGAGGAAAGGTTTGCTCCTCGAGAGATTTGATCCCTCCCGAAGCTTGATAGATCCAAAGTTAAGATGGATCTAGGCTGGTTTAAATATTAATACTTAATACTTAAAATTTTAATTTTTTTAATTTAATTTTATATTTTCAAGTAATTCTCCGAGTCAGAATGTTTATATAACATTACAACATCTCTTCCGTACTGAGCTGAAGAGTGTCTCTCTAACCCAAAATGTAAAAAAAAAAAAAATTAAAAAATACATATTTAAAAAATATTTTGATTTTGAAATGACAAATGGTTTTTGGGCATGTGGTATTGATGAGCCAAGGTATCGGCCCATGGTAAAGTGGGGGCAAACAACCATGGTTAAAAATATTGTTATATTGTAATTATTAAGTTTATTATTTTAATTTATATGGTAAAAGAGATCTTAATTTATAGTTAATATCTTACATATTTTAATGTGATAAAGGGTTTAGATATATCTCAAAAGTACTTATAATCTTGTTTCTTTTGCCTATTTGCAAGTTAATAATATCTATGGTTACAAAATCATTATTTTAATTTATAAGGTAAAAATGATCTTAACTTATAGCTAATACTTATATATTTAATGTGATATATATATTATGATTTTCTTTTATCTAAAAAGTTATTCGTAATTTTTATTAATAAAAACAAAATTACAATATAACAAATTGAATTTCGTTATTTTTATTACTTATAACTTTTTATGGACAATACAACATCTCCCACATGGTGGGCTCTGTTAGCACTTTGTAATTTCCCTAGGCTGAGAAGAGAAATTCAGAGGTAACCATAAAACCACTTGTAAGCCAAAATCTATCCCTTGTAGCTTTAGAGATGGCTCTCTCTATCAACATGTTTAGCTACTCTGATGTTAGGCTAGGTATAATGCTTAAGGTACGATTTTAAAAGGTTTGCTAATAAGAAAGGATATAGATCCATTGGGCATGGAGTCATGTCAAATTGATTATTTGTCTAGTGATAAGATGAAGAGAGAAAGGGCTTTTCCACAAGGGCAAGGTAGGCAGTCTTGGTGATGGAATTAATTCATTTTAGGAGGGTGAGTGTGAGAAAATATGGAAACAAAAAAAAGAGTATCAAACTGCAAATAAATTCTGAATGTCACTTTAAGAAGCATTTAAACATAAATCACTTGGTAAAATTAAATCAAAGCACCTTTTAGATGAATTCTAAGCTAAGCATCTGGTTCTTCCAAGCATGAAGACATACATTCAAGAGATGTAAAAACATAAAACAAAATTACAACATGAAATAAGCACAACACCATCAAGATCTGACACAAAAATCCCTACAAATCACCTTTTGTCTTTCATTCACTTGCAAAATTATTCAGAAAATGCAATGCACCCAAATTCTCTTTCTATCCAATCTTACCAACAAAACCCTCTTCTTATTTTTTTACATATTATATATACATATATATATATATATATATATATATATATATATATATATATATATATATATATATATATATATATAGATATATATATATATATATATATATATATATATATAGATAGATATAATATTCCATTCCCAGCTAGAAAGGTCAAAATTTTCAAAAGGAAGCTAGTCAATCATCTAGATACATCGAAACATTTACCTACTTTGCAGAAAAATAGGAACTAATTACCTAATGCAGTTTTCAGCTTAATTCATCATTAAAATTAGAAATATTTGTAACAAACCACTAACCATACCATCCTAAGGAGTAATTTCACCTAACAACATGATTAAACAATATTTGGAACCCAAAAAATTCGAATTTACAAGGCAAAATCAAGACAATTTAAAAAATGCAACATATGTTGCAAATCTCCCAATTTCGCAACAACTTTCGCATCATCTCAAGTTCTGCACATTTGCAACCTTCCTCTGAAAAAATGGAGAAATGGGGTAGTCTCAAAATATCCCTGTGGTGGAAATGAACTCATGAAACATCCAAATGGTTGCAAACCTCTTGATTGCCTGATCCCTTAGTGTGGTGAAGTAAAATTATAAGTGCAGACACAAACAAATTCCTCTAGCCCGATAATGGGTCTAGACACAACTGATACATTCTATGGAAGATTTCATTAGGCTAGAACCAAATAAGAGGGCCTACCTCTTAGTACACTTATCTTTTTTGATGATGTCCTTGCTTTCTCGCTCTAGCTATCTCTCGCTTCATTCTTCAAACACCTGAAACAAGTAAACAACAGCAAACAACAACCATGATAATAGACAAATTGTAATTCAACCTACTTAGCAAGTCAAGAAACATTAAGCTATGAATATGTAATATGAAAAATCATGTAGGAAATCAATTGATAGTTTCATATATATTGAATCAAGAAGAGATTACAACCATTGTCTTGACATTGCCATTATCCTCTGACAAGACCAGGTTCCCACACACTTCTGCTAGCATTCCATGATGGCCTCAACAACAATAGTTTTAAGGATCTTCCCTTTAGGCTTCACTCCAAACCAAATTCACACTTCTCCCTCACACAACTAGAGAGATACAACTATGAATAGCTTGTTGTTTACTCCAAACTTAAATAGCACTAACACACCAACATTAACACTTTGACACTCACACCAGCTTGTGCTTGGGAAAAAAGGAGGTTGATATAGCATGAATGGATGGGAGATGGATCCTCTTCTAATGGGAGAAGGTCTTATCTCTTGAGGTAGTTCGATCATTATAGGGGAAAGGATCCCAAGCTAACATCCTCGACCCCATCCGGCCAAACCATTTACCAGACTTCCGTTACGAAGCTTCGAGAGCTAGAAGCTTCATCTCTTTATTTAAAAAACTTTCCATAAGAGGACCGACGCAACTAGAACAAATCTTAGTCGCTCCGGTCGGTGCTAGGGACAGTGTTAATCCCTGCATATCGGTGCAAGGAGGACAAGGGCCATTAGTGTCGGTCTTGTAAACTGGGGAAAACATAAGTTTTTGGGGAAATGGTACAAAAGGGAATTTTTCTGCTCATGAAGAGGGATACAATGGGAGTTTCTTCATGAAGGGAAAGCATGTAGGGTTCACTGTAGAGGTCCTCCAGGATCAAGGAATGAGGAGTACAAGGATAGTGACAAAATTTTGTGTAACAGATGCCCCTAAAGCGTGAAGGCTGAACTAGAGTGAGGGATGAAACGCTTTATGAATCAATGTGGGGAACCGTAGTCTGTCATTGGAAAACCTACAAGCAAGTACAGATACATATACATAACTAAACAATATGTCAAATGATACATGAATCATGGTATGGATGCAGCCATCTGAAGAATGATCATGTGAATGGATCCAGGCATGGGCGTAGCCATCCGTCAAAGAGGATCATAATGAAACCAAGGTATGGTCATAGCCATCCAATAAGGAGAAGGATCACATATGATAACTCATGGTATGGTCACAACCATCCATCTGAAAGAGACATGTATATCAACACAACCATGTCACATCACTTCGCAGCTTGGACTTTTGTGATCTGAGCCCAGGGTCTTGCACTCCAACACAACCCGATCAAAGTACAAATTCTAACATGTGAATAGATGTGTTGATGTCGAACATGTTAGAGAGTCGCTTGATTACTAGTCAATGATGTGAACTTTTAACAAGCACAAGAGAAACCACCAATAATGAAAATGGTCCTCAAGGTACTATCAACACAATCCACGGAATGTGAATAGAGGAATTGAAGTCGAACACCCATGAAATCAGTCGATCGAAAGCCAATGATGTGAATTTTTCGTCGAGTGCGAAGAACTTGCTGTTAGGCCATGCAATCTCTAAGGTACTGGAAGGTAGTCTCTTGGTCAAATTCTCGGATAATGAGTTGAATTTGACAGGAAGCAACCATGTCAAAAGAGGGCCATAATGTTTCCCACATCATCGACACAAGACAAAAGGATGCAAAATGATTTTGGATGATATAGAGAATCAGAGGTAAGTGTAACTGCAGAAGGAAAAATCTTGAACATATCGGTGACACAACTGGAAGTTTGGCAGCTTTTGAATCCATATATCAGTGGTCATGATGACGTGCTAAAGATCAAATGGAAGGAAAAATGAACAGCCCAACCCAGGAAGGTCAACAATACAAAGGAGGATGTCCCAACCCGACAAGAAGCAGAAAGTGTCATGTTCAAGAGTGAGCTTCCGACACAACTGATTAGATTTCCAAATTTTTCCCCACCATTTCTAGCAGGTACCCCAATTATTTTTAATCGCAATCTTGAAGGGGATAGCATATTCTTACACTGTAAGTTCATCCTTCAGACGAATATGACCTAGTAATTTTAACGAGCCCTAGGAAGGAGAAGCTCATGTTCGTCATGGTGACGAATCAGATGTCGTTTAATATTTTAACAAGTCCGACAAAGGTGTAACTCGGTATATTTTTCATGTTTAGAGAGTTTGAAAAAGACACCAAAAATAAAACTCCACATGGTCCCTTTTTATACATTTGTGTCTCTCGAGCCTGAATAGGTAGAAAAGTATACTTGACAGAACCACTTGACCATTTCATTCAAGGAGTACCTTTTTCGTAAAGAGTGCATCCCAGCCCAAAAAATGGGTAAAATTATACTGGGCACATGACATTTCACATCCGTTAACAAGTTCAAAATGACAAGGGCTCGACTATCTTTTTGCTTTTAAACAGTCAGAAAAGAGCTTGAAAGTGGACCCCCAAGTCAGAAAATAGCTCAAAGGTGACTTGTCCTGGAGGAACAAGTGGTATAAAGGGTAGCAATTGGTTCCAGTAATGGTGGAACTACTCAAAACATGTAATGGTCAAGAGGTTGGCTAACAAAACCACTCATTGTTGTGGTTCCTCAGGAAAGGAAAAACAACCAAGTGAAAGCATATGATTGGCCAAAGAGATGGTAATAATGGAATGAAGAAACCAAGGTTAATCAGAAATTAGTTGATAAAAAGGGCAATCACGGGATGTAAATCAGGCATGGGTTCATTTTTAGACAAGCTTGAACCATGGAGAACTTTTCTTGGATTCGGTTTCATGTTTACACAAGCTCGAAACAAAAAACTATGCTTGAATAAGTTCACATGCCCCTAACATAATGACTCAATCGAGGTACATGCCCTCCAAGCTTCATTTCAATCAACTAGATGGATGGAATGAAGGTTCACGTTCAAGATCTTGGAAAGACTCGACTGGGATTTTACAAGATCTTAATCGAAGACTCGATTTGGAAATGGGAGGTGCTTCATTTTTTAATGAGGTCGACATAGTAAAAGATCTATCCTCGAGACCCTTGTTTCATTTTTTTAACGAGCTTGACACAAGACAAATAACTATTCTCACACCCTTTGTTTCATTTTTTAATGAGTTTGACACAAGACCAAGAACTATCCTCATACATTTGTTCATGAACCATACAAGAACATGGCTCCCAAGAGGTCTTCACTAGATGGAAGAAACACGCTCTGGGAGGAATACATGTCATTTGGTACCAAAGACAAATTGGGTTCCAATACCCCCAGTACATATTGTACAATACTATCTGTGTGATCATCAACAGATGCAGAGATGGAAGTGGTAGCCACATAATTGACTTGTGGCAGGGAAGGTATTGCTTGCAAACAAGAGCTGATAGGGGACGATGGTTGCAAAGGAGGCGCCTAGTGACCAATGAACGACAATTGATCAATGGTCACTATTCTCCCTTCGTGTGGAAAACAAACCACACGAAAGAGCAAAGAAACAAGAGCTCCCATGACATAAACATAGTCACGTCCAAGGAGAATATTTAAATCTAAAGGACCTTGGACTACCATCATGTCTATATAGATGGTCTGTAGGTTTTAACCCCGTATAGAAATTACCTGCATACGAATTCTTAAACACAGAAAATAAACAATGCGAGAGCAGAACACATAAAACACATATACACAGAGATTTTCCCCTGGGTCCCAAAACCGGGACTACCAGCTTGATTTTTCATTATGTTCCTTTCAATGTTACAATACATATTTATACATGTCGAAGCATCTAATACCATGGACCAAAAACCATTGTGTCCAAATCCATGTGCGAAAATCATGCACAAAACCATAGGTATATTCGCCCAACCTAATATAGGGTCCAAAAATAAAATAATTCTGGGGCAAAGGAGGATTACCTTCACCCCTCAAACCCCCTGTGACCCCCCCGCTACGTAATCAGTGCAAAAAAGGGGGGGGATCCACCCCCCCTTCTAACCCCTTGATTAACTACGTGGGCTAGTCGTGGAAAGAATATAACGCAACCCAACATTCTCCCACTTGTTGTTTTCTTTCCATAGGGGCTCACAAGAGAGCTTAGTCATTTATCAGCCCTACAATGCCCATTGTTTCTCTACACCAAGAGAATTTCTCAGAGCTCACAGATTTTTTCAATGCATCTGCAATATTCTTCAAAGTGTCCACCTTTACCAGCAACACCTTTTTGTCTTCTATCATATCCCTCACAAAGTGATATTGAACATCAATTTGCTTTGTCTTTGAATCATATGCGGGGTTCTTTGCCAAGAAAATTGCACTTTGGCTGTCACAGTCTATCCTTATAGCTCCCTGTACTAACCCCATACTTGAACACAATCTCTGCAACCAAACTGCTTCCTTGCTTACATGAGTGGTTGCCATGTATTTTGCCTCTGTAGTTGATAGTGCCACTATAGATTGTTTCTTACTCATCCAACTCACTGCACCTCCAAATAGGCTAAACACATACCCACTTGTAGATATTCTCTGATCCAGATCTCTAGCCCAGTCTTCATTAAAAAATCCATGAATATCCAACACTCTGTCCAATCTTGTTCTTCCTTGGTAGCACAAACCATAATCACTAGTGCCACGCAAATACCTGAAAACCCGCTTCACTATTTTCCAGAGCTCCTTCCCTAGTTTTGACATAAATCTGATCAATACTCCCACTGCATGTGCAATGTCTAGTCTAGTACAGACCATTGCATACATCAGGTTACTGACTGCACTTGCATATGGAACACGGGACATGTCCTCTTCTTCTTCTTGTGTCTCGGGACACTGTTCAGCAGATAACCTCACACCTACAGGAATAGGAACCTTCACTGGTTTACTATCCCGCATATTAAACCTCTGTAGTGTTGTATCAACATATTTCCTTTGGTTCAACTAGAGTTTCCTCTTTTCCCGGTCTCTTTTAATTTCCATGCCCAAAATATAGTTTGCAGCACCCAGATCTTTCATGTCGAATTTGGAGGACAAATGGGTCTTCTAATCTTGAATAATTTCTTTGTCATTTCCAACGAGCAACATATCATCCACAAACAAGACCAGATAAATAACACGGTCACCAATTAATTTAAAATACACACAGTGATTTGCTTTGCTTTTGGTAAAGCCAAGTCCCCGTATAAATGTATCAAATTTCTGATACCACATCCTTGGTGATTGTTTTAACCCATACAAAGACTTCTTTAACTTTCATACCAATTCTTTCTTACCCTTCACCGCAAAACCTTCAAGTTGCTTCATGTAGATCTCCTCTTCAAGATTCCCGTGAAGAAATGTTGTCTTCACATCCATTTGCTCTACTTCAAAATCAAAAGCAGCAACAACAGATAAAAGTAATCTAATAAAAGTTACCTTGGAAATAGGAAAAAAAATATCACCAAAATCAATTCCTGGCACCTGGGAATAACCTCTTGCTACCAACCGAGATTTGTGTTTCTCCACCTTTCCTTCTGCATTTGTCTTCTTCTTGAACACCCATTTGATGTCAATGGGTTTCCTTCCAGCAGGCAACTCCACCAGATCCCAAGCCTCATTTTTGTGCAAAGATGCCATTTCATCAACCATGGCCTCTTTCTAGAGTTTTCTATCCTCTGAATCTACTGCTTCCTTCATAGTTCTAGGATCATCATCAATAACAGATAAAGCAAAATTTGAACAAAAAGAAGATGGACTATACCTTTCCAACAACCTTCTTTCTCGATCTGATCTTCTCACACCTGGAGTTTGTGGCTCTTCATCTTTTGATTCCTCCTCCGTTATAGAGTATGATTCTTCCTTCTTAAGCTCAAACTCTATCTTCTCGAGTTCCTTTAGTTGGACTTCATGTTTAATAACATCTTTCACCTCTCTGAACACCACATCTTAGTTGTACACAACCTTCCTTGTTACGGGGTTCCAAAGCTTATAACCCTTTAAACCATCCTTATACCCAATAAAGATGCACTTTTCAGATTTACTGTCCAACTTGGTTCTTTTCTCCTTTGGAACATGTATGTATGCATCACATCCAAATACCCTCAGATGTGAAAGAGAAGGTTTCTTACCAGTCCATACCTCTTGCAGAGTCTTGTCTTCCAATGCTGATGAAGGTGATCTATTGACCAGGTAACATGCAATCTCCACGGTCTCTTCACAGAATTCTTTTCCTAACCCGGCACCACTGAGCATGCTTCTTGCCCTTTCCATCAACGTCTTGTTCATTCTTTCTACAACTCCATTTTTCTCAGGTGTGTATGGAGTAGTCTTATGTCATGCTATACCACACTTCTTACAGAATTCTTCAAATTCCTTGTTTCAAAACTCTCCACCGTTATCTATCCTCAACACCTTTATCTTCTTCTCTGTCTAGTTTTCCACCAGAGCCTTAAATTCTTTAAACCTGTCAAAGACTTCAGATTTATTCTTAAGGAAATATATACATGTATTCCTTCAGAATCCATCCATAATTGATACATAGTACACAGACTTACCGAGTGATGGAACCTTCACAGGTCCAAACACATCACTGTGCACAAGTTATAATATATGTTTCGCCCTTTTACCACCAGATATACATAATTTTCGCAGAAATCAAAATCCAGAGAGCTCTTACTCATACCTTCTACCATACCTTTACCATGAAGTATTTGAAGGCCCTTCTCTCCAATATGTCCAAGCCTTCGATGCCACAGCATGGTCTTCTCTTCAGAGACCACTAAATTTTCTGCTCCACTTTTAGGAACCAAAGAATTGTTGCACCCATCAATAACAGTGCTACCTTGCAGCTTGTACAGAGTTCCAATCTGAACTACCCACATCAATACCAGTGCTCCCTGAACCATTTTGCATATATTCTTCTCGAACACTATTTTTACACCTACATCATCCAGCTTGCTTATGGAAATTAGATTTCTAGACAATGCAGGAATATGTAGAACACCCGGAAGTGGTCTAACCCTTCCACCTTGAAACTTCAACTTTACTTTTCCACAACCAATGATTCTAGCCTTCCTATCATTCCCCAAGAATATATCACCACCATCATATTTCTCATACTCGCAAAACCACTCTCTATGGGGAGTGAAGTGAAAGGATGCACTTGAGTCAATCAACCAGCCTCATGATCTACATGTGTACTTGAAGAAGCCAAGTACACATCCCCACCTTCATTTGAGGTGGTTTTTGCCTCTGCAGAAGAAGCATCATCATATCCCTTTCCTTTTTCAGGAGATGTAGATTTACAATCCCTTTTGTAGTGCCCTTCCTTTCCACATTTCTAACACACCACCTATACAGGTTTTCCTGGAGATTTAGATCTCCCACTCAGTGACTTATTTTTGTTTTCATTATGGGACCATCCTTGTACAGACAATGAATCACCATTCTGGCTCTCCATATTTTTTCGTCTCATCTCCTCCGTCAGCAAGGATGATACTATTTCATCAAACTGTAAGGCAGTTGCATTGCTACCTATTGCAATAACCAAACTATCCCACGAATCTGGTAGAGAACACAACAAATTGATGCACTTATCTTCATCTGAAATTTTAATATCAACAGATAATAACTGACTTACCACAGTATTAAATGCGTTCAGATGTTCTATCACCGAGTCTCCATCTTTCATCCTCAGGTTATACAGCTTTTTCCGTAGGAACAGTTTACTCACCAGAGACTTAGATTGGTACAAAGTCCCTAACTTTTCCCACAAAGCCTTCATCATAGCTTCCCCTGATACATTCAACAATTCTGAATCTGAGACACACAATCATATTGTGCTCTTAGCCTTCCGATCCAACTTCTTCCATTCTTCATCGGACACTCCCATTGGTTTCGTACCTAGATCTATCGTGATCCACTAAGCTTTATCCACCAACAGATCCTCCATCTTGAGTTTCCATAACTCAAAACTCTGACCATTAAATTTCTCGATCTCTATCTTTCCACTGCTTTCCATCTTCTTTCACCGCCAGAATCGATCTCGCAAATCTCCCATTGAACAGGGTCTACCACAGGCCCGAGTGAAATCCCTCAGCAACAAAGGCGTCCACTTGAAGCCAAAACATCTCTGATACCAAATGTAGGTTTTAACCCCGTACAGAAATTACCTGCATACGAATTCGTAAACATAGAAAATAAACAATGTGAGAGCATAACACATAAAACACATATACACATAGATTTCCCCTGGATCCCAGAACCAGGACTACCAGCTTGATTTTTCATTATGTTCCTTTCAATGTTACAATACATATTTATACATGCTGAAACCATCCAATACCATGGACTGCAAACCATCGCGTCCAAAACCATGTGCGAAAATCATGCACAAAACCATAGGTAGGTTCGCCCAACCTAATATAGGGTCCAAAAAACAAAATTTTCTGGGGCGCTGCCCCAAACCACATAAAGGGGGGTTACCTGCACCCCTCAAACCCCTTGTGAACCCCCCACTACACAATCGGCGCAATGAAGGGGGGGGGCGCTTTGCCCTCCCAATTAACTATGTGGGCTAGTCATGGAAAGAATATAACACAACCCAACACGGTCTTCCCTCCCAAAGTGATAGGGAACTTTGGAAGGATCCCTAAAGGTTGACTAGTTCCTCCGTTGAAAGCCAATAGATTCTGGGTGACATGCACAAGCTATGGGGAACCCAAATCTTGCCAAGTAGTAAAAGATATGATGCTAACAAATGCGCCTTCATCTAATATAGTGCCAGGTACTACCATATTATAGACTTGTACTGTGACCTAGAAAGGCACATAAGATGGGAGGCGGAAAGCAGTCAATGGACCCCAATCAAAAGAGAGGACAAAACTACTTGGTGGGGGTATCATATGATTGCCCCCATGTTGTACAGGAATAGGAGAAGGACTCTCCTGAACAATCGGGATGGGAGGGTCACACTTCGATTCATGAGAATCTGAGGAGATGAGAAGAACATGAGTAGTATGATCACCACTCTCTCCCGGAACAAAGTGAACAACTAAAGGCGGAGCCAAGTCGACACTCTTTTTGACCAATGGTTGGTCGGGAACAGACATAAGAGAGTCTCGCTCAAGAAGAGCGAGACAGAAAAGAGATGAACCTAAGTCAATCTCTTGACCAACCGGGAGAGGGTCAAAAGAAATCCTCCGATAACCAACAGGAATTTGGGCTTGAGGAGCTGCAAGGTTTTCCAAAGATTTGGAAGCTTTATCCATAAGAGGACAAAGGTGAAGAAGATGCTCTCCTTCACATAACCTATAGGGGAATCTAACCTTTCCCTCCTTCTTACCATCATTAGTTGAACGCGTAACATCAACATGATCTCCAGAGGTCGATGGGTATGGTCGGTTTAGGTTTTGAGACCATACCTCTAAGGCTCTGGGAATGCCAGGATAGTCTCGAAGGAGATGGTCACCCTTACACAGCCTGCAAGGGAATTTTACCTTCTGTGAAGGATAAGAAGGTTTGTCAATGGGGGGTGCATTTGGAGTAATAGCTGCATGTTTGGCCTCTCGCTTATTCGACTTCTTCTTCTTCTTCTTCTTCTTCTTCTTCTTCTTCTTCTTAGCCTCCTGGTTACTGGATTTCAAACTTTCACCAAGAGAAGTAGAAGAGGAGGGTGAAGAAATGGGGGAATAAGGTGAGGGGTCAACCTTAGAATCATCATGACATGATTCGAATGAAGGATATGGCGGGTCAAGAGTTGGGACACTTGGGACCACTGAGGTCGAAAATAACCAGACAAGTAAACCAATGGTTAACCCAGGGAGGGACAACATTTCCATATAAGGAGCACCAACATTTCCAAAACAAGGAAAAGGACTAGGATTCCCATCCAAGGGGAACCCTTGACTGGTAGACTCTAGAAATGTTGCCATTGGGATCGACCCTAAAGAATTACTAAGGAAGATAACTTTTACCAGGAATATTTCGTGGGAAGTTAATTTTAAAACACTGAAACAACACTTTACCTTTTCATGTTTTAAGAGTCGAGAAAAGGATGAAATATGGCTCTAGTCGCTTTTGGATTTAACGAGCTCGAAAGGACAAGTTCTTGATGATATTTTAAATTTAAAGAGTAAAAAATGATCAAAACGACTCCTTGGGATAATCTAGGCAAAAGGATTACCAGGTAATCGTGAACTATAGGATACCTCTCGATGAACTGAGAAGTACGGGTAGGCAATCTCCCCAAATGTTGTGTTCGGTGTATCACGTTTACAAGGCAGTAGACTCAGCTTCCAACGGACAAAGGATTTAAAACCTAGTGGGGTCTCCCTTTATATACACGTCGGTACGAGGAGCACAAGTCTGTACTAGCGTTGTCTAGTGCCAAACCAAACGACAGCTACTAAGTTTAAAGACACCGGAACACGTCTCTAGCCTAGACCACTAAATCTGAGCATTAAGTTTCAATGATTCCGTAGGCTAATTCAATAAATTTTAATGGTTGATCTTGAATTAGGTTTCAATTACAAGGCCCTACCATTGTCATCTGAAAAAACTCCTACATGCAGCTATATGATAAAAGAGATCTTTGTCTTCGATGAAAGTTAACACTAATTGAGGGATAGAGAGCACACAATCAATGCAACAATCAAAGAATGAAAAATTTCACTAATACATGTCCTAAATGCACTTAATCTTCCCTTAACAACAAAAGAAGTTCCATTTCATTTCCAATGCTTATGATGATGCAATTCTAGCTTCTTAATGATTCTACTAATGAAATACTTTCGCTTAAGTAAACTAGAATGATGTTCTTATTTTCATAAAATGCAAAATGAATCTTTCACATAAATCACTTTAATGAAAACTTTCACAATTCTGAACAAACAGGCATAAATCAAATCCAAAATATGATAAATGAAACTAAAAGAAACTTCTTCCCTGAATTGAACAAACCAAACACATAAATGCTTCAATTGATAAACCAAGCAATGTAATCTATGCTCGGAATGAGAAAAGAGACACTCGTAATAAGAGAACAAATGAGACTCTTTCACTCATTCAATTGAAAATGAAGCAAACAAAGCATCCAAGTCACTTCTGGGAGGAAGAAGAGAGTCCGAGGGTCAAGACACACTAGCACTGGAATGGGAGAAATTTTGATTTTTTCTTAACTCAGAGATTGGAGTGACTTTTGGGACAAAAGTATCACTAATCGGCATGACCGACATGACTTTCAGGCTAAAACTAGCGCTGATAGGCCTGATTGGCGCGACTGTTTGGCCAAAAATAACTCTGATCAAGGGATTCAAAGAAAAAATAAACCAATCATAGGGTGGGCTAAACCAATCAAGCACACAAACCAAGCTAAATGAAGCTTTCTAGTCAGGGAGAACACGGTCTAAAAGGCTTACAAGGTCGAAATCATGAGAGCAAAAAACACTAGCCAAGATTTGGGGCAAACCCTAATCTTCACTTACAGGCATCGACGTGACTGCCTAATTGACAACAAGTGCCATAGTCTGGTCGACGCAACTTTTTCTCAGCATATCACACTGATCAGTACGACTATCAGTGGATTAAGCACGCTGAGTGAGGGAGCCAAGAAAAAAAAATAAAAAAATTTAAAACAGGGAGCATATTTGCTACTATGAATTTTAAACTCAAACTAGTAAGCAGAAGAAAATAAACAGAACCAAAGGGAAAAAGTGGAACTAGAAAAGTTCACACGAAATCATGAAATCTCAAACAAGACAAACAGAAGGATTGGTCCCCAGCTGAGTCGCCAATTTATGGTGAAGTAAAATTATAAGTGCGGACACAAACAAATTCCTCTAGCCCAATAATGGGTCTAGCCACAACCAATACATTCTATGGAAGATTTCCTTAGGTTAGAACCAAATAAGAGGGCCTACCTCTTAGTACGCTTATCCTATTTGATGATGTCCTTTCTTGCTCGCTCCAGCTATCTCTTGCTTCCTTCTTCAAACACCTGAAACAAGTAAATAACAACAAACAACAACCGTGATAATAGAAAAATTGTAATTCAACCTACTTAACAAGTCAAGAAACATTAAGCCATGAATATGTAAGATGACAAATCATGTAGGAAATCAATCGATAGTTGCATATATATTGAATCAAGAAGAGATTACAACCATTGTCTTGGTGTTTCCGTTCTCCTCTGACAAGACCAGGTTCCCACACACTTTTGCTAGCATTCCATGATGGCCTCAACAACAATAGTTTTAAGGCTCTTCCCTTTAGGCTTCACTCCAAACCAAATTCACACTTCTCCCTCACACAACTAGAGAGATACAACTATGAATAGCTTGTTGTTTACTCCAAACTTAATTAGCAGTAGCACACCAACATTAACACTTCGACATTCACACTAGCTTATGCTTGGGAAAAATGGAGGTTTATATAGAATGAATGGATGGGAGATGGATCCTCTTCTCATGGAAGAAGGTCTTATCTCTTGAGGTAGTTCCATCATTATAGGGGAAAGGAGCCAAAACTGACATCCTCGACCCCATCCGGCCAAACCATTTACTAGACTTCCATTAGGAAGCTTCTAGAGCTGGAAGATTCAGCTCTTTATTTAAAAATATTTCCATAAGAGTACCAGTGCAACTGGAACAAATATCAGTCACTCCGGTCGGCTCTAGGGACAGTGCTAATCCCTACATATCGGCACGAGGAGGACAAGGGCCATTAGCGTTGGTCTTGTAAACTGGGCAAAACATAAGTTTTTGGGGAAATGGTGCAAAAGGGAATTGTTCTGCTCATGAAGAGGGATACAATGGGAGTTTCTTCATGAAGGGAAAGCATGTAGGGTTCACTATAGAGGTCCTCCAGGATCAAGGAATGGGGAGTACAAGGGCAGTGACAAAATGTTGTGTAACACTTAGCTGACAATGTAGCAGATTTTCGTAGGAAACTGTCACTTTCGCAACAATTTGAAATTCTGAGCATATGATGATTTCTTCTGATATAAATTGTTGGAGGAAACATATAAGTGTTGTGAGAACACCCCACTAGAAAATAAAAACCTCAAAATTGCACCATCTCAGCAACATAAAGGTCTATATAAAATGTGCGGCATGTCCTTGCTGCGTTTTTGCTAACTCCACTAAAACTAACCTATGTTGACTTCTTGATCAAAAAGACAAAATTTAGAGCTTAGTGGCATCCACCTGATGAATATTTAACTTTTTTCTTCTTCTTCTAATATATCTAACTTTCCCCTCTTCCTTTTTCTTTTAGATTTCTTGGCCTTAGTCAATTGTTGTTTAACTAATCTCAGTCTCCTTTTTAAGACCAAATTCTGTGTATACAAATTTCTCACTTACCTATGCAGAGGAAAGGTCCATTTTAACTTATGTTTGGCCTTGTCAAAGACAATTTCAACAATTTATAATTGATTAAATAAACTCAACTTATCCCTTTGATCTTTTTCTGCAAGTCAATTTACTTGCTGCAAACTCCTTCAAGTTGTTCCAATAGTATTTCAAACTCTTTCTGCTCATCAAAAACCACCTTCTATTCTGGATGAATAGTCCCCTTCATTTGCATTTCCATCTTGGCAACCGACCTAGTTATAGGTCTCCTTGACTGCTCAACTATCACTTGCACATATTCAACATCTATGATCTGTTTTCTTTTATCATTAACAACATGTACCAATGTCTCCTTCACTGGGATGGGCAGCTTCTTGTGATATTTTTTTGCTTGTGTTCTCTATTTTCTTGCTGCAAGTATTGTTGTAGTGTTTTGGGAGCACAAGTGTACCAAAAAGCACCCCCTTAGCAGTGGATTGTTACCTGCAAATGATCACAGTCAAATTTGGTGTTGTTAGTGGACAGACTTAAATAAACACAACATTGTAAATAATGGATACAATGCATACAAAAACATAAACTTAAACAAAGAGGTGCATGAACATAAAAATTCTCAAATGGAGCAAGCACATCAATAATATATGGAAAATATCCCTTTATTGATTTTTTGTGGTAGATGTTGAATACAATCAGAATACTAGAGCACCTGAAGAGAATTCCTTGAGCTAGGGATCTCAATAATCCTCAGCAAGGATGTTTCTTTTCCTCAATCTCTTTGCAAGTTTATCCTCTCTATCAAAAAAGTGTGAAGACTCTCCAAAGGGTGGATTGTTCTTCACTCACTAATATGTTGGGTTGCTTAGAAGAAATTTTTCCAACATGCTAGTGCTCTTCACTTCCTTGGTTCAACAATGAAATGGTGGTTTACTTACAAGCAATTAGGTTAGCATAAAAATGTCTCTTCTTTTTGGCTCTCCCATGGCCTTTTTATATAGAGTTTTTTGAATCCCTCTTCCCTCTCTTGGTACATGTATGATAAAGAAACATGAGTAGGACAAGAGGATTTCATTAAGGGCTGCACTTCTCCAAGGCGACTCGAATTCAGCTGTACTAGGCCGACCTTGTATCAAGAAATTGGCTCCAAGTGTGTGGAGTGGTCCCAGACTGCCGAGTCACCTTTTCTACAATCACGCTCCTTTTTTGATGATATGTCGCACGCACGCATTTATCGAAGAAATATACATGTGACCTTAATCAATTTCCTTTATATAAACTTTGGACCTTAGGAGAACCTTTGATTTTTGAATCTTTGTAATGTATTTGGCTGGAAAATTGTCCACCTGTGCATTATGTTGGACACTTTTAATGTCTTCTAGATTGTACTAATAGGTGTATGATTTTCCATTGTTAACAGTTGCCCCCTGATGTATGAGGTTAGGAGCAGATGTATAGCTGAAATAAATCATGTTTTCACTTTCTTTGGAGAGTCTGATTATCCTTTTGAGAGAGAGGATAGGTTGTTTCGGAGATGAGTAGAGAAAAATATTTGACTGAGTATAACTGATGCCCATGCTCTAGTGGAAGAAACTTCAATAATGGTGTGTTCTATACAAGGAAGGTGTGTCCCATGTTTGTTATGATGGCAAATCAGAACTAATTACAATTGGAAAAGAATTGATTTGTGTCCAGTCAACTTTTTGGTTGTTGACCTGTTGATAGTTGATGATGATCATTGATGATGCCCTTAGGGGCACTTTCCGGTCAAATAGGTGAAATCTTCTTTCCCTATGCATATATTGGAGAAGCACTTTGGATGTGTGCTATGGTATGCATAGATATTTGGTGGTAGGTACCTCCCCCACCACATAATATAAGCACTACTAAATGAGGTGCTTAGTGAAGCGGGGGTCTTTGACTATGTGAACGGTCTACAATAGTAACTAAGTACGGCACCACCTTGACATGAAATTTTTAAGTTGATGTCAAATGTCAAGGGAACCGATGAAATCATTGGGCAATAATGGTTCCCACTATGCCACCCGAGGATATCCCTATTAAGGGAGGGAGTATCCAAGGTACTACCTCTTTCCTGGAATACATTTATTGAAGTTGACAGGAAAGG
This sequence comes from Pinus tabuliformis, assembly GCA_031772625.1. Lineage (NCBI taxonomy): Eukaryota > Viridiplantae > Streptophyta > Pinopsida > Pinales > Pinaceae > Pinus > Pinus tabuliformis. The sequence goes on along the minus strand of CM062806.1, from coordinate 277,248,454 downwards.
GGTGTCATCCGCCCGAGGTGGTGAGTTAGGAAATAGATATGAACATATTGTAATCACTTGGGTCAGATAGGCATGATAGAGAGGGATATCGATATTGGAGGATACAGATAGCTCTTATGAGGTCAGAGCTCGAGATGCAAATGGTGGCGGTCAAAGCATGCTTTCTGATGATCCTTGAGTCGGTAGGATCTTGCAGGATGGGTGTAAGCGATTTTTGACGGACGTGAAAACCGAGGGTGGTTTGTTGATGAGTTGTGACCAAAGATGATCAGAGATTGAAGGCAGGCAAGGGCCCTGGTGTTGAAAATAACAACAAGAAATGATAAAAATAGAATCTAGAAATTACAATTTAATTTGTCCTTGAATTATACTAAGAATTAAAATCAAATTCTATTATCATAGCAACTTGTAAATAGTTAATTAAGTTTAATTAACTTAATTATCTTAGAAATTTTGAGTTGGAAGTCTTTCTGAAGTCATGTATATGTTCTCCCTATATTATAGGGGTCCATGATGAGTTAAGTATGATTGGTAATTAGGTAACTCAGCTTACTGAGTTAAGTCTAGTTAAATTAGTTCCAAACTATTTGAGGAACTAATAGTGAGTTAAAAATCAGTTGATACATTAGTGCACTCAACTAGTGCTACTCTAGTTAACTGAATATTCCCTCATCAGAAACTCATGCATGTCGATTATGAGAAAGACCCAGTTGAGACTAGAGTGCAAGGACAGTGTACTATTGGTTGTATAGTTTTCTGAGTTGTATAGATGGTGCATGCAATCAGGAACTGTACCTAATTTTGGATTGCACAGTTATGGATGAGGAATTACCCTTTAAATATGATCGAATTCTCTCAAGAATTGTGGAAAGAATTAGAATCTTGGAGGCTTGGAAATTTGGCTAACTATTGGCCAAAGGAAGTCATCAAGCGGAGGACAGGAAATACTTGTGCAAGTTAAGCTCAAGGTTGAGAAGAGCATATTGTATTTATCCAAATTCTTTGACCAAGGGCGCAAGGAAATAAGAGGCTTGGAGAGAAGAGAAGAGGCATGGATTTGGCTTGAACTTGCTTGTGAGATGGGATATTGATTTTACTGATAGTTGGGATTGTTCTTGTGAGAAAAAGCATTATATTATCATCTTAGATTTATGATTAATGCAATATAGATAGTGGGGTTTTGAGTTGTGGCTTTCCCCGAATATTTATTATGTTATGTGCCTTTGATTCTCTTCCTCTATTGATTATTGTTTGCTCGATATTTATGGGATTCTGTTGTAAAGAGTAGAAGTATATTCTTGTCTCTTTTTTTATTAGATTACATGAGTTTGTGAATATACAAGATTTTCTACATGGTATCAGAGCTAGATATGTAGAAATCTCTACATGGTATCGTAGCTGAAAACAATATGCTAGAGGAGATTTCAAAGTTTTGAGTTTTGGGCCACGAGTTTGCAGAGAAGATCTAAAACTTTTTGTATAAAATTTTCAGAAACAAATAGAAAATTTGGATTCTTTGAGAAACAATACCAAAATTCAAAAAAAAAATTGGCCGAATCGAAGTTCGGATGAGGGAGATATCGTTGCTTTAAAATCATCACTTTTTCCAGAAAATTTCGTGACGGCGGAAAAATGAAACAGATTGGTGTGCTAGCCAAGAACCTGTATGCATTTGAGGTACAATATGCATGCAAATCCTTAAGGATAAAGGAAAAGGTTAGATACTTAGTGGTTGAGAGGGAGAGTAAATACCTCTCAACATGCAACCCCAGAATAAGCCTCTGAAGTAGCTTCAGGAAGTTGTGGAGCAACCACAACTAGAGAAGCTAAGAGGAGACAGAGTGGAGAGATCCAATCAAGCAGAGAAGAAGGAGTCTCATAAGAATTCTCAAACAATTGTGGATCAGCCACAATTGGAGAAGCCAAGAGGAGACCGAGTGGAGGCATCCAATCATGTAGAGACGTCCAATAGGGGGGAATTTCAAGCCAAGTGGGAAGAGGGATCACATGCAACAATACCTCCGGTTGTGAGGTGGGGTGATGTGAAGTGCTAGTCCCAAGAGGGCTGAAATTGATCAAGGTACATTGAGTGGTTTTATCTCATGGATCGTACCTTGCTATGGGAGCCCAAAGTACATAGTAGCGGGAGGAACCAGTGGGATTGATGCAGTCATAGATCAAAGTGACAGAGGCTAGAGCAGTCAAATACTGAAGAAGCATAGAGAGGGTTGACAATGTTGAGAAATGGAAACAAGAAATTCCAGTTTAATTTTTCCTTGAATTAAACTGTGAATTAAATTCGAATTCTATTCTCATAGCAACTTAAAATAGTTAAATTAATTTTATTAAACTTACTTAATTTAGGAAATTCGAGTTGGAAGTCTTATGGAATTCATGTATATGTTCTCCCTACTTTGTAGGAGTACATTGTGAGTTAATTGTGAGTTGTAAAATGGAAGACTCAATCTCATGAGTCAATTTAGTTAAATTAGTTCTCAAACTGATTGAGAGAGCTAATAGTGAGTTAACAGTCAGTGGTGACACTAATGAACTCCACCAATGCTACTCTAGTTAACTGAATATTTACTCATCAGAAACTCATGCTTGTCGATTCTGAGAAAGATCCAGTTGAGACTACAGTGGAGGGATAGTGTACCTTTTGTTTTAGATTTTTCTGAGTTGCACTAATAGTGCGTGCATTCAGGAACTGATCCTTGAGGGGTTGCACTATTTTTAGAGGCTTTATTTCCCTTTAAATACAAGCTATCCTTCATACGAATTACACATTGGAATAGAGACTTGGAGAGCTTGTGAAGAGGCTAAGCTTTGGCCTTGATATTTCTTATGAGTTGGAGATTAAATTTTCTAAGTGTTGGGATTGTTCTAGAGAGAACAAGCATTGTAATTTCATCTTGATTTTCCTGATTAATACAAAACATATAGTGAGGTTTTGAGTTGTGGCTTTCCCCGGATATTTATTGTGTTATGTGTCTTGGATTCTCTTCCTCTATTGATTATTGTTTTCTCGATGTTTATGGGCTTCCACTGTAAAGAGTATAATTATATTCTTGTCTCTTGCTTTAGTAAATTACATTAGCTTGTGAATCTACAAGATTTTCTACATGGTATCAGAGAAAGATTTTTTTTGGGCCGAGAGTTTGAAGAGAAGATATGAAAATTCTTGTGAAAATTTCTCAGAAAAAAATAGCAAATATGGATTCCTTGGGAAATGATACCCAAATTCAAAAAAAAAATCAGCCGAATCGGAGTTCGGATGAGGGAGATATCGTTGATTTAAAATAAGCTCTCTAGAGGAGATTTTGAAGTTTTGAGTTTCTGGGTTCTAGGTGAAAGTCGAATTTGCAATGCATATTTTAGTATTGGAAAATGGTTTTGGAAATAATATTAAGAGGGGGGTGAATCAGTATTATTAGATCAATAATTTTATTCCAGATAGATTTATATACGCTACTTTAGTGAAATGAACTAGCGTGTACACATGGCTATGCTTAAAGAAGCCATCGTATATGCAGAGAAATTGTGATTTAGACAGTTTATCATGTGTTGAGCTTAAACCAGTATATCAGAGATTTATTAGTCAGTGCAGTAAAAGAAGAATAAAGCATCACATATAAGAAACACACATGAACACCAAGATTTAAGGTGGAAGCCCAATATGGGTAAAAACCACCTGTTGTTGTCATCTCTATCTTCTTTTAATAATAAGCAAATTTGTTTACAATATTGTACTGGTGCAGACTCAAACTAGTACATAGGCTTCTACCTACAGAAGTTTACAACCATCTCTCGTTTTCCAGTTTCTACTAGAAGGGAGCTACAACCCCCTAGCTCTTGTACTAGCCAATATGTTTACTAGTACGTAGGTGCCAGCCTACATAAAAACTCCACTCTTCCACCAGGGATCACATTTCATGAATTTTCAGACTGGATACTCCTGGATCACAACACCATAAGCTGAAGGCCACGTTTCATCAAATTTTCACACTAGACCCATCAAAGTCTTTTAAACTTAAACTGCATCAACCAATATTCAGTTAATGTGAACAATCAGATCACTGACACTGACACCAGAACATTGTGTTGAACCCAGAACCCTGCATCATCATCCAGAACCAGTTGTAACCTCAAAATTCATGCATTAGACTGTATACACTACTTGGTTGAACCCAACCTGCGTGTATATGCTACTTCTTTTAACCAAACCTGTGTATAGCTCTAAAGATACTGAATCATAAACTTTTGAATCACAGACTATACCAATCAATGACATTCTGAAGATCTATTGTCATATTACAGAGTTCAAAATAGATAGCAGCAAGGATCACCCTTTCTTCTCAATCAATCAATCAATCAGACTCAATTTCCTTATGCATCAGTTCTACCTTTAGATCTAAGAGGACTTCATTGATAGACAGCAGTAAAACAACATAATTTGATCAGATAGATCAGTCATATCTAAACAAAAGTTTTTCCTTTAGTATAAGCTACTTGAAAGAGTCGAACCTACTTGTACACACATTTTTGCCAAGACAAACCTACATACAGATCTGCAAATTTTGACTCAAAACTTTGCTACAATTTCAGACTTCAGACAAACCTAGATCATGATAGATAACAAGTAGACTAAGCGCAAAACATCAGATCTGGTCTCAAGAAATATCAAATCATTCAAGAATAAGTCATTTCAAGTCTCATTATTCCTGATCCAATGTTGAACTCAAGGTGCACATGAAAATTTCAGATCTAGTCCCAAACATAACCTTGCAACATAATATATACTTCAGATAGAAGTATTCCTTAGAATCTCATTGCTTGCACACATTGGCCTAATGATCTTCTCCTCCTTATATACTCTTAGGCCTTTCTCAATACCTTGGACCAAAACCACTTAGGACCAATACCTTGGACCCAATACCTAGGGTCAATACCTTGGACCAAATGCCTCGGACCAATTACCTTGGACCAAAATACCTTGGATCAAATACCTTGGACCAAAAACTTGGTTTTCCAACATGTACGTGCTTTTCCTCCTATGAAAGTGCGTGTATACGTTATATGCTACTTTTGTTATATTAAACTGCGTGTATACGCACCTTGGACAAAGTGAACCAGTGTATACCTTTCTTTCTTCATTCTTTGGAGTATGATTTGTAATCCTTTGTTATTGACCTGCTGCACTGTGAACTTTCATCTGAGTGAGTTGCCATCAAGGACAACACCTGTATCATAATGCCAACAATCTCCCCCTTTGGACTTGATGGAAACAACAACACCAAAACACTCTCTCCCTTTGACATCAAGGGAAAAGGGTGGACCAAGATATTCTCTCCCCTATGTTGTTTATGCTCCCCTTGAGTACATGCTAAATTGTCTGATTGAGCTCCCCTGTGTACATGCTGAGATGCACTGAAACCGTCCATGCTCCCCCTGAGCACAAGCAAAGTCTACAAAAATATTCTCCAAAAGAATAACATGACTCTATAACTCAACTATGTGAGTATGTCCTTCCTATCATCAATGATACATACATTCATCTCCTAACCAAGTGGGGATATACCAATTGTTTATACATGATAGAAATATAATTACATCATCCATCTCATGCAAAGTGGGGATACAAATTACACCAATAGGACTCATTCAAATGTATGAGAAGACATATCACACCCTAGACTTTTACATGACTTAAGCAACAAAAGGTATAAATATCTGAAGCCATAGCTGGACTCAGCAACCATAATGCCAACAATGCAGAATGCGAGTGAAGGCTAATGCTCCCCCTGAACCTATGCTACCTGTGCATTGTTAACAAGTCAATGATCAAGGCATCTTTGTCAGTTAGATAAAAATTAATGAACAGAGCATATCAATAGACTGTAATCATCAACATTAGACAGAGCACCCATATCAGAGCCTACCCCACTATTTTTCTTGTCTGAAAAACATATACACTCCTTGACCCACAAAAACCCGCATGTGTATGCGACTAAACTTCATGAAACACACGTATAATAACATTTCTCTGAAAAATAGATTTAACAGCAGGATGATGCAACAACTACTCCTAGCTTTTGTCTGATATATTCAAATGTTTCTCTGGGTAGTGGTTTAGTGAATATATTAGCAACCTGTTCTTTGGAGGGAACATACTCCAATTTGACTTTTTTTTCAAGCACTTGTTCACGTGGAAAATGGTATTTGATGGGTATGTGCTTGTTCTTGGATTGCATGACTAGATTATTTGAAATACTGATGGCACTTGTATTATCACATAGAATGGAGATGGGTGGAGTATATGTTGTCTGAATGTCTTGCAAGGTTTGCATCATCCAAAGTAGTCGTGCGCAGCAATATGTAGCAACCACATATTCTACTTCAGCTGTAGATAAAGCAATTGAACTTTATTTCTTGCTAAACCAAGACACTACCTGGAACCCATATAGAATGCACCACCACCAGTGTTTTTCTGTCACCAACACTTCCTGCCTAATCTGCATCTGTATATGCATGATGAGTAAGATCTGCATCTCTAGGATACCATAAACCAAAGTCCTGAGTTCCTTGAAGATATTTGAAAATTCTTTTGACTGCCTGAAGGTGTGATTCCTTTGGATTTGCTTGGAGTCTTCCAACTATTCCTAATGCATGCATGATGTCAAGTCAGGTACCTGTTAGATAAAGTAGACTGCCAATCATGGATCTATAAGCTGGTTGATGTACTGCTGGTGATTCATCATTTGAGCTGATACTGCATCCTGTTACCATTGGGGTACATACAGGTTTAGATTCTTCCATTCCGTACCTTTTCAAGATCTGTTTGAGATATTTGGTTTGTGAAAGAAAAATATCATCTTTATTTTGTTGAACTTGTAGACCGAGAAAATAGGTAAGTTCACCAAAAAAGGACATTTCAAATTCTTGCTGCATGAAGCAAAATTCTGACTCATGGATTCTTCATTGCTACCAAAAATGATATCATCAACATAAACAATGATAATTAGCAATTTATCAGTTTCAATCTTTGTATATAGATTGCTATTTGCTGAACCTTTTGTAAAACCTTATTGGTGTAAATATTTGTCAAGGCGGTAATACCAGGTCCTTGGAGCCTGTTTCAAACCATAAAGGGCCTTTTTGAGTCTGCATACAAGTTTTGCATCATTTCTAAGAATGAATCCTTCTAGTTTTTCAATATAAAGTTCTTCTTCTAAATCTCCATTCAGGAAGGTTGATTTTACATCCATTTGGTATACTTTTAATTTCTGAAAGCTAGAAAGAGCAAGAAACATCCTTATGGCTTCAAGTCTGGCAACAGGTGAAAAATTTTCTTCAAAATCTATACCTTCTTGTTGAGCATACCCTTTACAAACAAGTGTAGCCTTGTTTCTAATGACTTCTCCATTTTCATTCAGCTTGTTTTTGAATATCCATTTAGTTCCTATAATATTTTTATCATGAGGTCTAGGAACTAATTCCCAAGTATCATTTTTTTCAATTTGCTCAAGTTCTTCATCCATGGCCTTGACCCAGCATTCATCTTTGCATGCTTCTTTTACATTTTGAGGTTTGGTGGAGGATAGTAATGCTAGATAGCTTGAGGTCCCTATAATAGTTCTTCTTTTTTGTACACCTGCCTCTTTTTCCCCTCAAATTTGAGTTTCTGGATGATTTTTCTGAACATACCTGGACGGATTCTTTTCTTCTACCATTATCTCTTCTTCTGGTGCTTCATTGGTTTCTTCTTCAATATGATTTTGATTTGATGTGGGAAAATAATCCCCATCTTCTTCATTGTCATAATCTTCTATTGATTCTATCTGTTTTGGATTTTTGCATGCTTCATCAACTACAACATCAATGCTTTCAACAATTTTTCCAAGTCTTTTATTGTAACATTTATATCCTTTACTTCTGGAAGAATAATCGAGAAGAATACCTTCATCTACTCTAGGTTCAAACTTACCATGTTTTTCATCAGTCCTTTTGATATAATATTTGCTTCCAAAAACTTTAAATTATTTTACAGTAGGAGTCTTACCATACCAAAGTTCATGTGGAGTTTGAGTGTTGTTTACCTGAAAATTTGCTTGGTTGAGAATAGTTACGGCAGCGAATGCAGCTTCACCCTAGAAGGTTGTAGGAGTTCCAAATTTATCTAGCATAGCTTGAGCCATTTGTTGAACTGTTCTGTTCATTCTTTCTACCACACCATTTTGCTGAGGATTCCTTGCAATGGAGAATTGCCTTTTTATTCCTTGTTGTTCACAAAATTCAAAGAATTCATCTGAGGTAAATTCCTCTCCTCGATCAGATCTGAGGCTTTTAATTTTTTGGTCTGATTCATTTTCAACCAAAGTTTTGAAGGCTTGAAACTTTTCAAAAGCTTCATCTTTATGCTTTAGAAGACCTATCCAACAAATTCTGGATAAATCATCATTGAACAAAATAAAGTATTCTTCTCCACGAGGTGACTTTTTCCTTGATGTTCCACATAAATCAATATGGAAAAGTTCAAGAGGCTTACTAGTTGACCCTTCTTTTTCCATGAAGTGAACTCTAGTTTTCTTGCCAATTTGACATGGTTTGCATATTGTATTTTCTGGGATGCTGATATCTGGAAGATCACGAACAACCTTGAATCTGCATGATTTTCTTATTCGAGAAAATATTAGATTTCCCAATCCTCTATGGCACAGCCAGTTTTCATCATTTTTTCTTAGTCTTCCCTTGAGTATGTATAAGTTGTTTGGAGTTATTATACCTTTGATCACGGTCTCTCCAGTATCAAGCTCACGAGCAACACATCCATTTGATCGAAACACCACTTCATTTCCTTGATCACACATTTGTCTGACACTCAACAGGTTATGCTTTAAACCGTTTACATACATAACATTTCCAGCTTTAACCTTTTCTTTCAAGAAAATAGAGCCTTTACCTTTTATGACAGTAGGAGTGTCATTTCCAAATGAGACATTCTTTTCCTTTTCTAAGGCATTATATGAGTGAAGTTTTTCTTTGTCACCTGTCATGTGTTTTGAGCATCCACTGTCGATGTACCACTGATTTTCTTGTCCTTCGGCATACAAGGCTATACCACATCTTTTTTTTTGAGATTCTTTCCTTCTCCATATCTCGGGATTTAATGGAGTTTTTTTCTTTTGAGATGTTTGCCGAAATTTTCTCCTGCATTCAGATTCTTCATGACCAAAGTTGTTACAGATTGAGCATTCTATTTCATTTTCAAGAAGAGAAAAGTTATTATAGGAACTTTTCTTGATCCCTGTTACATTCCTTTGATTTCGTGCTTCTCTATTCATGATGGTTTTGTAAGCAACACATTGAGCAGCTTTGTGTCCAAAATTATGACATGAAAAACATTGCCCATTAAAGAAGTTCCTGCGACTATTGAATCTATTGACCTGGTGATTGTAGTTTCTATTGATATTCATCTTTGGAGCAAATTAAGTATGATTTACCTGAGGTTGGTTGTGGCTTATATTCATCCTTGGAGTAAATTGAGATTGATTTAACTGGCAATCTGCTTTATGCCTTTGCTGACGATTGTCACACTATTCACTGGTCTTTATTGCATCAAGATAGCTATTGGTGGAGGTTGACGGCTTCTGTGATTGAGATGCTTCTTTAGTATATCCAAGACCTGTCTTTATCAGAGGAGAATGATAAACTTTGATAATTTCATTTAAAGTTTCTAATCCTTTAGCAAATCTAAGATTGAGAGATTTCGTTTTCTCAAGATCCTTTCTTAGACCCACAATTTCACATTCAAGTTTTTCATTGTGTTTTTCTTTTTCAGCAAGTTGGTATGTCAAGGTATCTATAATCATATTCTTTTCTTCTAAACAGATTTTGAGTTTAGATATTTCTTCATGAAGGTATTCCTCTTCTAAAGCATCCCAAAAATTATCATCATCATAAGCCATGAGAAGTCTGTAATATTTTCCAGTTTCATCTTCATCACTATTAGATAAACCATCGCTATCTTCATGAGTATAGTAACTCCTTTTATTCACAATTTGTTTTCTATTCCCTTTTGCATATTCCTTTCCTTTTCCAAATTTATCTTTATGAGGACATCTGGTAGCATAATGACTGACTCTACCACAAGAAAAGTATTTGAAGGGTAACTTACCTCTAAACCTTCCAGAACCTCGTTGAAGCTTTTTGACAAAGTTTACCTCATCTTCTTCTTCTTAAATATGTCCCGATTCATTGTGTTCTTCCTTTCCTTTTGCTAAAGCTTTGAATGCAGCTTCTCTTGTATCTGATGGTCCTCCTTTTCTCATATCAAAGGCAGTTAAGATTCTGTGACGCTGTGTCATAGTGATATTCTGAAGATCCTGTTTTTCTTCTATGGCAGACACTTTAGATTCAAATTTAGCAGACAAGGATCTCAAAACTTTCTCAACTAAGGTAACTTCCTTAATTTCTTCACCTAGATTCTTCATACAATTGACAACTTCATCTATACGTAGGAAGTAACTAGCTATGCTTTCATCACTATCCATCTTAAGATTTTCATACTGAATTATGAGAGTTTGAAGCTTAGCACATTTTACTTGAGAGTCTCCTTCGTAGCTCAGAACAATTTTGTCCCATATTTCTTTGGCTGATTTGAGCTACATGACTTTGACAAACTCTAATTGTGACAGACTTCCCAATAAATTATTGACAGCTTTGGCATTGGTTTCGTATTCCTTTTTACCTGCCGTATCTGTAGGAATTGTTGCTGGAAATGTATATCCTCCTTCCACAATTTCCTAGACATCTGTTCCAAGTGATTGTAGATAGGTTGTGGTTCTTATTTTCCAATAAACAAAGTTTCTCCCATCAAAGATTGGCAATCTAATGGATCCCATGCTTTCTTGATTATTCATGTTGATGGATCTCCCTTCAAGCGATCAAGCTTCTTCTGAAGGACCTGCTCTGATACCAATTGTTGGAAATAATACTGAGAGGGGGGTGAATCAATATTATCAGATCAATAATTTTATTTCCCAAACAGATTTATATACGCTACTTCAGTGAAATGAACTAGCGTGTACACGCGACTATGCTTAAATAAACTAGCATATATGTAGAGAACTTGTGATTTAGACAGTTTATCATGTGTTGAGCTTAAACCAATATATCAGAGATCTATTAGTCAATGCAGTAAAAGCATAATAAAGCATCATACATAAGCAACACACATGAACACCACGATTTAAGGTGGAAACCCAATGTGGGTAAAAACCACCTGCTACTATCGTCTCTGTCTTCTTTTAATAATAAGAAAATTTGTTTACAATCTTGTACTGGTGCAAACTCATACCAGTTACAGGATTCTACCTGCAGAAAGTTACAACCTTCTCTCGTTTTCCAGTTTCTAATGGAAGGGAGCTACAACCCCCTAGCTCTTGTACTAGCCAATATGTTTACTAGTACGTAGGTGCCAACCTACAGAAAAACTCCACTCTTCCACCAGGGATCAAGTTTCATGAATTTTCAGACTGGATACTCCTGGATCACAACACCACAAGCTGAAGGCCACGTTTCATCAAATTTTCACACTAGACCCATCAAAGTATTTTAAACTTAAACTGCATTAACCAATATTCAGTTAATCTTAAAAATCAGATCACTAACACCAGAACATTGTGTTGAACCCAGAACCCTACATCATCATCCAAAACCAATTGTAACCTCAAAAATCATGCATTAGAGTGTATACGCTACTTGGTTGAACCCAACCTACATGTATACACTACTTCCTTTAACCCAACCTATGTATAGCACTAAATATATTGAATCATAAACTTCTGAATCACAAACTGTACCAATCACTAACATTCTAAAGATCTACTATCATATTATAGAGTTCAAACCAGATAGCAGTAAGGATCACCCTTTCTTCTTAATTAATCAATCAATCTGACTCAATTTCCTTATACAACAGTTCTACGTTCAGAGCTAAGAGGACTTCATTGACAAACAACAGTAAAACAACGGAATTTGATCAGATATATCAATCAGATCTGAACAGAAGTTTTTCCTTTTGTATACACTACTTGAAAGAATCAAACCTGCTATTGGGCCTCCAAAATGTATTCAAAATGACATCCACTTCCACCTTTATCGCCACCATTTCACTCACATGTCACATCTCCATAACCATATAACCTTTCATTAGCCACCATTTTCATAAATATATGGGTTAGGATCCTTATTTACCAAAGTTATTTATTTTTTGTGTTTAAAGTGAATTTATGATTAAAAACTAGGAAATTAACATGGTTTCATGTATCTATATATGTGGCTTGAGTTTCATGACATGTGTAGGTTATTTGGAAACTTCCAAGGCACCCTTATGTGGCCTCCAATGTTCAAATTCGAATTCCCTTCAAAGGAGATTTGGATAAAAGTCAAAGAAGGATATGTGTCCTATTTGGATTGTAACTCTATGAGGTGTCTCATCATTTCTTATTTGGATTAGAACTCTATGAGACACCTAGGGGATATGTGTCTCATTATGAGCTATTTGGTTCTAAATATATGAGATTTTAGTGGATCTCCATTAAATAGGGTAGCTTCTTATGTTTTTGTATAAATAGGAGAGCCTTTTCCTTTGAAGGCATGTGTAAATTTGGGGAAATGCTCATGTTTTGAATATAGAATTTGGATTTGGCACCATGCTAATGAGTGATGTTCACTTTGATTTGATTATGCTTGTATTTGGAGCCTCTCAACTTTCTATCCCTCATGCTTTTGGATTGGCCATCTATAATGTGTGAGATTTATTGTTTTTCATATATTAAGATTTATTGCTTTCATAGATTAAGATTTATTTATTTCATATCTTTTCCTGTGTGAGAGGTTAAGAGTGATTGTTTTTATTTTCTTTCATATCTAGAGGTTAAGAATTATTGTTTTTGCTTTCATTTCATATCATTTGTTTTTGATTATTCATTTCATAGGATCCTGATTTGATAATGCACACATGATCCCTTAGAGTAGATTTAATTTCATGCAATTTCATTTTCTAAAGAGTGGTGTTCTTTTCAATTCCCGCAAGTGTGGTAAATTAAGACTTCAATTCTTGCAATTGTGATAGATTAAGATTTCAATTCCAAACACTATACTATAATTTCCTTTGAATTGATTGTTGAACTAGAATAGGTGAATTTGGTTTATTGTTATTTGGTTTAGTAGTTATATTGATCTAAATTGGAAGTTAATTTCTAGCATATATAGTGCATGCACGCTTCGCAAGTTTTACGAAACCCCCGGGTTGACAATTAAATGATAGGCAATCACTTTGCCCCAACATTTTGGCACCGTTGCTAGGGAAGTGTGCATAGAAACTAGCTTTCAGTCTAGAGTTCATTTTTATTCTTTTTTTTTCTAGATGCATGATTAAAGCATGTAGATGCATAAATCATTTAGCTGCATATCATTTTTATAAAAATATAAAAATTTGATACTAACCATTTATGGACAAAGGATCTAGAATGCATCCCAAAGACTACATTGAAGAATGGTATCAAGAAGTGGTTACGCCACAATATTCATCAATTCTTCAAGAGATTCTTGCGGCAAATCGAAAGGTCAAGTCAATTTTGTATATCCTTACAAACAATCAAGTACATTTTTCAAATTGGGATATGAGCATTTCAAAAATTCTAATCCGTAAATGGCTTCATTGGAAGCATGAATATACTTACAAAAAAAAATTAGATAGATAGGAAAAATAAAAATAAATTTTTATAGTTTTTAGGATAAATTTGATATTTTTCTTGGTGCAGTAAGAACCACCCATCTACTAACCCTTTGTAGGAAAAAATTGCAATAAAACAAATGGTTGAGAACAAGGAGTGCAAGTGAAGATCACAAACGATAATTTAAGGTATGAGATCAAGCCTTTTCATTTTATTTTTGCAAAATTTACAGAGGGATTGATAAAATCTTAACTATGCTAACAAAATAAATCTCTCAAGTATGCTCTCCTTTCGCACTTCGTGTGACCTGAAGGATCAGAAAAAGAAATTGTTTTGTTAGTATATCATAAAAATTATTTAGCTACAGAATGCAATTCTGCAGCTAATTTATGTTTTCATGATTTAATTCAATCTGATTTTTCAAACAAAAAAAAAAATCCAAATGCATTTTTTTTATTTTTGTTTAATGAAATATATATTTGTAATTTTTTTTAAAATTTCGAAATATAACATGTATAATTTCATTTTAAAAAAAAATGAAATACAAAATCAAGCATAGTCGTTAAAAATTCATTGAGTACAAAACAAAGGCCAAATCAAACAAAAACCCCACCATTAACTCGTGAATTCAATAAGACAAGGTTAGTTACTGGTATGACAGAGAGGTACAAACATGCAAATATGAATGGCGAAATCCAGTTTTTTTTACCTGCCATAAATTGTGGTTTGCATACTTATTAAAAAAAAGTTTTTCCATAGATAAATTGTAAAACGATTTCCATCAGGGCCCTGAACTTAGGCTAAAAATGACAGCGAGTTGTTGAAAGCGAGGACGACGATGGTGAAAATAAATCCTTGAAATCCATTGTTCGAAGCAGTCTCCTGCAAAAATAAAACCAATCTAACTACACTAAAATCATAAATGGTGGGCATAATGGTTGAGCAGTGGGAAAATTAGCAGAATCTGGAGAAATTTGACAGAAATTTTGAAACCAATGTGCTTGTTGTTTTCTCGCCTTACATTTTCCAGGTTACGTAAAAAAAAATGGTTTTTACTTACTAACTTCTCCAAGAATTCCCCAAGATGATTAGGAACCAGTAGGTATAACCAACAGACCTGCAAATAAAAAAATTCAACCACAGCAATTACCTGAGCAGAGGAAATGTGTAACAACTGAAAAATGTCAATTTTTAAACGCAATTTCCAGCCAAATGAAAATGAATTCAGGAAAATTGAGACATGGATTTTTTCAGGAACAGGGCAAATTAAATAACCCAGAAACGGTTTCCTCAATTTCGCAACCGTTTGAGAGAAATCTGGAATTCTTCGGGACGTTGTTTCACTGACTACGTGAAGAAAAAATAGTTTTAATTAATGCACAGAGACAGTAATGCGACCATGTTAATGCGACCATGCAAGAATCAAATCTGATTCTTGGGATGCTATGGTGGTTTGAGGAATCAGGATTGTGATTTGTTGTCACTAAATCCATAGATTCGCTGCCACAAAAGAGAAACATGTAAAAAGGAGCTACAAAGGAGGGATTTGCCTTGAGATTGTGCTGAGGACTCTGTTTGACGATGGTGGAATAGTCTGGATTCGATCTAGCTCTTTGAGAAGGCTGTGGAACTAAAGAAAAGAAGAGCATAAGACTTATTTAGAGTGGGAGTGGATTTGCGGTTTATTTTAGTGTATCATCTTAGATTTAGAGTACCAGTTTATTCCATCATGGTCAGTGCAACATTCGTAGATATCTTGTTGGCCATACTTCTGCCTCCTTTGGGAGTCTTTCTCAAATATGAGTGCCACGTTGAATTCTGGATATGTGTGTTGTTGACACTTTTTGGGTGGTATGTTCTCACAAAGTGAAAATGGCCATTATTTGTTTGGAGCTCGGTGTCCTGTAAATCTCATAAGTAAACAGAATTGAATTTGTTTATTCACTTATGCTGCTACTGTTTCAAGCAGATCACCCACTACTCAATGCAGTTTTTTTATTGCCTTCATTTTAAGATTCATACAAAAATCATGAATGGTATTTTGTCAGAATTTTGATGTAGCTACAAATATGTAATTGAGATTGATGTTCAAGGCTCAAAATATATACAGCTTCATATCTTTTTATTTTAAAAATAAATAAATAAAATTTAATTTTTCTGAAAGAGGCATTGCAATTATCACTGGATTTTGGCTCCAGTAAACCACAACATTGTTTCTTGCTCTTTGAATTCATTTTTTGTTATTTACTGACTTAGGTTGTCTGTTCATAATTTTAGCTACAGAAACTGTGCACATTCTGCAATTGATTCCATTCTGCAGCTAAGCAGCAATTCTGCAGCTAATCGACAATTCTACAGTTGGAAAATAATTCTGCAGCTATGCATTTAACTCAATGATTTATCTGTCAAACAATGAATTCTAACCATAAATTCATGATCAACATGCCATTTCATCTGCTTACATCATCTTTCACTGAAGCATCATGTTCCCATGCCCCATTTTACATGACAATTTTCACTGTTTCATAAAAATTTCAAAACAGTCTAACTTTCTCATATGACATAGGAATTCGATGATTCAAGCATCATTGGAAATATCTCGACGAAATCTACAAAATGAGGAAGCTATTATCAGATTTTGAAACAGTAAAGAATGAAGAAGTTGCTGAAAAGAAACAACAGGTAATTTGAGACACTACTTTCGACACAGGTATAAACTCTTTTGGTTTTCTTTCACGGACTTGTTTTATAGTACCGATTCTTATTTTTTTATGTAAATGTCATTAACAGAGAAATTGATCACCTCTCTATTTTGATAACCTTACAATCCATTAGAGAAGAAGTACTAGTTTTTTGCAGCTTCTAGGAGGAAGAACAAATGACCATAAAAAGACCACATTTATTTCACAAGAAAATGAACAGAGCAGCAGCGGAGATGAAACATCAATGCATGAGCACATGCTAATGCATATTATATCTAGAAGTTGCAAGCCTTTCAGATTTCAGTGTTTCCATTGCATCCATACTCCTTCAGTCAATAAAACCTTCATCTCATTTCCTTTGCAGTCACATTGCATTTCACTTAGTTAGTCAATAAAATTCGCATCTCATATTTTCCTGCCTTGCTTTCACTAACTCATAACCCATTTTCATACAAACATTCAGCTCGCTTACATGTTGATTTGTCCTTTTACTTTCCATTCACTTGTCATTTTCCTTTCCGTTAAATAAACCTTGATCCACCGCAAAATTTTCCATTCATAGTCCTTCAAAATCATTATTTCATGCTCGCGTTAGATGATGGAGGATTCCTTAAGGCCTTCCTTCTAACAAGCCTTGGCCTATCAATATTGACACATTATCTAGGTCCAAGGCTAGAGTCCTCATTAGTACCTTGAGGCTTGTATGCCTTAATGACAGGCTCTCTCGCCAACAATCATGGGAATACATCAATGTCCCTTGATCATTGGATCTTGCAAGTGGCTCGACGTCAGCTCATTTATTTGCCCTTATCAAGATGTACTTAGGTTCCTTGGCAATCGTTGATATTAATGGCAAGTTTGCCTCGCATTGGTTAACGACATTCATCAATGGTCGGTAATCCAGTGACCTCTCTTGATGCTCGACACCGACACATTTATTCGCATGACTAGAGTTGTACCATTAGTTTGATAGCAATTTAAGACTATATCATTTCATTATTTTGCAGCAGATACAATAGATTTAGCAGTAGAAATAAAGAATCCACTTCACAACTTCATCCACTATTTATGCAACCAAGAAGCAGATGAGTTTTACATTTCATTCTATGATCCAGAAGCAGCCACACTCTTCAATTTCCATAACTCATGCACATTGAAGGTAAGTGAAGGTATGTGGTTTTCTAACTTTTAGTCATGCAATTCCTTAAAATACTAAAATTGTAACTTTAGGAAATTTCTCACTTCCTCTCTCACATTGTCATATATCTAGTTGGGGGGAAGGGACATCATTTCATATTCATATATCATACACCATCACACATTTTCATTTCATCCTAACATACTTGTCCTCATTAATTATGATTGCATTATGGCTCAAAAATTTATATGATTTGCAAATAATGTCTAAATTAAGAGCACACTATATGGCTGATTTTAAAGATGCATTCTTAAATATGTTCAATGAATCTTGCTGCAACAAGAAAAAACAAGGTATTGAAACACAAGAACCAATACCAATTAGAATTTGGTTGAAATACAAGAACCAACCAAACATGTTGCAATTCAATGTATGACAAGGAATACTTTTCAAAAATAAATAAAATTGTCAAATGCAAAGTTTAAGGACATATGATATAATCCAAGCTCATTCAAAAGCAAAGACGTTGTAAGCAAATCAAAGGAATTAATGCAATATTTGCATGAGGACATGTAATTGCTCTAGTTGGGGGGTATGTTGAGCCTCCAAAATGTCTTCAAAATGACATCCACTTTCACCTTTATCGCCACCATTTCACTCACATGCCACATCTCCATAACCATATAACCTTTTATTAGCCACCATTTTTCATAACTATATGGGTTAGGATCTTTATTTACCAAAGTTATTTATTTTATGTGTTTAAAGTGAATTTATGATTAAAAACTAGGAAATTAACATGGTTTCATGTATCTATATATGTGGCTTGAGTTCCATGACATGTGTAGGTTATTTGGAAGCTTCCAAGGCACCCTTATGTGGTCTCCAATGCTCAAATTCGAATTCCCTTCAAAAGAGATTTGGATAAAAGTCAAATAAGGATATGTGTCCTATTTGGATTGTAACTCTATGAGGTGTCTTATCATTTTTTATTTGGATTAGAACTCTATGAGACACCTAGGGGATATGTGTTTCATTATGAGCTATTTGGTTCTAACTATATGAGATTTTAGTGGATCCTCATTAAATAGGGTAGCTTCTTATGTTTTTGTATAAATAGGAGAGCCTTTTCCTTTGAAGGCATGTGTAAATTTGGGGAAATGCTCATGTTTTTAATATAGAATTTGGACTTGGCACCATGCTCATGAGTGATGTTCACTTTGATTTGGTTATGCTTGTATTTGGAGCCTCTCAACTTTCCATCCCTCATGCTTTTGGATTGGCCATCTATATAATGTGTGAGATTTATTGTTTTTCATAGATTAAGATTTATTGCTTTCATAGATTAAGATTTATTTATTTCATATCTTTTCCTGTGTGAGAGGTTAAGAGTGATTGTTTTTATTTGCTTTCATAGATTAAGATTTATTTCTTTCATATATTTTCTTATGTGAGAGGTTAAGAGTGATTGTTTTTATTTGCTTTCATAGATTAAGATTTATTTCTTTCATATCTTTTCCTGTGTGAGAGGTTAAGAGTGATTGTTTTTATTTGCTTTCATATCTAGAGGTTAAGAATTATTGATTTTTCTTTCATTTCATATCATGTTGTTTTGATTATTCATTTCATAGGATCCTGATTTGATAATTAACACATGATCCCTTAGAGTAGATTTCATTTCATGCAATTTCATTTTTGAAAGAGTGGTGTGCTTTTCAATTTCCCACAAGTGTGGTAGATTAATACTTCAATTCCTGCAAGTGTGATAGACTAAGATTTCAATTCCAAACATTGTACTATAATTTCCTTTGAATTGATTGTTGAATTAGAATAGGTGACTTTGGTTTATCGTTATTTGGTTTAGTAGTTAGATTGATCTAAATTGGAAGTTAATTTATAGCATATATAGTGCACGCACGCTTCGCAAGTTTACGAAACCCCCGGGTTGACAATTAAATGATAGGCAATCACTGTGCCCCAACACCTGCGTGTACACGTGCTTTGGCCGAGATGAACCTGCGTACAGATCTGCAAATTTTGACTCAGAACTTTGCTGCAATTTCAGACTTCAGACAAACCCAGATCATGATAGATAACAAGTAGAACAGGCGCAAAACATCAGATCTAGTCTCAAGCAATATCAGATCATTCAAGAATAAGTCATTTCAAGTCTCATGATTCCTGATCCAATTTTGAACTCAAGGTGCACATGAAAATTTCAGATCCAATCCCAAACATAACCTTGAAACATAATATATACTTCAGATAGAAGTATTCCTTAGAATATCATTGCTTGCACGCATTGGCCTAATGATCTTCTCCTCCTTATATACTCTTAGGCCTTTCTCAATACCTTGGACCAAAACCACTTAGGACCAATACCTTGGACCCAATACCTAGGGTCAATACCTTGGACCAAATGCCTCAGACCAATTACCTTGGACCAAAATACCTTGGACCAAAAACTTGGTTTTCCAACATGTACGCGCTTTTCCTCCTGTGAAAGTGTGTGTATACGTTATATGCTACTTTTGTTCTGTTAAACCACGTGTATACACACCTTGGACAAAGTGAACCAGCATATACCTTTCTTTCTTCATTCTTTGGAGTCTGATCTGTAATCCTTTGTTGTTGACCTGCTGCACTGTGAACTTTCATCTGAGTGAGTTGCCATCAAGAACAACACCTATATCATAATTCCAATAGATGGCATTCCATGAGTTGATTCTTGAGTATGCCTTGGAAGGCAGCTCGAATTTCATAGCCTAGAGTGATCGGATGGAGGCAGTGCTAGAGGAAAATGGCTTGAAGGAATTTGTTGAACAAGAAATTCCTAAGCCAACAGTTATTGATGCACAGAACTTGGCCGAGTGAAAGAAGTGTGTGGCGAAGGCAAGGTGGATAATCCTTGAGGGAGTTCAAGATCATATTGTCTCAAGTTTCCATGGAAAGGGAACCTCGCATGCTATGTGGAAAACATTGACGAACTTGTATCAGAATAGCAGTGATCAAAGGAAGTTGACCCTGACGGATAAAATTTGTAAAATCAAGATGGAGAATGGCGAGACAATTCCAAAGTACTTGACCAAGTTCACTCAATGTCGGAATGAACTTGGAAGTGTTGGAATCACAGTTGCCGAGGAGGATATGGTTAGTCTTTCTCTTCTTGGGCTCCCAAAGAGTTGGCATAGTTATTAGGACTCTGTCAATGGTCAAGAGATGTTACCAGATTGGGAATGACTATGGTTGGATTTGATGTAGGATGAGATCAGGAGGAACACCAGGGATGGCTCTTCATCAAGGACTGATGATGAAGAGAACTGTGCCTTAGCGATTAAGGTGAGGAAAGGGAAAGGTAAAATTTCCCATTCCAAATCAGATTCTTATCGTGGAGGTGAGAAGAAGCACATGATGAAAGTTAAATGCTTTCATTGTCACAAGATGGGTCACTTTGCTTAAAATTTTCCATTGAAGAAGTCTAAGGAGAATTCCTCAAGAGGAGCGGTGGGTGAGGCTTTGGCCTCCCAGTTCGAATTAGACTTTTCCCTCATTACATGCATGGTGTCTTCAATGATGGGAAGTGTCTGGTACTTAGAAAATGGAGCTTCTTTCCACATGACTAGCGACAAAGAGTTATTCAGTGAACTGGAGGAGAAAGATATCAAGATGCATATCGAGATGGGTGATGACATTAAGTATAGTGTTACTGGTGTGGGCACTATTACTTTTCAGAGGGAGCATGCCACTCCAATCCCGTTGAAGAATGTTATTCATGAACCAGGGCTAACGAAGAACTTGGTATCGGTTGCCATGCTTGAGGATAAAGGCTATGATGTGATATTTTCGAAAGGAAAGGTGTTCCTTCGACATATAGCCATGGTTCAAGTAAAGAAGATAGGGATTCGTGTTCAGAATCTCTATAAGAAAGATGTAGAGGATTGTGCTACTTTGAGTTCAAAAGTGGAAAAGATGTTGAGCCAAGACATCGACGAGTTGTGGCACAGGCGATTGGGCCACTTGCATCATGGGGCTTTGAAGATATTGCAACAAATCTCTACCGATCTTCCCAAAGGTATGCTTGAGCAAGTTGATACATGCAAGGGTTGTACCTTGGGAAAATACACCAAGTCTTCCTTTGGAGACAGAGACAGTTGAGAAGAGTCTATTCTGGAAAGATTCCATTCAGATGTGTGTGGACCATTCTCGACAACATCCACAGCCAAACACATGTATTATGTTATATTTTTTATGACTATTCTCATAGATGCTGGGTATTTTTTATGAAGAAAAAGGATCAAACTTTCACAAAGTTTTGTGAGTTCAAAGCATTGGTAGAGAAAGAGTCTAGAAAGAAGGTTAAATATCTACGGAGTGATAACAGTGGTGAGTATGTATCCAATGAGTTTAAGAACTTTTGTGCAGCAGAAGGGATTAAACGAGAGTTGACAACACCCCATAACCCTCAACAGAATGGGGTTTCCGAGAGGAAGAATAGGAGCATAATAGGGGCAGCAAGGGCGATGTCACATGTTCAGTGCCTACCACTACACTTGTGGGCTGAGGCATGGAACACAACGGTTTATGTTCATAACCATAGCCCACATCGGATACTTGAGATGAAGACACCATAGGAGGATTATTCTGGTAAGAGGCCAGATGCTGGTCACTTTAGGATTTTTGGGTCATTGGTTTATGGTCATGTGACCAAAGATGCACGGAAG
Organism: Pinus tabuliformis; assembly: GCA_031772625.1. NCBI lineage: Eukaryota > Viridiplantae > Streptophyta > Pinopsida > Pinales > Pinaceae > Pinus > Pinus tabuliformis. The sequence continues at coordinate 277,226,154 of CM062806.1, read as the reverse complement.
AAGCTTGAGCCAACAACAGAGTTGGGGATATTTTTGGGGTACACTGATACACCCCAAAACTATCAGGTGTACATGCCGACAAGTCAGATGAAAGTGGTTCGTAGGGATATCAGGTTCGATGAGGAGAAGGCCATGTGAGTATCCCTTGAGAGGGAGCTTGAGCTACATGTGGATGAGGAGCTTTTAGCTCCTAAGGTTGAGGGGCCACATATTGATGTGGAACAACCACATATAGAGGTTCAAAGAGTGGATACATCCACTCAGGCAAAGTCTTCCAGAGAGGGAAGAAAGCACACTAGAGAGGCTGACAGATTGTTGGATGATGCACAGGAGAATGTGGGAGCACCCTCTTCTTAGCGCAGATAGAGGAGGTCACTAGAGGGGTACACTGGATACATGGAAATTATGGGTGCATGTGTTGTGACAGAGTCATCTTCCTTTCAAGAAGCAGTGCAACAACCGATTTGGGTTGATGCGATGATGGAGGAGTATGACTCCATAGTTCGAAACAGTGTTTAGGATGTGGTCCCGAGACCAGAGGACAAGTCAGTTGTGAGCTCCCGTTGGTTTTACAAGGTAAAACAAGCTTCATATGGTAGCGTGGAAAAGCGTAAGGCCAGATTTATGGCCCGTGGGTTTTCATAGGTAGAGGGAATTGACTATGATGAGACCTTTGCTCCTGTTGCAAGGTACTCGTCAATCAGATCTATTTTGGAATTATCAGCAAAGATGGGTTGGAAGATCCATCAGATGGATGTGAAGACTGCCTTCCTCAAAGGCATGATTGAGGAAGAGGTGTACATAGAGTAGCTCGAAGGTTTTGAAACCTTGGACTATGAGTCGCATGTGTGCCGACTCAAGAGAGAGTTGTATGGGTTGAAGTAAGCACCCCGTGCTTGGTACACCAGGACATATAGCTACTTCACTAGGTTGGGCTTCACGAAGAGTGAAGCGGATGCAAACTTGTATCACATAGTGGTGGAAGGTAAGTTGTTGATCAGTGTACTTTATGTAGATGATCTTGTACTGACATGTGATGAGAATCTCGTCAAATATTGCAAGGAGGACCTTGCAAGAGAGTTTGAGATAAAGGACATGGGGTTCATGCATTACTTTCTTGGCATGGAGGTATGGAAGGGAGTTGGGGAGTTGTTTGTATCTCAGGGAAAGTATGCCAACGAGATACTCGGGAGATTCTACATGGAGAGCAGTAAACCCATGGAGACTCCTCTAGCTGGTAACTGGAGGAAGGAGGATGCTACTTCAGGGAAAGTATTGGAAGCTATTGTTTATAGGTAGCTTGTGGGTTCACTCATGTACTTGGTGAACACATGACCGTATATGTGCTACGCTGTTAGGTCCCTATAATACTAGTGATTCCCCCATTACTATTGTCATTGTATCCCTTATTTTTATTTTGTGTCCCTATTGTTATTATTGTGCCTCATAGAAGCCCACTATTGTTATTATTGCACCCTTATATTATTATTGTTATGTTGACTTTGATTATATTGTGACCCCTTAGACTCCTATATATAGAAATGAGGTTTTGTCATTTGTATCATCCAAGAATTGTTCATTTGTGTAATGTAAAGGAGGTTGTCCCCTCAAAGAGGTTGATTTTGAAGTCACTGATCTATCTTTTCTTCTATTTTGTGAGCTGGTTACATAACATTTGGTATCAGTGCCTTGGATTCTAGGGTTTCCTTGCTCCAAACAGGTCAACGCGAAATTTTCACTATAACTTCTTTTATATGATGTTTCAGAAGCTGAAATTAAAACCCATTTGAGAAGAAATCTCAGTGAATCTTGGGTCCAAATTTTTGATCTTTTATCACTACGGTTTCATATATAGGATCCAAGGAAGTTAGGGTTTTTGCAGGCTCCCAAATTATATCTCAAACAGGGGACCTGGGGAAAATTAGCATAAATTTCTTTCTGAGCATCATATTGAAATTTTGTAAAACGTTAAAGAAATAGGACTGCTTGTAGTGTTGTTTGTATCGGTTTCAGGCCCTAAGGTCAACACAGTGACACGTGGCACTTCGTACAAGTTCTCTCTACTGAACCAGTCTATAATCAGGTCATCATGGGAGATTTGGCATAACTATTTCTTGGAGAATCCAATATTTGTTGTACTTGTGGGGTTGGAAAGAGGACTCAGAGCTCTACCATAGGACACAATTTCAAACCTTTAAGATATGAAATTACAGAGTTACAACAGATTCAATATCGAGATCCTACAAAGTGAAAAAATGTGTGTAGTTTCTTTAAATTTTGCATAAGTTTGGTTTGAAAAATTAGTTTGAAGGAATTCAAAGGGAATAGTGAAGAATAAGTATCATTAATTGATTCCCTGAAGAAATAAAATGGAAACACCTAGTAAGCAACCTGAAATCTCTAGCATGACTCATGAAGAAGAGGAAGAAATGCAACATGATATATCAAAAATAGGAGACCAAGTGCAACAAGATTCACTATCACAAAAAGTAACAGAAGCTAAGATGGATGGTTTTAAAGAAAGGCATGGAAGTTAAGATGGATGGTTTAAAGAAAGGCGTGTAAGCTAAGATGAATGATGTGGAAGCCAAGATGGATGGCATAGAAGAAAAACTTAAAGGCAACATGGAATATTTGAAGACAAATTTGATAAAGTTGTTATAATAAATGCTTACTAATGGCGAAAGGGGAGTAAAGGAAACTCATGATGAGAATAAAATAAATGTTAATTATGATTTCATAGACTCTAACATTGGATTGAAGATCCACCATTTTCCAAAGATTAATATGAGGAAGTTTGATGGAAAGGATCTCGTAACATGGATACTACAGATGGAGCAATATTTCGATCTCCATAATGTGAAAAACAAGCAAAAGGTACGCATTGCAACTTTATATTTGGAACAAAATCAGTTTGTATGGTATCGATGGCTTTTCTCTCATAAACAAATTGTCACTTGGAATTTTTTACTGAAAAAATGATAGCACATTATGAGGATACAAAAAGCAACACTTTTTTTAGCCAATTGATAAATCTCAAACAAAAGGGTTCAATGATGGAGCTCATTGAGGACTTCCAAAAATTGAATATAAGGGTAAAATATATTCCAGAGGAGAATATGATTGATCTGTTCATGGGGACTTTAAAGGATAACATCCAACATGAGGTTCGCCTTTGGGAACCTGATTCATTGGAGAAGGCATTCAGGTTGGCAAGAAAATGGAAAACAAAATTATGGCAACAAGGAAGCCTACCACTCACAACTATAAAGATGGAAGTGTTTTTGTCCCTAGCCTTCCACAACCTAGAAGGTTGACACCACAAAAACTGGAAGAAAAAATAGCAAAAGGGTTTTGTTAGAGTTGTGATAGAAAATACACTAAAGCTCATATGTGTGTTGAGAAGAAATTATTTTACATAGATTGTGAAGAGGAGGAAGGGAAGGAACAAGAAACATCAAAAGAAGAGGATATACACTAGGAACAAACCCTAAAGAAAGAGGAAATGAATCTGAAAAATATCTTGTAATGCATTGGCCGAAATTACCACTCCTCAAACTATCAAGATAGAAGGACACATCAAGAAGAAAAAGCTAATAATGTTGATTGGTTTGGGTAGTACCCATAATTTTATTCATTGTAAGATAGCCAAGGAATTGAATTGCTTTCTATATCCAGGACCAGAGTGTCAAGTGATGGTTGTAAGTGGACGAACCATAAATTTCTCTGGAAAGTTCCATAATATCAAGCTATCCATGAGAGAACATGTATTGAATAGCCCAATGCTTTCCATTCCAATGGGTGGTGTTGTTGTACTAGGAGTCCAATGGCTACAATCCTTGGGTACAATAGTTTTTAATTTGCAAGAAATTTTCATGAAATGTTGTTCGGAAGGAAAGGAATTTGAACTAAGGGTTATCATAGGGAAACCAAGAAAGATAATCAACTCTAACAGAATTAAAAATCTTCTAAAGAAATAACAACGAGGCGTAATTGCACAATTATGTTCGCTAGAGGTTCCCACATCGAAATAATCTATTTCTCCAGATATCTAAAAAGTCTTGGACAATTATTCCAAGGTATTTGAGACTTGTAAAGGCCTCCCACCTATTCGTGATCATGATCATGTTATTCATTTGATTCCAGGAAGTTTTCCTCCAAACATCAGGCCTTACAGATATCCCTATTCCCAAAAGAGTGAAATTGAACGTATGGTTGCAGAAATGTTGGAGGCTGGTATAATTCAACCTAGTCAAAGTTCTTTCTCTACTCCAGTAGTATTGGTGCACAAGAAGGATGGATCATGGTGCATGTGTCTGGATTATAGGGAGCTCAACAAGATCACTATTAAAGATAAATTTCCCATTCCAGTCATTGATGAATTATTGGATGAATTGCATGGATCAATTTACTTAACCAAGTTGGATCTTCATTTAAGATATCATCAAATCAGAATGAAGACTAAAGACATTCTGAAAACAACATTTAGAACTCTTGACGGTCATTATGAATTTTTGGTCATGCCTTTTGGCCTTACCAATGCACCTTCTACATTTCATGGTTTGATGAATTTGATTTTCAAATCCTTCCTTAGAAAATTTGTGTTAGTATTTTTTGAGGATATACTAATCTACAACAAGTCTTGGAAGGATCATGTTCAACATGTTGATAGGGTGCTCAAACTATTGGAGGAGAAACAATTATATGCAAAAATCTCCAAATGTTTCTTTGGAGTACAAGAGGTGGAATATCTAGGCCATATTGTATCTCATGAAGGTGTTAAGGTATACCCTAGCAAAATTAAATCCATTAAGGAATGGAAAATCCCCACATCCATAAAGCATCTGCAAGGATTTCTTGGGTTGACATGGTATTATCGCAAGTTTGTTAAGAATTATGGGAGAATAGCAACACCTCTAACAACATTATTGAAGAAAGATACATTTTCAAGGACTCAAGAACCAACAAAGGCCTTTGAACATCTTAAAGAGGTAAAGTGCCAAGCACCAATCTTAGCTACGCCATACTTCACAAAAACCTTTATTGTGGAATGTGATGCCTCTAGAAATGGAATTGGTGTTGTTTTAATGCATATGAAGAAAGATCCATTGCTTTCAAAAGTCATCAAATCAAAGGAAAGTATATACACAAAGCTATTTATGAGAAGGAAATGTTGGAAATGCTACATGCACTTAATAAATGACGACCCTACCTAATGGGAAGACACTTCAAGGTAAAAACAGATCAAGATAGTCTTACATACTTTTTAGAACAAAGATTATCTTCAAAAGAACAGCAAAAATGGGTCACAAAGATGTTGGGTTATGACTTTGAAATAATCTACAAAAAAGGGAAGAAAAATGTTGTGGCAGATGCATTCTCAAGAAAGGATGAGGATGTGGAAGCATTTCTTTGCGCCATTTCTATTATCCAACCAGATTGGATAAATGAAGCAAGGGATGAATGGAAGAACGGTGAAGAAGTGTGGGTACTCATTCAAAAGTTACAACAAGATCCTAGTACATATGATACATTTAGCTGTAAAAATGATTCGTTATGGTACAAAGATCGTATATACCTTTGTAAGAATTCCCAACTCAAACAAAATATTCTTATGGAATTGCACACCTCTCCCTTAGGAGGGCACTTCAGATTTTTAAAAACTTACCACAGGGTTAAGAAGGAATTTTTTTGGGATGGCCTTAAATCGGATATTCAAAAGTCTATGGTGGAATGTTTGGTTTTCCAACAAAATAAATTTGAAACAATTAAGACCCCAGGCCTATCACAACCTTTATCTATTCCAAGCCAACGTTGGGAATAAGTTTCAATGGATTTTATCATAGGTTTACCCAAGTTCGAAGGAAAGAGTGTCATCATGGTGGTAGTTGACAAACTTACCAAGTATGCACACTTTTGTGCATTATCTCATCCATTTAAAGCCTATACAATTTCCACTGCATTTATGGAAACAATTCAAAAGCTACATGGAAACCCAAAGATTATTGTAAGAAACAAATATCCCATTTTCACTAGAAATTTTTGGACAAAATTATTTTCTTGTCTTAGTACTCAGTTAGGTCATAGCTCATCTTATCATCCTCAATCTAATGGGCAAATTGATATAGGAAAGAAATGTTTGGAAGGATATATTCGTTTCTTTGTATCTGATAAACAGACACAATGGGTCAAATGGTTGCCTCTAGCTGAATGGTGGTATAACACTTCCTTCCATACTGCAGCAAAAATGACCCCATTTATGATAGTTTATGGATATCATCCACCATCCATCACATCATATTTAAGAGAAAATTACAAGGTTCAAGCAGTGGAAGATGACATCGAGCATCAACAACAAGTTCTCCAACTCTTGAAGGATAACCTCACTTTGACGCAAAATAGAATGAAACACCATGCAAATCAACATTGGAGTGAAATAAGTTTTTATGTAGGTGACTGGGTATTCCTACGGCTACAAACATATAAACAAATTCCCCTCAAGCAAGCTAAGAAGGATAATAAATTATCAACAAAGTATTATGGTTCGTAAAAGGTGTTGCAAAAGATTGGTATTATGGCATACAAATTGGAGCTTCATGCATCTTCCCGAGTGCACCCTATTTTCCATGTTTCATGCTTAAAGAAGGTTATAGGTGACAAGCTCCGAGTTCAAACAATATTTCCAGAATTTGATGAGGAAGGAAAAATCATATTGGAACCTGAAGTAGTCATAGAAACAAGAACTCGACAGCTACAGAATCGATCAATTTCGGAGTATCTCATCAAGTGGAAGAACTTGCCCGCTGAAGATTCCACATGGGAGGATGAGAATTTTATACAGAAGCATCCAAAACTACTCAAGCATTGAGAACAACACTTTTATGAAGGAGAGGGGCATGTTAGGTCCCTATTACTAGTGATTCCCCCATTACTATTGTCATTGTAGCCCTTATTTTTATTGTTGCGCCCCTATTGTCCCCATATTGTTATTATTGTGCCCCACAGAATCCCACTATTTTTATTATTGTGCCCTTATATTATTATTGTTATGTTGGATTTGATTATATTGTGACCCCTTAGACTCCTATATATAGAAAGGAAGTTTTGTCATTTGTATCATCCAATAATTGTTCATTTGTGTAATGTAAAGGAGGTTTCCCCATTGAAGAGTATGATTTTGAAGTTATTGATATATCTTTTCTTCTATTTTGTGAGCTGGTTACATAACATATGCAGTTAATTAGCTTATTCAAGCAATGGTTATGCCTACCACGCTGTATTGGAAGGAGGAAAAGCATGTATTGAGATACCTCAGAGGCACTACTCAGTTTGGGTTATGGTACAGACGGATAGAGGGAGTGAAGCTTCAAGGCTTCACCGATGCATATTGGGCAGGGAGTCCATCCAACAGGAAGAGCACATTAGGAGGGATCTTTAATATTGGGTCAACGACAGTTTCTTGGTACAACAAGAAACAGGGATCGGTTACACTCATCTCAGCAGAGGCAAAGTACATGGCTGCAAGTCAGGCAACATGTGAGGCTATCTGGATGAGGAAGATCCTAATTGGTGTGTTTGGTTAGCAGATGGATCCGACAATGATTTATTGTGATAATTAGAGTTGCATCAAACTCTCTAAAAATCCAGTATTTCATGATCGGTCCAAGTATATTGATATATGGTATTATCATCTCCGATATTTTGTATTGAGGCAGATAATTTTGTTTAAGATTGCATTCCCACAGAGGAGCAAGATGCTAACATCTTGACAAAGTCATTGTCAAGATGTAAATTCAAGTTTCACAGAAACAGGATCGGGGTAGTTGATAATCCCTTTCTTGTTGAGAAATGGCAATAAGAAATTCCAGTTTAATTTTTCCTTGAATTAAACTATGAATTAAATTCAAATTCTATTCTCATAGCAACTTAAAATAGTTAAATTAAGTTTATTAAACTTACTCAACTTAGGAAATTCGAGTTGGAATTATTTTTGAAGTCATGTATATGTTCTCCCTACTTTGTAGGAGTCTAGTGTGAGTTAATTGTGAGTTGTAAAATAGAAGTCTTAGTTTCATGAGTCAGTTCAGTTAAATTAGTTCTCAAACTGATTGAGAGAACTAATAGTGAGTTAACAGTCAGTGTTGACACTAATGAACTCCACTAGTGCTACTCTAGTTAACTGAATATGTACTCATCAGAAACTCATGCATGTCGATTCTGAGAAAGACCCGGTTGAGACTAGAGTGCAGGGACAGTGCACTATTTGTTTTAGATTGTACTGACTTGCATTGATAGTGCATGCATTTAGGGACTGATCCTTGAGGGATTCTGCTATTTTTAGAGGCTTTATTTCCCTTTAAATACAAGTTATCCTTCATAGGAATTACACATTGGAATAGAGACTTGGATAGCTTGTGAAGAGGCTAAGATTTGGCCTTGATCTTGCTTATGAGTTGGATACTGAATTTGCTGAGTGCTAGGATTGTTCCAGAGAGAAAAATCATTGTAATTTCATCTTGATTTTCCATATTAATACAAAACAGATAGTGGGGTTTTAAGTTGTGGCTTTTCCCGTATATTTATTGTGTTATGTGCCTTTGATTCTCTTCCTCTATTAATTATTGTTTACTCGATGTTGATGGGCTTCCGTTGTAAAGAGTAGAAATAGATTCTTTGTCTCTTGCTTTGGAAAATTGCATTAGCTTGTGAATCTATAAGATTTTCTATAGACAACAGTGCATAAAGGCAGAGTCAACAGGAGCGCAGAGTTTTTAGTCGACAGAGGCAATAGTAGTCAGACACTTTGATGTTAGAGGCATCATTCCAAAGTTTTAGGATCGGGATCGAGTTGAATTCATTTCTTTTTGAGAGGGAGTGTTGAAAATAACAACAAGAAATGATAAAAATATAATCCAGAAATTCCAGTTTAATTTGTCCTTGAATTAAACTGAGAATTAAAATCAAATTCTATTCTCATAGCAATCCGTAAATAGTTAATTAAGTTTAATTAGCTTAATTAGATTAGGAATTTCAAGTTGGAAGTCTTTCTGAAGTCATGTATATGTTCTCCCTATATGATAGGGGTCCAAGATGAGTTATGTATGAGTGGTAATTAGTTAACTCATTTTACTGACTTAAGTCCAATTAAATTAGTTCCAAATTGTTTAAGGAACTAACAGTGAGTTAATAGTCAGCTGATACATTAGTGCACTCAACTAGTGCTACTCTAGTTAACTAAATATTCCCTCACAGAAACTCATGCATGTCGATTCTGAGAAAGACCCAGTTGAGACTAGAGTGCAGGGATAGTGTACTATTTGTTGTATAATTTTCTGAGTTGTACAGATGGTGCATGCAATTATGAACTGGACCTAATTTTGGATTGTGCAGTTATGGATGAGGAATTTCCCTTTAAATATGGGCTAATTCTCTCAGGAATTCTGCAAAGAATTAAAATCTTGGAGGCTTGGAAATTTGGCTAAGTATTGGCCAAAGGAAGTCATCAGGCAAAGGAAATAGGAGGCTTGGAGAGTAGAGAAGATGCCTGGATTTGGCTTGAGCTTGCTTGTGAGTTGGGATATTGATTTTACTGAGTGTTGGGATTGTTCTTGTTAGAACAAGCATTGTATTATCATCTTAGATTTCTTATTAATGCAATACAGATAGTGGGGTTTTGAGTTGTGGCTTTCCCTGGATATTTATTGTGTTATGTGCCTTTGATTCTCTTCCTCTATTGATTATTGTTTGCTCGATATTTATGGGCTTTCGCTATAAAGAGTAGAAGTAGATTCTTGTCTCTTGTTTTAGTGGATTACATTAGCTTGTGAATCTACATGATTTTCTACACTTGGATTGTAAAAATCAAATATGGATGGGAGATTTTTTTTTTTTGAAAAAATCTTTGTACACTTGCCAAAATAATAGGGTTTAGTTTGGATGTACAACCACGGAGACAGGTACCCCATGATGATAGTAACCTGTAAGAAGGTGTAATGTACCTGCTGAGGGTGGGGGCCCCATTGGTTGGTCTCTGTGTTGGGTGGGTGGGTGACGTGGTACAAATGGGCTCCGTCATGCAAATGAACAATAGGCCAAATGTAGGGTGCGAATGTGCATCCGTTAGTATTTGTATGGGGGCCCGTGAGAATGGGGTGAATGCGTAAATGAATGTTGCATAATGAGGCTAAAATTTCAAATATGTACGTGAGATTCCCCCAGGCTAAAGTGAGTGGTCATGGCTCCTTTGTGTGAAGAAGGATCAACAATGACGAAGGGAGCCTTGCGGGGGTTTCTATCGACCGACGTGAATTCTTATCATGTACAAGTGTGATATGGTCATAAAAATGGTTGAGATGTTGGACCTTATGGAGAGTTTTGGAGAAATGATGTCAGGATATGAAAATATTTTTTGGGGAATCCTATCATGCCGAATGGAGAATGATACCTGCTCTTTTTCGCTTATCGAGGAAATGGTTGAAATTGACCATGTGTGATATTCCTGCAATTGATACAACAAAAACCTGAAGTGAAAGAATCATTCAAGACATAAATATGTAATGAATGTTATGGACTTAGAGAGATGGAGAAGTACCAAACATGTGTGGTAGCTCTAAAAAATGACTTTTGGTGTTTTCAGGAATGGAGGGTTCCATGATGAAGATGTTGTGGGACTGACCCTCGTGTCTCTTTTGATTTTTTCAATGGAGATCCTAGGATTATGAAATGTTCCCCCAAAGATGGAAAATAGGGAAATATATAGGTTTGTTGGGCCCAAATATCAATAATTTTCATTGTTGAGTCGTGGAGGTTAGAGAGCTTTCCTGGATCATTTCTTGTCATTGCAGTTAGCCTATGTACCCAGGATTCATGTCATCACAAACAGGTAGGAGCCTGAGCCCATACCTATGTAATTTTCAGTCTGGTAGATTAAGTATGCCATACAGGGGTCCCCTGAATGGCTTTTTGAGTCCATTTTTGAGGATCGCACAGGCGACTCTACTTGAGCCACACGGTCTTCACGCATAACATGATTTATGCGCGAAGACCCCGCGTATAATGAATACTCAGACCCGCGCTGCATGCATTTGAGTTAGGAGATTACGTGGCGAGACATATCTGGGGTTCGTTGCATCTTTCTAAAGAGAATGCGCGCTAGGTGTGCACCTGTATGGGATACATGTGCGTGCATCATGTGTTGTTCTGAGGAACAGGTGCATGCACCGTGTGCCTATTTAGGAACTAGGCGCCCACACCGTGTGCCTGTTTAGGAAACAGGCACGCGCATCATGTTCCTGTTTAGGAAACAGGTGCGCGGTGGGCAAAAAATGTGTTTTTCCCCATTCTAGTTTTTGGAGGACCTGAGGGGTTCTCCTTTCTGATTTGTGGCATCCTTGGTGGCAGGATGATCTGGAGAGAGTGAGACTGGGATCCTCTCTAAAATTCTATGACGCAGGATGCTGGTGCGAGGCAGCAACTCATGCTGTGGGGGTTACTGAAGTTTCTTCACAACCCATTGATGAGGTCACAAGACAGGTTCCTGTGATACTTGGTCAATTGTTGGGATGCAGACCGCCCATTGACAGTTATCTATCATACAGACCTCCCGATCATGGCGGAGGTTGACATCTATTTTGTTACTTTTTTTATGCCACGATGGGAGGTTCTAATTCCTTATCCCCTTCTAGGAGGTGATGTTGGCATGAGGGTTTGGGCTGAGCGGCACTGTGGTCCATACCCTATCTCAGATGGTTACGTGAGGATCGCAATAGTGGAGGATCTAGCTGAGCGAGAAACACTATATTTGATTATTAGACTCGTGGGGTCGGCGTCCCCCTACTGGTGCTCGGGGTTGTACATCTCAGTTTTGTAGCGACTTCGGGGGCGGGGGGGTTATTTTTTGATTGGGCTTGACTAGTGCAGAATGGGATAGTGTCGCAACTTACCTAGGTTCAGCGATTGACGTTGAAGAGTTTTTGTTACGGGAGTGTGCTATGCAACATACTTTATGAAAGGGTGGTGATGCTTTTCCCTGTACTTGCAGTACCAGTTGGGCTACCTTGGGAGCCTCACATGCGCCATTGGGGAAGAGTGATGCCTCGGGAGGGAGGAGGAGAGGTGGGTCGGTATTGGACCGACGTGGTATGACATTGGTTCGAGTTGAACCCCCAGCTGATATTAGACTATCCGTAACATGGGGTTGACTTCCGAGGAGATCTGGGGATGAGGTTCCCGCCAGGTGTTGCCTGGGGGCAATTAGGTATATGATTGTTATTTTTGCATTTGTATACATATGTGTTTTTTCATGTATTTATGATTTGCAATGATATTGACAATATGATTTGTTTACTTGCAGATTCGGGACCACGAGGGCGTCCCTTGGCCTTCCTGGTTGGCCATGACCCAAGACACATGGGAGTTGCAGGGGATGCACCTGTTCCTCAGAGACCCTAGGTACCGAGGCCTCTGATTTCTCCTCTAGAGAAACCGGGACATCAGCGTCGGATGGATATTGGTGGGCCTTTGAGAGAGGGGGCTATGGTTACAGATATTCTGGTCGCATGATTTGAGGAGGCTGAGGCGCGATGAGATGCTACGGAGGCGGAGTTACAGTGGTACTGTGACTCCTAGAGACGAGTGGAGAGCTTGATTGGATGTGTGCCCGTTGAGGGATGGGCTCACCTTCCAGAGGATGTGGTTGAGATGATGATGTCCCAGGAGCGGGAGCATCGAACGAATTTGCATCGTATTACTATGGGGGAGGCTACAGCTAGTCCCATTTTGGATGCTGATGCACAGACAACGCCACTAAGGCCCTAGGGAGGTTGGCTATGTACCTTTGTTTTTGGTTGAGATGATGTATGTACCAAGGAAAGCAACCATTTTATGACGATGCCCCCTTGTATTTTTTGATGACTAATCATTCTTGGCCTTGGGTGAGTGATTTTGGTTCCTATATATATTTTTTGATGTATATACGAGGCATTATTTGGCAAATCTCATGGTGTGATATGTGTGTCCATACTTGTTGGTGTATTTCTACATTTATGTTTACAAATGTATCTTGTGTTTGATGTTTCTACATATCTTGATGGTTATATATGTGTGATGCATGTCAGTCTAGGATTTGATTAGCGATGCGATCAGCTACATGATTTTGATCTCTAGGTATATATGTAAATGTGATTTGATCAAAATGTCTAGCTAACCTTTGTGCATGCATATAGTTGTGAAAAAGGAATGAATCAAGGACTTGGAATGTCCTATTTAACTGTGACACTATGAGCTAGGAATCAAGGAATACATGCAGGTGAAATATGACTAGGTGGTGGGCATCGGCTAGGAGGCCTATGACGACATCATATTCTGCTTGATCATTGGTGGCTGACCCATTACATAGCCCATTGAAGAGACAAGGTGCTCGGTCAGGAGAGTATAGGGCCCATGCTGCGGTAGCGAGATTTTGCGACCATCGAGATGCACCATTAGTGAATCCGTTGTGATAAGCTAGTGGAAGATCCATCTATTTACATGACAGGAGAGAGCGATTTTTAGAATACATCTATGTGTTGAGAAATGGAAACAAGAAATTCCAGTTTAATTTTTCCTTGAATTAAACTATGAATTAAAATAGAATTCTTTTCTCATAGCAATTTGAAAATAATTAATTAAGTTTAATAAACTTAATTAATTTAGGAAATTTGAAATGGAAGTCTTTTAGAAGACATGTATATGTTCTCCCTAACTTATAGGAGTTAAGGATGAGTTATGAATGAGTTGTAATTAGTTAACTCAGTTTATTGAGTTAAGTCCAGTTAAATTAGTTTCAATCAGTTTCAGGAACTAATAGTGAGTAAACAGTCAGTTGGGACACTAGTGACCTAATTAGTGCTACACTAGTTAACTGAAGATTCCACCATCAGAAACTCATGCATGTTGATTTTGAGAAAGAATCAGTTGAGACTAGAGTGCAGGGATAGTGTACTATTTATTTTATATTTTTCTGAGTTGCCATGATAGTGCATGCAATCAGGAACTGATCCTCGAGGGATTTCGCTATTTTTAGAGGTTTTATTTCCCTTTAAATACAAGCTATCCTTCATAGGAATTACACATTGGAATAGACACTTGGAGAGCTTGTGAATTGGCTAAGATTTGGCCTTGAGCTTTCTTATGAGTTGGAGACTGAATTTGCTGAGTGATGGGATTGTTCTAGAGAGAACAAGCATTGTAATTTCATCTTGATTTTCTTGATTAATACAAAATAGATAGTGGGGTTTTGAGGTGTGGCTTTCCATGGATATTTATTGTGTTATATGCCTTTGATTACCTTCCTCTATTGATTATTGTTTGCTAGATGTTTATGGGCTTCTGTTGTAAAGAGTAGAAGTATATTCTTGTCTCTTGTTTTAGTAGATTACATGAGCTAGTGAATCTACAGGATTTTCTACATGGTATCGGAGCAAGATTGTTTTTTGGGCCGAGAGATTGCAGAAAATTTCTGAGAATTTTTGTGCAACATTTTCAGAAAAAAATTTCATATTTGGATTCCTTTGGAAAATATACCCAAATTCAAAAAAAAAAATCGGCCGAATCGAATTTCAGATGAGGGAGATATCACTGATTTAAAATCAACTATCTAGAGGAGATTTCGAAGTTTTGAGTTTCTGGGTTATAGGTGAAAGTCAAATTTGCACACATACATCAAGGTCGGCAGGTGGAATTCCATGGGTTGAGGCTTTAGTATGCCTTGGAAGGTAGCTCAAATTTTATAGCCTGGAGGGACAAGATGGAGGTTGTGATAGAAGATAATGGCTTGAAGGAATTCATTGATCAAGAAGTCCCCAAGCCAGCAACTACGGATGCACAGAACTTGGTCAAATGGAAGAAGTGTGTGGCAAAGGCAAGGCAGATAATCCTTGAGGGAGTTTGAAACCACATTGTCTCGAGTCTCCATGGCAAAGAAACTCTGCATGCTATGTGGAAAACATTGACAGACTTGTATCAGAATAGTAGTGATCAAAGGAAGTTGGCACTGAAGGATAAACTTCATAAAATCAAGATGAAGAAAGGTAAGACGATTCCAAAGTACTTGACCAAGTTCACTCAATGTCGGGATGAACTTGGAAGTGTTGGAATCATAGTTTCTGAGGAGGATATGGTGAGCCTTTCTCTTCTTGGAATCCTAAAGAGTTGGCATAGTTATCAAGACTCTGTCAATGGTCGGGAGAAGCTGCCAGATTGGGAATGACTATGGTCAGATTTGATGTAGGATGAGATCAGGAGGAACACCAAGGATGGCTCTTCATCAAAGACTGATGATGAAGAGAATTGTGCCTTAGCAATTAAGGCAAGGAAGGGTAAAGGTAAAATTTCTTGTTCCAAATCAGATTCTTATCATGGAGGGAAGAAGGACATGAGGAAAGTTAAATGCTTTCATTGTCATAAGATGGGTCACTTTGCTACAAATTATCCATTGAAGAAGTCCAAGGAGAAGTCGCCAGGAGGAGCAATGGGTGAGGCTTTGGCCTCCCAATTCGAATTGGACTTTTCCCTCATTGCATGCATGCTGTCTTCAATGAGTGGATGTGTCTGGTACTTAGACAGTGGAGCTTCTTTCCACATGACTGGAGAAAACGTGTTATTCAGTGAACTGGAGGAGAAAGATCTTAAGATGAATATTGAGATGGCTGAGGACTTTAAGTATAGTGTTACTAGTGTGGGCACTATTACTTTTCAAAGGGAGCATGTAGCTCCACTCACCTTGAAGAATGTTATGCATGTACCCAGATTGATGAAGAATTTGGTATCCATTGCCATGCTTGAGGATAGAGGTTATGATGTGATATTTTTGAAAGGAAATGCGTTCCTTTGACACATATCTACAGGTCAAGTAAAGAAGATAGGGATTCAAGTTCATAATCTCTATAAGATAGAGGTAGAGGATTTTGTTGCTTTGAGTTCAAAAGTAGAAAAGGTGTTGAGCTGAGACGTCGGCGAGTTGTGGCACGGGTGATTGGGCCACTTGCATCATGGGGCTTTGAAGATATTGCAGCAAATCTCTACCAGTCTTCCCAAAGGTATGCTTGAGGAAGTTGATACATGCAAGGGTTTTACTTTAGGAAAATGCAACAAGTCTTCCTTTGGGGATAGATACAGTCGAGCAGAGTCTATTCGGGAGAGAGTCCATTCATATGTCTGTGGACCATTCTCGACAGTATCCACCGCCAAAAATAGGTATTATGTTATATTTGTAGATGATGATTCTCGTAAATGTTGGATATTTTTCATGCAGAGAAAGGATCAGACATTCACAAAGTTTTGTGAATTCAAGCATTGGTCAAGAAAGAGTCAGGAAAGAAGGTTAAATCTATATGGAGTGATAGCAGTGGAGAATATGTCTCCAATGAGTTTAAGAACATTTGTGCAGCAAAAGGGATTAAACGAGAGTTGATGGCACCTCATAACCCTCAACAGAATGGGGTTTCCAAGAGGAAGAACATGAGCATAGTAGGGGCACCAAGGGCGATGTTGCATGATCATCTCCTACCACTACACTTGTGGGCTGAGGCATGCAACACAATGGTTTATGTTTAGAACCGTAGCCCACATCGGATACTTGAGAGTAAAACACCAAAGGAAGCTTATTCTGGTAAGAGGCCAGATGTTGGTCACTTCAAGATTTTTGGGTCATTAGTTTATTGCCATGTGACCAAAGATGCACAGAAGAAGCTTGAGCTAACAACAGAGTTGGGGATATTTGTGGGGTACATTGATACTCCCCACAACTATCAGGTGTACATGAAAACTAGTTGGATGATAGATAGCTACTTCACTGGGTTGGGATTCACAAAGAGTGAAGCAGATGCGAACCTATATCAGATAGTGGTGGAAGGTAATCTTTTAATCGTTGTACTTTATGTAGATGATCTCATACTGAGAGGTGACGAGAAGGTCATCAAATCTTTCAAGGAGGATCTTGCAAGAGAGTTTGACATGAAGGACATGGGTCTCATGCATTACTTTCTTGGCATGGAGGTATTGCAGGGAGATGGGGAGTTGTTTGTTTCTCAAGGCAAGTATGCCAATGAGATACTCTGGCGATTCCACATGGAGAGCAGTAAACCCATAGAGACTCCTCTAGTTGGTAACTGGACGAAGGAGGATGCTACTTCAGGAGAAGTAGTGGAAGCTACTATTTACAGACAACTTGTGGGTTCACTCATGTATTTGGTGAACACATGACCAGATATGTGTTATGCAGTTAACCAACTTAGTTAAGCCATGGTTAGGCCTACCAAGCTGTATTGGAAGGTGGAAAAGCATGTATTGAGATACCTCAAAGGCACTACTCAGTTTGGGTTGTGGCACAAACGGACAGAGGGAGTGAAGCTTCAAGGCTTCACCGATGCAGATTAGGTGGGGAGTCCATCTGACAGGAAGAGCACATCAGGGGGGATCTTTAGTATTGGGTCAGCTGCAGTTTCTTGGTACAACAAGAAACAAAGATCGATTGCACTCAGTTCGGCAAAGGAAGAGTACATGGCTACAACTCAAGCAGCATGTGAGGCTATCTAGATGAGGAAGATCCTGGTTGGTTTTTTTGGTCAGCAAATGCATCTGATAGTGATTTAGTGTGATAATTAGAGTTGTATCAAACTCTCTTAAAATCTAGTTTTTCATGACCGGTCTAAGCATATAGATATCTAGTATCATCAGCTCAAAGATTGTGTATTGAGGTGGATCATGTTGTTAGATTACATTCCCATGGAGGAGCAAGATGATGACATCTTGACAAAGGAATTACCAAGATGTAAATTCGAGTTTCACAGAGACAAGATCAGGGTAGTGGATAATCACTTTCTTGTTGAGAGGGAGCGTTGAGAAATGGAAACAAGAAATTCCAGTTTAATTGTCCTTGAATTAAATTGTGAATTAAAATAGAATTCTTTTCTCATAGCAATTTGAAAATAATTAATTAAGTTTAATTAACTTAATTAATTTAGGAAATTCGAATTGGAAGTCTTTTAGAAGACATGTATATGTTCTCCCTAACTTATAGGAGTTAAGGATGAGTTATGAATGAGTTGTAATTAGTTAACGCAGTTTATTGAGTTAAGTCTAGTTAAATTAGTTCCAATCAGTTTCAGGAACTAACAGTGAGTAAACAGTCAGTAGGGACACTAGTGACCTAATTAGTGCTACTCTAGTTAACTGAAGATTCCACCATCAAAAAATCATGCATGTTGATTTTGAGAAAGACCCAGTTGAGACTAGAGTGTAGGAACATTGTACTATTTATTTTAGATTTTTCTGAGTTGCACTGATAGTGCATGCAATCAAGAACTGATCCTTGAGGGATTGTGCTATTTTTAGAGGTTTTATTTTCCTTTAAATACAAGCTATCCTTCATAGGAATTACACATTGGAATAAAGACTTGGATATCTTGTGAATTGGCTAAGCTTTGGCCTTGAGCTTTCCTATGAGTTGGAGATTGAATTTGCTGAGTGATGGGATTGTTCTAGAGAGAACAAGCATTGTAATTTCATCTTGACTTTCCTGATTAATACAAAAAAGATAGTGGGGTTTTGAGTTGTGGATTTCCCCAGATATTTATTGTGTTATGTGCCTTTGATTCTCGTCTATTGATTATTGTTTGCTCGATGTTTATGGGCTTCTGCTACAAAGAGTAGAAGTAGATTCTTGTCTCTTGTTTTAGTATATTACATGAGCTTGTGAATCTATAGGATTTTCTACAATATGATGAGGTGATCATCGTAAAAAATAAGTCATTATACATACATGCTTACTCTAACATTTTATGGGTGAAATTTTTTGCAGTAGAGACCATTGACGGGTTTTTTAGGCAAGTCCTGTCAGGATATGACAGTATGTATACCCCATTTCCAAGGAAATGTTTGATTATGTATGGGCCCTTCCAAAGGGTTTCGAACTTCCTAAGTCGTACCATGTGTTATCACCTGGATTGAACCTCAGGCTGAAGGAAGGCAATGCCAAGGTAACCAAAAACCACGCTTAGCCAAGTAGCTAACCCTACTAGGCCGGGAGAGGGCTCTCTCTATAAGGATCTCATCCAAGATGATTGGATCAGGTAAAGGATTTTAGGCTAGGTATAGTAGCATGAAGTTTTGATTGTATTTTGAAATATTTTTTCCAGATCAGGGGGAGCTGGACAAATTAGTTCTAGGGAACTAGGTTAGAATTGCAGGGTGTTCAATGGGGCAAGGTAAGCATAGGCTTTAGCACTCAATGGCTTGATGGGGTGAGATGTTTTAGACTAGTGAGAAGCTAAGAAGAGCATGTGAAAACCATGGATCCTTCCTAGACTGCAGAAAACATGAAATGGTGAATGGTTTCCGAAGGCAGAGCACTGATGTAATGAATTCTACCTATCAACTTCAAAACATTCAACTAGAAGCAATGAAATGATTAACGGAATACATAAAACACATTAACATATTATCATAGAAGAAGAAACTGTACTAAAACTCCATACCACATGGATCCCATAAAAATAGTTGCAATTCTTATTAATCTCCTACTAAACTGCTTACAAAAGGTGTACAATCAAGGTCTGAGCATCCAGCTGAGTCCAACCCTTTACAATGAGAAAGAAGAAGAAGATATAGACATGAATTCAACCTCCTCCCATCCTCAGGGGTCAAATCCCTAAGATGAGGAGCTAATCTAACTAATACTGAACAAGAAATAGGAATATAGGCATCTCAACAACCTACATATAAAAGTAAAAAACTAATTCATTTGAGCTCAAACTGACTTCTAAAGCAATGAATCTACCCTATATTACTATTTATCTATCATAGTTACATGCCAAGTCATCATTTACAATGGTGAATCATCCTCCATGAGAGAGAAACCAAGAACACAGTCAAAAATTGGAAAAATAGCCATCCTAAGCAAAATATGCCCTACGTGCAGCGCCACTGGCCCAACGCGCAGCGCCACTTTCAGGTCCTTTTTAGAAGCCTTCTCGGAATCCAAATTGAGCTCATGATAGCTCATTGGAAATATCTTCAAGTCTACTTTCCAAAACATCTATAATTTATGCATTTGAAGCTCATTTGACCCCTCAAAACTTGATTCTCCTAAGACTGCTTCTATGTGTCCAAAAAGTGGCAGAAAGGTCATTTTTAAGGTGTTTTTTGACCTTTTGTTGGACCAATTCTACCCCAAAAACTTTGAAAATCGCTAGGGTGCATGTTCTCATCACTCTAAATCCAAAACTGCAAACCATTTCTTCATTGGGTGCCCCTAGGAAGTTTTCCTGTGTGTAAAATTCCAAAATTTGCAAGTGACAAAAAATCTTCCAAACTTGCTCAAAATTGGTGAGAAGCACCATCATCAAGTGTCCTAATGAGCCAAGGAAGCTTCAACAAGAATCATAAGCATATCCTCCTCCTTTTTTCCTTTCAAAGCCCGCCTAAGCCTAGCTTTCATCTCCCTTACCCTCATGTTTCAAATCTTGTTTTGGGTCCTGTAGTGGTAGGCCATGTGTCTGATCATCTGATTGTCTCTATTGGCCTTTTGTAGTTGCTTCTCAAGGTGTAAGTTGACTCTCTCAAGCCAAGACTCTCTATAATCTTCAGTCTCCTTCTCAATAGGAGTCAAAGTGACTTGTGCCTCTTTGCTACTTTGTCATTTTGTCTTGAGAATTTCCAGCTCCATGACGACTTGTTTGTCACTCAACTGCTTGTTTTCTTGCTCCAAATATGTGATGACATATTTGGCCCTCTCCAAATTGTCTACAAAAGCTTGTACTTGAGCCTCCTTTTCTTGTATGATGATGTCTTTTATGATGTCTTCATCCTGAGCCTCTAAGTCAATGATTTCCACTCCATGATGAGTATAATGTTGCTCCATCTCATCATGCTCAGTCAAGTCAAAGTCCCTTTCCTCCTCATCATCACAACTCTCCTCCAGCAACTTTTCCTTCCCTTTGTGCAATTGTTGCACCTATACCTGTTATGTTGATGAAGAAGGCAAAGTCCCTTCCACATCCTGTGGAGCTAGTATTTTCCTATGGGCCAATGAAGAAGGCAAGGTCCCTTCCACATCCCATGGAGAAAACACTTGCCTATCGGCTACAAATAATCTCCTTGTGCCCCTCTAATATGTCATGTAAACGGGCACCTCAGTAGTTCTAGTCTACTTGGCCTCCTCATCTATTTTCACTTGTGCACTGCTAGAAGGTCCCCCTACTTCTTGAGACACTGGTGGAGGAATTTGTGGACCCCTGAAGATGTCATGAGAAATAAAGGTCTCCCAAGAGATGTTGAGGAGACTGAGATGATGAAGCACAATGATATTGATCAGGGAGTAATGATAAAGACTGCTCATCTGCTGAGGGTATGGCTTCTTCTGAACAAAATGAGCCATCTTCTTAATATTCCTGAACAAGAAGTAAGGGAGGTTTAACATCCTCACCCTGGTAAAATGCATGAGGAGCCTGATGTGATAAGTGTACAACCTAGAGAATTTTCCCTCACAAGTGAAATACTTCATGATGATTTTCATCATGGGGACACACTTGTCTTAAAGAAATCTGAAAGGAAAAAGTTGTAGAAATTTTGAATAATTTAACACATATTCACAGAGATTATCCTGATCATACAATTATAAGCGGAACATGTATAATATATAATCTCCTCTACGTTGATCATCAATTTACAGAAGCAGAAACATTCACAGGCGCACATAGAAGCATCAATCAAACTCATAAACACAGTATGTATCCCGGGGAAAGCATCTCGCTAAAAACCCCACACTATCTGTATATTATATTGATTGAATCATGTAACAATACAAAGCATAATACTTCTCACAAGTATCTCCACCTCTGTTACACACAATACAGCTCAGATCTGATCTCCAAATCTCTTCCACTGCTTGCCTGCCTCCACTGCTCAATACCTGCTCAAGAACTGATGAGAATAGCTTCCCAAACTCGTTTTTCACCTGCAAAATAGTCACTCACTCTTTGTGGACGTGAGAAAAGGCTAAAATGTGGGCCAAATACGTGAGCAAACTCATTGGCATACTCAATCCCTTGATTGTGCAAGATCTGATGCACAACTATAGTCACAACTGATAGCAATCTGATTCTCTACCACTTGTCCCTGTTGAACTGAACATGCACTGACATGCAACTGAGTTAATTGATGTATTCATTAGTTGTATTATGAGTTAATAACTTGTGAATTAATTAATAACTAATTCACCCAACTCATCTCTAGTCTATTGATCAGTTAGACTAAATACAACCAGTTTAACAAAGCTAAACTGAACACAACTCCATCAACTGCACCTCCAGTCCACTAAACTCAACTCACTTGAGTTCTAACTGAAGTCCTGCATGCAAATATTAGTCATCCCATAGGTAACCACGTATTTCCTTGTGGGATCTGCATGTACCACATCCGTAGCTCATTCTGAAGTGCTCCAAGAGAATAAGATCAAGTTTATAGTCCAAATATTATTATGAGACAATAATATTTGACTTTTCTATTTTTGACAGCCAGTCTAAAAATAGACTTTGATCACTCACACTGTGATCATTCACATTTTGATCAAAAATAGAATTCCATCTATTTTTCCCAACTTGATCAATCATCCATAAACATAGACATGATCCATATGTCTAAAAATAGACATAGTCTAAAAATAGACTTGCGCCAAAAATAGCCTGCGGGCCCACTTAGTGAAGGCGACTCTTTTCACTAAGCTCCATCATCTTGTTGTATTCTCAACAAGCATTTCTTGTTGCACACTTTTCAACACTCCCTCTCAACAAGAAAGGCTTCCTCTCAAACCCGATCCTGTAACTCTGGAATGTTCTCCATGCAACACATCTCGCTGGTCCACTTGCTCTGTCATCAAAGTCTCTGACTGCTATTGCCTCTGTCGACTGAAACTCTGCATCTCTGTGCTCTTCAGTATCTGACTACTCTAGCCTCTGTCACTTTGATCTCTGATTGCATCCGTGCTGCTGCTAGTTCTATCTCCCAGCATTGCATCCGCACTGCACCTCCCAACTGACCTCCCTGTTGGGATAGAAACACCCTTTGATGCTGAAGCTCTACCTGCTGCTGACAAGTGCTCCCTCTCTGACATCTGCGCTACTCCAACATCTCCATGCATCTCGCACCATTGCACACCTCTCTGTGCCACCTAGCACTGTGCAAAACACTTGTGCCTCTCGCATTGCTACAGCCTGCTAGCTATGCGTTGTCTTGGGATTCCCTGCACTGTCGCTCTCTCTGCTGCTCCATCCGCATCTGTCTCTACCCAATCAGTCAGTTCCTGCTACTACACATCGGGGCTCCCGTAGCAAGGTCTCATCCAAGAGGTTGGGTACCTCAAGGATCCTGCCCCTCCTCCTTGGGACAATCAATCCACATCACCCCACCTCCTACCTGGAGGTATGGCTGCATGCGATCCCTCAGCCCACCCGGCTTGAAGTTTCCCCCTACTGGAGGTCTCTGGATGAGTAGATGTCTCTACTCTATCTCCTCTCAGCTTCCCCTGTTGTGGCTCCTCCACAACCTCCTGAAGTTGCTGCACAAATCGTGGCTCCTCCACAGTCGTCTGAGACTTCTTCTGGCTCTGCATGTTGAGAGGTAATATACGCTCCCTCTCAACCACCAAGTCTCCATCAGTTGCCTCACTGCTCAAGGCTTTGCATGCATCTTGAACCTCAAGAGCATACATGTTCCTGACCTGTGAACCAATCTCATGACAACGAAAGCATCTCACCTTCGACTTGTCAACCTTCTTCCCATCACTGGAAGAACTGGATTCGGAAAGAGAAACCTTCCCCTTCCCCTTCTTCGCCTTACTCGCTAAGGCACAGTTCTCCTCATCCTGCATAGATGAAGAACTGTCTCTGGTGCTCCGTCTAATCTCCTCCTGCATCAAATCCGACCATAGTCGTTCCCAATTTGGCAGTTTCTCCCTTCCATTCACCGAGTCCTGGTAGCTATGCCAACCCTTAGGAAGTTCAAGGAGTGCTAGACTCACCATCCTCATCCGACAGTCACCCCCACACTTCCCAGCTCATCCCGGCATTGGGTGAACTTCGTGAGATACTGGGGCATACTGTCTCCATTCTCACACTGAATGTTTCTGAGTTTTATCTCTTGCTTTGGAATTAAATTCGAATTCCACCAGCTCAAAACTCAACCGCTTCTGATCTAGAACTTATGAGAACACAATATTTCTTGTACAGAGATCGACTATCTCGGTATTCACTGGATATCTCACCTTCCAAAAGAAGGATGAATCCAGAGGCTACCTGGCCCGATTACAGACTCTGCCTGAAGAAATAGAATGTAAACACTTCCTGAATAGTAGATCTGATGATCAATCCTCGCTTGATATCCTGTAAAAATCTCTTCTACAAATCAAGCTGCTCCGATACCATGTAGAAACTTTTTCTATAAATCATCTAGCTCTGATACCATGTAGAAATTTTGAATAATTTAACACATATTCACGGAGATTATCCTGATCATACAATTATAAGCGGAACATGTATAATACATAATCTCCTCTACGTTGATCATCAATTTACAGAAGCAGAAACATTCACAGGCGCACATAGAAGCATCAATCAAACTCATAAACACAGTATGTATCCCGGGGAAAGCATCTCGCTAAAAACCCCACACTATCTGTATATTATATTGATTGAATCATGTAACAATACAAAGCATAATACTTCTCACAAGTGTCTTTGCCTCTGTTACACACAATACAGCTCAGATCTGATCTCCAAATCTCTTCCACTGCTTGCCTGCCTCCACTGCTCAATACCTGCTCAAGAACTGATGAGAATAGCTTCCCAAACTCGTTTTTCACCTGCAAAATAGTCACTCACTCTTTGTGGACGTGAGAAAAGGCTAAAATGTGGGCCAAATACGTGAGCAAACTCATTGGCATACTCAATCCCTTGATTGTGCAAGATCTGATGCACAACTATAGTCACAACTGATAGCAATCTGATTCTCTACCACTTGTCCCTGTTGAACTGAACATGCACTGACATGCAACTGAGTTAACTGATGTATTCATTAGTTGTATTATGAGTTAATAACTTGTGAAAATTAATTAATAACTAATTCGCCCAACTCATCTCTAGTCTATTGATCAGTTAGACTAAATACAACCAGTTTAACAAAGCTAAACTGAACACAACTCCATCAACTGCACCTCCAGTCCACTAAACTCAACTCACTTGAGTTCTAACTGAAGTCCTGCATGCAAATATTAGTCATCCCATAGGTAACCACGTATTTCCTTGTGGGATCTGCATGTACCACATCCGTAGCTCATTCTGAAGTGCTCCAAGAGAATAAGATCAAGTTTATAGTCCAAATATTATTATGAGACAATAATATTTGACTTTTCTATTTTTGACAGCCAGTCTAAAAATAGACTTTGATCACTCACACTGTGATCATTCACATTTTGATCAAAAATAGAAGTCCATCTATTTTTCCCAACTTGATCAATCATCCATAAACATAGACATGATCCATATGTCTAAAAATAGACATAGTCTAAAAATAGACTTGCGCCAAAAATAGCCTGCGGGCCCACTTAGTGAAGGCGACTCTTTTCACTAAGCTCCATCATCTTGTTGTATTCTCAACAAGCATTTCTTGTTGCACACTTTTCAACAAAAGTATCTTCACCTCTTTATGTGTTGGGGTTTGATATAGGGCTCATAGTAGTGTTCATCCAGGTCCTGGGCCTTGTACCACTTCTCCCCTACATTCAGAATCCTGGTGGCATCTGAAATGATGGAAGGTGAAACTATGAAGGTTACCCCAGAAAGAGTCACCCTATTGTCCTGAAGATGAGCTACAAAAAGTCTAGTGAGCTCAGGGTGGTGTTGAACTCTCTCTACCTACTCACAGAACTCATAGTAGCCAATATATATGAAACATGTGACAGCCAGCTGAGAGGTCTGCAATTCCCTAAGGTTTGATGGCTCTTCTCTGATAATCCTGCCTCCCTTGTGTGGTTTTCTCTGCTCCCTAGCTCTATCTGTTGAAGTGTCACTGCCTGTGTTTTCTTCCTCCTCATAGTCTCAGTCCTCTTTGTCCATGTTTTCAGGGTTGAGGTTGTATGAATGGAATGAGTGAAAGTGTTTTAGGAGTGAGGGGATGGGATATGAGCTTATGGGCTAAAAATGAATGAGGGAGTAGGAAATGAGAGGGAGGGCTTGTCTTGTTTGAGAAATTTCCCTTTGGGAAGAGGGATCAAAAGGGATAGGGATTTTATGGAATAGGGATAGGGATAAAGGGATAGGGAATAAGGGGATAGAGTTTAGAGCTATAGGGATAGGTGATAGGATGAACAATGAGGGTTTTAGGGTTTAGGTATCATTAGGGAGATTTTTAGGGTTTAGGGTTTTTAGGCACAAATTTGCCAATGGAAAATTTAGCTTAGAAGTTAAATTGCAAACCAAACAATGTAGTATGGAGGACCACTTACTTGTATGCAGGTGAGAGAGGACAAATTTGGAGGTTTCTTGAAGATTTGAGGCTTTTCTAGCCCTCCTGCACAACACGCAGTGCTGGTGCACAGACGCGCAGCGCCACCCTAAAAGCGCAGTGCCAGTGTAAAATAACACTACGAAATTTTGCTAGGCGCGCAGCACTGGCCTCAACGCATAGTGTCAGAGTCTCAATGAGCAGCGCCAACCTTGCCTACCTCAGACGTGCAACGTCGCTCCGCCAACGCGCAGCGCTACCCTCCAGAAGTGCAATGCCAACTCTTATTCGCCCAAAACTCGCTCAAGCTTGCCTCTTTTTGTCACTTTTTGACTCTTTGCTTACCAAATGAGAATGATGAATATGAAAATGAAATTTGAGGGCTTAAATAGGAGTAGATTCTAATTTTTCACTTGAAAACCCCACTTTCTAATGTTTCTTGTCCTTCTTAAAAACTTTGTTTTAATGCCTTTTCTTCTTTGTGTCTTTGCAAGTGGATAAATGCTCAACTTGAATTGATTTTGTAGTGTTTCTTTGTCTTGCAACAAGGAGAGATGCTCTGGTGCAACTGGGATCATTTATTACATATAGTGACTGAAAATTACATAATAAATACAAATAAACTCAAAATATTTTGTTTTCACCTCAAAAACATGTTTTTGAGGTGAAAATTACATTAGGTTAAAAGATAATTATTCAGTGGCTATGACCTACAAGCCATCATGCTTGACTTATTCATCATCCTCATACCCTTGCTGACCTTTATTTACATTTTAAAATCAGGCTCTTGACCTTGGAAATGAAACCCTAAGACCTAATGAAAACATACCCTAATACCTAATGAAAATACAATATGACCCAGATATTCCACCTCTTGTACTCCAAAGAAACATTTGGATCTTTTTGCATATAATTGTTAGGCACAATAATATACTATAACAACAAATCAAATTAAGAGATTAAGAGAGTGTCGTATTTATTGTTATGCCTTATAAGTTTAGATAGGATTAAGAGATATTAGGCTTAAAATCTTCATACAATTATGCCAAGAAACCTGCTATAAAGCTAATGGCTGCACTATTACTTGGGGGCACACCGAATGATATGTTTATCAATAGTTTGTGAATTTCGTGTGAATGAAACTAGTTTTTGTGTGCAAGCGTTGTATTGATTTGAAGCTCTGAACTGCTATGTGGAGAACCCCTACAAACAGTGGCAGGTTTTAATCAAATGCAGTCTGATTTCCTCTAATTATTCAATTGCTCTGTTTTGTGTGATAATGTTGTATAATGATCTCGAATTGTTATCTGCATAAGAACTTTAATTTGCTTTATACCTAGCTTGGACTATTATCTAATTTGCTTTATACCTGGTACTGCACAGTTATTTCCTTTGCTTATTATCCAACGTAATTGAAGTGTGTTCAATCTATAGATGTTGCTTGGATTACTTTGTTTGAGCAGAAATTGTATAAGCGAGAGGACCTCTCCTAAAACAATTGAGTTCAACAGTATTCCTTCCTAGTTGATAGAATAGGTTTCTTTTTGTAATTATAGAATTAGAAGCTGCAACAAATATATTTAAAATTAAAAATCCCAACAATCTAACATAAGTAAAATCACCCTCACATCATCTACAAACTAGTTGGATAGAGATTAAGTCCTAGGAAGCTTAATCAACATCCATAAGAATTAAAACACTAATACAATTAACAAACATCACCCCATCTTGAGTTTATATCCTAACAAATACATAACGACCTAATAAATAACTTCTAAGCATATTGTGCACCCGTACTTCATCAATCTACGCACCCTGGTTGACAATTTATGATTGCCAATTCAAGGACAATGAATTGACCAAACAGCTGCCCCCTCCTATACCTGTGGGGTCCTTGCCTTCTTTTTGGCCCTGTTTTCCTTCATGTATCTCTTTTTGTCTTTCTTGTAGCACTGACAGTGTTTCTTGTAGCACTGACAATGTTTCTTGTAGCACTATTTAGGGATCCTGTAGCAAACCTTTTCCTTTCTATTGGAGCGTCATAGGTGCCTTGGTTTTCTTGGATGATGTTGACCTGGTGACATGCTTCTTGACATCGGTGATGGTAGCCTTTGGGGTTGCTTGTGGTGATGTGATTTCCTCAACCTTCATTTCCAAGGAACCTAGCTCCTCCTGCTGGTTTGGTGATTCTTCAATTAAGATGGTAGTTTTGTAGGTGTTTGTGCCTTCCCCTACTTGATCCTGGTGCTTCTTCTTGTTTTAAAATAGAGGGGAGTCTACCTTTGCCTTTTCCTCTTAGACTTGATGGTTGTGCTCAAGGTAGCAGTTGCCTCCTTTTTAGTTGGTTTAGGAGACAATCTAGGAGATTTCTCCTCTTCTTCAGTATGTTTCTCAAGGCTGGTTTCTTCCTTCTGCCTCTCTTCTCCTTTCTTTTCTTCTTTTTCTTCTTCTTCTTCTCTCTCTATTTTGTGTGTCTCTACCTCCTCTTCCTCTTCTACTTCTTCTTCTTATGTTGCTTCTTCTTCCTCTTCAGCACTAGAGGTTGGGGTCCCACCATGTTCAAGGACTTGGGTTTCAAGGGAGGCCTCTCTGTCCATGTCTCTAAATGTGGACGAGAGAACATGAATTCTCAATTGGCTCAAGGCATCTTCCATTAGTAACTTAATGAGACCATGGTGTGCTAACTGTTGGTGTTTCCCATCTTTCACCTTCTGACTCATGTCCATGATGGATTGTAAAAGGAAATAAGGCACATTGAGCCTTTGGTTTATGGGTATTTTGTCTCTTAATCTCAACTCATGGAGGAGTCTTAATTGGTAGCCATAGACTACACTTAGTCTCCCTTCACAAGAAATGTACTTAAGGATGTGGTAGCCCACCTCATCCTAGGGATAGGGAAGGCTCTCCCTTCTGACCCCATTTTTGTCTTCAATTGGCTTTTCATCATTTAGGAAGAAATTTTTCTTAGAAAAAGTGTTGTTAGCCTTGTCTTCTCTTCTCCATTGTATCCCTAGAGGAAGTGTGGTTACTCTGTTGATCACATCAGGGTTGATTTTAATGGACAACCCTCTCACCATAGTGGTAGCACTTATTCTTGCTTGAGGGCTTAGTGCCATGGAAAATTCATAGGCTATATCATCATCGTATCCCTTGAGAAACTCAAAGAAGCCTAACTAGTGATTCCTCCTAAGGATATTTACCATAGGGGGATGAAGGTGAATCCTTGATGTATCTATGGGTTCTATTCTATTGAATCCTCCTCCCATTTCTCTTCTCTGATTTTAGCTAAATGCAGTAGGTTTTGTAGGATAGCTTCAATATGGGTTTCAGGGTGGATGAGATCTTAAACATTTTAGTAGATGACTATAATTTATGCCCTCTCTTATAGCCACACAATTTCCTTATATTTTCCCCAAGCTCTGTTTAATTCTCAAGCTCATTGTAATTACTAGAAGATTGCAAAGTTTTTTTAGTTATCAAAGCATGAATAGAGGAGAGATGGGCATGTTAGCCCTGAGGTGCAGCGCTGACATTTTGAAGGCTAAAGGAAGGACAGGGGTTGTTTTGTTGTCCGGAAGAGAGCCCCACACGGGCCATTACCCCACCTTCCTCACTCTTCCACTTACCTTTCATTCCGCCTGTTTCCTAACCCGACCCTCACATCTCGACGAAATCCCATTTTCACCCTAAGCCCTAAGCGAATTAACCCAAAAACCCCGAAAACCTTACTTTTAGGCCCATACGCGCCCTTTGCACATTTTCGAAGGATATCTTGTACCACCATGTCCCTCCACCATTGATTTTCCCCTGCCGATCCAACGGCCCACATCTCACCCAATCAAATGAAACCTGCCCGATCATTCCCAGCTGTCAGATCACCCCCGCTAGATCTGATGGCTATTGATTATATCGCACGGGCAACTAGCAAGGAGAGTACCCACCCAATTAGCGTGGTTTTTCTCTCTCTTCCACCGCGACGTGGCATTCACTAAATGGAATTGGGCGGACTCTACCATTGACCACTTACTGCCGATGCCCTTCCGATAGAAACCATTACCGCCTGATCCAAACCAACCCCGGGTGTTATCACCTGTGCATCTCATCTGCCTGATAATGGTCTGATCTACTCACTAGAGATCTAATGGCCCGAACATGTTCCACTCCCACCATGACCTCGAGCCTCCTGCGCATGATCTCCACCGTACATTCCCCTCAATCCGACGGCCCTCATTCACGACCACTCCCGATCGTCCTCCACCTCTCTGTCACTTCTCTGACCATCCGATTTGGCACGTCCGTCTACCCATGCACCTCATACCCCACTCCCTGTCTGTTATCCAAAGAAGAAGGTGGTCAACTTTGTCAGTCTGATGACAGTCAGACCATTGAACCGAATTAGCAAAAATCATGGCCGAAGGAAGAAGGACACAGCACGATCCAGCAAACAGAATTAAATAGTCATGGAGCTCCACTGCCATAATCAAGCCAACCACCTCACAGGACAACACAGTACCAGAATTGATTAATGTTTTCGTGATGAAAGGGAAATTGCATCCTGGAACGCAATCAGACAGTTAATGACAGTGGGTGGTCGATTAAGACATCTCCAACCCTAAATGGCTAAGGATCATTGTAAAAGTAAACTATAAATAGCCGAAAGCAAGATGTAATCAAGGTTCGGTTCAACTTCTGGAGACTGTAGATACTCTATTCCTTACAGTGTCTCATCTTCATTTTCAGTAATACAAGCTTCTTTTGCTGTTACATGTTCAATGTCCATTTCCCCTCTGTTCTAGACTTGCACCTAGATAGGTTTATTCATGCTTTCTCCTATGTCTAATGCTAGATAACTAACATCTTATCTCTGCATTGGTGAATTGGATTTGCTATTGAATAGGTCATCTATGTTTCTTCTATATCTAACGCTAGATAACTGTCATCTTATCTCTGCTTAGATAGATTAGATTTGCAAGCTTCATTTACTGGCTGTAGCTGGCCATCATATGTTATGTATGCATCTGTTGGTGTGGTTAGTATTCTTCATTTATTCACTTAATCTGCAAACTATTGAGAATTAGTGGTCTAAAGCCTTGTAGGCTGAGGGTGTTCATGCATGTCTGGAGTGAAAACAGAGTAGAAGTGGTTATGTGGCTTGAACCAAACCATCATCCATTCCAAAAGTTTCTAGAACAATATTGAAGATTATATGTTACCAGGCATCTCCGAGCTACAACCCAGGAGAGTTTCCTGGATTACTAACATAACTAGCGCCACTGCCGGGAAGAGGATATTGAAGCACAGCTTCCCTGGGAGACAACACAGATCCAGCCTTGATGATAGACAAAGTCTGGATACATTTTTGGTTGTAATCATATATCTGGCGACTCTACTAGAGGTCGAACCTCTTGGAAACTCCACATCTTAGTTCTAGCTCAGTTTGTGAGGCATACTCAGAGAAATCCTCAGAAGTCACCAGCTGACCCAGTACCTGACCCTGAAAAGATCATCAAAGAAAGAAAGGTATCACAAAAAGGAGCATCAGGATCAAGTGAACCTGAACAATCTTCTATACCTCTACAAGAAAGGCCTGTAATAGAACAAATACATGTTGAGAGTATAGCCTCTAACACTAGCAGAGAAGAAAAACTTTCAGAGGTTCATAAAGCTCCTTATTCTTTAGGTTCTCCTTTTGCTTTAAGCCCAAAGGAAACCTCACCTCCTATTCCCCATACTCTTTTAGTCCTGTCAGTCACTCCCCAGCTCTCCATCTTTCAGACTGCCAGCACTCTTCTGTCCACCACAGCCATGGCAGGTCCACAAGCACTCACCAAAATGGAAAGAATCATAGCTGCTAGGTATGGGCCTCTAGTACTCCCCACTCCTTTGAATGCAATGCCTACTGGAGAATATCATAAATACATGCCTAAGTTCACTGGGACTGAGGGAGTTACAGCTGAAGAACATCTTGAGTCCTTTTATAGCTATGCTGATAATCTAGATATTAGTGAAGATGATGTGTGGATGAGAGTATTTGTCTAGAGCCTAGATGGAGAGGCTAGAAAATGGTTCAGAGAATTGACCCCTAGATCTATAACAAATATTGAGGCCTTAGATAATGTTTTCCTAAAGCATTGGGGGGATAAGAAAGATCTGCTCTACTATCATACTGAGTTTGGGAACCTGAAAAGGGAAAATGGAGGGTCACTTTCTAATTTCAATAAAAGGTTTAATTGCATGTACAGCAAGATACCAGCCGAGGTGAAAGCTACCCCTACCTCTGCTAAACTCACCTATGCCAATGCCTTCGATTCTGACTTATGTCTACTATTGAGGGAGAGAAGATGTGCTTCTTTGGCTTAAATGTAGGATGCAGCCTTGGAGGTAGAATCCAACATCATGGCTACAGAGAAACTCAAGGGACATGTTGACCGAAGGAGGTAGAGGGGTGAATCTTCCTCATCTTTAGACCCCAAGATAGAGAAGATGACCAAGATGATAGAGTCACTAGCCTTTGAAATGTCCAAATTAAAAGTGGAGCAGCACCTAGTGAAAGGAAGAATTCCTAATACCTTTTCTCCTAGAAATACGAATCCATATAGAAGAGCAAATGAGCAGATGTAGATCATGAAAAGGAGCAAAGATGCCAATGAAGACCAAAGGGTGAAGACCCCTTTTCAGAATGTAGTCATGCAAGAGGAGAAGTTTGCAGAAGATGATGAGATCCATTGCATGGAAGACAAAGGCAATGCCTCCTTTTTGACCTTGGCTAACTATGAAGAGTCATTACTCAGGGACCAGACCAGCCAAGAGTGGGATGGTGGGGCTGTTCTGCAAACTGAAGATCAGCAAAGATATAATCTAAGGTTGAATATGAACAATGACAAGGAAACTCTTGTTCAAAGAGCTGTTGTCCCTGCAATACAACAAGCTAACAAGCAAAAATGACCAGCAGCTAATCCCATCCTTCTCAAAGCTCCAGCTCAAGAGGTAAGAGGCCCTGACAGGTCCCCTTCTCCCTTCAGTTTTGAATCAGAAATCCAGAAGCTGAAAATATCTATACCTCTGGTTGAACTGGTGAAAAATGAAGCCTTTAAGAGACCCATCCTTGAGGCCCTTGAGCTTAAGTCCACACAAGCATCAAATGACTATGTGAACTTACAAGATGACAAACCTGCAATTGTGCTTAGCCCAATGACTGAACCTTCTGATGACAATTCTCCATCATTCTATTTCTCCTTGACTATTCATGACAAAATCCTTCACAACTGTCTGCTGGACACAGGTGCCAGCCATAATCTAATGCCCAAGGCTGTCATGGATGAGTTGGGCCTTGACATCACTAGGCCTTATCATGATTTGTTTTCTTTTGATTCTAGAAAGGTGAAATGTTTGGGGTTAATCAAAGATCTAGCCATCACCCTATCTCAACTACCTATGAAGAGCATGATGATGGATATTGTGGTAGCAGATGTGCCCCTAAAGTTTGGCATGCTTCTTTCCAGAGGATGGATCAAAAGGTTTGGAGGAACGTTACAAAATGATCTGTCCTATGCTATTGTCCCAGTTTTTGGAGGTGAAAGTAGGAGATTATACAGGGAAGCTCAGTTAGCTTATATCATCAGTGATGAGAAGAATCCCACTAATCACCCCATCTATGCTATTGACACTGATTTTGGAGATTGTATTCTCCAAATTGAAGAATCCCAGTTGGCCTCCATGCAACTCAGCAAACTAGTTTGTCAGATCACAGAGGAAGAAGGCCCACAAATTTGGGACATGTTCTTTGATGGAGCTTGCTCTAGGGAAGCTGTAGGAGCAGGTGTAGTTCTGGTATCCCCCTCACAAGAATGCATTCATTTATCTTTCAAACTAACTTTTCAGGTCACAAATAATATAGCAGAATATGAGGCTTTGATCCTAAGATTGAACGCTGCTAAAGAAATGGGCATCAAACATCTTAATGTGTTTGGAGATGCAGACCTTATTATTCAACAGGTGAATAAGACATTCCAGGCAAGGCATCCCAGGCTGAAAGCATATAGAGATAAGGTATGGAGGCTCAAGGATTCTTTCAATAGCTTTAGTATTTCATACATCCCTAGGGCAAAAAACCAGCTTGTTGATTCCCTTGTTGTGTCTGCTAGTATGTTTGTCCCTCCTTTGCCTCCTAGATTGACTTATGAAGTTCAAGTGAAATACAGACCATCATTACCTGACAATGTCAAGTATTGGAAAGTCTTTGAAGATGATGATGAAGTCAATAGGTTTCTACAAGTCATTGATGAGTTCTCTGAAATGAAAATTGATCAAGATAATGAAACCATGGAAGAATGCCATCAGTCCCAGCTGAGAAACAAAATTGGTCAAGACAGCATTGTACAACTGCCTAGTAACCATATACCCAAAGGGCTGGTACCTCTAGAGAGGTTGTTTGATCATAATGATGTACCTTATAAGCCTGCCCAGAAATAGAATGAATCTGCAGTCCATAGACATAATATAGGGAATCCAGATCACCCAAAGTACATAAATCTGTCCACTCACTTGTCAGCTACCCAAAGTTCTGAATATAGTAACCTGATGAAGCAATTTGCTGATGTCTTTGCCTGGGAGTACAGTGACCTTAAAACTTATGACAAGAACATCATCTAGCATAGGATTCCACTGGAGAAAGACACCATCCCTTTTAAGCAAAAGCTGAGACCTATCAGCCCTCTACTACTACCTTTGATTGAAAAAGAAATTAAGAAACTGTTGGCTGCCAAGATCATAGTCCCCCTAAGGTATTCAAAATGGATAGCTAACTTGGTGGTAGTAAGGAAGAAAAATGGAGAAATCAGGCTTTGTGTTGACTTCATAAATCTAAACAAGTGCTCTAAGAAAGACAACTACCCCCTACCCATGATGGAACATTTGTTGCAAAGAGCTTTAGGGGATAGAGTCATGTCTTTCTTAGATGGTTTCTCAGGATACAATCAGGTTGTTGTACACCTAGAGGATCAAGAGAAGACTGCCTTCACTGCTCCTTGGGGCACTTTCATGTACTCCAAGATGCCTTTTGGACTGATGAATGTTGGGGCTACTTCTCAGAGGGCCATGGACATAGCCTTTGTGGGAGAGAAGGACAAGTTTATCCTGATTTACCTTGATGATATAACAGTTTTCTCCAGCAACCATAGGGATCATTTACAACATCTAAGGAAGGTGTTCCTTAAGTGCAGAAGGTTTGGAATCTCTGTTACACTAAAAAATGTCACCATGACTATTTGCAGTTAGTATGGCTCCATCCACTGTCATACTATCCTCCTTGGCAAGTCTCATGCCTCTGCTCTCCATGTCAAACTTCAAGAAAGAGAGAAAAGTCATTTAAAGTCAATTATCTATGGTACGCAGTTTCTCTTAGCCTTACCTGCGGGTACGCAATCCAAGTTCACAATACCTACGTACTTGTATGCTCTGTATGTAAAGGGGTGGGTGCGTACTCCTGTAAAGGTCAATAGGCGCAAGTTTCACTCCAAAAAAGTTACTTGTGGTCATTTCTAGAGTCTTCTAGAAGTATGTTTGACGTGTATCAAGCGCCTCCAGATGGTTCATGTATCCCTACCAAAGAGGAACTTATCCCATCAATAGGGGAGCTATCCCATCCAAAGAGGGACTTATCCCATTGATGGTGGACCTGAATAACTTCCTCTAGAGCACTATAAATACAGGCATTGGGCCAAAGGGAGGGGAGGTTGAAAGCTGAACATTCCTAAGGGTAGATGCTACTGGAATTAGGACTTCCTTGTAGAAGCTTGTGAGGAGAGATTGCCATCTTTACTTGTTTCCATTGGGAGGTGGGTGAGCTGATCAGAGTAAGGGAGAACTCTTGTGGACCCTGGGAGGAGCTTGCACAACACCAAGGCTCAGGTTGTAATGGTTCCTGTTGTTACCTTTTAATACAAATTAGTCCATTCTTCTCAACAATTTGTTATTAATGAGTTGTTTCATGTACTCCTTGGTCTACATGTTAAATATGTTTTATTTTATGTGATATTCAGGTGCTATTTAATCGTTTGATTGTTGGTGAATGCAGGTTTCGAAGGGAAGGAGGAGCTCATCCGGATCAACGAAGCTGGACTACTATAACAGCGTTGGATTACAGGTAGGATCTAAACACTTGATTTCTCATATTGTAAAAGCATATTTAGAGAAGGATTGCTCTTATTTGTCTTGTTTGTCATTAGAGAGTCTTAGGCTTTCTAGGAAGGTCGGTTGTGTCCGCACTAACGACTCTTTCTGCGTGACAATCTCAGTAAATCCCAAGAAATCACAGTTTTCTCTGGAAGAAGACAAACTTTTAGGAAATATTGTTTCTGTTGCAGGTGTCAAGATTGATCCAAAAAGGGTTCAAGCAATATAGACATTGTCCATCCCAAGGTCAAAAAAGGACATTCAATATTTTCTGGGTAAGATTAACTTTGTGAGGAGGTTTATTCCGAATTTTGCAAAACTAGTGAAGCACATCACCTCCATGCTAAAGAAGGGGTCAGAGATGAAATGGATAGAGGCTGCAAGAATATATTTCGAAGCCATCAAAAGAGCTATCATGGAGGCTCCCACCTTAGTCAGCTCAGACTACACCAAGGAGCTTTATATTGTCTCTTTTGCTTCTTATGATACACTTGCAGCAGTCTTGTTGCAGAAAAATGATGAAGGTATAGAACACCCAGTGGCCTTTTTCAGCAAAACTTTGAGGGATGTTGAATTAAGGTATGACCTCATTGAAAAATAGGAATATGCCCTCATAAAGTCTTTAAAAGCATTCTGAATCTACATCCTGCACTCAAAAGTTGTTGCCTATGTACCTTCAGCTTCAGTAAAGGATGTCCTAACACAGCCAAATGTTGATGGAAGAAGGGCCAAGTGGATTGCAAAACTCATAGAGTTCAGCATAGAAGTGAAGCCCACCAAGCTTGTCAAAGGCCAGGGGCTGGCTCAGCTTATGGCTAAGGAAAATTGCAGACTACTGGACATAAATTGCATAGGTGCAGATTCAGGTGTTGAACAGGCAAAGGAAGAAACAGAGGAACAGGGGCAGAACCAGTCATTGGCTGAGAATTTGGCTACTTGTGAGTGGTATTCCAGTATAGCTCAGTTCTTGTTGAAGCTAGAAGTCCCTCCAAGGCTTAGCTCAAGTCAAGCCAGGACCATTAAGCTCAGATCATCCAAGTTCTGTATTAATAAGAACCTGCTTTATTGGAGGGACCCATCTGGAATCCTCTTGAGATGTTTGGACAAAGAACAATCTGTGGAAGTGATGCACCAGCTTCATTCTAGCATTTGTGGAGGGCATCATCATTGGAAAACCACAACCCACAAGATCCTAAGGGTTGGGTATTGTTGGCCTACTCTATTCTCTGATGTGTTTTCATTTGTGAAGTCTTGTGACAAATGCCAAAGGTTTGCAGGAAGACAACAACTGAAATCTTTGCCCCTAAAGCCAATACACACCCATGGTCCCTTCCAGCAGTGGGGTTTAGATTTCATAGGGGAAATTAATCCACATTCCAGTGGCCAGAATTGGTGGATCTTAGTAGCCACTAACTATTTTACCAAATGGATTTAAGCCATACCCACTAAGAAGTATAATCACCAGGTTGTCATGAAGTTCTTAACCGAGAATATCTTCACTAGATTTGGATGCCCAACCAAACTAGTTATTGATAATACAGCAGCTTTTAGAGAGAAGGAATTGGTGGGCATGTGTGAATCAATGGGTATTAATTAGTGCATTCTACCTCATATTATCCTCAAGGCAATGGCTTAGCAGAATCATCCAATAAAATCTCGGTAAGCATAATCAAAAAACTGTTGGAAGACAATAAACGGAACTGGGATTCCAAGATGAAGTTTGCATTGTGGGCTGATAGAGTTACCACTAAGAAGTCCATAGGAAACTCTCCATTCAAGCTGGTGTATGGTACTGAAGTTGTTTTTCCTATCCATTGACCCTCCCTGTGGCCAAGTTCATGCAAGAGGAGCTAGATGAAGGGGATGACATGGCAAGGAGGATGAGTGACCTGGTCGAAGTTCACCAGATTAGGGATCAACTGATTGAGAAGTCAATAGTGCATCAAAAGAAGATCAAGGAGGTCTTTGGTAGAAAGGCAAAGATGGACAGTTTTCAGGTTGGTGACTGGGTTCTCAAATGGGATGCATTGAAGGAAAAGAAGGGAAACCATGGTAAATTTGATGCCTTATGAACAGGACCGTTTATCATTGCTCGAGATCAGAAGAACAATACTTTCACCTTGCAAAATTTAGAGGGGGAAGGTGTTTTTGATAGCCCAGTCAATGGGCAGTTTTTGAAACTTTATTCCGTTTAAGGCTTTAGAGCCTTGGTATTGTAAATATGTTTTTCAATTTTATTTCATACTAGTTAGACTCCATGCCCAATGGAACACTTTGTAATAGGTTTAATCTTGTTGTTTACTGGAAAGACAGTGGTTTGCAGTTCTTGAAACCTCACAGGGAGGCTTTCATCCCCAGAGGGAGCCAGTGTTAGCCCTGAGGTGCAGCGCTGACATTTTGAAGGCTAAAGGAAGGACAGGGATTATTTTGCTGTCGGGAAGAGGGCCCCACACGGGCCTTTACCCCACCTTCCTCACTCTTCCACTTACCTTTCATTCCGCCCATTTCCTAACCCAACCCTCACATCCCGACGAAATCCCCTTTTCACCCTAAGTGCTAAGCGAATTAACCCAAAAACCCTGAAAACCTTACTTTCCCGCCCATACGTGCCCTTCACACATTTCCCGAGGACATCTTGTACCATCATGTCCCTCCACCATTGATTTTCCCCCGCCAATCCAATGGCCCATGTCTCACCCAATCAATGAAACCTGCCCGATCATTCCCAGCCATCAGATCACCCCCGCCAGATCTGACGGCTATTGCTCATATCACACGGGCAACTAGCGAGGAGAGTACCAGCCCGATGAGGGTGGTTTTTCTCTCTCTTTCGCTGTGACGTGGCATCCGATGAATGGAATTGGGCAGACTCTGCCATTTACCACTTACCACCCGATGCCCTTCCGATAGAAACCATTACCGCCCGATCCAAACCACCCCCGGGTGTTATCACCCGTGCATCTCCTCCGCCCGATCTGCTCACTAGAGATCTAATGGCCCGGACATGTTCCTCTCCCACCACGACCTCGAGCCTCCTGCGCACGATCTCCACCGTACATTCCCCTCGGTCCGACGGCCCTCATTCACGCCCGCTCCCGACCATCCTCCACCTCTCTGTCACTTCTCTGACCGTCCAATTTGGCACATCCGTCTACCCATGCACCTCATACCCCACTCCCTGTCTATTATCTAAAGAAGAAGGTGGTTAACTCTGTCAATCTGATGACAGTCAGACCATTGAACCGAATTAGAAAAAAGCATGGCCGAAGGAAGAAGGACACAGCACGATCCAGCAAACAAAATTAAACAGTCATGTAGCTCCACTGCCATAATCAAGCCAACCGCCTCACAGGACAACACAGTACCAGAATTGATTAATGTTTTCGTGATTGGGTGGTCGATTAAGACATCTCCAGCCCTAAACAACTAAGGATCATTGTAAAAATAAACTATAAATAGCCGAAAGCAATATGTAATCAGGGTTCGGTTCAACTTCTGGAGACTGTAGATACTTTTTTCCTTACAACGTCTCATCTTCATTTTCAGTAATACAAGCTTCTTTTGTTGTTACATGTTCAATGTCCATTTCCCTTCTGTTCTAGACTTTCACCTGGATTTTATTCATGCTTTCTCTTATGTCTAATGCTAGATAACTGTCATCTTATCTCTACATTGGTGAATTGGATTTGCTATTGAATAGGTCATCTATGTTTCTTCTATATCTAACGCTAGATAACTATCATCTTATCACCACTTAGATAGATTAGATTTGCAAGCTTCATTTACTGGTTGCAGCTGGCCATCATATGTTATGTATGTATCTACTGGTGTGGTTAGTATTCTTCATTTATTCACTTAATCTGCAAACTATTGAGCATCAGTGGTCTAAAGCCTTGTAGGCTGAGGGTATTCGTGCATGTCTGGAGTGAAAACAGAGTTGAAGTGGTTATCTGGCTTGAACCAAACCATCGTCCATTCCAATAGTTCCTAGAACAATATTGAAGATTATATGTTACCAGGCATCTTTGAGCTACAACCTAAGAGAGTTTCCTGGAGTGCTAACAAGGCCACTTACTTCTCACTATGATGATTGGGATGATAATTGATGACCAATTTGACCCTAGGCACCCCCTTGCAAACTCCCTATTGGGACGGGGTCCCTTGGGTCAAATTTTGATAAAATATTGTAAAGTCTCCACATTTTGAGGAGCAGAGCATGCAACACGCAGGTCAATAGGAGTCAAGGGGTTTTAGGAAGGTCAAAACCCCTTATATTTTGGTATTGTTTTGAGATCTGCCCATGGTTTATGGACCATGGTATTGTAATAGAAAAATGTATACAAAAGGGTGTCTTAGCGAGTCTAAGGATATAACCTAATGAACATAATGGGATTTTGATATGTTCTGATTCTATGCGATCTTTCTGTGTTTTGGCGAAGAGGAAGGCTCCTGCAGTTGAGTGCAGGGAGACCTTGGTAAGTCCACAGTTGAGTGCGTGGGCCCCTGCAGCTATATGCGCAGGGTCTGGAAAGTTTGTATAAGGAAGATTTGAAGTAATAAAGGATATTTGAAGCAATTTTGTGTCTATTTTTATATACTTTTGTATTTTTTTATTTGCATGCAATCGAATGACATTTATCTGTATTTTTTCTTAAGCACTCCAGAAAGATCTGGATCTATTATCAAATCGATTTTATTGGTAGCATGGTTCTAATGAATAGAATCAATATTATGGTGATCACTTAGTCGTGTAGTTTGAGGATGGATCATGTGTACAAGAGTTGTTGTATTGATCAAAATCTATGATCTTGTGTGAAGAACACATGCATTGATCAAAATGGTGCATCTGGTATTTTCCTTAGTTCTAGATTGTGTTCTGGGGAAAATGAGAGCACAAGTGTTGTTGTAGTGATCAAATGTTTTTTCAAGATGAAAATATGTCAAGTACGCCCTATACAACTGTTTGTGGTTGATATTTATAGAACTACATATGTGATCAAAACAACTAGTGTGTCATGATCTCAGTGAATCAATGGTGAAAGTATTCGATGGATCAAATCAATATTGGAGTCATGGAATGGATTAAGGAATAAAGTTACAAATTCGTATGTTGAATCTATATGAAGAGCATATGTGATCAAGGATCGATTTAGCCTAGGTAGAAAATTCCTAATGACAGAATGCCAAGTGAGAGTAATGAGGAACGGCCACCATCTATTAATGGAATCTAGCACTTTTCTAATCTGGTGAGTGATTGGGTATAATTTCATTCCCTTTCTTGGTCACTACAATCAAATTGATCTGATGTGAAAAGTTGATCTTAAACTGACTAATCATGTATTAGTGATCTGAAGTTGATTTGAAGCCAATTATTGTGTAGAGTGCTAAAATTGACCTCGCACATTTTAGGCATCTGATTTGGGTACTTACGACTATTTAAAAAAGTGACCTGAGGCGATGTCAAGTTAATCAATCATATGCAATGGTATGCTAAATTAATCTGATGTGTAGCATTATCTTTGTACAAGCTACAGAGGATCGAACTTTTGTGGATTAGTCTTATGAGGCCAGTTTATGAAGATGGTGTTACAGTGACTAGTACCTTACTACGCTTTAGAATTTATAGGGACATTGTTGATGATATAAAGTTTGGAGTTGTCTTAGAGGTTGACTGGGTTGTTGCTTGACATTCCACATTGCATTTTTGAAGAATAAGTGTTAACGACATGTGTTAATTGTTGAAGCTCTCTATTTGGTTACAAGGGTACATTGCTCAGTTACTAATGATGTGTTGTTTCTATTGAGTTAAATCATTGTTATTTTTTGTTGCAAATGTATGACCTTCTTAAGTTTTTTCCAAACTTGTAATCTTCCCACTAAGCTCATAATGGATAATCAGGATTTCGCTTGTTGACAATGAGGTTGAAGATTATGTATTACCTGAGATTACGGGGTGATAGATACATTTCTTGTTGATTTGAAGATGCCATGTATATCTAAGTTGGTGGTTTGCTAGGGTATGGTTTTATGAGCCTTTGTGAGTCAAAGTATGATTCTAGGGTTTGACATTGAATATTTTGTTGAGCAGTAAGCATGTTTTATTGAGTTGTTTTGTGAGCAGAGAAATTTTGTATTGGTGTTGATGAATTTGTGTTAGTGTTGCAGAATGACAAAGTTATATTATTGAGTATAAAAGTTTATATGGTTTTATTTTTGTATGTTGAGTATGAGAAGAGGTGGATCCATTGTAAAAATTGATGAAAAAAGGTCCACTAGTGATTTAAATTTTGGTGCCTTCAAGGCAAGTGGTGGTTTATTAGGGAGGGAGTAGTGGTTTATTTCAGGTGGGTGCCTAAGAACAACTTGGGGGTTGGTGCCTCCAACAGATCGGTGTCTAAGAATTTTGTAAGAAGTGGATGCTTCCATCAGGTCAGTGTCTGAGGTGAGTGGGTCCTCTCTGATGTTTGAGGTTGGTTCCTTACAAGTTAGTGTGTGCAAATTGGTTGGTGCCAATACATTGTAAAAGAAACTTGAATTAAGAAAAAAAAATACAAACATTCAGAGGTTTTTCTCCTAGAAGGATTTCCACCTAA
Source organism: Pinus tabuliformis (assembly GCA_031772625.1). NCBI lineage: Eukaryota > Viridiplantae > Streptophyta > Pinopsida > Pinales > Pinaceae > Pinus > Pinus tabuliformis. The sequence continues at coordinate 277,182,853 of CM062806.1, read as the reverse complement.
AATATTTGTGTCACATGTATATGTTTTTCATGGTGCTTCTTTGCTGTTTTGTGTTTCTCTTTCATGATTTGATGATGAATGGAGAAATGGTTAAAACTAGTAAAAATTAATAACATCATTGTCGAAATACTAATTCACCCCCCTCTCAATATTTCCAATGGGTAGTAGATCACATGATCATTCATGCCATGCAAATACCTTAATACTCTTTTTATAGTATACATATACTCTTTTCCAAGTGTTTCCATGTGTCTGCTCAATACTACCATTGCAAGAGAAATATTCGGTCAAGTGAAAACCATTGCATGCATCAGATTACCTACAACACATGAATATGGAACACAAGCCATGTCCTCTTTTTCTTCCCATGTGTCACCTATAAATAGTTATTCTCACATCAATAGGAATTGGTAGATTTTACCAATTTATAATATTGTATGTTGAAATGCTTTAAAATTGTTTCAATATACATCCTTTGTTTCACCCAGAGTTTTCTAAATGTGTGGTCTCTATTGATTTCCATTTCAAGAATGAAATGTGCAACATCTAGATTATTCATGTTGAATTTGGAGGATCGCTGCATCTTCACTTCCTTGATTGCATTCATATTGTTTTTTACTAGTAACATGTCATCAACATACAACACTACATTTATGAAACACTTGTCTTTCGACTTGAGACATACACAATGATCTAGATGGATTCTCACAAATCCTAATCCTTGGATGTATGTATTGAAATTATGCTACCACATCATGGGGATTTCTTTAGACCATAAAAGGACTTCTTTAGTGACCTATAAACTGAAATGGATATTCCAGTAAGTTCATCATAATAGACTTGATAAAAATAGACTGTATTCTAGACAATAAGGGTTAATTTCCTTGGATTCCATATTTATTAACAACCATTTTATGATTATGCACGTAAAAGGTAAAAAGGTGGAAAAATATAGAAAAATAAAATGCAATCACACATCAACTACAATGAACATAATATATGCAATGGGAAACCCTTATGGGATAAAATTTTGTTGGAAGGTGAGGGTACTCTACTCTCATGACTTTCTCTAGAATAGAAATGATGTACGTACAAAGGATAAGGCACTATTTGTGGAGTTACTTGAGAAATGTGTCATGATATGATGATATAGAAACTAAATTCCCTCTATCATGTTCCCTCTCTCTCTCTCACTCCCAAGTTTTCCTACTCTATGTGGAACAATATAGAATCGAAAATGAATGGAACCCCTTTTCCTCCTAGTGGCGCTATTATAACATGCCCCTTTAGCCAACTAGGAGTCAAGTTTGACTCCTTCAAGTCTCAACTAGAGTTACAACTTTGACCCTTCTATAGTCTTCTTCATAGTATTCATGTGGCTATCCTCGTTTCCATGAGCAACAAGGGCTAATGTGGCATCCTCTCAAATTATGGTGGTTAATCACAATAAGTAAACTTTTTGCTAGTATAAAATTTACATATGAACTTTGATTAAAATATTTCTTGAATTGTTGGAAAGTTCTCTAAGTGTAGAATAGCGTCATGGGGTTCGGCACATGCGAGTAATTTTTACCCAAAAAATACATCAATTAAGGCCTCAAAATGGCCATATAATGTTTGAGACCCTCAATTCTTCAAACTATGTCCCACTGATAAAACTAATCATGTAAGCTAATTATTTTTTTTCCACTCTGAAAGCATTAATATGGATGGAAAATTATATATTGATCTGGATCATACCTCCGCATTTTGTGAGGATTTTCATCCCCAAAAGCTTTACTATGTGAGGTGAAGAAAATTTTTCTCTTCCTTCTCCTTGGAGTACAATTTGCTTTAGTATGTGGAAGTTGTTCTTTCAACCCAATTTGTCAAAGGTCATGTCACCATTGTCTTGTAGCTATGGACCTTTTCTGCACAAATATGTCCTTTGTCAACTTTACTTAGGCATCTAGAGCTAAGACCTCTATGGAAGGTAAAACCTACTCATCTTCTTGACCCAACATAGAAGGCTCATAGAGTTTGAGATATTCCAAATTCACTATTGAGTAAATGAACAAGTATGAGGGTAGACTAAGTCTATTGGAATTATCTCTCACCTTTATAGAATCTTGAATGGACAATATTTCAAATCCTTAAGTTTTTTATCAGGACTTTGTAGCCTCCTTGTTCAACTATAACCATACTCTCATTCCCACTTTAAATGACTTCTATGTTATGTGTTGATCATGCCCAACCTTTTACTTTTCCTATTACTTCTTCAATGTCTCATGTACTTACAAATCGATCTACCTTTTCTCAACATTTTTTTTCTATTAAAGCCTCCTTTGTGATATCCTCTGTAACTCCTCCTTGATACCCATATGCAACATGAAAAGGTGAAGGTCGAAAATATCTAAACCAAGTTTCAAATGGGAGCATACTGATAGAAGTGTGGATTTCTCTATTATAAGAGTGTTGTATATATACCATATTTTCATCCTAATTATTTGGATGCATCTGATTGTAACCCCTCAAAAGATGCACCAGCTTCCTATTAACTACTTCTATTTACCCATCTATTTGTGGATGGATTATTGTAGACAAGTTCAACTTCGTGCCTATTTTCTCCCATAATGTAGTCAAAAATGCACTAATAAATTTGGTGTCCTTGTCTAAAATTATGCTCCTTGGTATCCCAAAGTCCACCCAAACCTATTCAAAAACAAGTTTGTTATTTTTTTCCCTTCGATGGTCTTTTTACAAGGCATGAGAACTCACATCTTACTGAACTTATCAACTGCCATGAATAGGTAGTCATGCCCCTTCCTAGTGTTGGTAAACCTCCCACAAAGTCCATGGAAATGTTTTTCCAAGGATGAGTGGCTACATGTAAGGGATGGTATAGACCCTATTTCATATTACTAGGATTTTTTGTACAACAAAGCATACATCCTCTGGCGAACCTAGCAATATCTTCTTACATTTTGGGCCAATACACATACCTATATAAGTTTACCACTGTCTTTACTACACTAAAATGCCTTTCAACCTTGGAGGTATGATCCTCTCTAATTAGTTGCAGTTGCTCACCTTTAGGACCACAAAGCTTGTCCATCTTATAGAGTAACCCATTCTAGAGATGATCAGTCAATTGTATTATCCCCATTGTAAACATCACTTTGGCTCTATAATTGCACCTCGTTGAAGTCCTCATCTTCTATATATGCATCTTTGTATGCATCATGGGTGAAAGGCTTCATGTGCATCATAGTTCCCAAAGCTACAATTCTAGATGTGGGTGGCCTTAAAAGCATGTCAATCAACTTTTTTGTACCACCCTTCTTATACTTGATGACTAAATGAAACTGCTATAAAAAACCATCCACTTGTCATTTTTAGTTTATTTTAGCTTACTCTGGGCTTGTAGGTACTGTAATAGATTGTGATTTATGTGATGATGGTCTCCTTACCCATCAGAGTGTTTCCACGTTCTAGTAGCTTGCACTAGAGCATAGAGCTCCTTGTCATAGGTGGGGTAGTTGAGAACCACCCCATGAAATATTTTAGAACAGTAGCATACAAGCCTTCCTTCCTACATCAACACTGCTCCCATAGCATACCAACCCAAATGTTGTCCAATTTTAATGGTCATTGCAAGTTTGGACCTTCCCCTACTGGAAACTCTTGCTAGTCATTGTTATAGCATGGAGTGGTGCAACTACCATTGAAAATGAAGCTATGAATTTCCTCAGTTATTGTGTTGCTCCAACAAAACTCCAAACATTATAAACATTTGTAGGCAATGGTTGCTTCATGATGGCATCCATCTTTATAGGATCTATCTTAGACTCCCCTCGACCAATCACATAGCCTAAATACACCAAAGATTGTTTTTCAAACTCACATTTCTTGATATTTACTACCAGTCAGTGCTTCTTCAAATTCGATAACACCTGCATTAAGTGGGACATGTGCTCCTCCTAGGTAGCACTATAAATTTGTATACCATCCAAATAAATAAACAAAATGAATCTAGATAAGGAAACAATACATCATTCATTAATCTCATTAATGTAGTTGGTGGATTGCATAGACCAAATGGCATTAATAACCAATCAGACAAACATTGTTTTGTTTTGAAAGTAATAATCCAAATGTATTCTTCTTTAACTCGAACCCGATTTTTAATCAAGCTTGGTGAAATATTTTGCTTGCTACAATTGATCTAACAGACTATCAATCTTGAGAAGGGGGTACTTATTCTTGAGTATAATTTTGTTTAAAACTTTGTAATAAATACACATTCACCAAGTCCCATCTTTATCTGGCACAACTATAATGGATGATCCACAAGGTGAGGTAATTGGTTAAATCACACCTTGATCTACAACAATTGTAATTGATTCTTCACTTCACTTGCATCTAGAATAGACTATTTGTATAGCCCAATATTTGGTAGTGAAGAGTCTAACTGTTGGAAATACTGAGAGAGGTGAATCATTATTTCTTTCAATTGTTATTAATGTCATTTAATATTTTTCAATTTTTTTAGCCAAAAGAAAATATTTTAATTAAATTGTTAAGGACACCAATCCTCTATTACAATGATAACAAGCTCCAACTTGTAAAAATTATTTTAGGGATCCAACAGTAAAGACACCAATCCAAAAACCAAAAATAAATTTTAGGGCTCCAACCCTAGGGACACCAATCCCAAATAACAGAAAATTTAGGACTCCAACCCTATGTCAAAATTTTCAAATATTACAAAACCTAGTTGTCTTCGAGGATCAGCGAATCATAAATATTCAAGGATAGGTCTCCAAAAATTGTATCCTTTCACTGGATGACTGTAGGTTTTCCTCACTTCCAAAAGGTTTGTGTAACAGGTCTCACGTCCAAAAAGTCTTCAAAAAATTTCAACAAGTCCAAAATATAGTTCTTCCTTACATTCAACAGGTTCCCTTAGGTTTGCAATGGATGCCTTTAGAATTATGTCACTGTAAGTTTGTCACAATGATTTTAAAGAGTTTCCTTGAGTCACTATATGAAATTTTCTACTATAGTCTTCAACTGGTCCCAAGCTCACACCACAGGACAACAAAGTATTTTATTGTAGTCTCACAGATCTATTATCACAAGTCCGCAAGAGATCCTTCTTGTCATGGATCAGCAGGAGTAGTTTCTTGTCGCAGGTCCATAAGGAAGCTTCCACAAATCCGTAATTCGTTCACACAATGTCTGCAACCATTTTTTGCAAAAATATCCACAAGTCCGCAAAAGAGGAGCTTTGTACAAGTCCGAATCGAAATCTTCTTCTCCAGGTTCGAGTTCCAAGCTTCAAAGATTAGAATTTTTGAGTTTCAAACAAATCGCGGATCAGATTGTATCTTGGTTCACGATATGTGAACCTCACTTATCTGTATATTCCTTGTCTGAGATCTGTGTTCCAAAACCAAGTTAGTTATCTTATATTTATACTCTTTCAAGAAGTGAGACGACGAAGCCAGCTTGTTTTGGTCGAAAAAATCATCATCTTTGATTAAAAAAAGTGATTACATTAGCTTGTTTCTGATATACATCCTTCACCCAAAAAAACATTTATGTTACTTGTTTGTCAATTTACTTAATAAAAATTTAGTGAAAAATCCTACTTACATATCATATCCCCATTATCCCCTATGATTCTACTTTGAAAATTTGTTAGAAAACCCTATTTCTGAAGTGTCTTTGTCCTCCATTTATACAGAATTGCTTTGTTATAGGATCACAATAGTTCCTTCATTTATTGCTACACCCTACTGGAAAGCATGAAAGTAAATCAAACATGTTTCTGCTGCAATGCCCATTTTTGATAACATGTCTGCAACCCCATTACGTTCCCGGTACACATGCCTATATGTAATTTGTCGAAGGTTCTTCTCCAAATTCTGGATATGCCTCATCCGTGCAGAAAGGTTGATAGGATTGAATTGAGTGTATCCCTGTACCCATTCAATGACACATTTTGAGTCCCCAAATATCTTTATGGTCTCAATACCCAACCATTTTTCACATAGTAGCGTCCCCCATAATGCTATGATTTCTGCTCAATTGTTTATACCATTTCATGCTTCCCACCAAAAGTGATAAAACTTACCAAGTTCCAATACAATATATGCCCCGCATCCACATTTCGTTTGTAAGCACACCCCATCAAAGAAACCCACTGGCGGTTCACTCCAAATATCAATATATTTGGGATTACCTCTATGGACTTTTCTAATAATTGGTCCAATCTCCCCACAGTATGTAGCAGTCTTAATAATAGGTGTCCTCATGTCTGGTTCTTGATGTTGAAAGAGATTTTTGTTTATGCATCTCCAGATCCCCCAGAATATATAAAATGGTAACATGGAGTGTTTTTTATGTGTGTTGAACCAAAAAGCCATCCCTGGCACCACCTACCTTTGATGTTGAGTAGTGACATTACTCCATCCCAAATATAAAGAGAGTCCTCCATGGTTGTCCAACATAGGGAACAAATGCATGGTCCATGTTGTCCTCTATGTATTAATATGTCCCAAGTGAGCACTCTGTTGTGGAGGACGAGCCAATTGAAACATTTTAGGTTCATGGGTATGTCCCAATACCATATTTGTTGGAACCTTTCATCAAATGTATCTACAAGAAATCTAGAATATATATCCTTGATAGCAATATGACCCTTTTTAAGTGTGCCCACTCAAAAAAAAGTATCCTCTACTTCGAACAGAAAGGCTCCAGTTTGATTTAAACATTGGATGTAATCTTTCCATTCTATACCCCAACTCCCTGACAATCCCATAGAAACCACACTCTGCCACGTGCGTATACCCAAGGTGTTGTTTAGTTCTACTGCCACCTGCCAGAAATGGGTAATACCCATTTGAGATAAATGATAAATCAGTGGGGAAGAAAGTGAATGGTAACCATCCATACCCTTGATAGCATCCAAACCGACCTGAATCTGACAACCATTGCCAATCTTCCATCTTATTCCAGCAAAGAGCCACTATTTAGTTTTCATCATACTATGTCAAGTGAATGACACACCTTTTTGTACATTAGCCCCATCTCTAATCCAATGTGTGGAATTACAATGATATATGTATATCTTTTTCATGATATTTTTCCAAATACCTGTACCATATAATGCCCGCCAACAATATTTTGTTACCAATGAAATATTAAAGTGTTTTATGCCCAGAATACCCCATCCGCCACTCTGAATGGGTCGAGCAATGGAAGACAAACGAACCAGATGGTATTTCCTTCCTGTGCTTTTACATGACCATAAAAATCTAGTCGAAATTTTGTTGATCTTAAGAATTATTTCCTTTGGCAGTAAACACAAATGCATCTAGTAGACTGACAAGTTATGAAGGAAAGGTTTGATAAGGGTGAGTCTGCCCCCCAGGGAAAGCCAGTTATTTTTCCAAAATAAAAGTTTCTTCTCAAATTTTCTTAACAACCACTCCCAATATTTATTTACGTATTTATTAGGTTTCTGTGGTAATGGAACCCCTCATCTATCTAAATCTTTGCAATTTAAAACATATGACAAATCTCCACAATAAATGTTGCAACCTGTGAATTTGTGATGAGGACTGATTTACCTTTGTTCATAAATAAAATTGTAGCCTTTTCAAATGCATTTAGAATTTCATAAATCTGACTCCATCCTTCTTTGTTATTCTCTCCACCCAACAGCAGATCATCCACAAACATCGTGTGGGTAATATATATGTCCTTTGTAACATTGATCCCTTTAATAAAACCCCTATTTCTTGCTTTCGTGAACTTCCAACTCAATCTGCCCATAACAATTATGAACAGTAATGGAGACAAGGCACATCCCTGTCGGAGCCCCCTTGATGATTTGAAGAAGGTGGTGGGTAGGCCATTGATGATGATAGTGAAATTTTTACTCACAACACATGCCATGATCCATCTTATATTCTGGTGACTGATGCCAATCTTATATAGCGTTAATCGCAGGAACTCCCAATCTATGCAATCATAGGCCTTATTGAGATCGATCTTCATAATGCTGGAATTTAATTTTTGGGCCTTGATAGAATGAAGTCATTCTTGAGTGATTGCAACCGCGTCCTATATCAATCACTAATCCAAAAATCCAAATTGTTTTGGAGAAATGTGTTTGGATAAAGAAGATTTCATTATGTTTGTAATGATTTTAGATGGTGGCTTATAAATAGCATTACAAAGGGAAATGGACCTAAATTCTGCAAAAGCTATAGGATGCTCCTTTTTTAGAATTAGAGTGTGGCATTGATTGCCCCGTGAATGAATCCTTTAGTCCTGGATTCCTCTGTAGCCGCCAGTATGTCGTGCCCCATCAATTCCTTAAAATGTATAAAGAGTTCAATGCCCCATCCATCAAGACTGGCGCTCTTGTCCTTGGCACTAGAATTCATAACTCTTTCAATTTCCTCCATTGAAATCGGTCTCCCTACGGATTGGTTATCAGCATCTGTGAACATATTCGGAATCTAATTTAAGAAGACCCTTTGATCCGTGAATAAGTGATTCCTCTCTTGAAATTGTGTCCTAAAATAATTGATAGCCGCTTGTTCCAATTCTGGTTGGGAAGAGATGTACTTATTTTCCTCATCCCACAGTCCCCAAATGCCATTTTTTTCTTCTGCATGTGGGGCGCCTATGAAAGAACTTGGTGTTTTTATCACCGGCTGTCACCCATGTGACCCTTATATTTAATCACCATTATTCTTCTCTCATATGAAGAATATGATTTTTCCGACTCTCCAATTCAATGAATTTCCTCTTATACGACTCGGAAAAATATTGAGAGTCATTCGGATCCGATAGCCTGATATGTGTGTCTTCAATGACCTTTAGCTCCTTCCTGAGCTCCCTCTTTTTTTCACTTACCCAAGCATGTACAGCTAGCTTTAATGACCTCAATTTTTGTCATATTCCAGCCAAAGCCCTCTGTTCCTTAGAGTTCCTATGATTAGTCCAACATTTATGAACCAGTTCCTCGAATGATTTATCCTTCAACCACGCATGATGAAATTTAAATGGATACGCTTTTTGGTTTGTCATCCCTTCCCATGACAATAAGATAGGCTAGTGGTCAGAAATGTAGATGGGTAAAATAGTCGATCGAATCCCAGACATGCTCTCCACCAATTGTGAATTAACCAAGAAACGGTCAAGGCGTTTAGAGATGCTCGCAGACCCATAGCAACCATTGCACCAAGTTGGAGCCAAGGGGCAAGGTGGAATGTCACACAGATTGTTAGAATCTATGAGCCCCCTGAAATATGATTCAAGTGGATCATTCACAGCTTTGTCACCCCATACTTCATCAGACCCGAGAGTGAAGTTCATATCCTCGGCCACAATCAAAGATTTTAGGGCCAGAAAGCCACAATTTTCAATGAGATCCCAGTATATTTTCCAACCTATTTATGGTGCATATGAGTTGATTATCCAAATCTGAGAGTGGTTACCCTTCACATAACCATATAAAATAATGCATGCACATGAAAGATAAGCCTCAAGTTTAATTTCCCTCAGGTTCCAAAGGACAGCCAAGCCACCAGACAGTCTGGGCGCACTAGAAGCACATACAAACCAATCTAGACACATTTTAAGCAATGACTCCCATGATGTTTCTTTCGAGACCATAGCCTCTTGTAACAAAACCACCGTTGAACGATGGCTCATAATAAGATATTTAAGAGAGCGAGTTTTATGGGCATCTCCTAAGCCCCTAATGTTTAAGGAGATGAGGTTCATGAGTGACCCTGAAAAATGGGCATCCCCCCTCTAAGGGCCCGAGAGCTAGTGCCCAACAAACTCATGAAATCCCCAACATTGTCTTGTGGATCCTTTGGACACTGAGAGTCTGATTCCTCCAGAAATTGCTTTTGAAGGCCCAACGACGATTGCGAAAGGGAAGAAATTTTTTTGTATTTCGTGGTTTTCTTCTTCTTAGTGGTGACTTTCCGATGGACAGTTGAAGGAGTAATGGCATCAACAAAATCAAAGAATTATTTCTTAATTGTAAGGGGATCCATTGCAACCAACTCTGATTGTGAAATGTCTATCAATTATTTATCAGGTGACAGAGTTGATAGTACATTTCCCATGAATGGGTCTTTTCCTTTTGGGGTGCCCATCTATACCCATAGGCTTGTCACACACCTCCCAATTCCCCTCCCCGACCAATGGATTACTTCCCCACAAACCAGAGTCACACAGTAAAGTCGATGGAGAATATTTTTAATTATTGTCAACATTTAATTCCACATAGTCTATGGCTTTAATAGGATTCCCACAAGAAGTAAAATATGTTTCAATCTCCCCTGAATTTGGCACATTTAACACATAATTAATGTTCTGGAGTTTATTTTCCATTGACATACCTATTTCTGGAGTGCCTCCATAGGGGGAATCAACAGGATTTTGGGCACAATGTTTCTCCAACGGCGAATCCATTGTATGAGCACCATCTTCTGCTTGACATGGCCTGCTACCAAACCCGCACACCCCTTTGAGAAAGTTTCCAAGTAAATGACCTGTAGCATGGCAGATAAGACATCTAAATGGAAAACACTAATAATCAATGTCGAGTCAGAAAGAATAAGGTCCCCAACAAAGTTCAAATTCTGCCACTAAGCCTCCATGAAACTCCACCTCCACCAGTACCTAAGCCATCCTCTTATCTAATTGATCTAAATTGGCTTCGTCCCAAAAGTAGAACTTTCCAATGGAGTTAGCTATGGTTGCAATAGCATGCTTATTCCATAATTTGAGCAGCAATCCTGGGAGCTTGACCCAAATAATCTTTTTGCGCAAAATTTCCTTGAAGGGATTAAACCCAGCTTGCCATCTTTGAAGAATCAAAAACCCCCTACCGTGAACCCATGGGCTTGCCACAATCAGTTCGATGTCTGCTTCGCTAAGGAAATGGAAACAGGTCCATCCATTAAACAATACGTTGACCTTAGGTCTATATTTCAAGATTTTCATCTAGGTCGAATCTACTCATGCCTTAATATGTTCCCCATTCATCTTGGTAAATTGCCACCTCCCTACCAGTGCCCTCTCTTTCATTCGTTCGATGTTGTCCTAGTATGTTTCTAAACCCAGGTTCACAATCTAAGTCCCTTCCACTGCCTTGAATGCTTTATGTTTCCTATTAACTCCACCCTTTCTGCAAGATGAATCAACCTTCCCTATGTTTCAACTCCCATGTGCATCAAAGGAAGTTTCGAGCACCAGCTTCTCAACCTGAATAGTGATGTTGATTAGTGTTTTAGGAGATAGATCCACCTTCCCATACATTGCATGTGCCCCTCCAATCGAGGCAATCAAACACCCCAACAACTGTCACTTATAGGAGTTGAAGTCGATTGTTATACTTTTGTCACATTAATTAATTATGTTACATTTTTGCAATCAACGAGTAGATGATTAAGTAAATTTTCGTAGGTAATTGGGAGCTTAGTAAAAAAACTTAAAGAACTCATAAAGATTAAGGGTTTTTATGATGGAAAGGATTTTGAAAATAGGATATTGCCTTAGAAATTTTTGAAGGAATTTTAGGGTTGCATATGATAAGAATAAGGGTTTGATAGAGTTGGAGTTTAGGAAAGAACTAGGATTAGGATATTTAGGGAATAGACATCATGCTAGGGTTTTATTAAGTATTTTTAGGGATTTCAAAATTTTGCAAAGCTAGGGCATCATGTAGTTATTTTAGGGATACAAGGTTTGTATTGTAACAAGGACATTACATTGACAGCAATGACAACCTTATCCAACACTAACAACAATTGGATCTCATGCTCCACTTCTCTCTTAGGTAATATTCCTTTAGGCTCTTGGAATACTCACTTGTATGAATGTAGCAACCCTTCTAGTTGTTATTTATGTTATTTAGTACACCTCTTCTGGATGCCTTTTCCCTTATTGACTCCTCACTAGGTTGATTTTCTCTTAAAAACAATCAAACATATTTCTTGTTAGAATTGACCAATTTCTTAACTTGGTTCACACTTTCTAGTGAAATATTGGACTTTCAAGCCTTATGCACGTTGATGATGAATGATTTCCAATTGTTTATGAGGTAGTATTGTTTGGTTCTATGCATGAAGATTGCATACCACATATACATGTAGCGACTCCCAAACACAACTTCACATACATTAAATGGAACTACATCCAATTCTACTTTATCAATAAAATCATCATTGATAGTAAATTTTATCCTACATTGTGTTGTTACATTAATTATGCATCTTTATTTATACATCCCAATGGATTTGGACTAATATAATCTCTATAGATAGAAATATTTTTATTTCTAATATATATGTGTGTGTAAATTAAATTTAAATACAATTTATGAAATATGACATTTATGAATATGAATTATCATTATTTTAATTTAGGTGGTAAGATAGGTTTATAATTTACAACTATCATTTATATTTTATATTTCACATATCTATATATAGAAATGTTTTTATTTCTAATTCTATTAAAGCCTTCATAATATAAATAGATACATAAATATGTATGGCATTATATATATATATATATATTTATATATATATATATATATATATATATATATATATATATATATATATGAATTTATAATAAGTATTAGGTCTTTAACTAAATTTAAGCATGGAGCTCTATAATATTATAGTTACAAATATGAATCGTTATTATTTAAACTTATTTTAATGTGATGTATATTATGAATATTTTTATGAAAAAATCATTAATTTCATTAATTAAAATAAATATTTCAAGATAACAAATTGAATTGAGCCAACTTATTGTTTTTATTATTAATTTTATTACTTTATACTTTTATTACTTTTTTAATTGAACCAACATTATATTTTTAAATTTAATGTTTTGTTCTAATGACTCACTATAACATCTTCCCTCGTGCTATAGTGTAGAGCACCTCTCAACGCAATCATACCCAAATTTTAAATCAAATAAAAAAAAAAGAACGAGGTTGACAGTATAACCATACTAGCTACCTTTGTAATATTTGGTTATGCCTTAAATTCTTCAAAATCATGTCACTATAATTGTTGCACAACAACATTGAGTTGATGCATTTTGCACCATAAAAACCATCTAAGTCAAATTTATAGGCTTCAATTTTTCTTCTTTGCTGAAAATTGGGGAAGCTATGGGGGAAATTTCGCCATAGGAACCCAACTTTCCCCAAGGAAGAATTCAAATTAATTAAAGGGAAATATTATTTTTAATGTGGTCTTGGCACTCCTCTTTAAGGTGACAAATTTATTTGGGCAAGAAATCTTCTAGACGATCCATAAAATATCTCAAGTCAAGTTATAATGTGGAAAATAATGATTTATTTCAATTTATTATGGCACAATTTCAAGTTGGCCTCTCAACATCTCATGTCAGCTTGCCCAAGGGATGTGACCCTTCATAGGTGGAAACAACTATAAATAGGCGTCAGTCTTCCTCCATTTGGCACAATTTCAAGTTGGCCTCTCAACATCTCATGTCGGCTTGCCCAAGGGATGTGACCCTTCATAGGTGGAAACAACTATAAATAGGTGTCAATCTTCCTCCATTTGGCACAATTGAATTCCCACTTTTGTGGAAGACTTCGGATGGTTCTGAGGCAACTCGCACTAATTCTTTGTGGCTTGTTTTTCTCTATGGCTTGCAATATAATCTCTATGACTCGCAATACTCAGTGACTTGTAACCTTATGTGGCTTGTAATCTTTTGTAGCCCGTCTACTACTATTGTGACTTGCATTGTTATTTTTGAACAACGCACTATACTCCAATGGCTTGCATTATCTCATAGTAGCTCGCATTGTCTCCACAGTGGCTCGCATTACCTCACAGTAGCTCGCATTGTCTCCATAGTGTCTCACATTATCTCACAGTGGCTTGCATTAGTTTCTTTATGGATCGTGTAGTATATTTGTAGCTCGTACCATTCACAGTGGCTCGCATCTCTCTAAGATTCGCATTATATTTCTATGGCACGCATTGTATATTTGAGATTCATATGGAATTCTTTGTGGAAAAGATTGTATGGCATATGTCTGTATGGTATTCTATGTGGACAAGATCATATGCTATTCTCTGTGGAAAATATAGTATGGTATTCCCTATGGAAAAGATCGTATGGCAGTAGTTTCTTTATGTTAGCACTCATTCTTTGTGGCTCAGTTTAGTTATATTATATGTTGGAAATGGTACTTGTGATGATAGTACGACTAACCTAATGATATATAACCTTTGATATGATAGTGAACTTGGCATAATAGTGACCTTCGTATGGAAATAATACTTGATATAACAATGGCCTTGACATGGCAGTGACTTTGTTCTATGACAATGACCTAATTATGTATGATTGTGACCTTCATGATAGCGCCTTTGATATGTGATATAGTGATATGCATGATGGTCACCCCGTTACATAACAGTGATTTTGATGTGTGACTATGACAGTGATCCTCATGACAGTACCTTTGATATGAGATCTACATGACAGTGACTGTTACATAATAGTGATTTTGATGTATGACTATAATGGTGACCTTGATATGGAAGTAACTCACAGTCTATTGTACTCTTGATCATACTGGTAACAGTAATTTGTGTGCATGGAAGATGCCAGTGACAGTGAAGCGCTATGATCTTATGACTGTGGTGACATATACATGTGCTACTTGTAGCAGTAATATGAAGACCTATGTATACTTGATAGTTGTCATCTCAGGAGGATCTAGTATGATTCTAGATTGGCCTAGGAAGCCTAATGTATTGGATGTTACTTATTGTACTTTGTATCTCAGTTGAACATTTGATGAATATCTAAAAAGAAGAATATGGTTTGGTTTTCCCCCTTGCAGGGTTTTTCCCTGGTCTCTGACTTAAATCTTGGTGTTACATTTTGTATGATTTTCTTTTATTGTTCCTAATTGTTTTGTCATATGTTGATGTTTTTGTTCTCTCTACATAATTGATAATGATGATATGATGTTATGGGTTGAAAGCAATATGAAAATGTAGAAAATTTTTAAAATTGTAGTTATATACACCAGAGAACAATATAGCCCTAAAAATTAACATGGTACCAAAGTTGGGTTGAATAAAAGTCATTGAGATCAACCCCTTGTAGACACCTATGATGGTTTTCATGAGAAATCAGAGTGAAAGGGATGAATATGGCAGAGACCTAAAAGAATGATAGGGTTTGAAGGAAACCCTAGAAAGCCTATATGTTCTTGCAATAAAGGTTAGGGTTTGAGAGAAACCCTATGAGGTTTATGGATATGGTAAGTGCATGGGTTTTGCAGTATTGGAACCCTAGTGTGATTATGATCAATGAGAATTTATTGAGTTGTTCAAGTTCCTGTGACAAATTAAGTGTAACCCTAGATGGGCTAGTCTCCCAATAGGAGATGGTATGATATAGATGTAGTGATCATCTTGTACATTGATAGCTAGGCTTGGAAGGATTTGGAATGAGAATACAGGTGGTGCTGAATAGGATGCATTTCCTCTAAAGACTACATTGACATATGGTTTATGGATAGCGGTGACTCAAGGAGGCAAGATCAAGAGGGAGTTGATAGCTTCCTACAATCCTCATTAAAGATAAGTATTTTCAAGACCTATGTTATTTCTGCTCTTGTTTAGATTTAGCATTTTAGACTATTGTTTATTCTTCCTGCATGAGTATTTGAATGCTTCTTCCACTAACTTCTTGGATGAGGATGTGATCCATCTTGAGAATCATCAAGATGTAGAGTAGTGCCGGAAGAATTTACTCCAAGAGGGAGTTGGTGCAGGAAAATGAAGAAGTCGCTCTTGTATCTAGAGAAGAAATCCAGTCCTGCCTCATCGGCAGGTACACTTCCATTATGTTTACTTTGTTATTATTGTTCTTTCTCTTGTTCTAGGGTCAACAGGAACATTGTATGGATGTAAGTATGAATTCTTCAATATTGGGATTAAGGAGGATGTAGAACCATCCTTTGATTAGAGTGGTGATGGACAAAATCCTAGACCTCAGAGGAAGGATCGCATTTTTCCACGCTAATGATTATGACTGAAGAGACTTCATATTTATAGGGAGTAGATTGTCATATTGAATACAACATCCTAATGAGATGTTGAGAGCAATATTTCCTTCATGCAAGAACCATTCTAAGATGATAAATATGTAGAAGTGACAGATGCTTCCACGATAGTAAGTCCAATAGTGACAAGAAAGGTGCTTTGAGGGAGAGGACTATGATAAGATCCTAACACCTGTTGCCAAATGTACTAAATTTATTAGATGTATGTAAAATTGGCTTCCTCCATGATGTAGTATACTTGGAGATACCTTAGAGATTTGAGGCACATGAGATGAGACTCATGATTATTGATCAAAGAAAGTCCCTAGACTTGGAATACTTGGAATGATGGACATCTGATGTGGACCCCAACCTCTCTTCATGATTGAAGGTATGTTGTTGATGTTTTTTTTAATGCTAAAAGTTTATTTATGATAGGATTAGATCATCTATGTGTTCAATGCCAAAGGAAGTTGACCTATGAGCCCTTATGATCAACTACTTTAGATAAGAAGGGAAACAAAGAGATGATGAGGACTTCCTTGCTAAGGGAAGTATGTTGTTAGATTGAATTCAACATTTTTATGAGATGCTAAAAGAAATGTGTCCTTCATTCAAGGACCATTCTAAGATGACAAAAATGTAGCAGTTCCATATGCTTCCATGATATTAATTCCAACAGTGACAAGAAAGATGCTCTAAGAGGGAGAGGATTGTGATAAGATCCTAGCACCTATTTACAAATGTACTATTATCAAATGCATGTGAAATATACTTCCTCCATGATGCAGTATAATTAGAGCTACCTCAGAGCTTTGAGGCACATGAGATGAGACTTATGGTTACATATCAAACAAAACCCCATATGGGCTCAAGCAACTCCCTGTACTTGGAATACTTGGAATGATGGAAATCTGATGCGGACCCTAACCTCTCTTCATGATTGAAGGTATGTCGTTGATATTTGTTTTTATGCTAATAATTTATTTCTGATAGGATTAGATCATATTTGTGTTCAATGCCAAAGGAAGTTGACCTCTAAGCCCCGATGATCAACTACTTGAGATAAGAAGTGTAGCAAAGAGATGATGAGGACTTTCTTATTAAGGGAAGTATGTTGTCAGAGATTTTGGCATGATAAATATCATTGAAGTAGTTGAGAGAGGCTCCTCTTCAAATTCAAATTTGATGGATCCTATGATGATCTGGAAGTCAAATGGATCTTCCTTGCATTCATGTACTCTGAGCTAGATAGATCCTGGACATGCTCATTGGGTTGTTGCTAAACATATGTTGATATATCTACATGAAACTGTTAATCATGAATTGAGATACATTTTCGTACTTCATGGATACATCGATGTTGACTAAGGCTTAAAATGTTAATCATGAACTAAGATACATTGTCGTACTTCATGGATACACCGATGTTGACTAAGGCTGAAAATGTTGTTGACAGGAAAATCACATCTAGGTGTTGCTTTGGCTTGGGTTTTTCCATGGTTTCCTGGATGAGCAGGAAGTAGAGTTTTGTTTCTTTAAGTACAGCAAAGGAAAAGTACATTGTTTCTAGTATGGCTATCTCCAAGGAAGTGTGGTTGAAAAATATCTTTGGAGAGTTGGTTGAGCATGTGCTAGACACAACTATGATATATTGTGACAATCAGAGTGGGATCTGACTTTCAGAGAACCTTCTATTCCATGAAAATTCAAATAACATTGAGATTAGATAGCTCTATATCTGGGATATAGTCCAAAAAGGGAACAATGAGGCACTAGCACAGAGGGAGCAATGAGGCTTCAACAATTATTAGTTGTGGAATTGAAGCAGTGAGGCTTCAACAAATGAGCGGGTTGTTGACATTCTCATCAAGCCTGTGTCAAAAGGGAAGTTCATGTTCTTTTGAGAGAATCCTAGAGTTGTGGAGAAAGTACCCCTTCCGGGATGGGATCCTGGATAATCATGAACACTAAGCTCTGGGAGCTACTAAGGTGTGGGGTACTCCTTAGAACTACAGGGTTGGAAGATCCTTATAATTTTTTATAAGTTTGGTCTCCCCTATTCAATTTTGGGACTTGATGGAGTACATACCACAACATGTATCCTACCCATAAGTCAGGTGTGTTGGGATTTCCACTCATATAGTCAGTGAATGAGGAGACTTAGGTTGGAGGATCTTTACCTATGGTAGATGTGTCTGGTAAATTGATCTCCCTAAGTTCGGGATGCATGGTGTTCAAACCACTTAATCATTGAGGATTGAGTTGGGTTACATAGGGTTGGAAGATCCTTATCATTTTGATAATTTTGGAGAAGTGATAACCCTATGCACACATATGCAGATATGTGTGAGAACATAAAATGGTAGCTTCCATAGTAGTCTACAGTATGTTTTCTTCTGCATCGAGTCTGTAATTTTCTAAGTATTATTGAAGGAATGGAGTTATTTCTTATATGTTGAACGAATATATGTCAAAGTTCAAGTCTTGGGAGTCAAGTTGGTATCATATCCACTTTAGGTTATCATGCATAGTTGCATATGCATGCATAGGCTTATCACTTCCCCTAAAAAAGAATGAATCAAGCTCAGAGAGAGGGAGATTTTGGAGACTCAAACTCGACTCTATGCCCTGAATGATAGAACTCCTTATTTATAGAGTTTGGAGAGAGCAAGGGGAATCTCTTTGAGGATATGACTTTATTTCTTGGGTACTCATAGATCATCCTTAAATATCATATCTGTAAATTCCTTGAAATGTGGGTCAATCCTCACCTGAAGTCGGAGAAGTCCTCTGAATTTCAAGGATTATTTTGGACTATTTCTCAAAAGGAATATGTCCTTAAAGATAAATTGATAAACTAATGGGCTTAAGAAATGACTTAAACTAGAGTTAAAATGTACTCATGGATGACAGGCTAAATTTTTTACACATTGGAGTGATACGCCACCCACAAAGTGACTAAATAGAAATTTGAAATATTCTCATGGCCGACAGGCCAAAGTACTTATACAGTACACAGTGGAGTGATTCACTACCCACGAAGCGACTAAAGAGAAAGCTACAATGTTCTCATGGCCGACAGGCTAGAGTACTTATACAGTACACAGTGGAGTGATTTTCCACCCACAAAGCAACTAAAGAGAAAGTTGCAATATTCTCATGGCCGACAGGCCATAGTACTTATACAATACATAGTGGAGTGATTCGCCACCCACAAAGTGACTAAAGAGAAAGTTGCAATATATTCATCATGGATTAAGGGTCCCCCATGCTTTCTATTGATTGGTTTTACAGCTCCCGGTTTTCTATATTGTGGCACTCCTCTCAGGTCATACTATCATCTGACCAATATGGATCTTCAGTATCCATGTAATCTGGAATAGGGAAAAGATAATCATCAAGGAATCTTCCCATGATTGTTCCTTCCATGAGTGGATGATCTTTTGTCAATAGGTACTCCCCTTGGTATGATGTTTTGGCCTTGAATTTGTAAGATATTTCTTATCGTGAAGTACCAATCACCTCATTTTGTTGATTTTTTAGTTCCTTATCAATTACTACTATCTCTAGAGGGTTTATCAGAGATAGCTCACAGCTCAGGAACATTAATTTAAATTTGAGCCATAAATCAAACTATGCAGCCCTTATTGGTTCATCTTGGATGTTCAGAATCAATTGTGTGCCTTTGCAGTTCCAATTTACCCTTGGCATATTTTTTTCAATCAGAGCCTCTGTCCATCCAGACCATGGCCTCCTGACCAAATTTTTGGTGTCTGCACATATGACTATTTCTCTATTTTGTCTTCCCAATGTTAGTAATAGAGAGTAATGTTCTCATGATACTGGTCCTGAACTAATGTCACAGTAACATAATCCATAATTATCACAGTCAATATGCATATATATCACATCTTTGTTGATCCTTGCTTCTGCTTTTGTTGAATTAAGTCATGCTTCTATTTGTTGTTCCCATTTCTCGAATATTTAAATTTGGAGAGGTGATGTTTTAATTTCATTATTAGGCTCATACAAAGTTGGCTTTCTACTCTTTCTCTATTGTACAACTCTAAGGTTTTCTTTGCAGATCAACTGGACTCTCTATAAATTTTCTTCTTTGGTGATTTTTTCTACTACTACTAAATGTCTCAATCCTTTCTATTGATCTTTTTCCTTTGTCCATGTGGCCCCTTAATAGCATATCTAGATCTGCACAATTTGCTTCTCTATTTAACATATCAGCCAAGCAATTTAACCTTCTAGGTTTATGCTCAATGTTGAAATCAAAATTATCTAACAAAAGAGCCCACTTTTGTATCCTGGAGTGACTTTCTATGATCAAGTTATCATATTTTAACATCCCTGGAAAGACTTTCAAATGTGATCTTATGAGAAAATCGACAGGCTTTAAATACAACCTAAAATGGTGAATTGTTTTCTTTACAGCTAACTTTTCTTTATGGCTTGATGGGTAGTTTAGTTCTACTCCATGGAAGGATTTGAAGGCATAAGAACACACTAATTATTTTCCATCAATTTCTTTGAGAAAAAATATTGCCCAGGTGTTATTAGAGGCATCTCTTTCAATAATATATTTCCCTTTTTTGTAGGTAAGGATAATGGTGGAAACTTTTTTCCCTTTTCTTTTACTCTCTTGACTGCATTGGTCATTGCTAGAGACCGGGCAGGGGATTCTTCCTTAGCCTATGTTGGAGTATTAGTATTTCTTTTGCTTATCCTTTATAAAATGGCCTAAAATATTTTAGGCTACCCAGGAATCTTTGGAGCTAGGTTTTTTCCATTAGGACATCTGGAAACATATTGAAAGTCATTAGGATGTGGTCTTGTAGAATAATCTGCCCTTTGGCGATAATTCTGAGACCAAGGAACTCGATCTATGTTTTTCCTATCTCCATTTTTGTTTTTGACAAGACTAACCCATGCTTGAATACTATATCATGGAATATATGCAAGTGTTTTAGATGTTCCTACAAATTCTTGGAGAAAATTAACAAATCATCAATGTAAATTATGATCCAAATATCTTCCATTCTTTTCTGAAATTCACTAGGTGCATTCTTTAATCCAAAAGGAATAAACTTCCATTGGTAGTGTCCATGAGGAACTACAAATGTAGTCTTGTTTGTCTTCTAGGATTATACCAATCTGGTAAAAACCAAACTTCAAATCAAATTTACTAAAGATTGTCTTTCCTTTTATCTTTGTAGCAAAGAGTTTTTTATAGGAATAGGATACCTGATACCTTGTAGAGCTTTGTTCAGAGGTTTGTAGTTTACTACTAACCTCGTATTTCCTCTCTTCTACTCAGAGTGTTTGATGATGTAGAATCCTCTGCATGCCCATGCACTCTTAGAAGGTTCTATGAGTCCCTTTTTCAACAAGTCATTTATCTCTTCCTAGCAAGTCCTTGTTTCTAATGGACTCATTAATGTTGTTGAAGCCCTTTGTGGATGAACATTGACCACAGGGTTGTAAGGGAGAGACACAAAGTATTTTTCCCTATGCCATAAATAATTATGGGTTTCTGAAGTACAATTTCTCATAATCTTTTCAGTAATTGGGTTTAAAATTTATGCATGAGTCTGGGCATATAATATGCATCTTTCCATTTTGTTCAAGCTTCTTGATGTAACCTGAATTTCTATTTCCATAGGGTGTTATTTTTCCCTACTGCGACTCGTACCTTCTAAAAGCAGAGGAACTTTTACATTCATCCCATCAATATGAAATTCAAACATTCTTTCCTTTTTGTTTATAGTAACAGGATCTGTTAATTCAAGAAATTTTGATCCTAGAATACAGTCATCAGCCATTTGATTTACACAATGAAAGGAAATCTTAAGCTGATGATTGCTTACCTTTAATGGGAAGTCTTTGGTTTGGCCTTGGATTTCTACACTTTTTTCATCCACTATTATTCCTATGATGGTGGGATGTTCCCAATAGTATTATGGGATTACCTTTCTCCTCATCATGTTTAGCTGACACCCAGAATCTACTAAGAAATCAATCTCATATGACTTTACTTCTTGTGGGAAAGACAATAATTTGGTGTAGAACTTAGATCCTATCAAGGATAATAAAGCAAGCCTTGGATGATGATGTTCTTCTAGATGATCTGGTTCTGAATCATTATGCTTTTCAGACTCTTTTCGGATACCTCCATTTTCCCTTCCTTGAAGGTTTATTTTTGTAACTTGATGATATGTGCAGGGAATATTCAAATATCCTTGATAGTTAACCACCTGATGACTTGTTTTGTTTTCATCTCTTATTTATTTGAGCTCTTGTTTCAATTCTTTGATAGATTTGGTTTCCTTTTTCATAATGCTTTTGTTGACACCTAATCATATGGATTGGATCAACAATTGTAAATAATGTAAATAAATAATAGAAAAAATGGAGAGTCATCGGGAGATGAAACTCAACAATGATTCCCTCATGTATATAATAATGAACATCCTAAATGAATAATATAATCTCATTTGAGGAGTTACCTCCTGGCCTGACATGGTATCAAAGCCAGTTCTAATTTTAGTTTTCCTCCATTTGTAACTCCCTCATGTTCTGCCTATTTTTGCAGAATTGTCACCTTCTCTGCATCTTGTACACATGTGCTGGTGATTTCTCTATCTTATCCCTGCAAGATTTTGTGCATTATTGAATTCACTAGTCTAAATGCAGTGGGAGTGCGTCGATTTACTGCATTAAGGCATTGCTTTATCTACTATGACTATTGGATCTAGTTGTTGCGTGGAATGGTCGTGTGATGCCAGGAAGTGTTGTGTACTATGTGCTAGAAGGGTGGCGCAACTGGAAGCGTGGTGTTATGGCCAACACTGGGACTGTAGTTGAATTTGAGTCTATTATTCCCTGGAGCGTAGTGCTAGACTGAGTAGGCTCTGATTTTGGTAGAATACCAAATGACCCTCCATTATATCAATATTTGGAGACTGCTGGAAAATGCTGCATAGTGCTAGTACGAATTATTTATATGCATTGAATGATTGTGTTGCTGGTCTAATATCAAACGTTGCATACGTTGGTCTTATATCAAAACGTTGTATATGATGATATTTCAATATGAATATTTTGAAAGTATGCATATAAATCCATGTTCCTCAGCTCCACTCCCATAGCTCTGGTTGTCACAGCATTGAAGACTATTGGGGTATTTTTCAAACTGGTTGCAAATTTGTTTCTACAGTTTTGGAGACAAAAGTTCGAGGTATGGTGAATGTACATGGTGTGAAGCACATTCAACTCATTTGAAAATGGTGGTAGTATTAAAATTCATTGAGATTTTTGAATGGTGATAATAGAACGAGAATTTTGGACAGTATTTTTTCAGATATATATTATATGGTTTATATGTTGAAACCAACATATAATATATTTGTGAGTGGAGGAATATATTCTACATTAAAAGTATTAATTTAGTGAATTCTTTTCCACCTAAGCAAAAGATATCCAGAAAGGTTGTGTTTGTTTTGGAAATCAAAAGCAGATATTTTTTTGGGGAATACATTCACTAATATCTATTGTTGGAGTAATTCTCACCGGGAAAGAGAACTATCCAGAATGGTCAAGGAAAATTAAACACACTCTCATTTTTAATGAACCGTGGAAAGGAGTGTGTGTTGGAGATGGAGACAAAGAACCAGAACAACCTACCTCAGACAAGGAATTCACCATTTTGGAAAATAAGAACAGTAAGGCTTATGCATTGATTGCAGCATCAATAAATGAAGAGGTGAGTCGCCATATTTCACCATTTTCAAATGCTTTCGAAGCCTTACAAAAATTGAAGGAACTCTATGACTCACACTCTACACTTGAAGTTGTTCAACTCATGATTAAATTGTTCAGCCTTGAATTACAAAATGATGATCCTCTTGCTCTTGCATCAAAAGTAAAATCTATTATGAATGATATCAAAGTCACTAATGTTGAACTGGACATTCCTCTGATAGATTTTCTCAAGGCACTTTATCCCACTTACTCAAATTATCTTGAGTCATTGCAAGCAAATGGAAACCTCAAAGATATTACCTTTGACTCCCTTGTGAAAAAATTTGCTGAAAGAGAGAAAGATTTTGGGAAGAAGATAGCTCCTCAGTCTTCTGAAGAGGTTGTGTGTCTTGCACATAGAGAGAAGAATCTTTCTCAAGATTCTTCTAGAGGAAGAGGTGGTCGAAGAGGAAGAAGAAGAAGAAATTTCAGAGGCAGGGGGGCATACACTCTCAAGGAGAAAAGTCAGATTTGCATTGCATGTGTTGCAAAAGAGATTGATCACATGATGCATCCACATGCAATTTTCCTTGGGATAGAATTGAGCAGGAAAGAAACCAACCCAAAGGTAAAACTAATGAAAAAGAGAAAGGTAAAGCACCTGAATCCGCTCACTATGTTGTGGCACACTGTAATATTGGAGTAAGTGAAGATTTATTTAATGCTTCACTTGCTTCTTGGAAAAATGATTGGAAACTTGCCACATGAATTTTAGAAGAGAATTTTTTGAAGAATTTAATAACAATGTTAATGGAGCAGTGTACTTTGAAAACAAATCAAAACTCAAGCCATCATGGCTTAGCACAATTAGGTTTAAATTTCCTAGTCTTCCAGACTTTCTTCTGCATCATGTTTTATATCTCCCATAGCTGAGGAGAAACTTGTTGTCCTTGGTCCACATCTGCTAGCAAGGACACTCCATTCACATGTTTGATGGCAAGGTTGAGGTAAGAAAAGCATCAGACCACTCACTTGTCATGACAGGGATAGAAGAAGAAAGGCTTCTCAAGCTGCAGGGTACCTCTCCTCGTGCACAAAATTTCTCATACAATTCTCATTACGATGAAGGTACATTTCCATCAAGTTTATTATGGCATGTTATATTTGGACACTTGAACTATGACAGTCTCCGCTTGTTGAAGAAAAATGGTGTTACTCGTTTGCCTACAATTCCTAGGAAACTTAAGCAATGTGATGCTTGCATTCTAGGAAAGCATAGAAAATAGTCTTTTTATGATTCACATTCCAGAGCAGATAGAAAACTTGAAGTCATTCATTCAAATTGATGTGGTCCAATGCCTATTCCTTCTACAAATGGAAATAAATATATGATGACATTTATTGATGACTACACCAAAATGTGTTGGGTTTATTTATTGAAGAACAAATCTGATGCTTTTCAAACATTCAAGAACTTTCATACATGGATTGAAATGATGAACAATCTCATATTGGCTCTATTCACACTGATAATGGAAAAGAATGCACTTCAAATGAATTTGAAATCTATCTTCGCCATCATGGGATCAAACATCAAACAATTGTGCCTTATAATCCCCAATGGAATGGAGTAGATGCAAGAATGAATGAGACAATCTTAAATATGATGTGCTCCATGATGTTTTTCAAAAATGTAAAATTGAAGTTTTGGGCTGATGTAGTTCTATGTGTTGTATATGTAAAGAATAGATGTCCATCTAATGCTATTAGAAACAAAACTCCTTATGAAATGTTGTATGGACACATTCCTTCGGTAAATCATCTCAGAGTCTTTGGTTCCACATGTTATGCCTTGATACCAAAGGTACATAGAAACAAACTTGGTGCAAGAAGTTGTAAGTGTATCTTCTTGGGGTATTTAAACACCTCCAAAGCATATCGTCTCTATGATGAAGTCAATAAGAAGTTTGTTGTATCTAGAGATGTAATCTTTCTTGAATCATCCAAAACTGACAATGTTGTTGAGTGGCAACTTGATTGCTTGGATAGATTCACAAATGAAAAATCATTTCAAGAATTTGATAATCAGATTCCACATCTTGAAGGGGGGGTTCCTATACTAGATCAACATGTGGAATCTTCTTCTAAAGCACTCTCTCCCCACATGAAACTCCAACAACGGATGATACTTTGAGTGATGTGATTGACACAATTGGGAGACTCAATCTTGATTCTATCCCAAATCAATCAACTGAGCAGCCTGGAACATCTCAAAAAGG
The DNA here is from genome assembly GCA_031772625.1 of Pinus tabuliformis. Taxonomy (NCBI): domain Eukaryota; kingdom Viridiplantae; phylum Streptophyta; class Pinopsida; order Pinales; family Pinaceae; genus Pinus; species Pinus tabuliformis. Next base: position 277,156,684 of record CM062806.1, on the reverse strand, counting down.
TCCCCTAAAGTGGCTGACAAAGACACTTGAAAGTGTTCATCCTAATGAGGTTGGAAAGACAGGAACTAGAAATTCAACCTAGAAAAATGGAGGTGATGTAGATGACTCTAATTCACCTATTGATATGGATGTTTCTTATGATTGTGAATTGAATTTGTCTACAGATTTTGAACCAAGTTCCTTCAAAGAAGTTTCTTCTCATGATGAATTGAAAGAAGCAACGCAAAAGGAATATGATGCCTTGATAAATAATGGCACTTGGAATCTGGTTGATCCTCCATTGGGAACCAAACCAATTGGTTGCAAGTGGGTCTACAAGAACAAGTATAAATTTGATGGCTCACTTGACAAGCACAAAGCTAGGCTTGTGGCAAAAGGTTTTGCAAAAAAGGAAGGGGTTGATTATGAGGAGGCTTTTTCCCCCACGGAAAAATGGGCTACCATCTGAACACTCTTTACGCTAGCAGCTCAGAATGGTTGGAAAGTCCACCAAATGGATGTAAAAACTGCTTTCTTGAATGGAGATCTAAAAGAGAATATTTTTATGTCCCATCCTGAAGGATTTGTTGTGAAAGGACATGAACATAAAGTATGCAAACTTGTGAAATCCTTGTATGGCCTCAAACAAGCACCGTGAGCCTGGTATGAAAAATTAACTAAGCATCTTCTGAAACTCAATTTGAAACATTATGTTGTCAAGAAAGTTGGCAAAATAGTTGTATATCTTGTGGTATATGTAGATGATCTTTTGATGATAGGGAACAATGAGAGCTACATTGCATCCATAAAGAAGGAATTGAGGAAAGGTTTTGAAATCACTGATTTGGGCTATGTTCATTACTATCTTGGTATTGAAGTAACTCAACATCCGAAGTCCATATTCCTTTCTCAAAAGAAGTACATTGGAGATATGTTGAACAGGTTTGGCATGGCTGAATGCAATCCTCTGACTACTCCAATGGAGTAGAACTTAAAGCTCGCATCCATTGAAGGAAAAGAATTTGAGGATGCAACAAAGTATAGACAGCTTGTAGGAAGTCTCAACTACCTGACTACTACCAGACCAAACATTTTGTTTGCTTTTGGAATCTTTTCCAGGTTTATGCAAAAGCCTTGTGAGGGACATTGGTCTGCTACAAAAAGAGTTCTCAAGTACTTGAAGGGAACTCAAGACTTTGGACTCAAGTATGCACCGGTGGGCGACTTCAGCTTGATTGGATACTCTGATTCAGACTTCGATGGAGACAAAGAAAATAGGGTATCTACTTTTGGTTATGCTATGAGCCTTGGATCAAGAGTTGTCTCCTAGAGATCACACAAACAATCAGCTCCATCGGATTCCAAAATAGAGGCAGAATATGTGGCAGTAGCTGAGGAAACAAAGGAAATTGTGTGGCTCAGGAAAATTATGGAATATTTGCAGGTAAAACAAGTACATTTGACTCCACTCATGATTGACAATACCTCGGTAGTAAAGTTTGCCAAGAAACCAAAGTTCCATGATATAACGAAGCACATCAATACAAAATATCATCTGATTCGACATCATGTTGAAGCAAAAACAATCCATCTTCGCCATTGTTCCACTAATGAGCAGATTGCAGACATATTCACAAAAGTGCTTGGAAGAGAAAATCTTAAAAGATTCAGAATGATGCTTGGACTCACCAACATCCCTTCAGATTAGGGGGGGAATGTTGACACCTAATCATAGGGATTGCGTGAACAACTGTAAATAATGTAAATAAATAATGGAGAAAATGGAGAGTCATCAGGAGATGAAACTCAAAAGTCAGTCCCTCATGTATATAATAATGAACAGCCTAAATGAATAATATAATCACATTTGAGGAGTTACCTCCTGGCCTTGCACCTTTGTTGTTCTTCGATTTGCTTAGAAATTTCTCTCTATCTTTTCTAAAGTTTTGTCTATCTTCATGGTTTGTGTTATGGTTATATAGATCTATAGGGGCATATTTACTGCTAGCCCCTTTATGCGACTTCTTTTTACTTTGAGGGGGATAGGGAGATGTTAATTTCCTTGATAATTCATCTTTTTCTATGCACAATTTTTCTCTCTCTACATATTTCCTTGTAGGCATTTCTTTCAATACTTGATCAATCTCTTTGATCCTTGATTCAAGATCTTTCTGGTGTTGTGCATTGAACATACAAAAATCAAATTCTTTCTTGGGGAAATATTCATGTTCACAATCACTCTCCCAATTTGGTGGCTCAAGGTCACTAAATTCATCAAAAGAATCAAAAGTATTATTAGTTTCTTCTAAGAATTCAAAGGGATCCAAAAAAATTATGTTCCCATCAAGATGGTTTGTGGGAAAAAAATAGTTTAAATCCCACCATTTTGGTTTAATTTCTTTGGCAGACAATGCTACCAATTTTGGTTTAGATTTCTTCTATGGACGTTGTTGGCTTGTTGGGGCCTGACCCAAGTTTAGAGGTGATTTAGCCAAACAAATCCCGGTACTACTTGCCCTTTCGGCAACAGTCCGCGGAGCACGGACTAAGATCTCACCTGAAGTAGTATGGGAGGGTGCTAGAACTAGGTTTCCACACCCTGGAGATGTCTGATGAGTTCAAGTGGTCCACAGTTCGACCCTGTGCATACGTCACTACGCGCACTTACCCGTACCTCGCAGCCCGAGATGCTACCTTCATGCAACCCTACTCGGGGGCCGAACGCTATTATTACTCGATGTCTTACTAGTATTCCATGGTTAGTTGATTAACTTAGCTTATTTGTATGTGTAAAGTATACTTAGCAATATAATTCATTCATACAAGTGCGCGTAGTAAATAAACAGTATAATTGCAATTCATATCCAACAGATAATAACCCAAGAACAGATACACGAAATTAAGATAAAACTTCTCTTTATTATTATCTTCCTTTGGTTACAGACTCGACTCCACCCTACGCACTTAGTTGCAGGGGTCCGCACACTCAGCTGTGGACTCAACTAGGCCTCTGCGCACTCAGCTGCAAAGCCTTTTCCTACTCTACGACCCAAGACACACTTAGACTCTTGCTCTATGCTTCTACTTCACTATCTCATGTTTTCTTCAATGTCTCTTTACAACTTAGAGCCTCGCTCTATTTATACAATCCCATGGTCTGTAGACCATGGGTAGGTCGACATTATATTACAAGATTAGGGAGGACAACCGCATGACTCTAACATACTTCTGCGCCCATAATTCGTGGAGATTTACAACACCATTCTGTCAAAACATGGGCTTTGAGCCCCAAAACATGCTTCAGGGGGGGACTCCATGCCCAACAGGCCCCCAACACAAACATTGTGACTCACCCTCAAGTCACTCTATCGGCACAGTGATCTTGGCGCTTAGTCCCTCCAACTGTTCTCGAATGGTACTGATGTCTGTAACACACTAAGTTGCTGCTTATTGAACCTGCTACATCCACTCTTCTGAGACCTCTGTGTCTAGCATGATTCCCGGCGTCTATGCATGCATCCCTTGTAGGTGCACGAGTTTTCCTTTGATATTCATCGTGATTGTGAAGGCCTCATCAATCCATGGTTGAACGCACGCTTTGAGAACTGCCTCCTTATGTCACGCCACGTCCACCTACTCCTTCAGTGCCTTGGCTTACTGCATCCTCACAAGCCTCTGGGTGAGGACTACTGTCTGCATAGTTCCTCATACACTATCATATTGTTGCTAGAGCTATCGTGCCTCTGTCTCCAGGCGCTAGATGTTGGGGTCCTCCTGCAAAGTCGTGAGGACCTCAAGTGCTTGTTCCAACATGCCGGTACAATCTTGCACTACAACCCCAATTTCTTCCAATCCTGCTGCGATAGCACTAGCACATTGTTCTCTAACTTCTAGGGGAGTGGAAGGCTACACCTTCAATCGTGGCTCAGTGATCTGAAGATTCAACTCCAACTGAAACTTTTCCATTTCTTCCCTGGCCTCGCGGACTCTTGCTACTAACCTATGGATCCACACCTCCGTTGGTAGATCTTCTGGGATGACTAGCTCTGGGACACTTCGGCAAGCGTCGCCTACCACTTGCACCAGCTGTTGATGTTGCGACACCAATTCATCACACTACAAGATGAGTTGTTCCATGTTTATCTTCTATTCACTGAGAACTTGGAGCACGTGGCTATCCCTAGTGCGTAGCTTTGTCGTTATCCCATCCTGTAGCAAACACAACATCTCTCACGGAAGGGCAGCCAAATTAAGGCCAAGGCCTTTCATCATGTTAACCACAAATCTATCGACCTCATACGTTGTCACTAAGGCCCCTTCCGGCAACACGATCGTGTTTTCCATCCGTGCACGCAGCATCTATTCTGCTGCCGAGGATCCTGCTACGAGGTGGGTCGAAAGGGTACCCACCTGAGGGGGTCACACCTGTAACTCCTACAGCTGCGCCTTGAGGGCCTCCAACACAGTCTGGTGCTCCTACATAAAGTCCTAGAGTGATTCATTTGTGACATCGCAGACCGTCTCGCCAATGTCATGGAGATCACCTTCGGTTAAGGTGATCGGTTCAATGGCCAATTTCAAGGCCTTGACCTTCTTCCTTGGTCCTGCTCACTCTGTGATGTGTGGGCACTTCAATTGTGTTGACGCGGTCCCTCGGTCCACACTTCCTCCTGCTATTTTTGTTCCCTCTGCCTCCTGCCCTTCCGAGGAAGTTGCTTGGTCCTCGTCTGCCTTTGTGGTTGCTACCTCTGCTGCCTGTGCTGCTGCTGCTACTTTTACAGCTTTCTTATGCTCGGTGGCTTTCTATGCCACTTCTTACACTGCCCTTACCTTAGCCACTGTAGTTTCCTTCCGTCTTTTCTCAGCCAATTGTGTGATGCGTAGCTTGGCATCATCTTTTTTCTACTGTGTTGCAGCCTTCTCCAATTCTGTCAGATATTGGCAGTAGATTTTCCCAAATCTTTCCCATAAATCGCATCTTAAATGCCCGCTGCACACTCCATTTGGCCTCAAGTCGCACATCTCATCATGAATAGTGACCTCAACGGTCACTTCCCAGCCAACCCGCACAGCAGCGCAGCCCTCCATGTGCGGTTGCAGACCCTATGACACTTTGCTTCTGCGCGCATTCCCAATATTGCATAGCTTCTGGGCAAAATAGTTTATAGTCTCGCGCTTCCTTTCAACTACTTGGAGCACTAAGACTGTTCTTCCTGTGGATAGTCAAGTGGTCGCACCACCTATGTGGGGCTCCATCCCGTCCTCCACCATGATTCGCGGAGAATCCCCACCTTCCATTATTGTGATTGGCACTGCACACATTACTACTTGCAACGTGCTACCCTAGTCACTACGTTTGGAGATATGTGGTCCAAGCCAAGGTAGAAAACTAACCAGTTCATGGCAATAGTCCTCCAACTTGTCAGTATGATCGTACGCACCTTGCCTTACCATCCTCGGTTTTTCGACGAGAAATGCTTCCTTTATTTCATCTTCTAGCTTCTTGACCTTCACATCCATCAAAGCACTTTTCTCTCTTATCCATACCCGGTCTTTTTCAAGTTCGCAGAGTCTAAATTTTCCCCATCAGATTTCTTCCTCAAGTCCTATATGTTCTGTTTCTTGCAGTTGTGTGATTTCTTCGTTCCGGGCTTCACGGACTGTCATATCTATGGGTGTTGTTACGCGCGGACTTGGCTTTTCATGCTCCACAGGGATTACAGCCCCTGCTTCATACTTCAGCTTCGGAAGTGCTCTCGCGGTCAGGGTTTTACACATGGTCCTATAGGCCCATAGAACCGCTGGTACATGCATGTCCCAGTCAATGCATCTCACATGGTGGACCGTGTTGAGCACTTCACACACATTGTCAAAGGCTTCCCCGAGTATGATATTTGGTGCACTTGGTCTTATCACACTTCATCGTTCATGCCCTCATTTTTCCCGCTCTTTCTTGTTGTTCTTGTTTCCTATCATGAGGACGGTGTGCGTTCATGTAGGTTGTGTACTGTTAAGTTATGGTATGTTCTATGCTTATAACAGTTTACTTCTTTTTCTTATTATATTCCATTGATTAGCAATCACATGTACATAAAGTAAAGTGCAGATAGAACATTAAACGATCGACAGAAAACAAGCCAAGACAAGAGACACAAGATGTGGCGGCTAGCCAGGGACAAACCCCACAATGTGTGGGGAAACCCTTTGATCAAATCTTCTTTTATCTTCAATAATTCAGTAGATAGAAATAGTACAATAAATCTGATTCATATCAGCAGTAGCAAACCCTAGATCAATAGCATCAGCATTACTGGCTTCATTATCAAACTAGGGCAGACGATATCTTGCAAACCGTTCGTTGGATTGACTTCATTCCACCACCAAAAGTTGCGGCTTTCAGAGGAGGTTCAGATGAACCTACAGTGCAGTTCCAAAGAGGATATCTTCTAGGCCACGCAAGTCAATCTTTACTTCTGCAGTTGCAGCTTCAGTTTCAGCAGTTTCCGGCTTCAAACTAGGGCAGTCGATATCTTACAAACCGTTCATCGGATTGACTTCATTCCGCCACCAAAAGTTGCGGATTTCAGAGGAGGTTCAGATGAACCTATAGCATAGTTCCAAAGAGGAGATATTGTAGGCCACGCAAGTCAATCTTTACTTCTGCAGTTGCAGCGTCAATTTCAACAGCTTCCGGCTTCACATGAGTGAGAGAGAGAGACCCATTTCAGCGCAGTAGAGAAGAGACTCATATTTGTGCAGTAGAGAGAGAGAGATGTGATGAGTTGAGTGAGTCCAAATGAGGAAAAGTCCTCTTATATTTATACACAACGTTGGTGGGTGAATAGATGCGACTGTTGGGCTTCTGAGCCTACATGAGTTGTAGGTCGGCTTGATAATAATTCCATAATCAAAATAAATTCATATCTCCATGAATAATTATCGGAATTGGATGATCTTTATATCAATCCTACACCTCTCGATGAGAGGAATCTAATAAAAATATTATTAGCCATGAATAAGATGACCCACATGAATTTTTGCCCTGGTTGCCAATTTTAACACTCCCTCTCAACCATGGAGAACTTCATCTACAATCTGTCTATCGGTCATTACTATTCATCCATCAAATGCATTTCCCTGTACAGCCTGACCCTTGCCCTGCTCTGCTCTATTTTGCCTGTTCTGCTTTGTCTTGTTCTGCCCTGCACTGATCTGTACTGTTTTGCTCTGTTCTGCTCTGCTCTTGCATTGTTCTGTTCTGCTCTGCTTTTGTCTGAATTATGAAGAAGAAGAAATGATCGAGGATGTATCATACTGATTCAAAGTCAGTCTCAGAGTATGTACCACTGGTCCCAGACCAGTCTCAACCAACCCAAAGTCAGCGTCATAGTGATTACAACTCCAATGGTCCCAGACCAATATCATCCTCCACTGACTCAAAGTCAGTCTCAGAGTATGTACCACTGGTCCCAGATCAGTCTCAACCGACCCAAAGTCAGCGTCATAGTATGGTACAACTCCTACCACTGGTCCCAGACCAGTATCATTGATCCCAGATCAATGGAGGTCATCCTAGCGTAGGGAGTACGGTAGATACAACGATGCGTCCATCGGTACTACTATGGTCCCTAACTTCATTTCCCTGCTCATTGATCATATGAGAGGTACTTCCCATGAGTCCCAGACTGCATGGGTAGGATGCCTCGACAGGATAACTAATCAATCCTGTCCTCACAGGAGAACACATCAATCCTGCTACAATTTCCATGGAGAACACATCAATCCAAGCCTCACAGGAGAACACATCAATCCTGCTACAATTGCCATGGAGAACACATCAATCCAGGCCTCACAGGAGAACACATCAATCCTGCTACAATTGCCATGGAGAACACATCAATCCAGGCTGCCATGGAGAACACATCAATCCAGGCCTCACAGGAGAACACATCAATCTTGCTACAATGTCGCCACGGGGTGTACATGTATACCACCAGGGGATAGTGAATAATCCTGTGGTCATATGCTGCTCCAAGAAGCACCCCGCACCCCCCTAGAGCTCTCAGAGCTCAATGCATCATACATGACCCTCATTGAAGGGTCTTTGAACAACTCCAAGTTGTTCACGGAAAGTCAGAAATTTTACTTTCCCAAGGGGTTTTGTCAGAATGTCGGCGACCTGTTCATCTGTACCGATATGATGGAGCCTTATAGCTCCCCGTTGCACCATATCTCGAATATAATGGTATATGATATCAATATGCTTGGAGCGATCATGGAATACGGGATTCTCTGACAAACGAATCCCACTTTGGTTGTCACAAAGGATCACAGTGGTATCCAATGTGAATCCAAACAACTCACTGAAGAGTTTTCGCAACCAAAATGCCTCACAAGAAGCCATGCTAGCAGCAATATACTCTGCTTCGGCGGTGCTCAAAGCCACCGACTTTTGTTTCCTGCTCATCCAGGATATCGAACAAGATCCCAAGGAGAAACAACACCCGGAAGTGCTCTTACGGTCCTCCACATTGCCTGCCCAATCAGCATCTGTGTATCCAAATAGTCTCACATCTCTGGCAATGTATCTTAACCCATAAGTGATAGTGCCACGAAGATATCTCAGCAGATTCTTGGCACCAATCCAGTGTATGTGGTGGGGTTCAACCATATGTTGGCTCCATGTGTTGACTGCAAAGCATATATCTGGACGGGAGTTCACTAAGAACATTAATGCTCCGACGAGTTGCCGATACTCGGTAGCATTTCGTAAAACAGGTCCAGCAGCACTACCACTTAACTTCTTGAAGTCAAGCTCCATCAGGGTAGTTATAGGCTTGCAGTCCACCATTCCGAATCTTTCTAATATCTTCACCACATATTTTCCTTGAGATAGGAAAATTTCTCCTGGCTTTTGCCACACTTCAAGTCCTAGGAAGTAGTGCATCAGTCCTAGGTCTTTCATTTCAAATTCAGAGGCCAACTCCCTCTTACATTTGTGAATGAGAGGGTCTGCACCTGTTAGAAAGAGGTCATCCACATACAACACCAGTATGAGAGGCTTGTCATCTTCAACCTTAAAGTAAAGGTTAGGATCGGCTTCACTCCTAGTGAATCCCAGCTTCATCAAGTAGCTATCGATCCTCTCATACCATGCTCGGGGTGCTTGCTTCAGCCCATAGAGAGCTTTCTTCAACCTGCATACATGAGATTTTTTATCATAAATCTCAAATCCTTCGGGTTGCTCCACGTAGACCTCTTCTTTGATCGAGCCATGCAAGAATGCAGTCTTGACATCCATCTGATGTAGGTTCCATCCTTGTGAAGCAGCAAGGGCTATGATCGAGCGGATGGTCGTATATCTGGCAACAGGTGCAAATATCTCATCATAGTCTATACCTTCCTTTTGGGAGAAACCTCGAGCAACAAAACGAGCCTTACACTTTTCCGTACTTCCATCTGCTGCATGCTTTATCTTGTAAAGCCATTTGGAAGTAACAACAGTCTTGTCTTGGGGTTTGGGAACTACTTCCCAAACATCATTCTTTATGATAGACTCATATTCTTCGGTCATAGCATCCTTCCATAATTGATGCTTGACGGCATCTGAGAATGACGAAGGCTCATTTTGTATGATCGTGCTCATGATGGTCAGGTATCCTTGATACCTATTAGGTTTCTTACTGTCACGAAAGGTTCCTCGGGGTGCAACATGTCCTTCAGCATCATCAAGTAACCCCTCAAGCCATGAAGTCCTCTTCCTAGAAGAGGAAGACTCATATGGAGGAGGATCAATCGGATCCATGGGTTCTTCTACATCAGGCATTGATTCATCATCCTTTTCTTTTGGTTCCCTCGTGTCGGCTTCTTGAGAGCTCCTCAAAGTCGGAAGATTGATCACCTTGCTGAGAGCCATATCTTTGTCAAAGGTGACATCATGACTAATTATGACTTCCCTTTGGCCGGCTACATAGATTCTATAGCCTTTAGTATTTTCACCATAGCCCACGAAAATTCCCTTCTTTCCAGATGCTCCCAATTTATTTCTTTTCTCTTTCGGCACATGAAAGTATACAGGGCTTCCAAAAATTTTAAGATGAGAAACATGAGGTTTCTTACCGGTGAATTTTTCTTCAGGATTCTTGGAACCTAATGCTTTATGAGGGCATCGATTTTGTACATATACGGCAGTGTTTGCAGCTTCAGCCCATAGAAACTTTGGAAGACTTTGATCATGTAGCATGGCCCGGACAGCTTCCATAATTGTGCGGTTCTTCCTTTCTGCCACACCATTTTGTTCAGGAGTATATGGTGTAGTGGTCTCCCTCTTGATGCCAGCCTCTTTACAAAAATCATGGAACTCATTAGATTCATATTCAGTCCCATTGTTAGCTCGTAAGATCTTGATCTTCTTTTCGGTTTGATTCTCGATTAGGGCTTTGAAGTGTCGGAACCAAGGGAACACTTCATCCTTCTTTTTCAAGAAGTATATCCAGGTCTTTCGAGAATGGTCATCTGTAAAAGTGAGATAATATGAGTATCCTCCCAAGGAGTTCACAAGCATCATACCTGATATGTCTGAGTGAACTAGTTGTAATATATCGAAGGTCTTGCTTTGACTTGAAGGGAATGGTCCCCTTTTGAGCTTTCCTTCGGCACATCCCGGACATACACCTTCTTTCTCTACTTGGAATTCAGGCATCCCTGTTACCATCTGTCTTACATCGGGTAGAGCTTTGTAATGAAGGTGGGAAAACCTCTGATGCCAAAGTTCGGACTGAAGCGTTGTGTCACAAGACATGACACCTAGCGGACTTCCACCGACTTGATATAAAGAATCAACTCGAAACCCAAGAGTGAAAGCATCTTTAACATTACTTTTCCATATGCGTACCTTACCATCGCTGAAGGTTACCTTATAGCCTTTGTCTTCCATTGCCGAGATGGATACCAGGTTCTTTTTGAGATCAGGTACATATAATACATCTTGTAAGTGAATCGTATTACCTTGATTCAGTTTAAGAGAAACATTACCTACACCTTTCACTGGGTATTTCATGTCATCTCCAAGGACAATTTCCAGGTTAGTTTCTTTCTCTACCAGATTATAGAGTACTTCTTTGTAACCAGTGAAGTGTCTTGAGGCACCACTATCAATGAGCCAAATTCCCATTGAGTCTGAAGGAGCGGAGGTAGATAGAGCAGCTGGTAGATAATATTCAGCCTGCTTATCGTCAACAGTGTTAGATTCATACCTGGAATTTCTACCCTTCTTGAATGGTTGCCCTCTTCCTTGATTTCCCGCATTCCTTTTTCCTTTGTTGTTGAATTTTCCATTCCTTCGATTACCATGAGAGGGATTTTGATCATCGTCACGGTGAGAGTCCTTTCTATCAGGGCATTCCCTTGCATAGTGACCTGCTTTATTGTAAATGAAACATTGTCCTTTTCTTCCACCCTTAAATCCAGCCTTTCTTTTCGATTTAGACCCAGAATTATTTCTTTTCTTAGCATGAGAAGAAAAAGTAGCAGGAGGACCTTTAGGCAAGGGCATTTCCTGCTCTTCTACCCTTGTTTGTTCTTGAATGCATCTAGCCATTAATTCCTCGAAACTAGGAATTACATTATTGTTCAGAAGAGTAGTCCTGAACACATACCATTCAGATGGTAATCCTCCGAGAGTTGTGAGTGCCATTTCTCTGTCAGTAATGGTTTCCCCAATAGATAGGAGATCGTTCTTGATCTCGGTTGTTATAGACATTTTTGTGCCTTACAGCATTGAGCATGAAATGTCCATAATATCAGGGATCCAAAGTCCCTAAACATGTTGTTCCTACCCCTAGAGGAACAAGGCTAACAAACCACAGCAATTCACAGAAGTTCTCCACCAGAAACTGCTCAAAAACAAGTCAATTCAGGATCATGTCAATGGCTCCACTGACTGTCTGCGCTGAATGTCAAAGCCAACACTGGCTACCTGTGCTGAATGTCAAAGCCAACACTAGCTACCTGCGCTGAGCGAGAGTGGACATGTGGCAAGCTCATTTCTCAAGGTGTCAAAACCCAGGAAGCTTCCAAAATGACACTTGCCTCAGGGAATTCGACTATGATGAGTAAGAGGTTCCAAATCTCCAAGTGGAAGCAAGAACCTCCAAGTGGAATCAAGAACTGACAGAGGGAGAGGACACTAGTCAGATCTCAAGCTAACTCATCCTCTCTCCAAACATATATATATGGATCTCTCCTCCATGAGATCTAGAGGCTGGAATTTTGTTATTGCAAAGAATTGTTGTTGGTTTGAGACTGGAATCATTGGGTGCTTAATGCTTTGAAGGGAGGTGAAGATAGGAATTCCATTTTGCTGGGAAGGAGATGCTGGATTAGAGCCCTTTGGGTTGTATCGCTTCCTGAACCTTGTTATTCATCAATAAAGCTATCTTTGTTTCTCCTATATACTGATGTATCTTTGATGTATGATTGCATTAGTATGTTTAGTTTACTTCTAATCTTGAACTAGTTATGATTATGAATCTATGTCTTTGTGTAGTGTTCTTCTCTTATAATCTTGCAGAGACCTGTTGAAGCTGGGCGAGCGAGAAGACAAGTAGCTGTGAACTTCCAAAGAGAAGAGAAACCGGATCGAGGGACAAACGGAAGACACCGGTTAGTCCATCCATCTCTCTTCATTCTTAATTCATAAAGGAAGAATACTAGGATAGCTATCTCTGTTTGTTGCTAAGGCACTGTCACACCTTAGGTGGATAGGATCGTCCTGCATAGGCATTTTTCCCCACAACAAATTGGTGACTCCACTGGGGAGATCTGTTTAGTCATTTTATTTGTGTCTCTATCATTGTTTGTTTCATAGACTCAACATCAACAATCGAATTGCTTCTGCTATTCTCAGATGCAAAGTAGACAGTTGCTGCTTTGATCCAATCATTGGATTTGTCTATGATCTGAACAATGGACTCACAAATGATTTGATGATCCTTTGTGATAGAACTTAGTACCCCCTCAAAGCATCCCTTTGATTGTACCTTGCTTGTTACTTTTATTTGGCCTGAAACCGTTGATTAATTAGCAATCTGTGACCCAAAACCCAGTGAGAAACTCTCATTTCTCGTTCAGCGCGAACCCTGTGAAGGGATTTTGCATTTCAACGTAGGTCCCAGAAGGCCACCTGCGCTGAATGTCAAAACCCCAGTGTTGAGGTTGCGCTGATCCAGTTTTGCCTTGTGCAGCTGGGGTTCTCTGCTCTCTGTTGCCCTGTTTTGATCTCTGATTTTTGCAGCCTGTAACCAGCATAGGTACCAGTCTGATAACTCCTTTTCTTTGCTTAAATTTTGCCTCCTTTTGTACAAAAAGGTTGTGAGTGTTTTTATTTGTTTGTGGCGTCATTTACAGTTTTCCTTTGCATGAGTGAAATAATCATCCTGTAGCCCTTGATTCAGATCTGTTGATTGTGATCTTAGGAGAGAGTTCATTGGTTGTTTACAGTTGGTTATACATTTGCTTTTGCTTATTGGTTTGAGTTTGTCTCTTTTAAGTGTCGAAACAAGTGTTCATTTCGAAAGTCGTAAAGTGTTGTAATCTCTTCTACCCTTTCTGATTTCGAAAAAGTAAACTTGTTTGTACTTGTCATTTAAAAGCAAATTCAAAGTTGTACAAAAAGCTTTCTTTGTAGGCATCAATACTAAGAAAGCGGAAAACAAACACCTGCATTGTGCATTTGCATTTCGATAAGTTTGCATGCTTGATTTAGGAAAAGTGCATTAAAGTGTGCTGATTGCTCTTTGAGAAAATATGGTGTCTTTCTTTTCCCTTAGTAGCTAGGATTTTCAAAGTTGAAAAGATATAAAGCTTGCTTATCATCTTAGACTGCATTTAGGAATTGTATCATACATCTCGTGGTGATCCAGAAAGGCAAACTTCTAAAAAGATCAACTTAAAATAAACTGAATGAACTTAACAACGCTTTGCAACATAACGCACAACATAGAGGTCTAGGCTAGAGACGTGTTCCGGCGTCGTAAAGCCTGGTGACTTTCGATCTCGTTGAAGGTGGGTGATTCCTCCTGAGGGACGATAGTGCCAGTACGGATTGTGCTCCCACGTACCGTCGTGTATATATTGGGAGACCCCTATAGGAATATAACCTTTATCCTTAGGAAGCCGTGTCGGCCGCCCTACTGATCGCAATGCACTGAACACAGCATTCAGGAAGATCGACCGCCCGTACCCTAAAAAGTATTCTGCGGTTTTGCGAAAGGTTTGGCACACCCTCTGTCTAGAACTCCAGAGCAGTTTCTTTTGGCCTTTTTCAGACTCTATAACAGAAAAATTCCATCCGAGCATTTGTCACTTCGGGCTCGTTAAAACATCGAAGGAGACTAGAGTCATCTTTAGCTTTTTCTCGACTCTTTAAAAGTGAAAAAGCACGTTGTGTCTAAAGCGTCTAAAAATTCATTCAATTCGGAAACATTTTTTCCCCTTTTTATATTTTAGTTGATCGAGTAATCCGCAATCGTGGAAGAAAGTAAATTGAAACCCCGTCGTTCGCGGAGGCTTACGAGTCAACCGTCTTTGTCTCCGGAATTGAAAACAGTACGGACAAAGCGAACTCGTTTAACCGGTTCGAAATCTCCTATCAAAGTTAGAACAAGTGTTCCAACAACATCTGAGATTCTGGTTACTCCAAACATTTCTGGAAACCCTGCCTCTATTGAAGAAGTTCAACAGCCACAGAGGGACAGTGACACTGATCCTAGTCTGGTAGAAAATACTTGCGTTACTGAGCCAGTTCCATCTGTGACCGGTTCAGAGAGTCTTTCTCCCCAAACAACTGTCGCTGTCGAATCAACCCCTTCTTCGGCACCAGAAATATTTTACGGACCTGACGGTATTCCTCTTCCACCTGGTTTGATTGCGATAGAAGAAATTGTAGAAGATCCGCAAGCAAGTACTCCAACCGATTTTGGAGTAGGGGTCACTCTATTTCCTTCTACATCAGAAGTTAGTCTATCACCAGTGGAAGTTCCTGTAGAATTGCTAGGAAATCTATTGGATAGACTAAAAATGTCTGAACAACCGTCGACATCTAGGACTGTGTCAAATGACACAGCGACAACAGAACTCCTTGCCGTCATTCCGACAATGTTTTCCGGCATACCATCTGTCCCAACTGGCTCGCAACCACTAGAAGGAGTCCACCCAGGGACTATTTCGACAGTGTGGTCCGTTCCAGTTTGTTCCTCGGAGTAATATCCGGCAACTCTTATGTTGAGACTCGACAAATTGATCCCTATGGAGGTCAATTTGGGCCATCTAGTCCCCAAGGGCAGCCAATCCCCTTGAGTTCCGGATCGCTACCGTATGGGGGGCAGTATGCCCTTTCATTACCCCCTCCGGGAGGATATCCATACGGGAGTTCTCAACAGTATTAAGGTTATACTAGAGTTACGACAAGTGGTTGGGTACCTATGCTACCCCAACAGCCAAGAGTTGTGTATTCTATGCAACAATGTGTACCTATGTCTAACATCCCAACAACACCAGCTATTGTAACAGTGTCACAAGTTCAAACGATGCCTGTTGTATGTCAACCTCAGATTTCTCAGGTTGTAATGCAATAGCCCCTTGACCCTGTGACACAACCACAATTGCCAACTGGTGTGGCGACACAGGTCCAAACGGGTACAATTACCCCCCATCTTGGTCTTTCGGTTAGTATAGCGCAGCAGAACATGGCTTCACAACCGTGGCTGGTGCAATACCAACAACCACAATTCCAGCAAGTGTACCAAAGTTCTGAGCAGCAGATATTTGCGAACAGTGGACAACCGTATATTCAAAACGGTCAAAACCAACCGCTTTACAGTGGTCAAGTCCACCAACCGTATCAGTCATACCAACATCAATTACATTATGTTGGTATGCAAAGGCCTACTGCTCAAGCAATTCCATCGTACCCTGGGTATGCTTCACCTAACCTGAATCAACAGTTAACATTCGTGGCAACTTTAGAGTTACCCGATTTACACCGGTTAAAAAACGATCCAATTGCTTACGCCCCTTGGTGGCCAGTGATTCCTCACAAACTTCCATCGGACATTCCTAAATTTAATGGAAATCCAGGTGAAGACCCATCGAATCACGTGATGACATTTCATCTGTGGTGTTCATCAAACACCCTGAACGATGATTCGATAAGGCTTCGCCTTTTTCAGAGGACGTTAATGTGTCCAGTGGCTAAATGGTATATTGAATTACCTAGAGCCTCGTTCGACAATTTCAGATCCTTAGCCACGACTTTCTTAACCCATTTTCAATTACCGATAAGGTACGAAATGGGAACGAAAATCTTAACCAACTTCAAGCAGACAACGGCCACCCATATATCCGATCATATACATGAGTGGCGTCGTCGTCGTAGGATGGTGAAAACATACGTTCCCGATCAGCTATTAGCTGAATGATTTATCAAGTCGTTACTTCCTGCCATAACGGAAGATGTGGCCAAGGGGGGAGTCGTAACAGAGGAACAAGTAATTGCTCGTGCACAGTATCTAGACTTAGTCTACACTCAGTCTGGCACGCTCTACGACAAAATACCTGACACCCCTAGACCGGAATTCTCAATTCCTCCTCCTCCTAAATCAAATAGTGACTCTCATGCCGGCGATGGTGTGATTGGCACAGCAAACGCGAAATCGACAAAGGCTTCGTCTAAGAAAGCCCGTAAGACTTCAGATCAAAATGCAAAAGAAGAAATTCTTGCTTCGGAAGTAAATGCCGTATCAACAGATAAAGGCAAAGAAACCAATCAACCAGGAAGCAAGAAGAAACAAAACAAAGGGAATAAGAAGAAACAAGGTGAGTCATCTCCTGGAAAAACTTCTTCAAACCCTCCTAGGAAAGGGAAACCAAAAAATCCATGTTTTATATGTGATGAAGATCATTGGACACAAGATTGTCCATACAGAGCTGAGCTTAAAAGGTTCTTCAAAAGTTCGCAAACCTCAGCTGTGTTAACTGATCCGTTTCCCAATCCAGGTCAAAATCTGGTTGATAGTGGAAATGCTTCCCCGTCACAAGTGCTAATGTTGTCGATCTCCAAGCAACAAAATGATGCTTTAATCTCGACAAGGAACAAAGATTATGGGAATCTACAACTGTCGAACGACAAAGGTAAAGATCAACCAAGTAGTTCGACAACAACTTCGACAGAATTTGTACCACCCATCATTCCTGAATTAACAATAAAACCGCCAAAGGGAGTAGTACACAAGTCGACATTTAATCCTCGCGCCAGAGCGGCGCAGCATTATAACATAGTGGAAGATTTGGCCCAATCGCCATCCTCTATGTCGACTCTTGAAGTACTACAAAATTGTCCATCCCAAAGGCAAGCTTTGTTATCGGCTATTGGTGGGGTTGATCCTAAGGATTCCAATCTTGTATCCTTCGACCACAAAGGATACGATCCTCAGTTACCAGCTCAACTAGCTTTCCTTATTCAAGTGAAAACCCTCAACAAAACTGTTCACCGAACAATTATTGATGAGGGGGAATCTACATGTATCATGTCGATGAATTGCTGGAAAACTTTAGGGTCTCCGACCTTGTCGCGATCCTCGACGACATTGAAAGCATTCGACGGTAGGACATATACCCTGTACTCTATCCTAAATAACTTGAAGGTTGAACTAGGGGGAAAAACAGTAGAAATAGATGTTGAAGTCATCGATGGGAATCTTGACTGCAACATCCTACTGGGAAGACCATGGATATATGCCATGGCAGCTGTTGTGTCGACTTACTTTAGGAAGATCGCATTCCCTTTTCAAGGAGGGATTGCGATCGTCGACCAACAAAACTTCCTTCCTAATGGTTCACAAGTTGCAGGAAGCATTCCCATGATCCATGGAAGCAACCATTCGCTTCAAGATATCGGAGTAGGCCTACTGAAAGACCCCACATTAATGGGAACTTTCGCAATTCCACCTCCAATCTATATAGGAGAAATAGCGTTGGTAGCAGCCTGCAACATGATATCTTCCATGAAGATCTCAGAAGATGAAGACATGGATCATGCAATGGTTTTGCCCCCAAGCCCCATAGAAATATTGTAGCAATCAATGTTTCAGGCATGGGAGGTGAACCCAAATCAACGCTCATCAAGCGTTTGGGTGGATAGGTCTAGAGAATATGGTACCCCATTAGATCCTTGGTCGAAAGTACATGGGACTGACGAAGGAATCCTACAATCAATGTTGATTGAGGGGGCACCATGGAATGATTTCCACCATCGTTCCCTTCTTCCAGATTATGAAGAAGATACTCAACATGACCTTTATCACCCTTCAGTTTTTGAATTCCTATCAAATACTGTAAATACGGTGGATTCCGAGCGAAACTTATCCAATATTGAAGAGACTATAGCCATAAATATCTCGACTAAAACAAATGTTATAGAGAATATTTATGTCGACAAAGGTTGTTCTCCTTCATAACTGGAAATATATAACGCTCTTTTTCGCGAGTTCAGAGATGTCTTTGCTTGGTCATATGATGAAATGCCAGGCATTGACTCGAGTATCGTTGAACATGAAATTAAGATGTATCCTGATGTCAAACCAGTAAGACAACGGCTTCGGCAAGTGCACCCCAAGAAAGCCGCTGCCATTAAAGCAGAAGTTGAAAAGCTTCTCGATGCTGGTTTCATCTACCCGGTTCCTCTAACCGATTGGGTATCGAATATTGTCCCTATTATGAAGAAACAAGGGACGATTAGAGTGTGTGTCGATTATAGGGATGTAAACCAAGCTTGTCCGAAAGACAACTACCCTACACCCTTCATCGACCAGATAATTGATGAATGCGCCGGATGTGAAATCTTTTCATTCATGGATGGATTTTCCGAGTATAATCAAATAAATATCCGCCCACAGGACCAGTCAAAGACTGCATTTATTTGTCCATGGGGCACATTCGCTTATCGAAAATTACCCTTTGGTTTAAAGAACGCAAGGGCGACGTTTCAGAGGGCAATGAATTATGCCTTCCATGACATCAAGAACATCGTTCAACCATATCTCGACGACCTTCCGGCTCATTCGCGAAAGCGGACTGATCATCCGCAGCATTTAAGAGCGATATTTCTACATTGCCGACACTACAAGATAAGACTCAATCCACAAAAATGTGTGTTTTGCGTCAGTTCTGGTCGTTTACTTGGCTTTGTAGTCTCTAAGGATGGGATTCGTCTTGACCCTTGCAAGGTCCGGGCAATCATTAATTTGCCTCCACCTTCAAATTTGCTTCAGATTCAGAAACTCCAAGGGAAAGCAAACTTTCTGAGGAGGTTCATTCCAAATTACGCAGAACTTGCTAAAGGTTATACTCGTCTTTTGAAAAAGGATGTACCTTTTGTCTGGGATCAGGTGGCGCAAGCCTCTTTTGATGCTCTAAAAGATTCTCTAGTAAAAGCATCATTAATGTATGCCCCAGACTATCAAAGAGATTTTAACCTGTATCTGGCTGCAGCGGATACGACCATAGCGATGGTTTTAGTTCAAGAAGTCGATGGAATTGAACATCCTATATATTATTTAAGTAAGAACTTAAATGATACAGAAAGCAAATATTCTTATGTTGAAAAACTAGCGCTTGCAGCTGTTCAAGCGATTCAAAGATTTCGACATTATGTCCTCTTTCGGAAAACTACCATTTTATCAGATTGCAACCCCATGACTTATATATTGTCGCGACAGTTGCTGGGGGGCAAATATTCAAAATGGATAGCAATCCTTCAAGATTTTGATCTGGAATTTTTAAAATCCAAATCAAAGAAAGCTCTAGTTTTCGCAGAATTATTGTGCGATCTCCCATCGTCGTCCAACAATGAAACATCCGAAGAATCAATCGTGGACGAGAATTTGTTTCTGATATCTACAAGCAATGAGTGGTATGGAGATATAATAATCTATCTCCAAACCCAAAAGTTCAGGCCTAACACCTCTCACTCTGAACAAAAACGTATACGATACCAAGAAAAAGACTACATGATCGTCGGTGATACACTTTACCGTCGTGGTAACGATACAGTTCTGAGAAGGTGCCTCACCCTTGAGGAGGCCGAAAAAGCCCTGAATGAGTGTCATTCAGGCGCATGTGGGGGGCATCAATCTGGATATGCAAGAGCACAAAAAATCTTACGAGCAGGATACTTCTGGCCAACCATGTTCAAAGATTGCATAACCGCAGTCAGAAGTTGCCATGCTTGTCAAATTTTTGATAGCAAAACCAGAAGACCACCTGCACCTTTACAGCCAATAGTTGTTGTTGGGCCTTTCGCCAAATGGGGCATCGATTTCATGCAATGTAACCCCACCTCGACCGGGGGTCATGGGTATATTATAGTCGTCGTTGACTATTTTACCAAATGGGCCGAGGGGATGCCTACATTAGATAACACTGGTGAAACAGCTACCCTTTTCTTTTTCAATCATGTAGTCGCCAGGTTCGGCGTACCACAGGCTATAGTTACAGATCATGGATTGCATTTTCGCAATCACATGATGGTTGAATTAGCTGCCGAGCTAGGGCTATCTCACGACAGCTCTACCCCGTATTATCCGCAAGCCAATGGACAAGTTGAAGCAATCAACAAGGTCCTGAAGCGTATGTTGCAAAGGATGATCGGAGTTCACAAAAGAAGGTGGCACCTAATCCTGTACTCAGCCTTGTGGGCTTACCGAACATCAGTAAGAAATGTGACCGGGTTCACACCTTTCCAACTGGTGTATGGCCTGGAAGCAGGCTTACCAGTCCACTGCGAAATTTCATCTCTTAAACTCGCAATCGACCTCCTCCCCGGAACTTCAGAAGAAGAGGCCCGTTTCTTGGAATTAATCCAATTGGATGAAACCCGTCGTGACGCCGCTTTGGCTAACGAAGCCCATAAGAAACGAGTCAAGGCGCAGTTCGACAAAAATGTCAAACCCTGTGTCTTCTCAGAAGGTGACTTGGTCTTGCTTTACGACCAAGAATCCGATAAACTGGGAGCAGGTAAATTTAATTCTTTATGGATGGGCCCCTATATTGTTAAATGAGTGTTAGCAAAAGGAGCCTACGAGTTAATGGATTATGATGGAATTCCACTGGCGCAACCTCGCAATGGGTTGTACCTTAAGCGTTACTATGCTTAAATAGTGACCAATAGGCATGCACCTCGATTTGCGTTATTATGCTGGGGGCATGCAAGCTACAGATACGAGCAGTTTTAGCACACAGTTCATGCTCGTTAAAAAATAAATGCAAGATCCGAGCAGTTTTAGCGCATAGTTCATTCTCGTTAAAAAATAAACATAAGATCGAGCAGTTTTAGCACAAAGTTCATGCTTGTTAAAAAATAAACGCAAGATCCGAGCAGTTTTAATGCGGGCTTCATGCTCGTTAAAAAATAAACATAAGCAATGAGCAAGTGTTTCCACCAGCATTTAAGCTCATTTTAAAATAAAAAATGAACCACTACCCGGTAAATAACCACTATGAAGGCAACCTTATCATCCATTAAAGCCTTGGTCGTGTTTGCACCGTCACCTCCACTTTTCATTTGGCCGATCGTTCACCTCCATATGATTGTTTACCCATTTTGAGGAACAGCTGCGAAGAGTGATTTCACCTAGCCATCCTTGTGACACTGTCGTGATTGGAAAATTCCAACCTGTACCTGGAATCAGCTGCTAACCCTGTTTATCACTCGTTCCTCAAAAGACGAGTCTTCTTTAAGCTCTTTTCAACTGACTCGTAAAATATGAAAAGATTGCCGAGTTTTGGCCTTCCAGCTCGTTAAAGCGACAGGAAGTGCTATCCCTCCTCTAGATTTTAATCTTTTTGGACCTGAGGGATTATTGCACAAAAAGATCGAGCGCTTGTTTTGTTCGGCTCGTTAAAACTATCGAAAACTCATCCCTTCTGTATTGTTTTATACTTTTTCGGACTTAAGGGATAAGATGACGAAAAAGGAATTTTGGAGTTAACTTTATGTACCTTTTCAGACTCTCTAAAAATGAAAAGGACCGAGTTATCTTTGTCGTTAGACTCGTTAAAATCACTAAATAGCGACAAACTTGTCTTTAGACGAGAACGAGTTTCACTATCGCTAGGCTCGTTAAAACAGAGCGATGGGCTTGCCCGAAGGGCAGGTTATAGAATAAGCATATGTTATCCTCCTCAAGCTTGACAAAAATAAAGAGGTACTGGTCATCAATGACTTGGGAAACATTGGGAGAAACTAAAGAAAACTTTGATGGTAGCAAGTCGCTCTTGAACATGACACTTTTCTTCCGTACCACAATCGGGTTGGGTTGTTTCATTCACCGGTCACATCACCATGGTATCGCCATACCATCCATATTTGGGGTAATGCTACTGATACATCGCATCAGTGTCGCCATATGTTCAAGAGAAGTCGTTCAGAAAAGTCAACCGTGTCCCATCCACTGCCATACATTATCCTTCATCCTTTCATGACCGCCACCCTGAATCATATGTCACAGATCGTTTTCACCTCCATCAAAATCATTAGCTCCGTTCCATGTCACTGATGTGGGATTCATTAAGGCCCTCCTTTGACGAATCGCATCTTGTCGACATCAGCTCATTATCCAAGAAGTTGATCTAGGAACAACCCCTTCAGTACTTTGAAACTTGCATGCCTCAATGGCAAGTTTCTCACTTCCGGAGACAGGTATACATCAATGACCTTCGACCGAAATATTTTGCGTGGTGTTCGACGCCAAGTCCTTTATTCACACCACGTGAATTGTACTGCAGTACCTTGAGGATCATTATCATTATCGGTGATTCCTCTCGCGCTTGTTAACGGTTTACCTCATTGACCAGTAATCAAGCGATGTCTTTCCATGTTCGACTTCAGAACATTTCTCACATGGATCGACTTGTACTTAGAGTGAAGATCGAACAAGTTTGAAGACCCCGGATCTAGTTTCATCCATCCGGGCTGCGATATATATTCAGGAAAAATAAAGGCATTGACATGTACATCATTGCAGCAGATGATCATCCTACTCAAAGGATGATAATTTCATCAAAATTATCCGTCTACCATCAGACGATTGTCTGTTCTATGTACAGAAAAATAAATTTATAAAGCTGAGCATGGGAATGCCCGCCTCAGCTAGATCATGAAAGCAGTATGAAAAATAATGTATTGTATTGTATCTTATTACAGGTCTCCTCCCAGCATTGGATGAACTTCGGACCCTCCTAGATAAAGCATTTCACCCGATAAACGGCCTCATACTTTAGGGGGAAACTGTTATAGACATTTTTGTGCCTTACAACATTGAGCATGAAATGTCCATAATCTAAGGGATCCAAAGTCCCTAAACATGTTGTTCCTACCCCTAGAGGAACAAGGCTAACAAACCACAGCAATTCACAGAAGTTCTCCACTAGAAACTGCTCAAAAACAAGTCAATTCAGGATCATGTCAATGGCTCCACTGACTGTCTGCGCTGAATGTCAAAGCCAAAACTAGCTACCTGCACTGAATGTCAAAGCCAACACTGGCTACCTGCGCTGAGAGAGAGTGGACATGTGGCAAGCTCATTTCTCAAGGTGTCAAAACCCAGGAAGCTTCCAAAATGACACTTGCCTCAGGGAATTCGACTATGATGAGTAAGAGGTTCCAAATCTCCAAGTGGAAGCAAGAACCTCCAAGTGGAATCAAGAACTGATAGAGGGAGAGGACACTAGTCAGATCTCAAGCTGACTCATCCTCTCTCCAAACATCTATATATGGATCTCTACTCCATGAGATCTAGAGGCTGGAATTTTGTTATTGCAAAGAATTGTTGTTGGTTTGAGACTGGAATCATTGGGTGCTTAATGCTTTGAAGGGAGGTGAAGATAGGAATTCCATTTTGCTGGGAAGGAGATGCTGGATTGGAGCCCTTTGGGTTGTATCTCTTCCTGAACCTTGTTATTCATCAATAAAGCTATCTTGGTTTCTCCTATATACTGATGTATCTTTGATGTATGATTGCATTAGTATGTTTAGTTTACTTCTAATCCTGAACTAGTTATGATTATGAATCTATGTCTTTGTGTAGTGTTCTTCTCTTATAATCTTGCAGAGACCTGTTGAAGCTGGGCGAGCGAGAAGACAAGTAGCCGTGAACTCCCAAAGAGAAGAGAAACCGGATCGAGGGACAAACGGAAGACACCGGTTAGTCCATCCATCTCTCTTCATTCTTAATTCATAAAGGAAGAATACTAGGATAGCTATCTCTGTATGTTGCTAAGGCACTGTCACACCTTAGGTGGATAGGATCGTCCTGCATAGGCATTTTTCCCCACAACATCGGTGATTCTTAAGAAGTATGCTTGCATACTTTCATCTTCACCCTTCTTGATTTCCCTCAACTTATTTCTAAGAAACAAAACTTGATTTGCATCATTAACTTTAAATAAACTCACCAGTCTATCATAGATTTCCTTGGAGGTGTCTAGATCAGAGATGTAGTCCACCAAGCGCTTGTCGATAGAGTCCCGGATGATCTTCGTTGTTTTGACTTCTCCATTTTTCCATCTGTTCCAGGTAGCAGCAGATGCATTTGATGAAGGCTCAACAATATTGGTTCTTACATGGTCCAGCACTCCGTCATCTTCAAGGGTTAGATCGATAGACATCTTCCATCCATGATAGTCAGCTTTCTCACGGAGCTTGTCTTCGGCAGGAAAGAGTGTTGAGGACCCCATAGTTCTTTTAGGATAGCCTTGCCAATCTTCTCTTCAATGATTGCTCTTGCTCTTGCTCGGGCTTTGTCTTCACCTCAGCTCTAATACCATGTTAAGTTATGGCATGTTCTATGCTTATAACAGTTTACTTCTTTTTCTTATTATATTCCACTTATTAGCAATCACATGTACATAAAGTAAAGTGCATATAGAACATTAAACGATCGACAGAAAACAATCCAAGACAAGAGACACAAGATGTGGCGGCTAGCCAGGGACAAACCCCACAATGTGTGGGGAAACCCTTTGATCAAATCTTATTTTATCTTCAATAATTCAGCAAAGAGAAATAGTACAATAAATCTGATTCATATCAGCAGTAGCAAACCCTAGATCAATAGCATCAGCATTACTAGCTTCATTATCAAACTAGGGCAGACGATATCTTGCAAACCGTTCGTTGGAT
The DNA here is from genome assembly GCA_031772625.1 of Pinus tabuliformis. Taxonomy (NCBI): domain Eukaryota; kingdom Viridiplantae; phylum Streptophyta; class Pinopsida; order Pinales; family Pinaceae; genus Pinus; species Pinus tabuliformis. The sequence continues at coordinate 277,131,468 of CM062806.1, read as the reverse complement.
TGACTTCATTCCACCACCAAAAGTTGCGGCTTTCAGAGGAGGTTCAGATGAACCTACAGCGCGGTTCCAAAGAAGAGATATTCTAGGCCACGAAAGTCAATCTTTACTTCTGTAGTTGCAGCTTCAGTTTCAGCAGTTTCCGGCTTCAAACTAGGGCAGTCGATATCTTACAAACTGTTCATCGAATTGACTTCATTCCGCCACCAAAAGTTGTGGCTTTCAGAGGAGGTTCAGATGAACCTATATCGCATTTCCAAAGAGGAGATCTTGTAGGCCACGCAAGTCAATATTTACTTCTGCAGTTGCAGCTTCAATTTCAACAGCTTCCGGCTTCACATGAGTGTGAGAGAGAGACCCATTTCAGCGCAGTAGAGAAGAGACTCATATCTGCGCAGTAGAGAGAGAGAGAGATGTGATGATTTGAGTGAGTCCAAATGAGGAAAAGTCCTCTTATGTTTATACACAACGTTGGTGGGTGAATAGATGCGACTGTTGGGCTTCTGAGCCTACATGAGTTGTAGGTCGGCTTGATAATAATTCCATAATCAAAATAAATTCATATCTCCATGAATACTTATCGGAATTGGATGATCTTTATATCAATCCTACACCTCTCGACGAGAGGAATCTAATAAAAATATTATTAGCCATGAATAAGATGACCCACATGAATTTTTTCCCTGGTTTCCAATTTTAACATGTACCATACGCCTATACCCATCTGGAGAGGTGGGCGTGCAAGTTGTTTCATCCATCATACCCGCATTCCATCTATAGCTGAGGTTTTCCAAACTGTATAAGCATCATTCTTTTGTAGTAGTGCTAGTTCTCCAAACTTATTTGATGCGTACCCCTCCATCTTGCGGGCGTAGCACACAGTGCCCATTTCAGAGCGTCAAAACACTGCTGTTCTCGCACCTCTCTTTCAAATTTGTTCAGGAATTCATCTACTGTTGTCAACCCGTCATATATAGGCAGATCCCTTACCTCTGTTGTCACACAGCACAGTGATCTTACCATCATGTTGCAATTGAGCGTGGTTACCTCGTGTAACCGGTTCTGCCATCGCTCTATTTCCTCATCTAAATCTAAGGTGCAAGATCTTTCGTGCTCCCATGAAATCCTGCCATCCGTTGTTGGATTCACCCAATCCTGCTCTCACACAGTTATCTTGTAGATACAGTCTAGATCGTCGTCGCTCTCACCATCACTCACTTTCTCCATGTAGCGCGATCCTTCCGTAGGGTCTAAAGGTACCACTACACGCGGTGACTTTTTCTTGAAAATCATTTTGTGCTTCTTCAGATTTATCATTCTGTTCATATCAGTGGCCCAATCTATTCCCAGTAGCATGGGATAGGGATTGCTATCATCAACAATCTTTATCACTTCAAAATCTGCAAGCGTGCTCACACCTTCGATATCTACCGTTACTCCCTGCAATCTTCCCATTGGTAGGATCTTTTGTTGGTTCACCATTCGCAATTGAATAGGAGACCATTGCAACGCGGGTCTGCCCATGCGCTCCCATGTCTGTTTTGGCAGTATGTTCGCGTCCGATCCTAAATCTAGAATCACTTGATCCATTTCATATTCCCCGATTTTCACAGTCAATCTCATCTCCTTTCATGTTCGCGTTATGTGCTTCCTGAGCTTCTAGACTACACGTGGTTCTCCTGACCCAGCACACCTAGTGATAAGTTCTTGTAGTCCCTTCACAGCCTTACTATCGCACAGCAGCTTCATGCATGTCTCCAGAAAGGTAGTAAGCATTGAGGGGTCCATCTCTGGTTCCATTTTGTCTTTACTACCTGAAGTGGAGGCCTCTATGAAGCTCTTCTTAGCTTCCATGAATGTCTCCTTCGTGCGCTCCAAATCAAATTCAGGTTCCTTTGTGGGAGCCTTGTGAACCCAAGCACTCTCTTCTAGCTACTTGCCCTTGTCATCTCCTGTCGTGATACTGCTTCGGAGCACGATGTTTACATTCGGGTCCTCTTCGCGCGGCTCAGATCTCATCATTTGTAGGTTCTGAGTTGGAGGAGGCTGTAGTATTCCTTTATCGCACAACCTCGCTATTAGTGTAGGGCATTCCTCCGTCTCATGACCAAATTGGGTACAATATAAACATGATTCTCTCATCAGATTTGTACAATCGCGGGCATAATGCCCTGGCCCTCCACAATTGTAACAAATCAACTGTCTGCGACCCCTTCCTGGTCCCATTCCACCTCGACCTCGTCCGCACCCCTAAAATCCAGTGCGTGCCATCCCTGCATTTTGATCAAGGGTTCGCATTTCGGTCTGAACTCTGTAGGTAGGAGTCTGATCCATCATCAATTCATAACTTCTATAGGTGCACTCATCATGGCCTACCAACCTGCAAAAATTATAGAACAATTGTTGGGACATCTGCATATACTTTTGTAATAGATGACAATTATTTGTAGCATGTTTTCCTCCTATCTGACAAATTGTGCACCATAATGTAGGCGCTACGCTCGGTCCTTCTTGTTCCTCTGGTCTCAATGGCATTGGCCCTCCTCCCACCAAGTAATTCGCGAAGACTGGACAATGGTCCTTGTCATGTCCCTGTCCCTTGCACTTTATGCACCATACCTCCTCGCGCACCTTTGGGCGAGTTGTCCTCTCCTGTTTCAAACTCTGCATTTCCAGACACAAATTTTTCAGTTGCGCTTGGATTTGTTGGACTCCCAAGCCAGGATCTTGTATTGGGGTCTCGTGCAATCTCTAAAGCTTCAGCCTGGGTGGATAACTTCTATTGTGACAACGTCATCTTTAAATGTGGCATTAGTGATGCTACAAACCATGCGTGGTGTTTCCAATCCGTCAAGGTCATGTTGGCTTCGCGAATCATACCCTTCAGTCTCTGATCCAGCTCCCAGGGGGTCTCACCTAGAATCATCGTGATTTCCTTAAACCTAATAATCGACTGTGTCTCCATTTTTGGCCTGCTAAATTCCCTATTCAGCGCAACTTGGATATCTGCGATCCTTGCATTTGGATTGTCATTAAAGTGCTTAATGTATCATGTCATTGTGTGATCCTGCAACATGCTTACCAATGTTTCCTTCTTTATGTTGTCATCCGTGACTCCTTGCGCTTCCCATACAGCCTTTACCATGAACCAAAATTGGTCCGGATCTTTGTTCCCTACTCCTTTGAATACCGGCAAACTTATTGCACTCACCATATGGAATTGTTGTGGTGGCGGAGGTGGTGTGGGCGGAGATCGGGGTGAAGATGGTGAAACTGGTGGAGGTGTGGGTGGGGCTGGTATGTGCGGAATTCACTGCCTTATCAGACTGATCACACTTCTTGGTGAAACTTTTGCAAGCTCTTCCTCGCTTTCTCGCGGAGGTGAAATCAAGGGGCTATTTTCTATCTCTGCACTACCTTCGTTTCTATAGATCCTCCTACTTCACGTAGCTCCAAACATTAATTTATTCGCATAACCTACTTTTCACATAGTAGCATTTTAATCCAAGTGTTCAAAGATTTAATGTACTTACCTCGCGGTCCTTTGAGGAAGCATCGTTCCACCTCACTGTAGCTAACTAATGTATCTACCGTGAACTCAGTGATAAACCCTCCTATAATCCGATCCAGCCAATGGTCCACAGCACGTGCAATCTTATCTTTCGACACTTCTAGTTTGCGCACTAACTCTGGAGTCCACACAATTGGTTTGTCAATCCTACACCTTCCCTGACTGTCTGCTAACTTCGTGATCCACTCGTACAACTCAGAGGGGAAGGATGCAAAGAAAATTTCATGGATTTCAGTATACACATAGTGCTCTAACCATTGTTCCTTCGCTACTCACGGATTCCTATTTTCCTGTGTCGCGAATTCGTTAATCTTTCTGTCCAACCACCCTTAAATTTATTTCTTTGTCAGATTCTAGTGACACGACATCAGACATCTCTTATGCAGATCCCGGTCCTGGCAACGGAACCATTTGTTGGCTTGTTCAGGCCTAACCCAGGTTCGAAGGTGATTTAGCCAAACAAATCATGGTACTACTGGCCCTTTTAGAAACAGTCCGCAGAGCGCGGACTGAGGTCTCACCCAAAGTAGTATGGGAGCGTGATAGAACCAGGTTTTCGCACCCTGGAGATGTCTGATGAGTTCAAGTGGTATGCGGTTCAACCCTGTGCGCACGTCGTTACGCACACTTACACGTACCTCGCAGCCCGAGATGCTACCTTTGTGTAACCCTACTCGGGGGCCGAACGTTGTTATTACCTGATGTATTACTAGTATTCCATGATTAGTTGATTAACTTAGCTTATTGTATGTGTAAAGTATACTTAGCAATATAATTCATTCATACAATTGCGCATAGTAAATAAACAGTATAATTGCAATTCACATTAAACAGATAATAACTCAAGAACAGATACACGGAATTAAGATAAAACTTCTCTTTATTATTATCTTCCTTCGGTTACAAACTCAACTCCGCCCTATGCACTCAACTACAAGGATCCGCGCACTCAGCTGCAAGGGTCCGCACACTCAGCTACGGACTCGACTAGGCCTCTGCGCACTTAGCTGCAGAGCCTTTTCCTACTCTACGACCCAAGACACACTTAGACTCTTGCTCTATGCTTCTACTTCGCTATCTCATGTTTTCTTCGATGTCTCTTTACAACTTAGAGCCTCGCTCTATTTATACAATCCCATGGTCCGCGGACCATGGGTAGGCTGACATTATATTACAAGATTAGGGCGGACAACCCTATGACTCTAACATACTTTCGCGCCCCTAATTCACAGTGCTTTACAACATCATTTGGTCAAAACATGGGCTTTGAGCCCCAAAACATGCTTCGGGGGGGGGATTCCATGCCCAACAGGCATTGATGAGCCCAATGGCCTAGTTTTTTGCAATTATAGGATACATAATTCTTCAAATATGGGATTCTTTTGGGATACCTTTTATTTTTCTTATACTTCCTTTTAGAACTATCAGGGAGAAATCTAGATCTATAAGTATAGTATTTGTCCTTCTTGCAGTGACAAACATTTTTTGTAGTTTGGTGGGCCACGATTATAAGCACTACATCCCCATTCTAGCATATTCCCTACATTTTTGCACAAATATGAGGTAAACATGTTTTCAAATCTATTGAAATATTTGTTCACTCTTTTGACCAAACAATGTTCTTGGATTACTATTCTGATATAGCGATCTGCCATTGCTATGGACATGCCTTCTAGGGTAATGTCTTTGTCTTTAAACTATTGTTCTGTTGCATCTAGAAGTGCCCCTAGAAATATTTTGATATAGTATTTTATATATGCAAGATCATTCATTTCCCATATCCTATTATTAACTTCTGCATATAACAAAAATATTGATCATGATAAGCAAGATTACAAAGCCTTTGAGTCATGTATAAGGATGCAAGATGGTCATGATCTATATCTATCTCAAGGCCATGAAATTGTGCAATCAATGCTTGTAGTATTACTTCATCTGCCTTGGGATCATTCCTCATTTTATCCTTAGTCCTGTGTGGAAACCAACACCACCAATCAGCTACACGCTCTGTAAAATTGTTTACCAATTATGTAGCCATATATCTTGGGGTGATTGATGCATCTTCTGCCTTTTTAGCAGTGACCCAATTTATTAACAATTGGATGGAAAACCTTATTTATTCTATATTCTGACAGCCAAAATTGATGACCATATGTCCAGGCATGGATGATATAATTCTATTGGTCATATCAATTCCTAAAGAAGAGAAATATTTAGGTCACGAAGAGGATTTCGTTGGCATTATTGTATAAAATTCTGGCTCATTTTTATGGACATTTCCTTCAGACATTTTTCTTTAACTTGTGGTTGTAAAGGATGTGGCCAATTTTTCATGACAAACATTTATTTTTCTATCCTTGCCAGGATATCTTCTATGGTTCCAAAATCCCATTCAAATATGTTATTTTGGACCTAAATTGCTCCTATGGAGTTGGTTTTCTTGTGTTTTCTACTCTTTGTCTCATCTCAGAGGATATCCTTATGAGAAATGTAAGTGTTCCTCTCTAGCCTTCTTACTTCCATTTTTACTTCATTTATTTTTTCTATCGAAGAGTCTACAAAATCTAGCTTGACTGCAACTTTTTGCAGAGATGTTCTTAAAATTGTGGTGTCTGTAAGGACATGGGACAGTACGTCAATTTTTTCTATCATATATTTTATTTCTTTCTTCTGAGATTTTGCATCTTGTTTGATTTGCAATTAGTTCTTGGGAAAATCATCTATATTTTTTCCTGTCAGTGAAGATTATATATTTGAGAAATTTAATAGCTTTCATTCATTTGACACCGACTCTCCTAAAGATGAAGGTCTTACTGGAAGACATTCTCTTTTCCATTTCAAATCATCAGCAAATTGTCTAAAAGGTACAGTTGGAAGGTTTCTTCCCAATAAATATGACTCTCTTCCACTAGGGAATTTTTTTATTTGACCTAAGACTTCTCTTGGAAAAGATAGCATGGCCAACTGGAATGAAGGAGGAGAGGAAGTTGTTATAGATATTCTTCCTTGGAGATTGTTAAGTTTTTCTTGGCAAGCAGGACAAGTGTTGTGAGTCCCTTTTTGAGGTTCTCCTGCAGAACTAGTAGGATTTCTTTTGTATGTACAAGAATGCATCATTTGATTCATTGGGGGGCATCACTTGGGGATTTTTAAAGATTGGGTTATGGTTATTGTAGACAAGGGTATTGGCTTTCGAGGCTTATTAATGTGAATATGCATTTGGGTTTTTAAGTTTGAGGACTTTTCTTCCCAGGTTGTTGGGTATTGGATGCCATTCCAATTGAAACTCAAAGGTTGGACTTGTCTAGATTTGTCTTTTTCTACCATGTTGTGTAGTCGAGAGGTGGTTTGGACATATTTCCAAACCGAACAATAACCATTGATTTTAACTGGATTATACAAGAATTTACAAACATTTCAAATCCAACAAGAAAAATATAGGCTTTCAACAAATCATAGATGTATAGGTCACTAAAACTACTGAGGACTTAGGAAAGATAGTAACAAAGGTTGTTTCGTCATTGAGAAGTGTAGAAAACCATCCTAATAGTGCACTTGAAAAGTTATTATGTCTGGTATCAATTACATAGCATAAAGAGGAGACTAGCAAGTATGGTCAGACAAGAGGACCTAAACCAAATTTGATGGCTCCAATATGAGCATATAAGAAACCTTGTTTCTTTTCCCAATCTATGATATCACGATCTAGAATGTTTATATTAACTAGATCATTTGAGGGAGAAAAAGGAATATCTATTGAATGTATCTTAATGAAGGAATGAGAAATATAATGCCACCACTTCAGCTTATAAACTTGACTTGGATTAATAGGTGGTAGCCCCCAATGTTCTGTGGAATTTTTTTCATCTATAGATATTAGACTCCTGTGTGAAGTGACTGTAGATAGACTAGGATCTTATCTTTTTGAAACCGAAGTCATGCTAGAACTATCCAAAGTAATTTCTAAATAATTTATTTGGTCCAAAGAAGGATCCATACTGGTAGAGATATATTTTAATAGAGTTTTAGAGAGCCAAAAGCCTAAATAGGGAAAGGCCTCAAGGCCTTAAAAGCACCTAACTTCAGCATAAACAGACTAAAACAACATCACCTCACATCCAAAAATAAACTCTGCTATTCTACCAGACATTCAATCATAGAGAAATTCCTTCGAAATTATACATAGGACAAGAAACTGAAATATTTCATAATAGCAATAATGTGTTTACTTGATTACAAAAGTTGGAAGACCTTTGACAAAGTGTGGCTTGATACCAACTTAACTCCCAAGACTTGAAATTTGGCAGATCTTCGTTCAGCATATAAGCAATAACTCCATTCCTTCAATAATACTTAGAAAATTATAGACTCGATGCAGAAGAAAACATACTCTAGACTACTATGGAAGCTGCAACTTTAGGTTCTCACACATATATGCATATGCATGTGCAAACTTATCACTTCCCCTAAATAAGAATGACTCAAGCTCGGAGAGAGGAAGCTTTTCGAGACTTCGAGATGACTTCTTTAACTTCTAGTGTTGTGCAATGAACATACAAAAATCAAATTCTTGCTTGGGGAAATATTCATGTTCACTATCACCCTCCAAATTTGGTGGCTCAAGGTCACTAAATTCATCAAAGGAAGAATTAAAAGTATTATCAGTTCCTTCTAAGAATTCATAGGGATACAGAAAAATTGTGTTCCCATCAGGATGATCTGTGGGAGAACAATAGTTTAAACCCCACCATTCTAGTTCAATTTCTTTGGAAAACAATGCTGCCAATTTTGGTTTAGCTTTCTTCTATGGGAATTGAGGAGCTCAGAGGCCTAGTTTTTTGTAATTATAGCATTCAAAATTATTTTGGGGAGATTGTTGTTTCTTCAAATATGGGGTTCTTTTGGGGTACCTTTTATTTTTCTTATAGGGTCGGAAGATCTTTACCCTAGTGGTAAATTTATCTTCGCTATTATCTGATCGATTTCAATCAACCGGTTGGACATAGGGTTGTGTTGAAGCCTCGGATTTCTACTGCTCCAACATGGGGGATAACCACCCAGTCCAGAACTTAAGACAATTCCTTTTCCGTTTAAATTGGTGGCTCCGACTAGGGATAATGGGACCAGTTTCCCACTATGGGTTTTAAAATGAGAGTGGGTGGTTTACGAGTGATTTCGATAGAATAATGACAACTCGAATGACCTATTCTATCATGCAAATCTCTAGCTAACTTAATCTAATATAAACTCGGGTATTTCTGTATAATATGTGATCTACAAAGATATTTGCTTGACATGTGATAATAAAGATCAATCACGCATAAAACAAAGATGATAACGTGTAAAGATAATTTCTTTGACTAAATAGTTAGTCAAAGAAATGTATAAACTATATCGCATATATGATGATGATGATGATGATATATATATATATATATATATATATATATATATATATATATATATATATATATATAATCTCAGCTAGGCATCATACAATAGTGCAATTAATGCTTTAACATAAAAAAACATATCTCATATACAATTCATGAAAATAAAGTGTTGTCACTAATTAAACAGAAACAGGGCTAATCATATAAGATAGAAGTACCATATATGTGAAGTTCTGCTCATTTGACTAATGACATAGATCAACTCCTTTCTTCAGATCAAATTATCTTCCAAGTATACAAAAGTGCATCAACAAAGGAAAGTAGTCTGATATTTAAAAGAAACGATCATGTTCCATAATTTCACCAAAGCATTCACAAACTTACAATAGCGCATTATTTGCAAATGTTTTTGATAAAATTATGGACCCTTCTCTTAATGCATGAGAAGGGTATAACTACTATTCTAACTAATGTACAAAAATAGATTATACAAAAATTTGAGGAGGTTTCAAACAACCTTCCTCCTAACTAGTTAACTAACTCTAAAATTAAATAGTGGCTTGATGAGCAGAGGCTATGATGATGATCTGTTGTTTGGCAGCTTTTCCTTCAAATCGCATATATCGGCCATCAGTTTGACTTGAGGAGGTGCCCCAAAATGTGTTCTGACCTGTCGTGCAAAAATTGCATGTGTGAGAGGTGGCAGCATTCATTGAGTTGAATGGAGCAAGAAGTTAAGGGTCATGATTTGATTGTGTGGCTTGGCGAGGTATTTCCAATACAACTCCCAATCAATCTTTGCCAATTTTGCGATTGCTTCCCTTTGAGTTTCTTCTCTTTCCTTCCATCTGTTATGCAAGTCATTCAAATCGAGAATTTCTTTCGGGTTGCCTTCTTTTACCAAGTTGGTGGCAAACAAAGTATGGTTTACCGCCTTTACAATATTATTTGAAACTCCAGCCAAACTTGCCACTGCTAGTTCGGCTTGTTTGATCCTTGTGTCCCAGTAAGTGAAAAGAATGTCCTTGTGTGTCTCCTCAATCTCAGGAAAATTGGCTTTCCTCCTCTCTTCTGTTTCTTGCCATTCGATCAACTTTGAAATTCTTGTGTTCAGATCAGTGAACTCAGTTCTCTGGTCAATCACTTTATCCCTTAGTTGGTCACTAGTGATCAGATAAGGAGCGATATGTGACATCTTTTGGAAAAATTGTTCCTATTGCTTCAATAAGAGAGAATTAAGCTCTAGCGCCTCTTTGATGAATTCCTCAACAGTAGGAACATCCTTATATATTTCCATGGCTTTCTGCAAGTCTTGGAGTTGCATATTTTTGGTCAATATGTCTACTTCGTGGCTTATTTTCAGCACCTCCATGCTTTGTTGCAATTGGGCCAGCTGCTCAACGGTCTGCCTGTTCACACTTGCTCTCTCTGTTTTGAGTTGTTGCTTGAGTTGTGTAATATTTTCTTCTTTTTCTTTTAACAAAAGAGATATTTCGATAGCTTTGTCCATGGTAGCAGTTGTGTATGCTCCTGTAAACTGTGACAATATCGTCAAGTTTTCAACTGGGTTAGAAGGGACATCCTTCCAAACTATGTCCATTTGCTCATTCCGAGGTGGGAGTTCAGGTGTTTCAATCCTTCTCCTTTTCCTCTATCTCCTTACTGCAACCTTGTGTAGTGGGCTGTAGAACACAACAAGAGGAGGGATTTCAATCACCTTCAAGACAATTTCTGATGTGGACAAAGCGGGGATGATTTCAGTCTGTTGAGACATCATCGCTTGCTCATCCATCGTTTCACAGTCTGTATTCTTCTGAACATGCAGAGGAGTTTGATACTCCGTAGTTTCCTAGGAATCTGTTGTCTTGGGAGTGTCTTGTAGTTTCTTATTGAATTGATCCCACTCCTACTCTAGACTGTTGCTTTTTATCTCTGAAACAATATCTTTGGGTGGGGTACTCATACCTTGCTTTTCGGCTGATTTCCTGTTGGATTCTACAGTAGTCTCGATGTCTTGGGCCTTCTCTGTGTTCAGTGCTTTCCCTATATCTGCATGAGACTCTATGCGAGAATTAGGTGCCTCAATGTTGACAGTCACACTGGGAGTAGGCTTATCCTCAATTTTCAACAAATGCAGTGGGATTACGTCGAGCCTTTTATTTTTGAACTCCTGAAAGCTCTCAAAATCTCCAGGACTCAGATTTTTCCTCGCCCATTCGAATGATTCTTCGAAGGATTGAGCCGACTGTAAAAGGTCTTCAAAATTGTTAGCCTTATGTTTGTAAGGCTTGATCTTTACTGAAGTGGTGATGTTATATGCTATCTTGTCTAGATCAAATTTCCTTTTGGGAAACATATGGAGCCTAAGACCTTCCAGGCTTACTGATTCCTTTATCACATGATTAAAATTTGCTAAAGAAAAAGAACTGCACCTGATAGGAAAAGATGGCCATAATACTTCTTGCTTTCTTAGAGAACTTTGGTCAAGCCTTTTCCCGCGGTCTGGTGGGCTAATTTCTCTTGCTAACAATTTATCAGAAATGTACAAAGGGAGGACATGTGGGTCTGTTGTGCTACCAAAAACCCTAATGTAGGTAAACCATTCTTCAACAAAATATTTTCCAACAACCAGAAGGTTTGTAGCGGCTTCTTGGGAAAACTTGGGAGCTTTCTTCTTGAAAATTAATTGATGCAGTGGAAAAATAACAACATGACATATTTTATAGAAACGGGGTACATAATGGGATTCCCAAATTTGCTTATGGTTGAGATGGATAGGGTAGGGGTCCTGCAAGGTCCATTTCCAACCCATAATTGGAAATTTAGTGCAGAAACAGATGGCATCCATAATGTAGGCACTAAAATAGAATGGAGGAAGGTTCTCTAGAGAGGAGGATCTCTTTTGTCAATATTCAATGATGATGGGTGCTAGGTTATCAGATAGGATGGTGGCCCAATTCATGATGTGGGAATTAACACAAGCATCAATCAAAGGAATTCATTCTATGGAAAACTTAGCATTATTAGGTAACCCGTATAGCCTATATAACATAGCAGCTGCATAGTTGTAGGGGTTTGCCAAAGAGGCTATAGGATATGTACTCGATTTATCAAATTTGAACTTGTTCTCCAGTACTATCCAGCCCTAAATCATCTTGAGGGGTTCTTCATTCTTCTTTGCAAAGTTGGCCACGTATGTCTTATCATATATATCATGACGATCAGGTATATGGTACATTTGCTTTAGGTCCTCTACTCTGAATGACCCCATGAGTTCCATTCTTGAATTCCTAAATTTCCTATCTTAAATGGTGAGATTTTCCACCACCCACCTAATCATATCAGTGTATGGGAGGATTTTTGCTGTCGCTCCTATCCTATGAAGGAAAGAACAAGCAACATCCTTGAATTGGAGTCCCGAAGGTCTTATTGTGTCAGTTTTTTCTCTTTTGATAGTAATCTTGGGACGCTCGTCCTCAAGCCTATTGTATATGACCTCCTAAGTTGTTGCACCCTCGTTAGTGTTGTAGACCATATTAGAGAATATAGGAGACATTTCTATAAGCTCGGACTCTGCAATGCTCAGCTTTTTCTGTTTTTGCATCACCTTCCGCAATGACATATATTTTGTATCTTGCCTGAAATGGACGAGATTTATCAGCACAGACAATATTTGGCGATTAAGGTTGAAATCTTTGTGAAAAGACTTTGAATCATGGGAGGATTTCAAATGATATACTCAGCATTAACTAGCCATAACTTGCAAAATCATTACCTTTCCTCGGGCCACTAAATATTAATTACCATGTCAAACCATTCATTATTATATTTAAAACACAGTTACTTTCCACGCTTGCTGCTTGATTCGCGCATCGCATTTTTTAAAACAATGTTATATAGTGTTACATGTTCATAATGCAAAATGCGATTGCGGATATCGCAATATCGCATTTCGCAAATCATTGGCAGATGACATTGTGGCAGGTATTATTTACTTGCGACTATTTCAAAATGCGATTGCGACTTCTTAAGGGGTTTTGATCGGTATGTCACAGTGAGAGGTTTGATCACATGTCACAATTTCTTTAAGGTGTTTATGATCATCACATGAAAAAATGTGATTTGCGATTTGCGATGGGGATCCTAAACTTGGGTCATTCTAAGAGTTTTTTCAAGGCAATTTCTTAGAGTTAGGATTTATTTTCTAAAGACTAAAAAATTTAAAAAGGGTCCCCATTTATATGTCTAACATTAGCTATTACTATACATAAATGGGGGGGTTGTTTCATAGTACAACAATTGGCGATTCACTTGGGAGAACCAATTATCTCTGATTGGTTTTCTGAAATTTCTAGAACTTTCAAAGTAAGAATATTTATAGGAATAATAATTACATGAGTTATAAAGTAAACAACATTTCTCTAGAATCATAATACTTTACCCAGTCTATTTATTCAACTACTTTACCCTTTATAGTGATAAAAATACAAATTCCTTCACCAGTCAATATTAAGATTTTAAAGAGATATAGCAGGTGTCTTTCTACAGATTAGTTTTTTGGTTTTTTGTTTTTTACTCATTTATCACAGATAGAGCCTCTACTGCTAGCAGGCGTTCATAGCCTCGACAGGGTTATATTTTAACCAACAATGATTCATTCTCCCATCTGAAGTAATCTTCAAAATTCAAAATGATATTCACTTGCTTCCAATCTCATTTGGACCTTGTCTTTTTTTTCTTTTTTGTTTCTTAAAAGACATTGTCTATGCTTGGTAACCTAATAATGACAATGCCACTAACTAGTTGTAACTAAAATGAACAAGCTAGCTCTTGATGAGACCCCTTGTCCTTTGATTGATTAGATCATTGGCTATTACCCTGTTTTGGTATACAGTTTTGGTAATATCAGTTTAATTATTTCCCTATGATCATGGTAAACAAGCTTATAATGAGACTTATTATCTTCTAAGTATTTTATATTTTAGAATTACACTCTAAAAAGGAAAATTTTATCAGATGGGGTGAATCATTGGCTCATTTAAGAGTTTTGGATGATAATGATAGAGTTTTAAGATACTGATCTACAGAAAGTCCTTACTAGGTTAAAGATTCTTTTCTTGACTGATAACAACACATCTATACTTTGTAAAGGTAAGAGTTTTTTATGAAACCAACTCACAAAAAGATAGAAAAGAAAGATAAACACCTTAGAATTCAGCCTCTTTGAGGGGGAAACCTCCTTTACATTACACAAATGAACAATTCTTGGATGATACAAATGACAAGACCTCCTTTCTATATATAGGAGTCTAAGGGGTCATAATGTAATCAGAGCCGACATAACAATAATAATGTAAGGGCACAATAATAACAATAGTGGGCTTCTATGGGGCACAATAATAACAATATGGGAACTACATTGACACAACAATATAATAGGGTGCTTGTACTAATAACAATAAGGGGTTACACTAGTAGTATAGGGACCTAACAGAGTTTGTTCATAGAATAAATATTTCAGCAAGATCAAGTTTTTCCAAAGAAATAAGGCTCACTCTAATACTCAAATGTCCTAATTATTTCTTTAACTTCTCCTACTTATAGAAGCGAAAAATCAAAAATATTATCAAAGATTTTATTTTGAAAAACCAAAAGTAAATACTACTTAACCTTTATTTTCCTAAGAATTTTAAAGGGAATATGATACAAAATTAGAAGAGGTTATCTTCTGGGAAAAGTATTTCTTGAGAATTTTCCCATTAATAGGCAAGGAATTTGTCCTTCCTGATAAGTCTTGTAAAATAAATGTTGATTGACCAATTTTGTCAATTACTTGGAAAGGGCCAAGCCATAGTCTTTGGAATTTGGTAAGTTTACCTTTTTCCTCATGTGCTTTGTCCCATTTCAAAACCAAATCGCCTATTTCAAAAGTTTTATGACTGGCAGAGGTTGTATCAAAATAGGCTTTGACTAATTGTTGATGATGGAAGTGGGTTTCTTTAGCCTTTTCTCGTTCTTCCTCGAGTTTAAGAATCTGGAATTGTCTTGCTTGCAGAGAGGAGGAAGGGTTTTCATTGATGAATTGCATTAGGGCGAGAGACGAAATTTCTATGTTTGTGGGGAGAACCACTTCTTTTCCATAAACTAAATAAAAATGAGAAGAACCAATGGAGGCCTTCTGTGTAATTCTGTCTGCCCAAAGAGCAAATGTCAATGCTTTGTGCCAATTCCTATGCTTTTGGTCAATAGTTCTTTTGATGATTCTGATGAGGTTTTCGTTTGTCGATTCTGCTAGTCCATTACCTTGTGGATAATAGTTGGTTGAATACTTTAATTTAAAACCTCTCTTCAAAGCAAATTCTACCATTGTATTTCCAGAGAAATAAGATGCATTGTCAAACATTAAAGTTGTGTGGAAATTATGTATTGATCAATGAAGTTTGTAATGCTTTTTGTATTAGCTATCTTTAGGGAGATAGCTTTCACCCATTTTGTAAAATAATCTGTAGCTGTAAGGATGTATTTGTTCTTCTTGGAAGAGTTAGGAAAAATCTCACCAATTATATCTAATCCCCATTGTTCGAATGGTTGTTGGATGTTCACTAGTTGCAAAGGGAATGATGGCTTCTTTTCTCTTCTAGCTGTAGTTTGAAAGGTTTTACATTTTCTTGCATATGCATCCTTGAATAATGTTGGCCAATAATAACCTACATGGAGGATTTTGTGAGCTGTGGTATTTCCTCCAAAATATCCTCCATCTGTGATGAGCCCCAAAAATGGATAATTATTTGGGCTCATTCAACCTCCTAATTTGACTTAATCCACCATTCTCATTAGTTTATTGCATGTTTTTGATTATATTTATGCTAATAGAGTGAATTTGGTTAGTCATTATGCCAACAAGTCTAATGGGTGCTTTGTGTAGCCTTTTTGGTCAATTTGGAGACAAAATTGAAGGTCTTAATGAACACTTGGCAGCCAAATTCGTGGGAGAACAAGGGAGAGGATTTGTAGGAAGGTGTCCCCTTCATTTATGGGCCCTTACCTCGAATTCTCCACCATCGGCTCGGAGTTCAAAGGCCACCAAATCAATTAGCACAAGGGCAGCCAAGCAAGTCAAGTAGGACTGCTGTTAACTACAAGTTTTGGGCAGCCGAGTCCCTGAATTTTAGGAGGACTGTTGGGGTCCTCAATTTGTATAAATAAGAAGGCTTAGGGCCTCATTTTGGTTAGCTAGTGGTTAGTCATTTTGTAGCTGGTAGTTAGTCATTTCATAGCCTTATTGTAGTCATTTTGTAGTTCGATTTTTAGGCAATAGATTAGCTTTGCTTTCAGCTCATTCTCAAGCTCTCCTTGTGGACATTTTTGATGTAAATCTTCATTTCTTAATCAATAAAGATGAATCCAGCTTTGCACCAGCTCTAAATCACTCTTGGGAGGTTGTAGCTCTTGGGGTTGGGCCCATCTCAAGCGCCCAGTACCTCCTTTGTTTATCTTTATGTGTTTGTTGCATTCTTAGAATAAAATCTGTTATTTGTATTTAAATCTTGCTTTATTATTTAGATTTCTTTTGATGGTTAAAGTAGCTTCTCATGGTTAGAATAGATTGTTAGGATAATAACAAGAAAAAGGCTACCAAACACCTTGGATCTCACCTCCCCCTCAGTGGAATCATGATCTGGGACCAATGTGACTTTGCTGCCAACAAAAACGCTGTTTTGCTTTGCCATGCAATTCTTAGTGTTGGAATCCTCTTTTGTAGATGCTGATATTAGTAGTATTTAAATGCTTCAGTTGATGATTTCTTAGTGGCATAAGTTAGTTCATGCATTTCATTTCGAATAAACTGTTGTTCATTTCCTTTTGTTGTTACTTAGGTCAGAATAGAGTAAAGTAACTAGGTCATAGGTTTTATAAGTGTTTGTGTATTCAGTTTGAAATACCACTTGCAGAGTACCTATTACCGTTCCTTACCTGCACATACCCCATCCAACCTACCTGTTTCATCCTTCACTCAGAACCCTTACCTTACATTTACCTCATTCTCTTACTTTGCCATGATTCTCATCTTCTTGTGCAACATCATCTCATCCCTCCTTGAACAAATCTCACCATCTACACCTTCTCCTCAACTCCATTCCCCAAGTCCTGGACCTCTTCACACCCCTATTTCACCTCCATACTCATTCTTCCATCTTTATCCCTCCATCCATGCTCCAAAATCCCATTTCGAAACATCCTGTAGAAAAATTACAGAACATCCTGTAGAAATCCTAAACATCCTGTAGAACCCCTGCAGACTTCCTGCAGAAGCTCACAAATGAGGTTTCTTGATAGCCAATATCTGTGAAACTCTCTGGAAGGGTGTTAGGGACCCCTTAGGCCCTCTCTGTACCATCCCAACCTTTTCCAAGCATTTCTCCTCCTTGATCCACCCCTGCACAGTGAAAAGCTAGTTAAAAGCACATGCATGATAAATCCAACAACTTAATCAAAAATACAAAAAGATGTTTTCTTCAAATAGTGATAACTTAGACACATGCATTTTACCTTCATAGAAGTAATGGCATCTCTTTCAGTAGTTTGCATTCTCTCCTTTGCGTCAGTAGGACTAGCTGGTAGAATTAGGGTTTGCTAGGGTTTGCGTTTCTTTTTGGCTTTCAGTTTCTTTTTGCAATTAGATTAGCTTCCTTCGAGTTAGCTTTCATCCATCAATTAAAAAGCTTCTTCTAAGAGCTCATAGAAGTTGGCTTAAGCTCCTAGTGGACTTGTGCCAGTTGACCAAGTGACAGTTGCGGCAAGAGCTAGTACTTGTGCATACAGCACCGTCGCTTCCAAGTTTGTTACAAACTACCGGGTTGATAAAATTAAAGAAGGGAGTTCCAGGAGTTGTAGCATTATTGCTACAATACTGGAGCCCACCATCTTTTTGGCGCCATTGCCGGGGAAGCGTCAGAGTATTGGTGATTGCTGCTTTTCTTCTATTTTCCACTACAATCTTCTGCTACATAGTTTATTTCATTTCCATTATGCAATTTCATTTATGCAAAAGTAGATTAGCATTTCCCGCTTTCATAGATTAGCATTTCAATTCCGCAATTTCATTTCTGCAAGCGTAGATTAGCATTTCAATTCTGCAAGAGTAGATTAGCATTTCATTCTTGTAATTTCATTTGAGCAAAATAGATTAGTCCTTTCCTGCTTTCATTTCAATTCCGCATTCTCATTTCAGCAAGATAGTTAGTTGCAGTTCAATCTATTTCAGTTTTGCAAGTAGAAGTAGAAAAAAGCAAAAATCAACCAAAAAGATTTCATTTCATGCCTTGTAGGAGTAGAGATAAGTTAGAAAAATGATTGCACAACGCCCCCACTGCTTCACACAGCCAACCTTCTCTCTCTTCTTTGATGGCTGTGATTAAAGAACCCTTAGGTGGACAGCAAGACATATTTGAAGAACCTCAAGGGGAGAAGAAGAAGAAACCATTCCTTTGGAGCAAATGGCTACAAGAAGAAATGTTGGGAGCAGTCCCTTGTCCAAAGACGAATTTGAAGATCAGATAGAAGATTTCAAGGGTGATATGAGGCAGTTTCTTGCCATGCAATTGGATGCCCTGTGGATCCAAAAGAAGCAAGAGGAAGCCAAGAGCGCTTTGGTCATCTTTTGTCCTAGGTGCACTAGAAAGCATCCTAGGAACGAATGTCCAATGCACTCCCTAGAAGTGTGTTTCATCTGTGAAGAATACCATCTTACAAATCAGTGCCCTTCCTTGCCTGGACTTAAAGTTGCATATCAAAGGGCCAAAGGAGCCACTGAACCACTCCATTATATGAACCAAAGGAGGCTGCATGGACCTAGATCTTACCAGCAGGAACTGCAAGGGACATCCGAGACCTATTATGACCCTTATCAAGCCACTTTCATGCCTTCTTGGGGTCCCCCTACTCATCCTTCCTGGTTCACACCTCCTCCTTGTTCCTTCACAGATCCATATTATGCCCAACCAGTTGCTCATTCATTTCACTCTTATGCTCAGCCACAGCCTCAGTGGAATGCACCTCATCAGGAGTGGAGGCCCCAATACAACACTCCTCCCGCTTATTTTCCTCCACCACCTGCTCATCCACAACCATCGCCTCCTCCTCCACCAAGGCAACCCCAAATGCCTACCCAACCACAATGCCATCCATCTCCATCTCAATTTCACACCTCCACTCAACTACCCGTACCATTTCCAAAGCCATACAATGGAGTAGCTCAACCCAATTGCAAAGCTGAGGCACAACATGTGCAAATGACTCCTCTTGAGCTCAATGATGTTCACCAAAGCTCAGGAAGAGTGTTGCAAAACAGAGATTATATTGACAACATTGAAGGACCAAAGGAAAAAGAAGATTCCAAAGAGGAGATCAAAGAACCATGGGCTGCACTTGATGAAGAGAAGAGATCAGAATCAGAGATCGAGAGAGTTCCTTCATGGTTACCATCAAATCCTCCATGTACTCAAGAGAAAGATCAGCAAAAAGAGGAAGATGAGAAGGTCATGATAGAAGGTGACATGAAGAATGATCCAGATCAGCAAAAGGACCAAGGATATCAAAGCTATATTGAGACATGGTTCCAGACAGTCACTAAGTTGCAGCAGTACTCTCTTCCTCAGCTATGTTTGATCCCTTCAAAGTCAGATCATTTGGTCTCTAAAGTCCGGATAGTTGTCCAAGCATGCATTTCGAGCCTTCACATCATTTTTTCTCTAATCTCGATGTGCACATGGCTCCATTGGAAGTATTCTTATACTTGAAAATGATTTTGTTTTTCAAGTAGGGTAGGGTAGAAAAAAAAAAGAAAAAAAAAGGAAAAAAGTAAAGAAATGGAAAAAATGGAAATAAGAGGAAAAATCTAAGGTGAAAACCTCCTTGGAGGCGCCTTAGATTGGCTCATTGATTGAAAACCTCCATGAGGTGGTCAATGGGTTGAAAAAAAAGAGAAAAGAGAATAAGATCTCTCGGTGAAAACCTCCCTTGGAGGCGCCAAGGGCAGGCAATTAGGGTGAAAACCTCTATGAGGCGCCCTAGTTGTTTTTCAAAAAAGAAAAGAGAAAAAGAAAAAGAAATCTAATTCCCCTTGAATTATTTCAGGTTGCAGCAATGACATTGCAGGTCAGGAGGATCACTCAAAACAAAGACAAAGGAGTTTTTGTGCCTTCTACAGGAAGTTCTGTATTTCTATAGGAAGCTAGAAATGGATTTCAAAAAGGTGGTTTGGCGAACTTGGTAGCTTCCTCAAGGGTTCAGAAGTCCTCCTGCAATATTCAAACTCCTCCTCCATCATCTCCATACCTGCATCACAGCCTAAGCTCAGTTTTTCTTTCCATGCAAAAATTTGCAAAATGCCTTGAAGCAAAAATACCTAGAACAGAATTTGTTTTTGCCCTAACTTGAAAACCATGCATCCATTTGAAAAACCGTTTTATGGGGAATTGCACAAGGGTGATGGCAACACGCCTGAGCAGTTTCAGCCAATTCCGGTGCACGGTTTCCAAGAAATCAGCCTCCATCACCATCAGCCATTTTTGCATTTTCTCCATATCCGTGCATCCGTTTCAAAACCTATTTCATGGGGATATGCATATGAGTGATCATAACCTACCCAAGAAGTTTCAGCCAATTCCGATGCACGGTTTCCGAGAAATTGATCTCTGAAATCTTCAGCCATTTTCTAATTTTCGCGAAATCTATGCATCCATTGATCACGATTTTGCTATGGGAGGTGCATCATGATGATAGGAACATGCTCAGAAATTTTCAGATCAATCTGGTTCACCGTTTGGGAGAAATGGCGAAAACAAGTTCTGGTCCTATGAAAATTCAATGGCAGCAGCTTGAGGGTGCAGATCTGAACGTGGAAATGAACTCTTGTTGCATGCATCTGGCCAGAGGACACCTGCACAAGGAAACCAGCCATGAATCAGTAACCAAGCCATCATGCAACCATAAAATCAAATGCATGCAGCAATGACAGCCCACAACAACTCACGGCAACCATTCGACTTCGAGGTATGTGACTGAAACTCGTTCTTCTATTGCACAAATTTAATTTAAAAACGGTATGAATTAATGGAATGGTGGGATTAAGCCACGAATTAGCAAGTTTAAGCCGATTGTCTTCTCTAGCACTCAGCCGGCAGTCACGCAGTACATGTGGACAGGTGACTCACGTGAAAATTAAAAAAAACAGGAAGTGTTGGCCGTTTGAACTCTAGTGCAACTGATCCAGAAGAGAACATGCAGTTCATGATAGCACTACAGTCTGCATGTGGCCACGTATGCCTGGCCACTTACTTCCTCACCACGAATCACGCTGTAATTGAAAAACAGGCTCGGCTGGCTGTCACCATCCGCTGATTAATTTGCACTTGCAACATTCTTAGCCGAAGTATGTGTCCTCTGCTCCCACAATCGGTTAACCTATCGCCCTCCACTGAGCCTTGCAGCCTGGTTCGAATTTCTCTAGTGTATCAGGCTCACTCAAAGGCAGAATAACATTCTACAGGAAACGGGTGGGGTCTTCTACAGGAAGTATGGCACAACATTCTGGACGAGAGAAGCCCGGACTTTTCTTCATCGAATTTGGAGTTCTGAGAGAGGTAGGATTGGAAAAAACACTCTTCCATGCATGATACATCTGAAAGGTGTCGAATTAAAGCTGTTTTTGAATAAGAAAATATGGAACAAGTCTTCCTGTGAATCCAGAATAGCAGTTTTCCTGTGTGTTACACGGAATGTTTCAATTGGTTCTGTGTCAAATTCTCTTCCATAGTTCCTATTACTAAATTCCTCTGTTGGAAGCGATAAACCATTGTAACACTCACCTGTGCACATATCCAATCTCTGTTTTGCAACTGTTACATGGTTGGTGTAAAAATTAGCTCTGCACTATGTCTGTGAGAGCTTAATTCTTGTTGATCAGTCGAGTTTTGGGGCAACAGCAGTATTATAACCCGAGAAGTGGTGAGAGGAGAGATATACACAGTGATGAAACTCTGTCATAAAAACCAAGAAGAAAAATCACATCCGAATTTCCACCTTAACCAGAGATCAAGCCAAAAATAGGGTGTTTTCACCATGCCTGGAGGGTTTATCAGAAAGGAACCCTCAAACTCCAAGAAGTTGAGAGAAACTCCTGAGGTGGTAGGACTATTTACCTGTGAACTCATTAGCCGGATCACTGGATTGCCATTGGAGATGCCCTGGGATAAGGAGGAAAGGAAGTTGGGCCAAAAAAAAAAGCCAAAAAGGAATTCTTCCTACCAGAAGAGCAGTATTCAGAGGATAAAAATGGGGTCCAGAGAGCTAGCCTACAACCATTTTGGGGTGAATTCGGCCTTCAAATTGTGAAAGATATTACCTGTGAAGGGCGATTAAGCATTGTGTATGGTTATCACTTCCGCTTGTTAACAGAGCTCAGGCACACGATGGATTTGCCCTCAAAACAAAAATTGAGCATTACATACTTCCTCATATAGTCATTGGTTAAGTGTAGCACGAAACTGAAGGAGGAAACACCAGACCAGCTGGCCCATCATGGGCTTATCAAGCTCCTTGTAGAAGATGCTCTCCATACTTATACTGTCCCTATTTCTTGGGAGGTTTTCCACAATATGTCCAAGGGTGATGACATCCAGACTCTGGCCGAAGAGTTCACCTCATCCAGCAGCAAGGACCCGGAGCACATCGAGGCAGAGAGGAAAATAGAGGGGAAGAAAGCTAAGGGTAAGAAAGCCCAGGGAAGACCATCATAGGAAAAATCACAGGAGAAGCCACAGGAAAAGCAAGAAACAGGACAAGCTGTTGAGGCCAAAGCTGCAGGTGAGATAAAGACACAAACACCCCGGAAGAAACAATTGCAAAGCAGGGCAGAGAGGACTGAAAAATTCCAAACAAGTGAAGACAAAACCAAGGCAACCACACCAAAATTAAAAGGGAAGACACCCCCAGCCACGCAGACCAAAATAGTGAAGACACTTTCTACAGGAAGCCAGAAAACAGTTGACACAGGACTTTCTACAGGAAGTCTGGAAACGGAGCAGCAAAGGGAGAAATCGCCTGAGATTTTGGCCAGGGAGGCGGTAGCAGTGCTAGATGCCCTAAGCACATCTCCAAAGAAAAAAGGGAAGCAAAAGAGGGAGCCTTCCATGTACTTTAAGGCAAGAAGGAGCATGTGGATAAAAGCTGGCAGACCCTAGCCACAGTCAAAGGAGCCAATTACAATTGAGGACACCACAGCTAAACAAAAGGAAGAGTCTCCTTCAAAGAGATCCATCATCTATGAATGAGGAAGCTAAAAACCTTCACCTAGAGAGAGAAAATCAAGATGATGGACTCAAATATAGTTCTACAGGAAGCTGAGACAGTTCTACAGGAAGCTATAGGACTTTCTACAGGAAGTTCTGTATTTTTAACAGAAACATCCTGTAGAAGCCTTTGGGCAGGCCAGAATCAATTATGGAGAGGGATTGGAAGCTTGAAGTCTGTTGAGGAGGCATGCAACCACTCTTTTCTTCCATACTCCACTGGTTTCATATCCTTTCACCACCATTGCCGCCATCAGATTGAATATACTTGCACAATCATACCAAAGCTGAGAATTCTTTAGGAAAAGGGGCAAGTAATGGGAAGAAGCAAAGAGAAAAGCATGGTTTCATGAAAGAGAAGAGGAAATCACTTCAGAAGCTTGGCATGACAAGGAGGCCACTAGGGCCATCAAAGATGAGGAGAGAGATTGGTTGCTCAGAGGATGAGCAACACTTCCAGTAGGGGGGTGATGATGAGCCCCAAAAATGGATAATTATTTGGGCTCATTCAACCTCCTAATTTGACTTAATACACCATTCTCATTAGTTTATTGCATGCTTTTGATTATATTTATGCTAATAGAGTGAATTTGGTTAGTCATTATGCCAACAAGTCTAATGGGTGCTTTGTGTAGCCTTTTTGGTCAATTTGGAGACAAAATTGAAGGTCTTAATGAGAACTTGGCAGCCAAATTCGTGGGAGAACAAGGGAGAGGATTTGTAGGAAGGTGTCCCCTTCATTTATGGGCCCTTACCTTGAATTCTCCACCATCAGCTCGGAGTTCAAAGGCCACCAAATCAATTAGCACAAGGGCAGCCAAGCAAGTCAAGTAGGACTGTTGTTAACTACAAGTTTTGGGCAGCCGAGTCCCTAAATTTTGGGAGGACTGTTGAGGCCCTCAATTTGTATAAATAAGAAGGCTTAGGGCCTCATTTTGGTTAGCTAGTGGTTAGTCATTTTGTAGCTGGTAGTTATTCATTTCATAGCCTTGTTGTAGTCATTTTGTAGTTCGATTTTTAGGCAATAGATTATCTTTGCTTTCAGCTCATTCTCAAGCTCTCCTTGTGGACAGTTTTGATGTAAATCATCATTTCTTAATCAATAAAGATGAATCTAGCTTTGCACCAGCTCTAAATCTCTCTTGGGAGGCTGTAGCTCTTGGGGTTGGGCCCATCTCAAGCGCCCAGTACCTCCTTTGTTTATCTTTATGTGTTTGCTGCATTCTTAGAATAAAATCTGTTATTTGTATTTAAATCTTGCTTTGTTATTTAGATTTCTTTTGATGGTTAAAGTAGCTTCTCATGGTTAGAATAGATTGGTAGGATAATAACAAGAAAAAGGCTACCAAACACCTTGGATCTCACCTCCCCCTCAGTGGAATCATGATCTGGGACCAATGTGACTTTGCTACCAACAAAAACGTTGTTTTGCTTTGCCATGCAATTCTTAGTGTTGGAATCCTCTTTTGTAGATGCTGATATTAGTAGTATTTAAATGCTTCAGTTAATGATTTCTTAGTGGCATAAGTTAGTTCATGCATTTCATTTCGAATAAACTGTTGTTCATTTCCTTTTGTTGTTACTTAGGTCAGAATAGAGTAAAGTAACTAGGTCATAGGTTTTATAAGTGTTTGTGTATTCAGTTTGAAATACCACTTGCAGAGTACCTATTACCCTTCCTTACCTGCACGTACCCCATCCAACCTACCTGTTTCATCCTTCACTCAGAACCCTTACCTTACATTTACCTCATTCTCTTACTTTGCCATGATTCTCATATTCTTGTGCAACATCATCTCATCCCTCCTTGAACAAATCTCACCATCTACACCTTCTCCTCAACTCCATTCCCCAAGTCCTGGACCTCTTCACACCCCTATTTCACCTCCATACTCATTCCTCCATCTTTATCCCTCCATCCATGCTCCAAAATCCCATTTCGAAACATCCTGTAGAAAAATTACAGAACATCCTGTAGAAATCCTAAACATCCTGCAGAACCCCTGCAGACTTCCTGTAGAAGCTCACGAATGAGGTTTCTTGATAGCCAAACTCTGTGAAACTCTCTGGAAGGGTGTTAGGGACCCCTTATGCCCTCTCTGTACCATCCCAACCTTTTCCAAGCATTTCTCCTCCTTGATCCACCCCTGCACAGTGAAAAGCCACTTAAAAGCACATGCATGATAAATCCAACAACTTAATCAAAAATACAAAAAGATGTTTTCTTCAGATAGTGATAACTTAGACACATGAATTTTACCTTCATAGAAGTAATGGAATATCTTTCAATAGTTTGCATGCTCTCCTTTGCGTCAGTAGGACTAGCTGGTAGAATTAGGGTTTGCTAGGGTTTGCGTTTCTTTTTGGCTTTCAGTTTCTTTTTGCAATTAGATTAGCTTCCTTCGAGTTAGCTTTCATCCATCAATTAAAAAGCTTCTTCTAAGAGCTCATAGAAGTTGGCTTAAGCTCCTAGTGGACTTGTGCCAGTTGACCAAGTGACAGCTACGGCAAGAGCTAGTACTTGTGCATACAGCACCGTCGCTTCCAAGTTTGTTACGAACTACCGGGTTGATAAAATTAAAGAAGGGAGTTCCAGGAGTTGTAGCATTATTGCTACAATACTGGAGCCCACCAATCTGGTCCATCATGTAATTCCTGCATGGCCTTTTCAGCTTCAGGTTTTTCTAGGCATCTTAACAATACCGAATTATTTTTTTTTCTAAACAATACATCATTGATTAATTCATACTGATTTGATTTCAACCTTAAATCACACTTTGTTTTGTAATTGAGATGCATAGGGGCATATCCATTCTTCAAATAAAACTTCAAATTAGCATATTGTGATTGTGCATCATTGAGGCTTACCTCTTATATATGTATTTCATTACCTTGGCCTTCTTCTGCTGATAGGTGAGAAGCTCCAATCAACATCCTGCAAAACCTTGGCCCCTAACAATTTTAGCTGGCTGGATTTCTACATCGTACTCTTGAAGTGCAGTAACCCAATTGGCTCTTTTCTCCCCTACTTCTCTTTGAATCAATAATTGCCTTATTGTAGGGTAAGGTACTACTATTTTTGTATGGGTTTTAAGAAGAAAAGGTCTGAAATGTTTCAAGGTTTTAAAAACAGCAAAAGCCTGTTTCTCAACAGCTGAATAATTTAACTCGGCACCTTGCAAGTTAGAACTGAAAAAAGAGATGGGTGCCTTGATATTTTGTTCATTCAGTTGTGTTAAAATCGTTGCATATGATGTATCGGATGAAAAAGTATACAACACAAAAGGTTTGAGAAAGTCAGGGGTTGTTAAAGAAGGAGCATTGATAATGGATTTTTTAATCAACTCAAATGATTCTCTTTCATCTTTACCCCACTTGAAGACTGTGTTTTTTCTTATCATTGCTTGAAGGGGTAGGACAATCTGTGAAAAATCTGGAACAAATCTTTTTACAAAATTAATCTGGCCTAGGAACGATTGCATGGTATTTTTGTTATGTGGGAGAGGAATTTTTTCAATCTCTTGGACTCTATCAGGATCAATGTAAATCCCTTTCTTGGACACTATAAATCCAAGGAGTTTGCCTTCTGGTAAAGAAAAATAAGGTTTTTTTGGATTTAAGGAAATGGCATATTTCTTGCATATTTCAAAAATATGCTTCAGGTCATTTAAATGATTGATTCTATCCTTAGAATAGATTGTGATGTCTGTTAGCCTCCTGCTGCAGCAGGTTAATCATCTTTCATGATCGACATTTTTACATGCCAAATATGTCGTACTATGCATGCTGCAATGCTCCATATTTGCTACAGATGACCAGAGAAGTATCCATGAAGGTGTGCTAGTTTTAACGCCACTGCTTTGTTCCAGTTTTGATGAGTAATCCATTTTGATCAGTTTTCAAGTATATGGTGGGCCAAACAGCTTAATCTTGGCCTTCCCATGTTTCAATTTCCTGTTGTAGAATGTAGAGAATAAATATCTGTCCAAACAGCTTAATCTTGGCAGATTTATAGTTAGGTAGAGAAACAAGGGTGCTCAACAGCTTAATCTGAGCCCCTGGCTGAAATAAGTGTAGAAGTAGATAGGAGCACAACCAGAAGAAAAGAGTGAAAAGCTGGGTATGCTAGTTCAAGTGCACCCAAACCAAAAAGAAGAGAAAATGCTAGGTGAGTAGGTCGGGTAGGTAGCTTTGTGGTTGCAGAATCATGGCTTGTGATCCATTTCATATTGTCAAGTGTTATATCCATCATATCACAAGTTGAAGGTGGTTTTTCAGTTAGAGGACTTCAAGAAATTCATGTCTAACTTCCCCCTTCTTCCTCTCCCCCAAATCACTCACTAACTTCCCTAAAATAGGTCAAGATCTGCTTGTTACCTCTTAGTCTCATCATTCTCCATATCATTTACCTTGGTGAAGATCTGCTTCACTCAAGGAATGTCCATACTACTTCTATGAGTCATTTTCCCCATTAATAGCCTAAGACATCATACTTAGCGCTTTTTCTCATCATTGTCATATTAACTATTAACTTTACTATGTAGCTCCCTGTCTATTTCCCCTTCCCCTACTAAAACTATGTACATAACTCCCCTATATATTTATCCCTCCCCCTGGTTGAAAAATAACCATATACATCCCTGGAAATTGCTAAGTTTATCTAAAACTCAGCAAGAATCCTCATTTCTCCCCTCAAACCACCTCCTCATGCATTTTGGACCCTTTCCGATGCATAGAACCCTTCATCACCCCCCTAACTATCTTCCAAGTGCATAAGGACTCATTCCTTTGCATAATTCTCCTTCACCTGTTTGAAAAATCACCCCTTTGACCTTGGTTTGCCTTTAGAAGGCATGAAAACCCTTTGGGCCACTAAACCCCTCTCAAAACCACATTACTTTCCTCCTAAGTGCCTTTGGACTCCTTCCAAGGCATAAGAATACCCAAACCATGTAAAAACCTTCAAAAAATTGAAAATTCCTCCTTTTCGGGCCATCAGACCCCTTCCGATGCCCTAGAAATCCATTCAAAGCACTTTCATCACCCCTCTGAATTCATTCACCTTTGCATTTTAATAAAATGCATGCTCCGATGAGAAAAGGCTCTATTTGTTCCCCCTCCGATGCGATTTCGCTATCGGGAGGGGGAAGTGGCGTGTAACAAACATATTTGGCATTTCTCCAAAGGCAGGTGCCCTCCCTCCGACGCGATATTGTTGTCGGAGGTCGGGCGATAAAATGTGTTAACTCTATGGTGCATTGTCGAAAGCCCTGGGCCGGACCCGAATTAAAATAAAGGGGCCTGTAAAGGGATTTTGGGTCCGTAGCATTTCGAAGGCACTATGATTTGGGACCAATGGTCCACCCCGACGTCGATATTGCGATGAGATCTGGGCGGCCAGGACTTAATATTTTGCACAGTGGTGCGGAGGCGCCGATTTTTGTTTAAAAATTCATGTTTTTTAACACATTTCTGTGTTATGATAAAAGGGCCGTTTTTCAAATAATTTTATAGTTTTAAGGCATTTTTGCCTATTTCAAGGAAAGGCCATTTTTTACAGGTTGTATGTATGAAGCCCGCACCCACCACGGATACAAAAGAAGAGATGTTTTCCTCAGCAATTTCTGAGAACGCTCATTGCTAGAACACATCCAAATTCATGATTTTGCCTCGGCGATCTATTGAAGCCCCCTTTACATCATTTTGTAGCGATTTATGAGATTAAAGGCAGTTTTTTGACCGGCCAAGCACCGATTGCCTCCCAAAGGACACGAAAAGCACTTACAGCAGTTATTTTGCATTAAAAGAGTAGAATGGGGCGATTTGACAGTTTAAAGAGTACCAGAGAGAGAAAGATAAGGCCCGATTCAATGTCAGAGAAGATCAGAGGAAGCGGCAAAGTATATCAGTCCAGATTTTCAAAGCAGATGAAAGCAAAAAGGCCCCAGCAGTTTCAGCAAGACATCATGGAGCTGTAATGGCTCGCCAACTTGCAATTATGGCCATTTAAGGCAGGAGGACTACTTGAAGACACAGAGAAGGGATTTTAAAGCTGATTTATTGCAAAGGCAATGTATGAAGCCACCTTTGGGCAGCACTGCTCAGCCCATGCGCAGTTATCACACAGAGGACAGCGCATGGCTCAAGGCGCTCTTTCAGTCCATTTTTGATGCCAGCTGCCCAGCTCAGCTGTTTTAATATGTTTTATGCATTTATTTCCAGCATAGATTAGGATCAATGACATTAACTGCACAAGATCTCTTTTGATCTGTTTTCAGAGATATTTTTTCCCCTTGACGGCTATTCAAGGGAATTTTGTAGCTATTTTCTTTATATACCACCCTCTGCACTGTTTTAAGGGTTGGTTGGTTGTATGACTTGTCTAGAGACTCGCTCTGTATCTACTATAATTTCTTTAATCAAAGACTGCTAAAAGCTTGGAGGATGGACTGTTTGATGTGTTGTTAATGGTTGAAGAGTGGATGATGGAATTCATGTGCTGCTATATGGATCAATATATGTCTCTCACCTCTGTTATCTCAATTTCATACATGCTTAAGTCACAGAACAAAAGATTGGCTTAGAATTTGCTTGACTGCACTCTATGCTCAGTTTCTGTGGCTTCTTAATGTTTTCTTCTTGATTTAGGTATAAATATGAATTCCTTTCAGGCTCATGTTGGACCTATTTCACATATGAATGACTGTTGTCTAAGAATTCTTAGCTGCTCCTAGATAGAGTTCATTCATCTCCCCTCTGCTAACCTGATTGAGAGACTCTTTGTTGCCTCTCATTCCTTAGCCTCCAATCCATCTCTTTTTAGCTTGAATATTGTTTCATGAGCAGCTACCTTGCTCCTCATTCCTCTTGTGACAAAGAAAACGCACCAGGAGTCTCACTCCATAACTCCATGCCCAATGGTTTGAACTTATCACACTATGCATTGCCTCTCTACTTGAAAGCATCCTGCTTCCCACCAAACATAAACAAAACCCCCTTGAACTCATTAGCTAGCCTAATACCACCTTCAACAAAGCTAAATCATAAAGAGAGAGCCCTCTCTGACTGCAGGTAGGCTAGGACCTACAGTCCAAAGATTGGTTTGTGGTTACCTCGGTCGTATCCCTTTAAGGAGCTTTAGGGACAACCTGAGTGATAACAATGTCATTTAAGTAAATAACAACTGATTTATTAATCAGACCTTTCAAAGCAATATCCATAGCACGATGAAATGTAGCACTTGCGTTTATGGGTCCCAAAGGCATCTTCTTATAAGTGTATGTTACCCACTTGGTCCTGAATGTTTTCTTTAATCTGTTATCTGGATGTACAAGAATTTGATTGTATCCTAAAAATCCATCTAGAAAAGACATTAATTCGGAACCTGCCACTGATTGCAATATTTGTTCCATAGTAGGCAGATGAAAGTTATCATTTTTACAAGCTCTATTTAGATTTCTAAAATCAATACAAATCCTAATATCACCGTTCTTTTTCCTTACAGGGAACATATTTGATACCCATTTGGAGTGTCTAACAGGAAAGATTATTTTGGCTTTGAGGAGCTTGTTCAATTTAGATTTGATTTGACTTTCAAGGCTTGGTTGAATTTTCCTAAGCTTCTGTTGTACTGGCTTTTCATTCGAAGTCATTGGTATGGTATGTTGAATTACAGAGGTATCATAGGTCTTGAGATCTGCATAATCCCAAGCAAAGACACCTTTATACATTTTTAACAACTTAATGAATGATATCCTTTCTTCAGATGATAAACCAAGACCTAGGTTGACATTTTGAGGTTTTTCAATTGACCCTAGGTTTACCACTTCAAATCTTAGAGTGGAACTCTGAGTTTTGGAGTTGGTGGTTTTCTTGAATCTATCATTTAAATCATAGAGATCTTCCATCTTAACTATAGACTTCAGAATTAGGCTTTGATCCTGTTTATGGTTGATTTGTAGATCATGCCCATGTTCATCTATGGTATCATAAGACCCTTCTAATGTAAGGAAATCAATTATATCCGCATCATTATTAAACACTCTCCAATTTGTCACATTATCAGGAATGGATGGCCTAAAAACTAACTCTATTGAAAATCTGTCTGGACTAAATTCTTCAGAAGGTATAAGCTTGGATGCCACATTAGCAAGTAAATCAGTGCTTGCATTTTGCAATCTGGGAATTGAAGAAATGTTAAAAGTAGTGAAATGAGAAGTAATATTATGGGCAAGGGATTGATAATGTTTAAGGTGCCCAGACACACAATGAATTGTATTTCTTGCATGTTTAACAATTATTTCAGAATCCCCATATACTTGCAAATATTTGACATTAAGGCCAATGGCTTTATACAACCCTTGAATCAATGCTTCATATTTTGTGGTATTGTTGGTGCATTGAAATTCAAGTTTGCATGCTAAAATGGTTTTTTCTCCTTGCGGGTTGATTAAAATACATCCTGCACCTACACCATCTTTATATTTGGAACCATCAAAATAAAGAGTCCAAAATAATGAATTATCTACAATTTTATCTGCTACATTAACACACTTTGAAGCATCTTTTTGTGAAAAAATCTCTATTTGAGACACTACAGCATCATTCGGGAAAGGGGACCTTTGAGCATTAAAAGATCCTAAAAATGACTCAGCTGAGTAATTAACAATGATATTATTGGTGAAGGCAACAGGTTCATTGCTTCCCTCAAGATCAGTGGCTGTGTATTTCATTAACTTTTCTCAGTCTACTCTAATTTGATTTCGTTTACCGTTGTGTGGCAGCCACATGTGAGACCAATCAGTTGCGAAGTATCTGTGCAACTTTTCAGACCAATCCCTACTTAGAATTAAACCATAAAATTCAGGGATATCAACCACTAGAATATCGATTATTTGTGAAACTTTTGGATTAGAGGAAAGCCTAATTGAAACTCATGTTATTTCTCCAAATACCTCTACTTTTGTCCTATCCAATTGAACTATGTGTACTGCAGATTTTTGAGGTGTAATATTCAATTTGGTGCACACGGTTCTTGGCATAATATTTGAAGAGGCGCCTGAATCAACAAGGCAATTATGGACATTTATGTTGAAAATATCATAAGTAAGAAGAAATGGAGGAGTATGAGAGATAGACCTATCACCTATCAGGACTAAATCTGTCGGATTTACTTTGTTTGAAGATGAGGGAGGTTTTCCCATATCGTAAGAAACTTGAGTAACTACAGCAAATGGTAGAGGGGATACAGGAACTGCCTTTAATTCTCTTAATAGAATTTTCTGTTGTTGCTTGAGTTTAGTGAGTTCGTGCAAAGAAATGTTTGCTCTCATCTTTTTCATATCTTCGACTATGTTGTATTCCACTGTATCTGAGATTACCAATGTTTTGGAAGCATTTGGAGGATCTAGTGGAATAGGGTCAGTTTGACTAGTCTTAGACTTCTTACTTACTGTTTTCTCCTTTACAGGAGTAGCAGTTTTTTGTTTCTGATTTGTGATAGACATATCAGGAGAGTTTTTACTTCTTGTAGTTACTGGCATAGCTTGTGCTTCTTCTTCAGTTGGGAGAATTAAATCCCACATTCCATTTAATTCAATCTCTTCTTCCATTCTGGCTTCCTCTTCGGCTGGTGAGTCTTCTTCTGTCTCTGGATCAGATTCATCATTTGAAATAATATTCGGTGGTTGTGATGTAGAAGAACGGTTTCATTTAAATTAGTAAAAAGGTTTCTTGGGAGCAGAGGATTCTACAACCTATTTCTTGATTTCGACCATTTCATTGGACATGGTTTTTAATACTTTCTGAAGGCCTTCAAGATCAAAAGGGTCCTTTGAAGTTTTCTTTTTGGAATCATCCTTAAATGTTACTTTCTTTGATTTCCTTTTGTCTGTCTGTGATCTCTTTTCTAAAGAAATAATCCTTCTTTCTACAAATAGGGCTTCTTTCATGTTTTCTACAAGGGTAGCCTTATTGGCTCTATCTACAAAAATTTCAATATTAGAAGAAAGAGAGGATATGTACCATTCTATTTGTGCATCTACTGCAGGTTTTGAGGCAGCTGGGATTTTGTTTAATAACTTGTTAAATCTGGAGTTGAATTCTTTGATCCTTTCATCTGAATTTGCTTTTAAGTTAGAAAGGTCATTGATTAAGGATGCAATGGTCCTGTCATCACCAAATTTTGCAAGAAATACTTCTTGAAAAGTATCCCAATCTCTTATTGAACCTGTTGGAAGGGAAAAATACCAAGACCCAGCATGTTATCACTCAGGTTGTCCCTTGGCTCCTTAAGGGATACGGCCGAGGTAACCACAAACCAATCTTTGGACTGCAAGTCCTAGCCTACTTGCAATCAGAGAGGGATCTCTCTTTATGATTTAGCTTTGTTTAATGGTGATTTTAGGCTAGTTATGATGTACTTGGGTTTTTTTTTAATTTTGGTGGGATGGATGATGCTTTCAAACAGAGTTGGGATGCATAGTGTGAGAAATTCGAACCATTGGGCATGGAGTCATGGTTTAGGGATGCTGGTGCGTTTTCTTGGTCACAAGAGGAATACAGAGCAGGATAGCTACACATAGAACAACATTCAAGCTGAAATAAGGGTGAAATGGAAGTCAGAAATGAAAGGCAACTAAGAATCTTTCATCTAACTAACAGAGGGAAAGGTGAATGAAATTTATCTAGGAGCAGTCAAGGATTCCTAAATAACAGTCATACATGGATGAAATAGAGCAAATATGAGCCATGAGGTATTCATATTTATGCCTAAATTAGAAGAAAACATATAGAAATCACAGAAACTGAGCATAGAGTGTTGCTAGGCAAATTCTAAGCTAATATTTCTTTCTGCAACTTGGATCATGACATATAGATGGTATAACATATATAAATTGTAAAACAGAGACAAGGAAGACTTATTGAGCCACGTGGGAGCTCTAGAATCCTGTAGTCACTCTTCAGCCATTAAAACATCCAACAGAAAGTCCATCAACAAGCTCTTCAGCGATCTTTGATTATAGAAGTTCACAAAAATACAACACAAGTCTAGAGTAATGCAACTCAACCAACCAACCCTTTCTACATCACTGAGGGCGGTATATATAGAGAAAATATCTACAAACAACAGATCTGAGACAGATCTCATGAAATAAGTGTCTTAACCTAACCATCTGCTGAAATAAATGCTAAAAATATCTATATGAGCTGCGCTGGAGGCAGCAGCACCAAAACTGAGTTAATATGGGTCCTTTGAGCCATGCGCTGGCCATTTCTGCAATAACTGTGCCTTGGGCCTGAAGCGCTACTCTCATGTGGCTTAAATGCCCATAACTGTGCTTGATGAGCCTTTAAAGCCTTAGAGCTGGCTCTTTGACTTTGAGCGATTTATTTTAATGCCACCTGCTTTGGAAACAAAGATTTCCGCTGATATTTGTGCTTGATACACTTTGCCGCTACTCTGATACTCTTCAATTGCAAAATCGCCCTTGTCTGCCACTTTATAGCGAGATTTGACTGCTGTTGTGCTTTTCGTGGCCTTCTGTGGGCTTTGGAGGTGCTTCGGTGCTTGGCCGATCAAAATATATCTAAACATGATGAAAAACTGCAAAACTGGCGGAAGAACGGATGCTGAAGGCATACTGAGGCTGAAATTCTGCATTTTGGAGCTAATCTGGGCTTGGAGCGATCAAAATTTATTGAAGAATGACCCTGTTCCCTTTACGAAGAGGCGCGTGCGGTATAGATATGAATAATATGAAAAATAGCCTTTTTTCCTTTATAACAGGCAAAATTCCCTTTAAACGTGAATTTTCATGAAAATTGGGCGCAAAATGAGTACTGTAGCATAGATTAAATCCAGGCCGTTGGATCGCGCGAAGGCAGATCCAACGGCTGGCGCTAAATCGGCGATCGGCGGAACCCAAACTGTAATACCTCCAATGAGCGATGAACCCAGCAGACCCGAAATCCCTTTAAACTGTTGTTTATAACTTTTCGGCTCCAGCCAGTCGGAGCCATATATGGGAATGATGCGATTAAATATGGGCCGTTGATCTGCGGGCCCTAATGGGCGGCTGAGATTAACTCGGCACTTCGCTATCGGCGGGGACATGGGGTTTATACATATGCGATCGCCAAAATGATCTGAGCCATTGATGTGGGGATGCGATCGGACGGCAGCGATAAGGCATGCGATATATGGAAATGCGGGTTTTTAGTGATAAATGCATGTGTTTTATTATATAATGGAGAATTGCGGTAAACCTAAGTTTTGCGATAAAACTTAAGGTTTGCGGTAAAACATGAAATATGCGGTAAAAAGGGAAAATGCGATATGGAGGGCTCCCGATAGCGATATCGCTTCGGTTGCGATAGCGATATCGCATCGGCGAAAAGGGGAAGGGGCATGTTATATGAGCACATATGATTGCGATACACCGATCGCCAAAATCGCATCAGCGGAGTGATATCGGAGCATGCATAAAAGGGCCAACTCTGTCATTGCCACCTCCGATAGCGATATCGGGTCGGAGGGGGGGAACATTGATTGGAAGCATGTTTTTTTATTCGGCCAAGGGTTATTGCGATCGGGGGAAGCCTCTCCGATCGGAGGAAGGACATATGACATCAGAGGTGGATTTTTATGGTATTTGGAGGGATTCAAATGCTTCGGAAGGGGTCCGATAACCAAAAAAAGAGGAATTTCATGCCTTGGAAGGAGTCCAAAGGCACTTTGAAGGGAGTTTATGTGTTTTGAGAAGGGTTTTGAGCCTTGAAAAGGTTAAAACATGGCTAATGGAGGGTTTTATAGATCGGAGGAGGGAATTTATGCATAGGAAGGAGTCCAAATGCATTTGGAAGAGGTTAAGGAGGAAAAAGAGGGTTCTTGCCAAGTTTCGGGCAAACTTAGCAATTCCCAAGCATACTTATGGTTATTTTTCAACCAGGGGAGGGGATATATACATAGAGGAGCTATTTAGCATATTTTAGTAAGGGGAAGGGAAAATAGATAGGGATTTACATAGTAGAGTTAGAAATTAATATGGATTGTGACAAGAAAGCGCTAAGTTTAGAGATCTTAGGCTATTAAAGGGGAATAATGACTCATAGAGTGAATAAGAGTACTCCTAAGCAAAGTAGACCTTTACTTAGGCAAATAATATGAAAAATGATGAAATTAAGAGATGTCAAGCAGATCTTGACCTCTTTAGGGGAAGTTAGTGAATGATTGGGAAAGAGGAAGAAGGGGAAGTTAGACATGCCTCGCTTGAGCTGCCCAAATTAAAAATTGCCTCATATTTGTGATCTGAATAGATATAACACTTGAAAACATGAAATGGATCACAATTCTTTATTGTGAAATCCTTCAAAAATGGAACTTTTGCAGCGTGGAAAAGATGAACATTTTTGGCACTTCCACTGCCAATCATGAAATATGAACACCTATTGCAATAGGAGGCTAACACAGCAGATCCTAGGAAAGTATAAGGAAACAGTCTAATCACAACATCTTCATGTGTAACTCTATTAAGATTCATGGCTAACATAAATTTATTTAGATGTTCTTCAGCTAGAAGACCATCATCAGGATTGTACTTAGGTAACCATTTTTCTGGGTTTGTTGGGAGAGCATTTGGATTAGCAACCAGAACAGCACCAAGATTTGTCCAAGATTGAGCCGGTTGATTGGCCATAGTTTGAGTTGGAGACTGAAAAGATGGGAAGGTCAGTCCAGAAGTAGCTATAGATGGTGAAGAACTTACTACTGGGCTAGTACTACCAGTAGTAGTACTAGTTAGATAAGTGGATAGTTGGGAAGCAGCGGATTGAGTAGAAATGGATGGAGAAGTGAATGGATGGAAGGGTGATGTGATCTTGCTAGTATCTGATTCAGATCTTGATGTAATAACTTTCTTGCGTCGTGGAGGGATGGGAAAATCAAAAGGAGTTACTCCAAGCTTTTCACTTTGAAATCTAGTTAATACACCAGTTTCTCATAATAAGGAAGTAACATTTTCTTCAGAAGCTTCGAGCCCCTCTGGTTTCTCGGCAGAAATGGATATCTGTTCCAATTTTTGTATCAAAGAATGGACTTTGGGAGACTCGAGAGTGTAATATGGAGAAGGTGGTCATCTTACTACTTCAGGAGATGAGGGAGATGTTTCTACAACTTCAGATTTCTGATCCGAAGATTCTGAACGAGATCTAGAAAATGTAGAAGTGGTGGATGGGTTTTGACTCTTACGAATGTTTTTCGATTGATCTTTCGATTTATATGCCATGCATAGTGGGGGCCCTCCTTCTAGCGCCAAAATGTTGAAGCCTCTGATTTATGTTGCTCCAACATGGGGGATAACCACCCGGTCTGGACCTTAAGACAACTCCTTTTCCATTTAAAGTGGTGGATCCGACTGGGGATAATGGGACCAGTTTCCTAGTATGGGTTTTAAAATGAGACTGGGTGGTTTACGAGTGATTTCAATAGAATAATGATAACTCGAATGACCTATTCTATCATGCAAATCTCTAGCTAACTTAATCTAATATAAACCCAGGTATTTCTGTATAATATGTGATCTACAAAGATATCTACTTGACATGTGATTATAAAGATCAATCACGCATAAAACATAGATGATAACGTGTAAAGATAATTTCTTTGACTAAATAGTTAGTCAAAGAAATGTATAAACTATATCATATATATATATATATATATATATATATATATATATGAAAATAAATAATCTCAGCTAGGCATCATACAATAGTGCAATTAATGCTTTAACAGAAAAAACATATCTCATATACAATTCATGAAAATAAAGTGTTGTCACTAATTAAACAAAAACAGGGCCAATCATATAAGATAGAAGTACCATATATGTGAAGTTCTGCTCATTTGACTAATGACATATATCAACTCCTTTCTTCAGATCAAATTATCTTCCAAGTATACAAAAGTGCATGAACAAAGGAAGGTAGTCTGATATTTAAAGAAACGATCATGTTCCATAATTTCACCAAAGCATTCACAAACTTACAATAGTGCATTCTTTGCAAATGTTTTTGATAAAATTATGGACCCTTCTCTAAATGCATGAGAAGGGTATAAATAGTATTCTAACTAGTGTTCAAAAATAGATTATATAGAAATTTGAGGAGGTTTCAAACAACATTCCTCCTAACTAGTTAACTAAATCTAAAAATAAATAGTGGCTTGATGAGTAGAGGCTATGATGTTGATCTGTTGTCTGCCAGCTTTTCCTTCAAATCGCATATATCGGCCATTAGTTTGACTTGAGGAGGTGCCCCAAAATGTGTTATGACTTGTCCTGTGAAAATTGCATCTGTGAGAAGTGGCAACATCCATTGAGTTGAATGGAGCGAGCAGTTAAGGGTCATGATTTGACTGTGTGGCTTGACGAGGTATTGCCAATACGACTCCCAATCAGTCTTTGCCAATTTTGTGATTGCTTCCCTTTGAGTTTCTACTCTTTCCTTCCATCTTTTATGCAAGTCATTCAAATCGGGCAGCTCTTTCAGGTTTCCTTCTTTTACCAAGTTGGTGGCAAACAAAGTATGGTTTACTGCCTTTACTATATTCTTTGACACCCCAGTCGCACTTGCCACTGCTAGTTCGGCTTGTTTGATCCTTGCGTCCCAATCTGTGAAAAGAATGACCTGGTGTGTCTCCTCAATCTCAGGCAGATTGGCTTTTCTCCCCTCTTATGTTTCTTTCCATTCGATGAACTTTGAGATTATTGTGTTCAGATCAGTAAAATCAGTCCTCTGGTCAATCGCTTTATCCATTAGTTGGTCACTAGTGATCAGATAAGGAGAGATATGTGACATCTTTTGGAAAAATTGTTCTGACTGCTTCAATAAGAGAGAATTAAGCTCTGGCGCCTCTTTGATGAATTCCTTGACAGTAGGAACATTCTTATATCTTTCTATGGCTTGCTGCAAGTCATGGAGTTGCATATTTTTAGCCGATATGTCTGCTTCGTGGCTTATTTTTAGCAAGCTTTGTTACAATTGGGCCAGCTGCTCAGTGGCCTGCATGTTCACACTTCCCCTCTCTGTTTTGAGTTGTTGCTCGAGTTGTGCAATCTTTTCTTCTTTTTATTTTAACAAAAGAGATATTTCAGTAGCTTTGTCCATGGTAGCAATTGCGTATGCTCATGTAAACTGTGACAATATCGTCGAGTTTTCAACTGGGTTGGAAGGGACGTCCTTCCAAACTATGTCCATTTTCTCATTCCCGGGTGGGAGTTCAG
The DNA here is from genome assembly GCA_031772625.1 of Pinus tabuliformis. Classification (NCBI taxonomy): domain Eukaryota; kingdom Viridiplantae; phylum Streptophyta; class Pinopsida; order Pinales; family Pinaceae; genus Pinus; species Pinus tabuliformis. The sequence goes on along the minus strand of CM062806.1, from coordinate 277,091,873 downwards.
GTGTTTCAATCCTTCTCCTTTTCCTCTGTCTCTTACTACAACCTTGTGTAGCGAGCTGTAGAACACGTCAAGAGGAGGGATTTCAGTCACCTTCGAGACAATTTCTGATGTGGGAAAAGTGGGGATGATTTCAGTTTGTTGAGACATCGTCGCTTGCTCATCCATCAGTTCAGAGTCTGTATTCTTCTGAACATGCAGAGGAGTTTGATACTCCATAGTTTCCTAGGCATCTGTTGTCTTAGGAGTGTCTTTTAGTTTCTTATTGAATTGATCTTACTCCTGCTCCAGACTGTTGCTTTTGATCTTCGAAACAATATCTTTGGGTGGGGTACTCATACCTTGCTTTTCAGCTAATTTCCTGTTGGATTTTGCAGTAGTCTCGATGTCTTGGGCCTTCTCTGTGTTCAGTGCTTTCCCTGTATCTACATGAGACTCTATGCGAGAATTAGGTGCCTCACTATTGACAGTCACATTGGGAGTAGGCTTGTCCTCGATTTTCAACAAATGCAGTGGGATTACCTCGAGCCTTTTGTTTCTGAACTCCTGAAAGCTCTCAAAATATTCAGGACTCAGATTTTTCCTCGCCCATTTGAATGATTGTTCGAAGGATTGAGCCGACTGTAAAAAGTCTTCAAAATTATTAGCCTCATGGTTATAAGGCTTGATTTTTACTGAAGTGGTGATGTTATATGCTATCTTGTCTAGATCAAATTGCCTTTTGGGCAAAGTATGGAGCCTGAGACCTTCCAGGCTTACTGACTCCTTTATCGCATGATTAAAATTTGCTAAAGAAAAAGAACCGCACCTGATAGGAAAAGATGGCCATAATAACTTCTTTCTTTCTTTGAGAACTTTGGTCAAGCCTTTTCCCACGGTCTAGTGGGCTATTTCTCTTGCTAACAATTTATCATAAACATACAAAGGGAGGACATGTGGGTCTGTTGTGCTACCAAAACCCTAATATAGGTGAACCATTCTTCAACAAAATATTTGCCGACAGCCAAAAGGTCTATAGCGGCTTCTTGGGAAAACATGGGGGCTTTCTTATTGAAAATTAATTGATGCAGTGGAAAAATAACAGCATGACATATTTTATAGAAATGGGGTACATAATGGGATTCCCAAATTTGCTTATGGTTGAGATGGATAGGGTAGGGGTCCTGCAAGGTCCATTTCCAACCCATGATTGGAAATTTAGTGCAGAAACAAATGGCGTCCATAATGTAGGCACTAAAATAGAATGGAGGAAGGTTCTCTGGAGAGGAGGATCTCTTCTATCGATATTCGGTGATGATGGTGGCTAGGTTATCAGATAGGATGGTGGCCCAATTCATGATGTGGGAATTAACACAGGCATCAATCAAAGGAATCCATTCTATGGAAAACTTAGCATTATTAGGTAACCCATATAGCCTACATAACATAGCAGCTGCATAGTTGTAGGGGTTCGCCAAAGAGGCTATAGGATACATACCCGATTTATCAAATTTGAACTTGTTCTCGAGTACTCTCTAGCCATGAATCATCTTGAGGGGTTCTTCATTCTTCTTTGCAAAGTTGGCCATGTATGTCTTATCATATATATCCTGAGGGTCAGGTATATGGTACATTTGCTTCAGGCCCTCTACTCTGAATGACCCCATGAGTTCCATTCTCGAATTCCTAAATTGCCTATCTTCAATGGTGAGGTTTTCCACCACCCACCTAATCATATCAGTGTATGGGAGGATTTTTGCTCTCGCTCCTATCCTATGAAGGAAAGAACAGGTAGCATCCTTGAATTGGAGTTCTGAAGGTCTTATTGAATCAGTTGTTGCTCTTGTGACAGTAATCTTGGGACGCTCGTCCTCAAGCCTATTGTATATGACCTCCCAAGTTGTTGCACCCCCGTCAGCACTGTAGACTGTATCAGAGAATATAGGAGACATTTCTGTAAGCTCGGACTCTGCAATGCTCAACTTTTTTTGTTTCTGCATCCCCTTCCGCAATGACATATCTTTTGTAGCTTGCCTGAAATGGACGAGATATATCAATGCAGATAATATTGGGCGATTAAGGCTGAAAGCTTTGTGAAAAGACTTTGAATCGTGGGAGGATTTCAAATGAGATACTCAGCATTAACTAACCATAACTTGCAAAATCATTACCTTTCCTCAGTCCGCTAAATATTAATTACCTTGTCAAACCGTTCATTATTATATTTAAAACACAATTACTTCCCATGCTTGCTGCTTGATTCGCGCATCATATTTTTTAAAACAATGTTATATAGCATTACCTATTCATAATGCGAAATGCGATTGCGGATATCGCAATATCGCATTTTGCAAATCATTGGCGGATGACATTGTGGCAGGTCATATTTACTTGCGACTATTGCGAAATGTGATTGCGACTTCTTAAGGGGTTTTGATCAGTATGTCGCAGCAAGAGGTTTGATCGCATATCACAATTTCTTTAAGGCGTTTATGATCATCACATGAAAAAATGTGATTTTCAATGGGGATCCTAAACTTGGGTCATTCTAAGAGTTTTTTCAAGGCAATTTCTTAGAGTTAGGATTTATTTTCTAAAGACTAAAAAATTTAAAAATGGTCCCCATTTATATGTCTAACATTAGCTATTGCTATACATAAATGGGGGGGTTGTTTCATAGTACAACAAGTTGGAAGATCCTTATCATTTTTTATGAGTTTGGTCTCCCCTATTATCTTTGATATAGGGTTGGAAGATCTTTACCTTAGTGGTAAATCGATCTCCCTTAAGATGATTCTTCTTATTTAGATTGAGACATCATTGTTTAGCTGAGATGAAGGTCATGGAACTTGACCTGGAGACCAGTAGGGTTTGGAGAATATTTACCCTTGTAGTGAATCGATCTCCCCTACCGTCGGTTGTGGATTATTCTTCTTTTATGACACGAGATGAGACTTATGATGCAGATGGAAATTCCTCCCTAACTGAGAGGGAGTGTTGAAAATTGGGGCATATATGGGACGAATTTCTCCATATAAACCCAACTTGCCCCAAGGAAGAATTCAAATTGGTTAAAGGAAAATATTAATTTTAATGTGGTTTTCGCACTCCTCTTTGAGGTGACAAATTTATTTGGGCAAGAAATCTTCTAGACAATCCATCAAAGATCTCAAGTCAAGTTATTATGTGGCAAACAATGATTTATTTGAATTTATTGTGGCACAAGTTCAAGTCAGCCTCTCAACATCTCATGTCGGCTTGCCCAAGGGACGTGACCCTTCATAGGTGGCAACAACTATAAATAGGCATCAATCTTCCTCCATTTGGAACAATTGAACTCGTATTTATGTGGAAGATTTCATATGGTTTTGAGGCAGCTCACACTAATTCTTGTGGCTCGTTTTTCTCTATGGCTCGCAATAGTATCTCTGTGACTCGCAATACCCAGTGGTTGGTAATCTTTTGTGGCTCGCATTGTTATTTCTGGACAATGCACTATACTCCAATGGCTCGCTTTATCTCACATTAGCTCGCATTGTCTCCACAGTGGCTCGCATCAGTTTCTCTGTGGCTCGTGTAGTATATTTGTAGCTTGCACCATTCACAGTGCCTCGCATCTCTTTGAGATTCGCATTGTATCTCTGAGATTCATATGGCATTCTTTGTGGACAAAGATTGTATGGCATAAGTCTGTATGGTATTCTATGTGGACAAGATCATATGGTATTCTTTGTGGACAAGATTGTATAGCATATGTTTGTGGCTTCATAACAAGATCATATGGTATTCTCTGTGGACAAAATTGTATAGCATTCCCTGTGACTCGCAATAGTTTCTTTATTGCTCACACTCATTCTTTGTGGCTTGCTTTGGTTATATTATATGTTGGCAATGATACTTGTGATGACAATATGGTTGACCTAATGATGTATAACCTTTGATATGGCAGTGAACTTGGCATAGCAGTGACCTTTGTATGGCAATGATCTTTGATATAACAGTGGTCTTAACATGACAGTGACTTTGTTCTATGACAATGACCTAATTATGTATGATTGTGATCTTCATGACGACGCCTTTGATATGTGATATAGAGATCTACATGACAGTGACCTTGTTGCATAACAGTGATTTTGTGTATGACTGTGACAATGATCCTCATGATAGTGCCTTTGATATGAGATCTACATGACAATGACTCTGTTGCATAACAATGATTTTGATGTATGACTATAATGGTGACCTTAATATGACAGTAACAACAATAATCTAGATGACAGTGATAACAATAGCTCTAAAGTACTCTTGATGGCAGTGGTAACAGTAATTTGTGTGCATGTCAGATGTCAATGACAGTTGAGTGTTATGCTCTTATGACTATGGCCACGGATACACATGCTACTTATGACAGCAATATGAAGGCCTTTGTATACTTGTCAGCTATCATCTCAAGAGGATCTAGTATGATTATGGATTGGCCCAAGAGGCCTAATGTATTGGATGTTACTTATTGTACTTTGTATCCCAGCTAAACTTTTGATGAATATCTCAGAAAAAGAATCTGGTTGGATTTCCACCCTTGTGGGGTTCTGCCCTAGTCTCTGACCTAAATCCTAGTGTCTCTATTCTGTATGCTTTTCTTCTATTGTTCCTAATTGTTCTGTTGCATTGTTGATGTTATTTTTCTCTCTACATAATTGCTAATGATGATATGATGTTATGGGGTGAATGTAATATTAAAATGTTGAAAAAGTTTAAAATTGCAATTATCTATAGCAAAGAACAATATAGCCCTAAAAAATAACATTCTTCAGATTAGACCAAAAACAATTAAAAGAATGCTTTTAAGTCTTATTTTTCTAGCGATACATATCATCAATCTGCTTCTGTTTTTCACCTTCCTTTCTCTTCAAAATGTTTGCATCATATTCCATGCATGCCTAACTAACAACACCAAGCCCATGCTGCTTGGGGAATAAAGCTCTGACCAGACGGAAAGAAAGGTCACAATTGCTGGTAAACAAATGTCATACTTCTGCTACAATCTGTGTCCATAACCAACTTTGACACGTTCACAATTTAGACCACAGAGTATTTTGAAAGATTCATAAAACCAGGGAAATACATTCTACTCTCGAATTATGTATTTTACGAGCATAAAAATTGTTAAGAGCAATTTCTACAAGCTAGTAGATAAATTACATTAATTTAAATCTAATGAACTTTCTCATTTTCAGATGCAGTTTTGTTTCTTGTGCAATCAAGCGAAATCATTTTCATCTTCTTGCCAAACTTCACAGATTACAAGCTCTATATGACTCCAAGATGGTTCAAACATTATATACTAGAGGCACTTTATTCAAAACCAGCGGCTTATTATTTAATGAGGATGTAATTGGTTAGATTCATATGTTTTATGGAAGTTATTAACAAATGGCTGTGTGAACTAAGTGAAAAAATCCTCAGCATGAGTTAGCCTGCTTTCTTATAATAGCTAAAACTTGCTGCATGTTTGTCTGTTTCTACAACTGTCTGTTGTTTCATCCGTAATGCGTTTCCATTCTCGATTAGATGAATGGTTAACCAAAATTTTTCATTCCTGGTTGGAACCCAGAGGGATGTAAATACCACTAACTGGGATCCTCCTAATGTCATAAAATTCATGTATATGCGTGCATGGAATTGGGCTATTTTCTTTTTCTGAAACTGGAGTGTACCTCCCAAGCCACAGCGAGAACATGGATGCCTAATAAAGCATGGAGATATGTTTGAGCTCTGACCGTTACCAGCTCAAAACAAAAAGGCAGATCTTTATCACATTGCTCCAAAGAAACAGAGTTACCATGGAAGGTATCAAGAAGTAATGCACGTCAGTATGGAATATGTAAACTTTCCAGTCAGTATCATTGAATTCTACATCCTCAAGAGATCTATTAACTTGGTTATCTTTAATCTGATGAATTTCAACTGATACAAAGTAATGAATTATGATGGCTAGTGTGCTATGCCACCACAACTCGACATTTACAAATTCCAGCAAAGTAATGAATTATGATGACCAGTGTGCTATGCCACCACAACTCAACATTTACAAATTCCAGCAAAGTAATGAATTATGATGACCAGTGTGCTATGCCACCACAATTCAACATTTACAAATTCCAGCATAGCTGGGGTATGTCTAATACCAATTCAGCACAAAAAATCGGCAAACAAACAAACGAGGTCACCCCTTGGAATCTACAAATGTGCTGTGCTTGAGATCGAGACCATCTGGGTATAGAAATATTGACATCATTTAGAACTCATTGTCTTGTATATAGTGGCTTTTAAGTATTCTAAGGCCATATTCCAAACCCAGAATAGAAAAGAATAGAAAAGCTCATATGCAGTTTACCAATCAATACTCACTACACACTTGCCCTTGCTTCTTGGTCTATTGGCTACTACTGCTCTTTGTCCTGGAGAAGAACCTACTAAACCCACTCCCATGCTTTTCAGATGAGGAAGATGATGATTTTCCCTCACCTGTATTTAATGACTTAGATAGAGCATTCCCTGCTAAGGAGCGAGGAATCCTATTTCTTTGATGTGTGGGCTTTACAGGATACTCGGTTGGTGGACTTGCTTCCGTATCAGAAGAGCTAGGTATTGTCAAGTGGCCTTCACTATAATCTGCATGCACGGGTGAGAAAGGTTCATTATTTTGATATGAATCGGGAACAGTCCTGCCAGATAATTGGTTAGATTTCTGTCTGTGATTTCCAGTGCCTGACATATCAGGTTCAGATGCCCCTGGGGCACATTGGCTGTTGGAGGCAGGACACTGTTCAAATCTTCCATTACCTTCACTGCTCTGACACAAGCAATCAGAAGCATCCAATACATGATGCCCGGAATGCTTGCTGTTTTGGGAAAATGATTCTTGCCCTACAAAAGGAGAAGCACCTGAGCTTGATTGTCCATTTTCTATATCATATGACCAATCCATGGAGCCCTTCGGAGAAGACAGTGCTTTCAACTGTCTCCCTAGAATAAGTATTGTTTGTTGGCACTCGGCAATCTTCTCTGCAGCGGCAGCTATCTCCCTTTGCTGCAAAAATAAACTATTCATGAGCAATATTGACCCTTATTTTTAAGACAAACTTTTAAAGCATCAGCGAAGAAAATAGCATCCTCTATTACAATAAAAGGTTAGTATATGAAAAAAAACTCTAGCACAGTTGAAATGCAGCTATTAATCCACGCTGAAATTGGAAGATTCACAGAGTTAGACAACTCATAAAATGTTAATACCTGTCTTGTCTTTAAATCATTATCTGGAACCGAGGAATGGGAACACGCCAACTCTTCATCCTTCCTGCATTCCAATAACAGAATATAATTGTAAAATTAACCTCAAGGTTTGACACTCAAACCACACTGCTTAAGCTTTATTAGACATAGTTTCCGCTTTCAAACTACTACATAGTTTCTTTTTTCACGAGACAAATAGTTGAATAGCCCGACAAGTTCAATTGATTGACACAATCAAGATTGTATTTCAGATCAAATGATAACCAGAGTACCATGCATAGCCATGGTTGCAGCATTTGCACTAACCTTTGCAGCTGTTCCTGCAGATCCTGGAACTTTGCTTCGGCATCATCATAATGTTTGTGCTCCTCTTGAAGTTCTGACTCCAAAGCCTTCACCGTTTCACACAAATGGTTCCTCTCAATTTCTGTTGCCTTCAACTGTGACTCCAACTCTGCTTTGACCGAAGTCATGGCTTCCAACTGATTTTCTGCAAGAAGGTTTGACTCCTGAGTAGAGGTTAGTTGTTCTCGTATCTTTGCCAGCATCTCCTCCATTTCAGCAAGTTTATCTTTCGTTTGTTTTAGCTCCTCTTTGGATGCCATCAATTCATTTATTAAGTTATCTTTCTCAGTCTTCACCTGTGTAAGCTCCTCTTCTAGAATTGCATGTCTAGCCAATCCAGCCTTCACCTCAGACTCTAAAGCAGTTTTTTCCGCTTGAATGACACTAAGCTCACCATCCGCATTGGGAACACTATTATACAATAATAAAGAAGGTGCACTAGAAGTTATATTTTGTTCCAGTTGGCTAGGTTTGAGATCCCCATTTTCGAAATAAATAGATTTATCAATGTCAGGTATTATACTGGAATCTCCATTTGCTTCATCCTGAGCTTCATATTCCCCAAAAGCAGGAGCACAAATTTCAGAAAGATGGGTCAATAAAGAAGATATCTCCGTAATAAGCTGTATGATCTCCACTTTGCCATGCAAAAGTTGATTTAGAGATTTTGTAAATGCCTCAACACTGGTATTGAAATCAAGCACTTTTGAGGCTGGGAGCTTCTGGGAACTTTGAGCTTTTTTTACCATATATTCTAGAAGAGTAACAACTCCAGAAACAAGACTTTCCAGCTTAGGATCAGCAACATCAATTTGAAATTTAGCATCGGAGAGAGATATATCTTCCTCTTCTTCTATCGATCTTTTGGTAAACTGAGAAGCATCTTGATTATCAAGATCGTGAGAGGGCAAAGGATTTTTTAGCAGCTGCTTAGTACAAGAGTCAGAGCCAGTGAGAACGCCACCTGCCTGTGTCATAGCACGCTTAACAACTTCCATCACTTTATGTGCGTCACCACCCTCAACATGCACCTCAAAGATGGTATCTAGCCTTGCCTGAAGACTAGCTAAAGCATTCTCATTGGCATCATTTTTAGATTGCAAGGCAGTCAGCTCCTCTTCCACAGAAGCTAGCTTTTTGGATAGATCTGAACATAGTTGATTGGCAGACTGAAGTTCTGAATCCCTTTTTGCAATAGTCTCTTCCAAAGAGGTCTTATCTTCACCTCCTACAATGATTTTCTCACTTGAGACGTCCAATTTTCCAGTTGTCTGATCCATTTTCGGTGAAGGGAGAGAGGCCAACCTCTCCATCTCTGCAAAGTCATCCATCAAATCCACTTTTTCTGACTCCAGAGTCTTGTCACTTCTTCCTAAATCCTTTTCCTTCTTAATTTGAGATAGCTCTGAAATCAGAGCTGAGGCCCATGACTCTGCACAGCTTACCTCATCATCATTCCCATCTTCAGACATCGAGGTTAAGCTAGGTGGGTTACTTGCAGTTTGACTCCTCGGTCCTTCAATGTGCAGCTCAAGGGCAGGTTTTCTCTGTTTCTGATCATTATTTAAAACTTCCAGTTGTTTCTCGAGACTTGAGAGTTTACTTGCTGTTCTAGCACACAATGTTCTTGAAGCTTGAAGCTCGCCATTTCGCTTTGCCAAGGCCTCTTTTAGCATTTTTGTTTCTTCCTCCATGGCCAATAGGCGTTCTGTTAGATATTCAGATTCTTTTTGACCTTGATCTTGAGAATCATATCCAGAATCAAACGAATGAGAAACAAATGAACCACGGCCTTTGGCAGGTGACCTCCTTCTCCGGCCTTCTCCCATTTCTTTCCCTAGGGTCTCAACTTCCATCTTCATTTGAGCCAATGCAGCAGGTCCTGGCAATTTTTTCCGAACTAGACTCCGAAGTCTTTGACACTCTGCTTCTAACTTTGCAATCTTTTTAACAGCTTCTAAATGCTGCTTATTAGCTGCATCTGCACTTTTCATACTAATATTTTTTTCCTCATTGCGAATCTCAAGTTCCTTGCTGAGAACATGAAGTTCATATTTCAAGGATGACATATCATGTTCATATGATTCAATATTTACTTGGAGCACTTTAACCTCAGCCTGGGCTTGAGCTCTAGCTTCATTTAATTCTCCCACAGTTTTTGTACGTTCCTGTAATGATCTGGATATTGCAGTATTCTCTGCTCCTGCCTGAAGAAGCTGTTGTTCTAAAGCCACTATTTTGGCCTCAAATTCAAATCTGATTTTCTCCCATTCTCTAGTTTTGTTGACAATAGTTTCATGAAGTTTGTGCTCTTGCTCCTCTCTTACATGCCGAAGTTGTCTCATGCACTCTTTGAGAGCACCATCCAAATGGGCTACTCTGTCTTCAAGTACAACTTTTTGCTGCTTCAGAGACTCAGCCTGTTGTTTTGAAGCCCGTGCTTCAGCCCCTGTCTGCTCCCAACCTGCCCAGGAAACACTGTTCAATCAATTTCCAAGCATGACCACAAATAATAGGTAAAGAGCAGGTTAATAACCTAGAAATCTCTTACAGAACTAGTAGTAAATAAGGCTGTATACTAACATATGCATCCCCAAAGGAAAAGAAAATTCAAGTGAGTCTAAGAGCAGTGATTGTTAACAGGCTGATAAGTTGAAAATGCAATCTAGTATGGGTCAATTTTCAAGAGAAAATCATATCAAACTTTTGAACCACAAATCTTGATGTTTAAATGGAACAAATAACACTTAAATAAATGCTACCTGACATGAGTTCTCTGAGAGAGCTGCAGAAAGCTTTTCATTCAAACTCTTTACTTTATCCTCTGATTCTTGCAACTTTGTCATTGCCTCCTCATACATATGAGCATATTCCATAAGAGCCCTGGAGGCATCCTGTGCCTTGGAGATGCCCTGCTCAACCAAGTAAAAGAATTCAGTAAAGGTAGTCAAACTTCAAAGTTTGAACAAATTAAATAAGATGCATCAAACACACTTATCATAAGAATTAATGTCAAGTATATTCAGAAGTAAAAGTATTAGTATGATCGGTGACTTTATTAGGAAGTTAATGATTTGGCACTTTCTCAAATATGGAACCTGCTAGAGGCCCCTTTCCAGAACCATGGCCATCACTTAAAAGTTGAATGGCAACTTTTTCCAAATTTTGTAAACAATGCAGCTAGGAAATGGCATATCTATAATATATATAGATGCCAAATCAATTGTTTTCCTTCTGAATGTTTTGACCTGTACACTGCTGGCCTTTCACATTCAAGAGATCATAGATAAGATAAGATAATTTTATTGATGTCCAAGGAATGACCAAGGGATAGGTCAATGAGACTAGGAAGTGAATCTGTCATAAGTCCTGCAGAAGTGCACTCCCCAGAAGCATAAAGCAAATTCAGCTAACAAAATCAAAATGGTTTAGGCCAACGTTTGCAACATTTTTCCCCTTTGTTTTTGTCCAGCATATGGATATACAGGTATGAATATGTTGACACATAATCCATGAATCTTTTGATAAGATGAAAAAATAATTATTTGTGTGAGTTTTGATAAGATGAGAAATTATAATTAAATATTAACAGCTTGCCTCATAAGATATGATATGTCATATTCTTAAGTACTACCTGTCAGGGTGACATCGGCTATTTTAATTTTGAAGACACTGGATCACCTGTAGACATCAATATCATCTGTGTCATTTTCTTTCTCCATCCACCCTGCTGTTACCAGTTTCATATATGCTCTGATTGGGTTATTGATGATGCATTTCATATTCTGCCTAAACTCTGTGTGGGCTAAGTTCATGCTACATGCTCAGGTTAGAAGTTCCAGCACAAAAATTATGGTAATAAGTTTTATAATGGGTTCCTGCTATTTTTCTTTTACAGAGCATACACTGAGAACAATCAGGAGCTGTTAATGTTTTTCAGAAGTGTTCTTGAAATGAATACTAGATATGATGAAGTTATGATATTAGCATTCACTTTAAGTCTCATTCTAATCCAGATTGGCTTGAGAATGAAATAAGATAAGATAAGATAATTTTATTAATGTCCAACAAATGACCATAAGAGGTCAACGGGACTGTCGGTTACAATGATTACATCATGCCAAGCCGGTGGACCAAACGGTCCCCTTTAACATTTCTTTTTAAAAAGCAGAAAATACATCTACAATCTAAGTAAATGTAAATGTAGAAGCTAGAAGCTCTTGGCCTCGAAACAAAGCACTGCGATGGAGCAGAGAAGGAGAAGAAGAAGAAGGAGAAGAAAAGGCAGGGGTCTCCTATCCAAATCCTACTCCTAACATCCGAGGTCGAGAAAAAAAAAAATGAGAGAAGCATGTCAAAGTCTGCTGTCTTGTGGGCATACTAGGCTATCGCTGCTATCGCCTGGAGGTTCTAGGGCACCTCCTAGGGGTGGATCCAATCCTGGAGTGCTAGTGCAGTTTGGTGGGTCAGCCCCCCCGGGACCGCACTGATCTAGTCTCAGTGTCTGTGGGTCGGTAAATGGTTCTTTTGGTGCCCCGCACTGAAGGTAGCACCCTAAAGAAGTCTGTGATCTTCTGCGTGGTGTCCGATCTGGTGGGGGGCTGAAGAAAACGGGCCCGAAATCTGAAGGCCTCCTAGAGATAAAGTCCAAGGCATCTCGGATCAACATATCTGAGGAAGTTGGTCAAAGTATGAGAAGACTTGAAGAGACAATGGAAACAACCTCGAATCTCGTAGTAAGCAGGGCATCTGAAGATGAAGTGTGTCTCTGTCTCTATCTCCTGTAAGTGACAGAGTTGGCAAATCCTATTTGCCCTATCGATGCGGTGATCTGTCTCCACCTGGAGTCTATGAGACCCAACTCTGAACTGCAGGAGGGGGATTCTAAGGGCATGCATCCAATGTTGGAACGTGTACTGGGGTTTGATGATGAGTCCATCCCTGATTTCCAGGCAATGCTCCACATAGAAGGCCATTTTTGGACGCAACCCATTGGGAGGATTGGTCCATGTAATCTAAATGTATCGTCTATAAATATCCTCCTTAATGATTTTATTCAGCTCTTGCTGATTGGGGAGGAGGTGGCCTGGAGCATTCAGAGAGTACCGAAAATAAGGGAGATGGTCAATCTGGATTCCTGAAGCCTCCAGAAGCTCTGTCACACCAGTGTACCAACATTTGGATCGACCTGTCTGCATACGGGCGATGTTCTCCGAGGAGCAATATGCTAAATATGGGTATCTGTCACAACCCTTCCTCGTGTCTGCCAGGCCTCGGAGCCTGTGCAGGAGCGACACTAACCTGAATATCACCTCTAGGTGGAAAGGTTGAGCCCCGAACTCTGCTAGAATGATGTGCTGAGGAACTATCTGCTTGCACCTAATGAAACGGCGCAAAAGGAGGGCCTGGACCCGCTCCGCTGAGGCCCAATCTGACTCTAGGAGAGAGGGACCCCAAATCTTTGAGCCATAAAGCACTGTGGGGCAAATCAAAGTGTCTGTGATGCTCATTTTGGACAAGATGTCCTGGAAAAGGTGCTGGAAACACTGCCTCTCCAGAAGGGCTAGGGAGCCATACAATTTGTTGATCCGGAGCTGAAGGGTTGGCCGCAGGCTGAAGTGAGGCCCTGAGAGAACAATCTCGATCTCTTCTCCTTTAAATAGGAAGTGGAAGTCCGAGGTTTTCTTGAATCCATTGAAGACAATCACTTTGGTTTTACCCAAGTTCACAGTTAGATGCCTCCAGTCACAAAAAGCTGCGAGAACATCCAACTGTCTTTGAAGGCCTTCTTGGGAGGAGGCAATAAGGGCAATATCATCTGCAAAGAGGAGGATGGAAATCAGGACCTAGTGAAGAAGACACCCATCTGTATCCTGGATATGTTCCCTGAGGAAGGACTTAAGCTCATTGATATAGATCCCGAATAAAGTAGGAGAAAGGGGGCATCCTTGCTTGAATCCAATGGTGCTTCGGATGAAATCCGTCATTCCTTCGACTGTGTGGAGACGGCCAAGGATGGCCTCATAGAGGCGCATGATAGCTGTCAAGAGAGTCGAAGAAATGCCAACCTCTCTTAGCCTCTAGAAAATATCTTCCCTTGGGACTGAGTCAAAGCCCTTCTGGAAGTCTACAAAGCAGCAATACACTTTAGAGGATCGATGCCTAGCCTCCTCGATCACCGCACGAAGAGTAAGGATGTGGTCGATTGTCTGGTGGTCCGGGCAGAATCTTGCTTGGCCCTTGGCCCTGAGTTGTCTCTGCTCAAGGAAATGGGAGAGTGTCTTGCGGAGTGCTGTAGCATATAGCTTGGAGAATGTGTGCCCAACCATGATTGTCCTGTAGTTGTTGGGGTCGGAAGTAGGCCCTGACTTGTGGATCGGGTAGATAATGTGGTGTGACCAACCATCCGGAAATCCATCTCGAACCACCTGGTTGAAGAGGTCCACCAGATATCCTACTAGGGGGCGAAGTCCATGCTTGAAGAATTCTGCCTAGAAACCTTCTTCGTCTGCTGCCCTGCTGCTATTCATTGTCCATATTGCCTCTCTGATATCTTTGTCAAAGAAAAGGTGGCAGGAGGTGGGGGGGAAGTAACCTGAATCAGAGGCTGCCCAGGAATGTCATACAGTTGGGAGGTGTGAGAGAACATTGAGGCAGGATCAAGGTCGACTGGGGTAGGTGAGCGCCAGGAAAGGATGGTCCCCCAAAAATCTTTAAGGGAGCGAAGGAGGAGAGTAGAACATGCAATACTGCAAAGAGAATACCAATTAAGTATTGAAAGAAGAGTATTACATTGAAAACCAACTTCTATTAATGAATCAAATAGTGAAAAACATTGCAGTATACATAGCAATGCAAAATGGCCAGACTGGTGGTAGCTTATCTCTGAGAAGACATGTGACAGCTACACTCAATTGCAAAAAGCCTATAACAAGAGGTTGAAGCTAATTTTATAATGATGCCGATAAAACCTAGAAGCAAAAAAATCAAAATGCAATAACCCTAAGCCTCACATGATTATGGCTGAGCAAAAACACTGAGCTAGACAAATCTGAGCTGTCTGGAAAAAGGGGGAGCCTTGCCTGGATTATAACTTTTCACTCGATTCTCCATTTTGGCTCTACCAAGAAAAAAAAATGGATACTTGAACAGAACATAACTTTTCACTTGATTCTCTGCTTTGGCTAGCTGGAAACAAAATTAGCATAGTGAGTCAGGTTGCCAGTCTTTGGGTGTAAGTTGTAACTGCTCCCAAAAATGCACCAGAAAATCATGACCTGAAAATTGTTAATATCAAAACCGTTTTCTGGACAGCCCTGGATGGCCAACTGGATCATGTTCAGCGAACACTAGATATTGGTAAATATATCATTGGCATATCTGTTAGTTTAACCATCCACATGTAATGCCAACAATATGATTTATTAATATAATGTCTCTCTACAAATGCCTTTTGGACACCTTCACTAGACTTTTGATCTTAGTGCAACTTCATTAGGGCAATTTTCACTCACAATCGATTTCTTAATAAAAATAAGATAAGATAATTCTATAAAATTCCAACTAATGGTCACATAGTTGGTCAATGGAAAAGAAGCCTGCGTAAATACACACTGGGAGTATGAAAGCAACTCCTATCACTAGCGTACTAAAAACAGAAAGAAGAACTAACTAATTAACCAATAGAAATATTACTGCAATTGCAAAACCATGTTGAGCATAGAGTGCAGGAGTCTAGATGTGTGACTAATTATTTTCTCATGGTTGTTTCATGGTGGGTTCAAGCCTTTCCTAGTTGTGGTGTCCTCTAGTTTGGCAGTGTACTTCCTAGTGGTGTGTTTAAACCTTAGATGCATGTTATCATTCATCACCCATCCATCATTTAGCCTAGGTACCACCCATTCTATCATCACATTTCCATTTTGCCTAGACAATTTTCATATCACAATCATATTCCATCATTCACCCACTCATAGAGGACACATGAACCATATTCCGCCATTTTCATATAGTTTTCCTTCATAACTTAACTCTCATTTGGCATATTTCAATAAAACTCATTTTTCCAAGTGTAAACATGCTAGAGTGATTTGGAATACTTTTACTGTCAATTAATTAGACACAATCCTAAGGCTAAAGTGCTACCTTATTGGTCTATTTTATTGGTAGGTTATAAACCTTAGTCAAGGTCTTAATCCCTAAGTTTCAATATTAAAAAAAGAAAAAAACAAGAGAATATAACTTGGTGTGCACAAGGAACAAAACTTTAGGGTAGTGCTCCTCTTTGGCACACATGTTGAAGCAATTCACTTGAAAAAATAACTTTTGACAAAAGTGGTTTCCCTCATAAGTTCGTTGTGGTTATGACAGCCTTGTTCATGCTCACACGTGCCACTTGGATGAGCCATTTACTTCCTTTTGCACACAAAATGAGGAGTTTGTTGTGTACACACATCCCTTGAGGGATAGCTATGCATGAACCCTCCCTTTCATGTCCACTTCCAACTTATTAAATCATTTTTTATTTTCATATCTTCTATGTATTCTATTTCAGGTTGTCTGCTCCACTAGATAGTCAGCTCTTAGCATTGAATTGGTTTTTTCACCTCTTGGTTTAGCCTTGAAGAGGATATTTGACTTGGTACTTGAACGCACTTACTATTTTAAGGAGATTCTTCACACATTTCTAGATTTGGATAGAGTAGTCATCACATGGATATTATTATTCTATCCCATGTACCTAGTCACTTGCGATTTGAGAGTGGTACGCCTCCCTTGGCTAACTACTTTTTATTTAGAGACATTTCATTGTGGTAAGGTGTTAATTTTAGATAACTATGGTATGTTCTATGCTTAAGAGCAATTTACTTCAATATTCTTATTAGCCCAATATCAATTTCCAGATAAGCAATCACATTAACATGACAGTAAATGCAAATAGAACATAAAGAGGATACAAGATATGGCACCAGGCAGGGACAATCCAAGACAAGAGGACACAAGATATGTCGCCAGCCAGGGACAATCCCCAATATGGGGAAACCCTTTGATCAATTCTTCTTATTATTCTTCAAAAGTTCCCAAACATCATTCTTCATAATCGACTCATACTCTTCGTTCATAGCATCCTTCCAAACTTTGTGCTTTACAGCTTCTTCGAATGTGCAAGGCTCAGATTGAACAATGTTGCTCATTGCAGTTAAGTACCCTTGGTACCTATTCAGCTTCTTACTTTCATGAAATGTCCCCCTAGGTGCAACATGTCTCTCGGCATCTTCGAGAGTTTGCCTAAGCCATGAGGATCTCCTTTTTGAGGAGGGCTCATGAGGAGGTGGATCAATGGGATCCATTGGTCCTTCAGCATCAGGCATCAGCTCATCCTACGGTTCTCCCTGCTTTCCTGAATCTGCTTCTTTGTCCTTCCTTGGAATAGGAAGGTTACTAATCTTCCCAAGGGCAACATCCTCATCAAAGGTGACATCATGACTTATCTCCACTTCTCTTTGACTAAGCACATAGATTCTATATGCCTTAGAAGTTTCACTGTAGCCCACAAATGTTCCTTTCTTCCCAGAAGCATTCAATTTGCTTCTCTTTTCTTTCGGCACATGAAAATATACAGGGCTACCAAAAATTCTAAATTGAGAAACATCAGGTTTCTTACTGGTGAAAACTTCTTCGGGAGTTTTGGAGTCCAACGCTTGATGAGGGCATCTATTTTGAACATACACGGCAGTGTTTGCAGCTTCAACCCATAAGAACTTCGGAAGGCTTTGATCATGAAGCATGGCACGAGTGGCTTCTACGATAGAACGGTTCTTCCTTTCAGCAACACCATTTTTCTTGGGAGTATATCCAGTAGTAGTCTCCCTCTTAATGCCAACTTCTCTACAATAGTTATTGAACTCATTTGATTCATATTCGGTTCCATTATCGGTCCTCAATATTTTGATCTTCTTCCCTGTTTGATTTTTTACCAAGGCTTTGAAAGAACGGAACCATGAGAATACTTCATCCTTCTTCTTCAAGAAATATATCCAAGTCTTGCAAGAGAAATCATCCATAAAGATGGCATAATATAAATATCCTCCCAAAGAGTTCACGGGCATCATACCAAATAGATCAGAATGAACCAATTGCAATATGTCGGTAGTTTTGCTATCACTTGAGGGGAATGGTCCCCTTGTATGCTTTCCTTTGGCACACCGCTAACAAACACCTTCATGTTCTACTTTAAATTCCGGCATGCCTGTCACCATCTTCCTCACATTGGGTAGAGCCTTATAATGTAGATAGGCAAACCTCCGGTGCCATAATTCGGATTGAAGTGATGTGTCGCAAGACATAGCTCCCAATGGACTTCCTCCAACTTCATATAGCCCATCAACCCTAAATCCAAGTGTAAATGCATCTTTGAATTTTTTATTCCACACACATACGTTTCAATCGATGAATGCTATCTTGAATCCTATGTCCTCCATCGCCAAGATAGATACCGGGTTCTTCTTTAGATTGGGTACATATAGTACTTCTTGTAGATGAATGGTGTTACCTTGATTCAATTGAAGAGTAATATTCCCAACTCCCTTCATGGGATAAGTGGCATTGTCTCCAAAGATAATTTCCAAATTTGAATCCTTTTCAATCAGATTTGAAAGAGCTTCCTTATACCCAGTGAAGTGCCTTGAGGCACCACTATCAATCAACCAATTTCCCAAGGTCTCCGAAGGAGAGGCAGTAGAGAGGGAGGATATAAGATAAAATTCTTTTTGCTTGTTATCAACAACATTAGATTCATCATACCTGGTGTTTCTTGATCTCTTGGGAGGGCAACCATTTCCTTGATGAGGAGCGGGAGCATTCCTTTTTCCTCTGTTGTTGAATCTGCCATTCCTTTGATTGTTGTTGCCCCTGAAATTGTTGTTGTTGTGGTTATCATCATCATGAGGTGTATCCCTTCTATTAGGACACTCCCTAGCATAGTGGCCAAACTTGTTGCAAATGAAGCATCTTTCCTTCCTTCCATTTTTAAAACCTGGCCTTCCTTGACATTGCTTCTTTGAACCTGCATTGTTCTTTTAAGCATGAGCAGAGAATGCAGTAGGATCATTCCTATTTGAAGGCATATCTAGTTCCATCATCCTTGTTTCTTCTTGAGAACATCTAGTCAGCGATTCTTCAAAACATGGAATTCTTTCGTTAAGAATCGTAGTGTTAAACACGTACCATTCACGAGGGAGTCCTCCAAGGGCAATGAGAGTGAGCTTCTTATCAACAATAACTTCTCCAATCGAAAGAAGATCATTTTTTATCTTAGTAATCCTCATGAAGTAGGATTGAATGTCTTCACCTCTTCCCTTCTTCATATCCTTCAGCTTGTTTTTGAGAAAGAGAACTTGGTATGCATTGCTAGCTTTGAACATGCCAACCAACCTGTCATATATCTCCTTTGAAGTGTTCAAATCAGAGATGTAAGCAACTAAATGCTTATGAATAGAATCCCTGATGACTTCACCCTTCTTGTACTTTGTCTTAACAACAGTCGGTGCATTAGAAGGAGGTTCATAAATCTTTCCTGCACATAGTCCATAACATCTTGCTTTTCTAAAGTCAAATCAAGAGACATCTTCCATGCATGATAATCACACTTATCATGAAGCTTGTCATCAAATTTGAAGTAGGATGTGGAGGCCATTGATTCTTGTCCAACAAATATCAGTGATTACTCTTCTTAGTGATTTCTCTTTGCACTCTTGCTTGGGCTTTGTCTTCACCTCAGCTCTGATACCATGTTAATTTTAGATAACAATGGTATGTTCTATACATAAGAGCAATTTACTTCAATTTTCTTATTACCCCAATATCAATTTCCAGATAAACAATCACATTAACATGACAATAAATGCAGATAGAACATAAATAAACTAGTAGAAGACAAGCCAAGACAAGAGGACACAAGATATCTAGGGACAAACCCCAATGTGGGGAAACCCTTTGATCAATTCTTCTTATTATTCTTCAAAAGTTCAGCAAAGAGAGAGAGTACAATATGCAATAATCACTTGCCCAATCAAAGTGAATTCTATCCAATCAAACAGCAACCACAGAAAGCCCTAACCAGAAAGTCAACGATGGTCAACAGAGCAGATTTTGACCTCCAAAACAACGCAGTCAAACTTAGTCAACTCAACCTCCAACAACAAATCAAATCAGCCCAAAACAGTTCGAAAATACTCCATCAAACTTGGTCAACGCAAGTCTACGCTGTCATCAAACCCTTCTGCAATCAACATTGGTCAAACAGTATGGATTGCTTCGATTTTTGTGCCCAAAAATGCATCCTGCCCAAATAGAAAGAATCCCACAAATCCACAGTCAAACAAAGTCAATGATGATGGTCAAAGCTTGGTCAAACTGTCCCTGAAATTCGTTCAACGCAAAAAACAATCTTCTTCTTCTTCGCACATGTGGAGAGAGGTTGTCCTGAAATCCGTACCCAATCATAGGAGGAGAGAGAGATGTGTGAGAAGTTGAGTGATATCCAAATGAGGCAAAGGCACCTTCTATTTATATGCAAATGTTGAGGATGAATAGACGTGACTATTGGGCTTTTGAGCCTACATTAGTTTGCTGGCTGACCTTGACAATTTGTCCATAAACAAAATAAATTCATAATTCCATTTGTACATGTCAGAATGAGATGATCTTTAGATCAATCCTACACCTCTCAAAGAGAGGAATCCAATAAAAATATCAGCTGCATCATATGAGTTGTCCAGACTCCAAGGTGGAGTCTGGCCCTAGTTGCCAAATTTAACATAAGGTTTTTGACCTTTCTTGGAGGGTGCAGTTGTTGAGGACCACTATTTCTATTTAGGTAGTTATGACTTCTTGGCACCAATTCCAAGTGCATGCTTATCTTGAGCATCATTTTACCATTATTTGGAGAATCTCTCTCCTAGGCCTATGCCCTAGTGTTTTTTACTCTTACATTAGAGGGTTATAATATCATCTAATAACTAATTCAAGAATTTGTAATATTATTTTAAAATGTTTGACTCATTAAATGTGATTGTTGATGTTTGTAGCTTGGAAAGGTACTTTTACACAAGCCTATGCGTCTAGGCATGCAAAATTCACCCATAGTCTCCTTAGAACACTTGCTCAAGTGTGAGCACGTTGCTAATGTAGTTTACCCTAAGTCTAACTTAGGAAAAGGCACATATTATTATGTTCACTCATTGAGCTAAAGGGAAATTAGGAAAAGTAAGGTAAATTACTTTAATGAATATGCTTTAATCTCAACTGTTGATCTCAAGTGAGGCAAGATTTAATCTCGATTGTCAATCACTTTGGAGATTAGGGTTCGGGATTTAGCTGAATGTAAAGTTATAAAAGCAAGGCTAGGGAGATGGGAAAGACACACTACAACAACACAACACTGAGAAAGGGACCTCTCAGTGACATGGTGAAGGACTTTCACTCGTGTGTATCGAGTCCAAGGAAAGGGACAGCAAGGAGATCCAAATTAGCCAAGGAGGGTTTGACCAACTGGATCAAATCCAGTTGTCGTACATGTAATTTCCTCAACTAGGCCATTATACCAGGACAAAAGCCAAAGTAGGTTCTAAATCATTGTTAATGACGTATTGATTTGATTGGGAAAAAACTATTTGTCGCATTTTATGAGATTGGTTGTTATATTATTTCTTTTGTTGAATGTTAAGAACTTAGACATCCCTTCATTCAATAGATTCGTAATCTGTTAGGTCAATAAAGTGCCAGGTGCTAGGTTGAGAGGAAAATTAACATGGTATCAAAACCAGATCTTTGAAAATTGATCTTCGAAGCACCAGAAGCCAGGTTTGTATAGAATCGTTAGGCCAGGTTTGGCCATGATCATACAAAGACGAATTTTTTAAAAGGGGACCAAGATCACAGGCCGTACAATGTACAACATAGTCAGCGAAAGAAAAAAAGGGGAGGGGGGCAGAGATTAATTTTTGGGTTAAGTGAAAGCTTCTCAAAAAAAAGGGGTGGGGGAGAGGACGGGGAGGGGAGGTTGGCGGTTCTGGTGGCCAACAAGCCAACCGCCAACCAATCCCCAAGTCGTCAAACCAAACCACAGCACGACGAGAGCAAACTGAGTGTAGCATTAATCGATTGCAATAGCAAGGGGTGGTTGTGTAAGGAGTCTAGCAGACAACGAATGCGGGCAAATCCAACAAGGGAGAGTTTAGACAACGTGATTTGTAGCGTCAAGGAGGCTGCTAGTTGATATCAAGAACCATGGAAAACACAAATAGGTGACGCAACTTGTCAAGTAGAGGCACATGAGGAGTTACCAACCAGGACAATTCATGGAGGGCGACTAGCAACTCATGAAAAAGTGACAAGAAAAACGCAACAAGGTCATGGTGGAGATGGCCAGTAGTGCAACGTGAGCGGGGAGAGAGTGTCGCACAACCATTGTGCAAGGAGCCACAAGCATGGAAATTTCGTCGCAACAATAAACTATCGGCCAAAGAACCGCTGTAACAAGGTAGTTGTGTGAGTGAGGCATGATCAATGAAGCGAAGGTCAGGCAGTGTAGTGTTGGGTGTCGAAAGGAAGAGGTCGGTCAAGTGCTACATGTCAAAGGTGTGTCACAGGTTAAAACAACATGCAAAGAGTCGACAAATAGCTTGGGGCCAAAAGGAGTCAGACCTAGATGCGATAACCAGTTGTTGGCAATGTAGCCGAACTAGAGATCGATTAGAGACGCAGCTACAAAAGACATCAGTCCGCGAAGTGAAGTCGAGACAAGGTTTTGCGTAGTGGGACCTAGTTGCAGGTGGAGTGTTGTTGATACAGAGAAAGTGTCTTTGTGCGTAGTAAGGTCAGAGATACTTAGCACTAGGGCAAAGTGGCAGCAAATCGTAGTAGCCTGGCCAAAGAAGCTAGGGATGGATGCAGAGAACTATGCTAAAAGTGCTACAAGGAGACAACATAGAGGATCGTATTGCAAGCATAATGTCGTGTTGGGCATGGTCAAGTAATTGTAGGATGCAGTGGCCAACAAGGGATCGTCGGCAAAATCATTGTGTAAAGTCATTGGGCAAGGATTTGCGATGCCTAGCATGAGCTAGTAGTGGTCGATTGAGCTAGTAGTAGCCACCAGTAGGTACAAAGGATAATACCACAGAGATTTTCCAGCAATATTGGTGGAGGTCAAACCTCAGAATGAGAGAGGGAGACTGTATTAGTCAAGGCATTGGCATCAGGTTCATGGGTATCTCAAACGACCGAGATAGACCCACACTAGTGTTAGAAGGACTTAGCATAGGAGCACAAACGTGATATGGATGCTAGAACTCAAGTGGATTTTTCTCTTAGTCTGGATGATTAAGAAGAAGGGATTTGGTGTAGCATTCAAGGAAGAACAAGCATTGATCAGACCCAAGCAATCTAGCTTTAATAGTGGCCACGCCATTGGAGTTAGAGAGAAAAACATGTATAGGTTAAAGAGCCATCATATTTGAGCAACAATAGCAAGCAAAGTCATGACAAAGAATAAGGAGCAAGCAGCTCTGAAGGTTGAGTAGCTCATAGGGAGTCATCCTTCAGGCTCAGGAGGGGAGGAGCAATCAACAAATTCCTCCCAATCTATCAAAAAAGTCTCTTGGTACCTAACAAGATGTTTAGGAGTAGGAGGCTTCTAAGAACAAGTTCACAGGGAGTAGGTCTTTCGGGATGATGGTAGGAAAGTCTTCCAGTTCAGAGGGAGCAGCCATGGCAGCAGATGCAGGTCCAAGATCAAAGCTAGTTCCGTGTGGTGAAAGTACCTCCCTCACTAGGGATTGTTCATGTTTGTAGCTTGAGCAGGTACTTTTGCACAAGCCTATGTGTCTAAGCACCCAGAAGTTGCCTACAATCTCCTTAGAACACTTGCTCAAGTGTGAGCAAGTTGCTAATGTAACTTAACCTAAGTCTAACTTAGGAAAAAACACATTTTATTATGCTTGCTCATTGAGCTAAAATAAATTTAGGAATTACTTTAATGAATATGTTTTACTCTCATCCGTTGATCTCAAGTGAAGCAAGATTTAACCTTGACCGTCAATCACTTTGGAGAGTAGGGTTAGGGATTTAGCTCAATGTAAAGGTATAAAAGCAAGGATAGGGAGATGGGAAAGACATACTATAGTAACACAAGATTGAGAGAGGGGCCTCTCAGTGACAAGGTGAAGAAGGAGTTTCACTCATGTGTTGGATCTGAGGAAGAGGACAACAAGGAGATCCATATCAACCAAGGAGGGCTCAATCAGTTGGATCAAATCTAGCTGTTGTACATGTAATTTCTTCATTTGGGCAATTATCCCAAGACAGGAGCCCAAGTAGGTGCTAAATCATTGTTAATGATGAACTAATTTGATTGGGCATAATCTATTTCTGTCATTTTATGAGATTGGTTGTTATATTTTTGCTTCCATTGAATGTTAAGAACTTAATCGTGCCTTTATTTAGTAGATTTGTAATCTGTTAGGTTAATAAAGTGTCGGGTGCTAGGTTGAGAGGAAAGTTAATAGTGATCACCAAGATATTATTATATTATTTAAGGTGGTTGAACCTAAAACTCTCCTCATTTGTAATAGATGTTGTCTAGTGAGAAATAACATCTCTCTTCTTGTTGGAGCCTCATTTTGGAGTATTTTTCTTCTTCATGTGTGTCAAGCTTTTTATTTGTGAATATTTGTTGGTGATTGGAGCTTATACATGCAAGTTAAAGGATTAAACCAAGGTTATCAAGCAAAAATCTCACTTCAATGGTGGTGAGTAATTAGGTGTGACTCTTTCTCATCCTTCTTGTTTAATTTTGTCTAGTTACATAAAAAAGTAGTGCCTAGGTAAGCAATATTTTGACAAACAAAGTTACTTGGTTTAATCTAGAAATTGGTAACATTTTGGATTATTTCCTTGTATAGTACTAACTTTAACTTTTCAGCCATACAGGGTCTCTGTAGCATGTTTAGGGCAGCCCCTAGATCATTGATTATAGACTAGGTTTGGCCCTTCTTATGATAAAAGTGACCCCATTAGCCCATAGATAAGTAGGCTCTAATTTCATGCTCTCTCATCCACTTGTTTTCTAAAATTTCGATTTGTTACCTTGCTGGAAATTTTACAAATTCTCTTTTATATAAAACATCTACTTCCTATTTGTTGTGCACATTAGATAATTTATTGTTTTCAGCAATAGCTTAATCTAGGAATTTGCAATTTTTAATTTGAAGCTGGGCTAGACTATAGATATAGATTGCTAAAAAGTGCTCTTTTAGTTTTATGTTTCAAGTTTTGTGCATTCCAACACTTAGCTTAGAAATTTTGATTTCCAGCTAGCTTATTTGATCTGGGACCTCAATCTTAGACCATAAAATAAGTTACCCTCATACTTTTGTGTGCTAGAAATTCTAACCCTAAATCTCAGATTGCGTTACCCTCATACTTTTGTGTGCTAGAAATTCTAACCCTAAATCTCAGATTGCATTTCCAACAGTTTTAGTTGTTTTCGACATTTAGAAATTTAGTTTCAACACTTGTATTTTAATTTTTGCCTAGAAAGTCACATTTTCACTTCATAATAAAACAAAATTCTAAACTCAGTATTATGGACACTCAATTTATTTCTGATTTAATTTAATTGTTGTTTCCAATGATTAAATCATTTTAGAAAATCAAATTTCCAGAATTGCTCAAGCTTTGAAAGTTGCATCTTAGAAACATTTTTCAGCCTCGAGTGTTAGGCATTTAATTCTGGAATTTCTATTTCATGTTTATCGTTAAAAACATTTGCATTTTGCATCATTTCTCATTCATGCATTTTATTTGCAGAATCAAAGTTTTGAAGCAATCACTTCATGTTTATATCATTTACTTGCTTAACTCCTTAACTTTCACCCATAATCTGAAACACTCATTCACTAAGACATCTCCAAAATTTAGATTTGGCACAAGTCAAGCAACCCAAATTCGCATATCATAACAAGACTTGAAACCTATGTTGGAACCATCCTTGGTAACTCAATTTGAGAATCACTTCAACGATATTCCAAAAATGTCATTTGGTCCAATCAAAACTCACTAATTATTATTAACATCACACCGTTTGGACTTAGTTTACCTTAGGGATATCCTCCTTGTGTCGGAAAGGAACCAACCTAAAGAGTGAGGAAGTCCTCCTACGGTGACAGTGAGTTGCCTTCCATACAAAACTAACACCTTGTGCTTGGGACTTTCATATGTTAGGGGTGATAGATTTGGTTGAAACAAGACTTATGGGCATTTTTTTGGTAATTAACCAACCCAACTTTTTGGCTTTGCTGGTGCTTGTGGTAATTGCATCTATGCCCCACAATTTTTGTATAGAAAAACCATCTGAGTACATAATTTGATCACTTTAATAGTCAAAGGAAGAAAATAAAGGGTCATGCATGTGAAAAGTTCCAACCCTAGGTGACTAAAGTCCTTATGATCTTGACTAAACAAGTAATTGTTTTTTTCCGAGGAAAAAATACCGCGCTTTTCTATTGATTGATATAAAAAAGCTACAAAAAAGAATGCGTGAGCATTCTGCAGAGGATTCACGATCCACATAGAGTTTCCTCTCTTCTGAGTTTTCATGTTATCCAAGTCTTTTTTGATCAAAAAAGACTTTTTTGTTCTCTAAATATTACCAGCCTAAAAAGGCCCTATCAAAAATGTATGAGTTCAAATACTATCACCATATGTTCCTGGGCCTCCTTTTTTACAGGAAAACAGCCCATTACAACAAGAAAATAAACATATATTCAAAACATATATGAGTGTTTGTAGAACACAGTCTCTCCTGCCACAGTGGCATGCATATCAGAAACGACAAAAAAACCGAAAGAAGAAATAGACAAAAAAAGACTAGTGAAAAGGAGGGAGATCCGACACACGGATCTGGTCCTGTGATTGCTCTGTTATCCTCCAAACTCCCAAAGCTTGCTGCAGACCTGTTTTAGAATACCGGTCGGCTTCTTCATTATTTTCCCTGAAAATGTGAGCAATGGAAAAACTATTAAAATGAGTCCTTAAACTTTTCACTTCTTCCAACAGAGGTAACAGAATATAGTTCCTGCAAATAAATTTCTCATTGACCCAGTGAATCACATTTGCCGAGTCTCCGAAAATCTGAACAGTGAGGATGTTTCTATGAATAAGCCAACAGAGGAGCAGTTTTAAGGCCGATAATTCGGCAAAGTTGTTTGTACCCGACCCAAGTCCAACAGAGGCTTTTAAGGAATGAGAAGGAGTGAGGTGAATAATGATTCCAGCTCCCGTGACATTGTTTTGGGCAGCTCCGTCAAAAAAAGCATAAGGGATGCCCTCTCTGATGACAAAATCCGCCCGCCGGTTTACAGAAGTAGTGCCCTCAGGTTCCGGTATACTAGCAAAGATAGCTGAGGCTTGTAAGGCAATGACGGGTGCAGGAGTGATCTTCCCATTGAAAATGCATCCATTCCTGGAAATCCAAATACCCCAGCATACAATAGGTGGGAGGTTTCTCAAATTTTTTTCTGGGTAGTGAGACCACCAGTATTCCCATGCAGCCGATAAAGTAGCCCCTTCCCACTTCCCTGAGAACTTCTGAAGTTTGAAAATTTCCTCCCAAACTGTCATGGAGAAAGGGCAGCTTACGAAAAGGTGAGAGATAGTTTCAGAAGCTTCTTTACAGAGAGGACATCTGCTTGGCCCCAACTGGAAACGAGCTTGGAGGATGTCCCATGTGGGGATTTTATTTTTAAGCGCACACCAGAGAAAAATTCTGGCTTTTTTGGGGCACTTTAATTTGAAGAGGGGCTTTGCCCACCAAACCGGAGGTTCCCATCCCTTTCTGCTCATCAAAAAATCGTATCCAGCCTTTGGGGAGTAGCGACCTGTTTCTGCATGAGCCCAAACCAGAGAATCAGTAGAG
The DNA here is from genome assembly GCA_031772625.1 of Pinus tabuliformis. Lineage (NCBI taxonomy): Eukaryota > Viridiplantae > Streptophyta > Pinopsida > Pinales > Pinaceae > Pinus > Pinus tabuliformis. The sequence continues at coordinate 277,064,278 of CM062806.1, read as the reverse complement.
TCCTTTAGTCTGACATTTGAACGCTTTAGTTCTTGTATGAATACATTCCATTCATCTCTCCAGCGAATGTCCAACTCCAAATCTTCAGCTGACTTCCAACCCTGCCCCCAGATGGAAGACAATAACGGGTTTGCAATCTGATTAAGCTGTTGAATACCTTTTGAGTCAAGTTGTTCAAGCAAACCAGGAGAGAGGGCATAATGTTCGTTGCACCCCACCCATGGATCCTTACCTATGCGCACACTTTCACCATTCCCCACTTGCCAAGCTAGTCCTTGTTCAATAATTTTAAAGGCGTCCAAGGTTGCCTTCCATATAACCGAGCAATTTCTCCCTTTTTTGTTTGGACTTCTTATCCAGTCTTCCAAAGGGGTTGGATCAATATATTTCCTTTTAACAACCCTGGTCCAGAGATTATCTGCCACTACTATTCGCCAGCCTGATTTTGCCGCCAAGGATTGACAGAAATCCCCTAGCTGTTTTACTCCCCAACCTCCCCATTCCTTCGGTCTAGCGATCTTATCCCAAGCAACCCATGGGAGCACAGCACTTTCCTTGGATCCTGACCATAAGAATCTGCTACAGATCTGCCTGATTTTGTGTATAATCCCTTTGGGAATCCAGGTCAGTGCTGCCCAAAAAACAGGGATGGCTTGAAGGACTGAATTGACCAAAGTCAGTCTGCCAGCTCTTGAAAGCCATTTGTAGCTCCAGTGCGAAATCCTCTGTTCAATCTTTGCCACTAGCCAATACCAATCTTGTTTTCGGTAAGAGGATGGTTTTAGCCAAAACCCCAAGTATTTGAAGGGCATATCCATCTGACAGGTTTCAAAAGGCATGATGGATGTAATTGCATTGACCTCTTGTCTAGTAAAACCCTCCATAATGAAATGAGATTTTCTGTGATTTACTTGAAGTCCTGTGGCTTTCAGAAAGAGATCAATGATATCTTTAAGAACTTTTACTTCAGTTAGATTCCCATTTAAAAATAGCAAAATATCGTCAACAAAAAGTAGATGTGTAATAAACAGATTTACAGCAACCTCCAAACCTGTAAACAAGCCTGACTGTTTTGCCTTTAGGATCAGCCTGCTCAGCCCCTCTGCTGCCAGTAGAAAGAGGAGGGGGGAGAGCGGACACCCTTGTCTCAATCCTCGCTGGCTTTTGAAGAAAGGGGAAGCCGCCCCATTAATCAGCACCGCAAAATTGACATTTGAAATACATCCCATGATCCAGTTTATGAACTCCAATTTGAAACCCAGGTGAGTCAGTAATAATCTTAGGAATGACCAGTCAATCCTATCATAGGCCTTTGAAAGATCAATTTTTAAAACTGCCCCTTTCTTCTTTGCTTGTCTGATACTGTGGATGGTTTCCTGTGCTACTCCAATTGCTTCGTGAATTTGCCGTCCATCCAGAAACCCAAACTGCTCACTTGAGATACATTCAGATAGAAAAGGCTTCAGGCGTACTGCAATGATCTTCGCAATTATCTTATAGATTGTGTTGCAAAGAGAAATAGGCCTGAAGTCTTCGAAGGAGGCAGGGTTCTCATTTTTTGGAATAAGTGCTATAAAAGTGGCATTAAAAGGACTGTAAATTTCACCTTTTTTCCTGGATTCCTCCACCACCTCAGTAAGCTCATCACCAATAATATCGAAAAAATGGATGAAAAGTTCTATGGTCCAGCCATCCGGACCCGGGCTTTTATCCTTAGGCATTGCCTTTATAACACGCTCAACTTCCTCCTTTTCCACTTCCCGAAAGAGTAGCTCTGCATCTTCTTCATCCACAAATCTTGGGAAAGCTTGTGCTGTTCTAATAATTTCGGCCAAAGATATCCTAATTGTTGAATTTAAATAATGCCGGAATAAATTTCAGACCATAGCATCAATCACACAATAGTTGGAAAATAGATAATGGAAGCAAAAAATCAATTTCACACATACGTGGGTAATTACTCCGTCAAATAAGCTTTTCATTCTTTTGAAAAACTTACAAGGAAACTTCCACAAACTGCTAGAAAAGAACAGCACTGCATGGATGCCATGAATCACCCTAAAGTAAACTGAGCTTGTACAGCCTACTTAAGAAATTACAGCCTATTGGAAAAACTGGAAACAACATAAAATTGCTATACAGCCTGCATGGATACCAAAAATCACCCTGAACTGAACTTGTACGACCTGCTTGAGAAAGTACAACCTGCTGGAAAAAAGCAGATACAGCGAAAATTGTTGTACAACCTATTAGACAGTCTGTACTACTGTACAAGCATTTCCGTATGACTATATATAATTGTTTTGTATGGTTGTACAAAACTTTGTAGCACCTATACGGACTGCTGCCTGCTGCCAAATTCATCTCTGCCTGAATCCTTGTTCTCGCTCTCTCTCGATCACTCAGCTATTCAACTGTAAGTGAAAACTTCCACCTTGACATGTCTCTATACTTTTTGCTGAGACCAAACCCTCAATCTATCTTTGAGTTTATTCCTAGTCTAAGTCATGCATGCATGAGGTACACTGTTATAAACCAAATATTGAAGATATCATAATAAACCAAAAGTACACGCCAAGTACAATGTGAGTGTGGAGCACAACTCCAAAATAGATAAGAGAGATAAGTTACACAATAACTCCTTAAAGAACAGGAGAAACTCTTCTAAACACCCCAATCCATTCATACATCCAAATCACATGTCCTCAATATTACTAAATGATCTGGAGGTGTCACCCATACGCCAGTAGTGTAGGAAGATACAAGCAATAAAAAAGCAAGTCCCATCACCAACTCCGGCCTCTGGAATTTTGGTGTTTGGAATCGATTTGCAAAGAGTCTCACCCATGTTGTTGTTCTATATACACCTATTCACACATTGCTCATGTGGCCCCTTTATTATTAGGCCAACCCTATTACATATAAATTTACACATTACATGTACACTTAACCTCATATATGCGCCCCTTAGGGTCATATCATATATACATTTAAACCCATATATGCCACCCTTGGGGTCATATCATAATCATACCTTTTGTTAGAGTTAACAGTGAAATATAAGACTTTCACTTTTCTATTGAAGTGAATTACAAAATAGAATTATTTTTCGAAGATAGAATTACTTTTCTAAAATATCTCGAATTAGTTCTCACACATTCGCATTGAACCTATGCGGAAGTTCATGTCCAGGCTATAATTCTCAACAATGCACAATCCACAATCACTATTGGAAATAATTAATTAGCTACACTACAAGCCCTCACATCTTGAGATGCTTCATCTTCAAAGCATAAGAGGAGAACATAAGGAAAGATCACCATGAAATAACATTTTTATATCAATGTTCTCAGAAAGATATCCATCAAAACTCAATATTGACCACTGGCAAGTCTCGATAAGAATTTAGGTTAGTTGTGTTATTTTCTAACATCAACTTGGAGCAGTCATTGTGACAGTGACCTAATGTTCTAAGAAAGATATTCATCAAAAACCAATATTGGCTATCGTTGGCAAGTCTCAATTAGAATTTAGGTTCATCATATCATGATCTAGCAAAAACTTGGAGTAGTCATTGTGACAATGACCCGAGTTCAAATCCCCGCAAGCATGCTCCTTACCCACACGGGGTTTGTTGGATGTGGCTATTGATAGATGATGTAGCCTCCACAGAAATTATTTTAATGGCACTAGCAAGGTACCAATGACCCAATTCTTCGCTTAAGTGCGATAGGTGAGACATACTTATTTCTTAGAAAAATTGTCTCAATAAGAAATTACTCAAGACAACTTTGGTTCTAGTTGTGGTGTTGTTAGATTGAATATTGAGAAGCATGAGATTCCAAAATTTACCATCAATGAAGATGTTGATGTGGCTTAGTTTTCAAATGTTAGACTTTTTGTTATAAATCCTATGACCTAATTTCGACCTAAGCATTGAGCATGTGTTCTAAAGGATCTTATATTTCCTTTAATATTCCTCAAACTAATCATGATTGAAATATTCTAATTGTTGATCCTAGTGTAACTGGATCATTATATCGTTTGAGGATGTACTTTCATCAACCATTGAATCTTTATCTTCAAACATTGCATTGGTTTCTTGCTTCAATTCCTTCTTTCCCTGTTTTAAATTCTTGACTTTTGATAGTAAAATTTGAATATGTATTTGAAGCTTAAGAATTTTATAATTTTTCTCCATGAGTGTCTTTTTTGTTGTTTTTGTCATCTAACAATTCATGACCTCTTTTTTTAACCAATCGACTTTGTTTGTGAGTCCCCTCCTGTTGTTTCATAGCTTGCATGTCTCGGCAAATTGCTTTAATTTTATATTCGAAGTTTCTCCAATTATCTTTCCAATTGTTCACATATTTTTTATGTTTGTTCCACATTATTAATCTAAGCCAATTTTTTTCTCTAGAATCCTTCATTTTCCCTTAAGTCAAGAAAAGAATCTGGATTTGGAGCCTTTAATTATCTTCCGAGTATTAAATAAATGGGGCCCACTTCCTTTTTAACATTATGTTTGTTGAGGTGGTGTGTGCAGGGGGCTTATCTATGCACACAATGGACAAAATGGTGCTCAATTTGCATGGGGCACTGGAACTGTTACCAGCAACGAAGCTGAAGCCTTAGCGGTCTATCAAGGATTCTAGCTGAGAGAACCATTAATGCAATAATAGTGATAAGTAATTCTGCCCTTGTTATCATAGCCTTGAGATCGAAAAGGGGAAATGTCGCTCCATCCTTGGCCAAATTAATCATTCAAACAAAAGCTTTGGTTCTTCAGTTCCCTCAAGTCCACTGCCACCATGTTCTCCAACCCAACAAGCAAAAAGAATATGTTATGGGAAATGTTGGGGTAAGCCTATGCTAAGGCATGTTGACGAAATGAGGCCAAGAAGGAAAAGACTTTGTTATAGGAAAAGAACGTAATTTAAAATCTTCATCAACATCAACATTGACAACAACAATGTCAACGACTTCCTCAACACTCACATCAACAAAAGTCTTATATAGGCAAATGTTGTTAAGTGTAATCATGTTCAATAGGACAAAAGAACATAACATTGGAAAGAGTTGTTCAGAAGCACCATGCAAAAAAAACAAACCTATTTTAAGCTTAAGTCGAGTTGACATTAAAGAGAAACCACTGATGTCCATGAGACAATAGAAAAAGACAATGCATACCCTCCCAGCAACACAAAGGTCATAGTGAGAGATCAACAAACAAAAAGGATGAAGAACTCATGTCGTTGAATCTGGAAATCAGAATTGGTTAGAAAAAAAAAGATTGAAATTGTTCAATTGTTGATACAATACAGTATACCATGGTGTATTTGTTAGAGACTACAAGGACATGAAGGGTCTTGTAGAAGAAACGTAGTAAATGAAGCTTAATATTGTCCCCTAGATCCAAGCACATGAAAAAGAGACCATAGAGACTTCCTTACAAATACAATGAAACAATTAAAGATAAAATTGGAAAAGGTGCTGGCTCCAAGAGTGATTTATACTGTACATAACTCTGAATGGGCAAGTCCTATTCGGTACAGCCTAAAAGGAAGATCCCACTAAATTAAGGGTCTTTGTCAATTTTTAGAAACTTGTATAAGGTCATAAGAATTGTTCCATTTCCCACTCTTTCTTCAAATGAGATTAGCAGTACTGTAGCTAATCAAGGATGTTGTTTATTTATTGACAGATCCTCAAAATACTCCAACATAAAAATTGGAATAAAAAGCCAACATAAGACCACTTTCAGAGTTGAATGGGCCTTTTTTACATATCGATAAATGTCCTATGGACTGAAAAATACCCTCACTACCCTTTCTCTCATATTTTTCAAGGCCTTTTAAGACTTCATTTATAGATTTATGATGGTCTACTTTGACAGCTAGGTTGTTCATTGCCAACCAAAAGATCATCTAGTATGTCTTAAAATGATGTTAGAAACATGTCAATAGATTGAAACGCCCATGAACATTAGGGAATGCATCTTTAGGCAGCTACACATATTGGTACCGTTTTAGAATATCTTGTATGCAAAAGAGTTTGAAATCTGGCATGGTAAAGATCAAATCTTTGGGCCAAGAAGTCAGAAAGTCTTCACTTCATCATATAGGCCATTCATAAAAAAACAATCAACATTGTTCTGATTCGATAGCACCCTTAGATGAACTCCTAATGAATGATGGTGAGGTTTGTATGTCCAAAGAGCTAACCAATATTTGAAATGTTAAAAAGAAAGATTGCTCATGTTCCCATTCTAAACCTTCTCAATTGTTCTAACCCTTAGTTGAAAGGAAACCTTCCACAGGGAACACATGGGGATGTTCTCCCCATGGTTGGGGGTGTGCCCTTAAGATGGCCGGGAGCTCTGCAAAACCTTTCCCGACTTCCCCCAATTTGTGAATGTGAAGAGAAACGTTTCACGAAGAATGAGAGGTGTTTCCCCAATTTTTTGAAAAAATTTAAAAATAAAAAAACCTAAACCTAATACAATAATAACCGAACTCTACTTTCCCTGAGTCTTTCTCTCATTTGAATTTACAACGGTGACTCATTGTTGATGAACTCCAATTGGCAATTAGTCTTTAGATGTATCATTTATCATTTTGTGTTTTCCTATCTTTTGAGTTTTTTATACTATTGTTTTAGAGATAGGGTACCCGATGTCTCCTCCTCCCTCATGACACTCCCTAAAATTTGGGGGGCAGGTGGATGTCTCCACATGTCCCCCAAGTGCATTTCCCCACACCCACATCCCCACATATTAAAAACTTGGTGGAGGATTGATGGAAACAGATAGCCATCCAAATACTGCTCTTTGTAGTAAGCATTATAAAAAGTAATCTTTGTCTCTTTATAATATGTAATATGAAGAATAATATCTACTCTTTCGTAACCTCCAAATTCAACAACCTTTTGGTTTGGGGGGGCAATGAGTAGATAATACCCTTGACAATAAGTATCTCTGTTAATCTTAGATTGGGTGGCCCTAATTTGCAGAATTTTTGAAATGTTTGGATCCGAATACAAGGAAACTACACATAAAAAAAAATAGCATACATGCATATGCACACACACACACCCCATCAAATTATATAATCATTAATTGGGTCTAGCTTGTGTGATTAGGGAGGAGAAAAATTATTCTCCCCACCTGGGTTCAAATCCTGCTTGTGACATGTTTCACTCTTCGTGAACCAATTGTTCATGAGGATATGAGCCATGGCGAGTATCTTACCCTTGCTTATGGGAAAGAGGATGGGGTACTTAATATCAAAAGAAAAACATGACCCAAAATCATAGAAAATTCAAGTTTCAAGAATCAAAACCATTCATAAATATAACCAAAATGAGAGTTCCCATTAATATCAGCCTCAATACATGATATGTGAAAATTGCAATAATGCAATATGCATACAAGGGAGGCAAGTGCTAGGAGTTCATCTATGACCTTGAAGGAAGAAAATACCTATGCTTGGGGACTTAGTACCACCACAAAGAATGAGGCAGAAACACTCGTTGTTATGTAGGGCCTTATCACTCTCAAAGAAAAAGGAGCTTGTAAAGCCATAGTCAATAGCATTACCATGATAATCACAAGAGCCCTATATTACCAAACTCCCCCATCTAGTCTCAATCTTTCCGAAGAGTTATCTCTATTGGGGAGGAATCTTACACGATAGAATTTATTCATGTCTAAGCACAAAAGAGCAAGGCATTCCATTAGTCACTATTGTTCCCTACCATGAGCAACATTAAGGAGGGAGACCATCAATCTAACATGTGCCCTAGCATGTGGATGGTGAAGGAAATAAAACACTTAGAATCACCCCACCTCATATTCTATCTACCCCTCCCCCTCAAGCACAAAAATGAAAGGTACAAAGGCAGATACAAATCCTACGTGTCATGAATTGATAGATAGAAAGTTTAATATAGGTCATGTCAAAGGCAAATGGTATTGTTTACTTGCAAGAGAAGAACCTAGAAACTCATCCATCTCAGTGCACTCTAGTTTTGGGCAACTTTCATCCTCGTGCATGTGCAACCATTGCACATTGTCGTTGTCACAATCCTTCTTCTATCTTTTGTGATATGAAGGACCCATAGAAAGGTCTAAAGCAATGTGAGAAGGAAGTGGTGGAAACAAATGGAAGCATTACCTACTCAACTCTGCAAAGAAATTGCTGGAAAGATGGGTTTGAATGCCGACTGAAGGAAAACAACAAGACTAGGTATCAATGTGCTATTGAAACTAGGGAGCATATACTCAATCTAAGAGAATGGGAGAAATAGTCACAGGCCTTTATAACAATCTTCACGGGGGGAACTAGTGGAGATTGCCTCGACTATTACATCACTATAGTGTTTGGTAGGACACATCATGGTCCACCTTAACCTTCATCCTACTCTCATGGTGTCTCTTTCACCTAGTATTTTAGACACCTCTACAAATTCAACGTCCTAGTCTCTACCTCATACCTACATGGAGACTCTCCTATTGGCCATCCCATGCATGCTACTATAGTCTCTCTCAACCACTCCATTACCTCTATTCAAGCTCCACCTAGGATAAACACCAACAATATAGGCATAGTGGCAATTGTTGATTTTTTTGTAGCATCGGGAGGTATTTCCCCATGCCAAGAGGCCTCCTAAGTTAGCCAAAAAGAAATTGCACAAAATGTTACAAGTTAGCCCCACCTTGAAGGGGTGTGACTTTTGGTTCAAAAGTCACTCAAATTGACTAATATAAAAACACAAGTTGACTACCTCATTTGGACAAAAATTTGGAGCATAACATCATCTATTCTTCTGTTCACATGCAAATTAAGGAGGATTTCTGAGGTTGACCAAGTAAAGAAGCTGCCAATTGACCAGCATCAACCAAGTCTGTTTTGTCACTGTTTGACCAAGTTCTTCTAGCTGTTTCTTGACCAAATCTTTGGACAAGTTTGACCATGAAAGGGAGACTATTTTGACCGCGGGAATCTCTGATTTTGACCACAGTTCTGGGCACTTTGACCATAGTTGACCACAGGCTACAAGACCGAGCTGACCGAGCCTTTCGACCAGCTTACCACAGGCCAAATTTTGGCCCCTTTGACCAGAAGACTAACATGCCTTTTTAAAGTATTTTTTTATCAGCTTTTGAACAGATTTGACTGGTAATTTGAATTTGGATTGAGCACAAATTTCTAGAAAGATTCTTGTTTGTAATTTTGAAGAATTAATTCTCCTAAAAAGAAAAGTTGTTGGGTTTTTCCCCCAGTTGGTTTTCCCAGGGTAAATTTGTTGTCTCTATTGTGCTTGGTTGTCTCTTATTGATCCTACTGTTATTGTATTACTGTTGAAGATTTTCTAAGTATAATTGCTTAATGATACATGTGGTATGTGACAAGTTAATCTGATAGGTTACATTGGAAGTAATTATCAAAGTTAGAAGATTAGATTCTACTGTGCACTATTGTACAAAACTTAACGGCAATGGCACATTAGGACTTGGGAATGCAAGTGGACCTAAATAGCGCAACCCACTCTAGTTGTTTTTAGTTATAGTTTTTAACTCCCAATTTTAGACTATGTTTTGCCATTTTGTGTTTTTATTAGGCCAATACATTCAGTAATACACATGTGGAATTATGTCCAGATAGTACTAGACAAATAGTTTTAGTTTTTTTTAATAGATTATTTGTAATGGAAGACATAGGGGTAAGTTTTGTAGACCTACCTCCCATTTTGTAAGCCCTAGCTATACGATTTGGCTGCAACCATTTCAATATAAAATTTTAACCTCTACTATGAAAGAAAAACAATGTAATGTCCACACATACAAAATGAAAGTCTCATCAGTGACCACTACTCTACTAGTAACTAGCAAATTTGTGTGCCTTAGAATGTGAGCAGGGATCGTTTTTATTAGTAGAAGTCATGATTTTTGCGCTCACACAATTATTGCTTTATTTTTGAACTTTAAGTTTAAAACAATTAACAAAAAAAAATATCTCTTGCTATGACATATCTAGCAAGCTAGATACAAATCCCCAAGTGGATCCATTGTAGGGTTTATCCTTTTGTGTACCCTTTCTTACTCATTACTTTTAATTTTCACTTGTATTTCTTTTTCTCTTGCCATTCCCATATCATAATTGAAATATCATGTTTCTATAGTCCCATTGACTTATTCTTTGGGTCACTTGTGGACATTAATAAAATTAGCTTATCTTATTTGGTAGATCCAAAACATAAACAAATCCCAAATGCATCTAGATCCAAATCTAAATATGATTCCCAAAAAGTTAAGAAAAGGATCCTAAACCATAGGAGGATTGTTAAAATTGGCAACTAGGGCCAAACTTCATGTGGGTCATCTTATTCATGGATGATAATATTTTTATTAGATTCCTCTCGTCAAGAGGTGTAGGATTGATATAAAGATCATCTGATTTCGATAAGTATTCATGGAGATATGAATTTATTTTGATTATGGAATTATTATCAAGCCGACTTACAACTCATATAGGCTCAGAAGCCCAACAGTCGCATCTATTCAAACACCAACGTTGTGTATAAATACAGGAGGACTTCTCCTCATTTAGACTCAATCATCTCATCACATCTCTCTCTCTCTCTACTGCGTAGAAAAGAGTCTCTTCTCTAATGCGTAGAAAAGGGTCTCTCTCTCACACATGTGAAGCCGAAAGTTGCTGAAACTAAAGTTGTTACTGCAGAAGTAAAGTTTGACCTGAGTGGACCAGAAGATCTCCTCATATGAACTACGTTGTAGGTTCATCTGAACCTCCTCTGAAAGCCACAACTTTTGGTGGTGAAATCAAGTCAATCCGACGGACGGTTTGCAAGATATCGACTGCCCTAGTTTGAAGGAAGCTGTTGAAACTGAAGCTGAAACTGCAGAAGTGAAGTTTGACCGGTGTGGACCAGAAGATCTCCTCATCTAAACTATGTTGTAGGTTCATCTGAACCTCCTCTGAAAGCCACAAATTTTGGTGGTGGAATCAAGTCAATCTGACGGACAGTTTGCAAGATATCGACTGCCCTAGTTTGAAAGAAGCTGCTGAAACTGAAGTTGCAACTGCAGAAGTGAAGTTTGACCTGCATGGACCAAAATATCTCCTCATCTAAAATATGTTGTAGGTTCATCTAAACCTCCTCTAGAAGCCACAACTTTTGGTGGTGGAATCAAGCCGATCCGATGGTCAGTTTGAGAGATATCGTTTGCCCTAGTTTGATGATGAAGCCGCTAATGCTGATGCTGCTGATCTAGGGTTTGCTACTGCTGATATAAATCAAATTTATTGTACTATTTCTCTCTGTTGACTTATTGAAGATAAAATAAGATTTGATCAAAGTATTTCCCTACACATTGTGGGGTTTGTCCCTGGCTAGCCGCCACATCTTTTGTCTCTTGTCTTGGCTTGTTTTTTGTAGATCGTTTAATGTTCTATCTGAACTTTACTTTATGTACATGTGATTGCTAATCTGTGGAATATAATAAGAAAAATAATTAAACTGTTATAAGCATAGAACATACCATGACTTAACATGGGATCAGAGTTGAGGTGAAGACAAAGCCCGAGCAAGAGCAAGAGCAATCACCGAAGGGAAGATTGGCAAGGCTATCCTAAAAGAACTATGGGGTCCTCAACACTCTTTCCTACCGAAGACAAGCTCCGTGAGAAAGCTGACTATCACGGATGGAAGATGTCTATCGATCTAACCCTAGAAGATCAAGGAGTGCTGGACCATGTAAGAGGCAATATTGTTGAGCCTCCATCAAATGCATCCGTTGCTGCATGGAACAAATGGAAAACCAGAGAAGTCAAAACAAAAGATCATCCGGGACTCTATCGACAAGCACTTGGTGGCCTACATCTCCAACCTGAACACCTCCAAGGAAATCTACAATAGACTGGTGAGTTTATTTAAAGTTAATGATGCAAATCAAGTTTTTTTTTCTTAGAAGTAAGCTAAGGGAAATCAAGAAGGGCAAAGATGAGAGTATGCAAGCATACTTCTTACGAATCACCGAGATCAAGAACGATCTCCTATCTATTGGGGAGACTATTACTGATAGGGAAATGGCACTCATGACTCTTGGAGGATTACCATCCGAATGGTACGTGTTCAGGACTACTCTTCTGAACCATAATGTAATTCCTGGTTTCGAGGAATTAATGGCTAGATGCATTCAAGAAGAAAAAAGGGAAGAAGAGCAAGAAATGCCCTTGCCTAAAGGTCCTCCTGCTGCGTTTTCTTCTCATGCTAAGAAAAGAAATAATTCTGGGACTAAATCAAAAGGAAAGACTGGACCTAAGGGTGGAAGAAAAGGACGATGTAACATCTGCGATAAAGCATGTTACTATGTAAGGAGTGCCCTGATAAAAAGGACTCACACCGGGACGATGATCAAAATCCCTCTGATGGCAATCAAAGGAATGACAAATTCAATAGCAAAGGTAAGAGGAGAGTTGGGAATCAAGGAAGAGGACAACCATTCAAGAAGGCTAGAAATTCTAGGATGTATTAAATGCACCTAACCTCAAAAATAACCTGGTGTCCATCTCGGTAATGGAAGAAAAAGGCTACAAAGTAACCTTCAGCGATGGAAAGGTACGTATATGGAAAAATAATGTTAAAGATGCCTTTACACTTGGGTTTCATGTTGATTCATTATATCAGGTCGATGGAAGTCCGCTAGGTGTCATGTCTTATGACACATCTCCTCAGTCTGAACTTTGGCATTGGAGGTTTGCCCCCCTTCATTATAAAGCTCTACTCGGTGTAAGAGGAATGGTGACAGGGATGCTCGAATTCCGAGTAGAGAAGAAGGTGCATGTCCAAGATGTGCCGAAGGAAAGCTCAAAATGGGACCATTCCCCTCAAGCCTAACCAAGACCTCTGATATATTACAGTTGGTTCACTCAGGCATACCTAAGGTTGGCATTAAGAGGGAGACTACTACACCACATACTCTAGAGCAGAATGGTGTGGCACTGTACGATTGTCGAAGCTGTCGATGTAACAATGCTTGATGTGGAAGAACCGATGGATCCTGTTTATCCACCTGAGCCTTCCTCTTCCAGGAAGAGGCCTTCATGGCTTAGGGGGCTACTTGATGATGCTGAAGGAAATGCTGCACCCCAAGGAACCTTCCACGAAAGTAAGAAACCCAACAGGTATCAGGGATACGTGACCAATACGAGCACAGTCATACAAAATGAGCCTTCATCATTCTCAGATGTCGTCAAGCATCTAGTATGGAAGGATGCTATGACCATTATGGAGAATGATGTTTGGGAAGTAGTTCCCAAACCCCAGGACAAGACAATTGTTACTTCAAAATGGCTTTACAAGATAAAGTTGCAGCAAATGGAAGTATGGAATAGTATAAGGCTCGTTTTGTTGCTCGTGGTTTCTCCCAGAAGGAAGGTATAGACTATGATGTGATATTTGCACCTGTTGCCAGATATACGACCATCCGCTTGATCATAGCCCTTGTGGCTTCACAAGGATGGAACCTACACCAAATGGATGTCAAGAACGCATTCTTGCATGGTTTGATCAAAGAAGAGGTCTATGTGGAGAAACCCGAAGGATTTGAGATTTATGATTGAAAATCTCATGTATGCAAGTTGAAGAAGGCTCTTTATGGGCTGAAGCAAGCACCCTGAGCATGGTATGAGAGGATCGATAGCTACTTGATGAAGTTGGGATTCACTAGGAGTGAAGCCGATCCTAACCTTTACTTTAAGGTTGAAGATGACAAGCCTCTCATACTGGTGTTGTATGTGGATGACCTCTTTCTAACAGGTGCATACCCTCTCATTCACAAATGTAAGAGGGACTTGGCTTCTGAATTTGAAATGAAGAACCAAAGACTTGAAGTGTGGCAGAAGCCAAGGGAAATTTTCCTATCTCAAGGAAAATATGTGGTGAAGATTCTGAAAAGATTTGGTATGGTGGACTGCAAGCCTATGACTACCTCGGGGAGCTAAACTTTCAGAACTTATATGGTAGTGATGTCGGACTATATTTGGTAAATGCCTTTGAGTTTCAAAAACTCATTCGTGTTGATGTTCTTGGTGAACCTCCGTCCGAACATATGTTTTGCAGTTAGCATTGTGAGATCATATTTGGTTGAGCCTCACTAGATTGGTGCCAAGAATCTTCTGAGATGCCTTCAGGACACAATCTCTCATGGATTGAGATACACTGTCATAAATATGAAACTACATGATTATTCGAATGCTGATTAGACAGGTAGTGTGGAGGATCACTGGAGCACTTTTTAGTGTTGTTTCTCTTTGGATTCTGCTTCGATATAATGGTTGAGTAGGAAGCAGAAGTCGATTGCCATAAGCACCGCCGAGACCAGATACATATCTACAAGTATGATCTTGTATGAAGCTACCTGGTTGGGGAAGCTCTTCAGTGAGCTGTTTGAACACATACCACTGTGATTCTCTGTAACAACCAGAGGTGGGATTCAATTATTGAGGAATCCTGTATTCGTCGATTTCTCCAGCAGATAGGCATCATCTGGGATATGGTAAGTTGATGAGCAAGGAGGCTCCATCGCATTAAGATGATGTACAGGTCAATACACCTAGTCAAAGCCCCAAGGAAAGATATATTCTATGATTTTCCCAAATGACTTGCAGTCGTCAAGAAACCCTTGTACAAGGGTCCTGCATGTTGCATACATTGAGCTCTTGGAGCTCTGATGGCTTGTGGTTCTTACTGGAGCAACATACGACCACAGGGTGACTCACCCTCCCCTGGTGGTGCGCATTGGAACAAGATGATTCACTCTCTTGTGGGACAAGATGATTCACTCTCTTGTGGAATAGGATGATTCTCTCTCCTGTGTAGCGGGATGATTAGTTCTCCTGTGAGGCCTGGATTGATGTGTTCTCCATGGTGATTGTAGTAGGATTGATGTGTTCTCCAGTGAGGCCTGGATTGATGTGTTCTCCATGGCCATTGTAGCAGGATTGATGTGTTCTCTTGTGAGGCCTGGATTGATGTGTTCTCCATGGCGATTGTAGCACGATTGATGTGTTCTCCTATGAGACCTGGATTGATGTGTTCTCCATGGCGGCCTGGATTGATGTGTTCTCCATGGCGATTGTAGCAGGATTGATGTGTTCTCCTGTGAGGACAGGATTGATTAGTTCTCCTATCGAGGCATCCTACCCATGCAATCTAGGACTCATGGGAAGTACCTCTCATCTGATCAATGAGCAAGGAAATGAAGTTAGGGACCATAGTAGTACTGATGGATGCATCGTTGTATCTATTGTACTCCCTACGTTAGGATGACCTCCATTGATCTGGGATCAATGATATTGGTCTGGGACTAGTGGTAGGAGTGGTACATTCTATGACACTGACTTCGGGTTGGTTGAGACTGGTCTGGGACCAGTGGTACGCACTCTGAGACTGGCTTTGAGTCAGTGGAGGATGTTACTGGTTTGGGACCAGTGGTAGGAGTTGTACTCACTATGACATTGACTTCGGGTTGATTGAGACTAGTCTGGGACCAGTGGTACATACTCTGAGACTGACTTTGAGTCATTATGATACATCCTCGATCATTTCTTCTTCTTCATAATTCAGACAAAAGCAGAGCATAACAGAGCAGAGCCATAAGATCAGTATAGGGCAGAACAAGACAAAGGAGAACAGGCAAAATAGAGCAGAGCAGGGAAAGGGCCAGGCTATACAGGGTAGTGCATTTGATGGATGAATAGTAGCGACTAACAGACAGATTGCAGATGAAGTTCTCCCTAGTTGAGAGGGAGTGTTAAAATTGGAAATTAGGGCCAAACTTCATGTGGGTCATCTTATTCATGGATGATAATATTTTTATTAGATTCCTCTCATCGAGAGGTGTAGGATTGATATAAAAATCATTCGATTCCGATAAGTATTCATGGAGATATGAATTTATTTTGAATATGGAATTATTATCAAGCCGACCTACAACTCATGTAGGCTCAGAAGCCCAACAGTCACATCTATTCAAACCAATGTTTTAAAACTCTGACTGGGACTCCGACTCAGCCGAGGGTCGATTCCGACTCCAACTCCAACTCAGTATCGACTCGATCGTTATAAAAAATACATTAAATATTTATTTTTTATAAAAACAAATAATTTTAAAGATTTTAATTCATGTTTCCAAACACACAGCATTAGAATATAGATAGAAGACAACATATGATCAAAGTAGTCTCATGAATATATCCATTACATTAAAATGGCACCCAGTGCACTGTCCAATACATACACGATGATGATATAGGGATCAAAACAAAAACACATAGCCAAGGAGGCTAGAAATTTCCTCTACAACAAAAGTCTGTGACCAGTACTACTGGCTACTGCTAGAGTTACCAACATCATCTGGCTCAGTGTTATTTGGGAGCGGGAGCGGGAGCGACATTTTCGGAAGCTCCTAGTTTGGGAGCGAATCCCGGAGGAGTTCGACAACCAATGTCACTAACATCAAGGTACATAGATGGATTGGTGCTCTTGAATAAATACGAGTTCCATACCCTAATACATGACAAAATTCAATGGAAACATTGCAATCCCCCAATCGTGAAATCCTAAAAAACCGATAAGTCTGCTGGATTTTGAACGAAATCTAAAATTCTACTTTCTCCATATGAAATCCAATGAGGCCGGAACCACTCTCAAACATCCTGAATCATTTCATGGTAATGTTAACAATTTAAGTAAAAGGATGAAAATGAAGATTAAGGAGAATGTCACTTTTACTTTAAGAATTTAAGATTACCATGAATAGCATAGCCTTAGTAGGGAAATATGATCAAATACTAGGGTTTGGGAGAGGGGAATGGATCCCAAAAACTAGCAAACTAATTCATAAACCCCTTTGGAGTCCCCCACACTTATAAAAATTAAAAAAATAAATAAATAAAAGGCGTGTTTTTATGGTTCACTGGCCACTGTCAGTTACCCGGCTGAGTAGTTACGGATCCAGCCGAGTCGGCCAAGTTATGACTGACTCGGCCGAGTCATGCTATGACTCAGCCAGCTTAGTCATAACTCGGCCGACTGAATTGAATTTTCTGCCGCGTTGAAATTTTTGTTTTCCCGCTCGGACCAACTTGGCCAAGTTGGTTCCGAGCTAGCCAGATCTTAAAACAATGATTCAAAGACCAAAATTGTGTATAAATACAGGAGGAATTTTCCTCATTTGGACTCAATAATCTCATCACCTCTCTCTCTACTACACAGAAAAGAGTCTCTTCTCTATTGCGCAGAAAAGGGTCTCTCTCTCACACGTGAAGCCGGAAGCTGCTGAAACAGAAGCTGCAACTGTAGAAGTAAAGTTTGACCTTCATGGACTAGAAGATCTCCTCATATGAACTACGTTGTAGGTTCATCTGAACCTCCTCTGAAAGCCACAACTTTTGGTGGTGGAATCAAGTCAACCCGACGGACGGTTTGCAAGATATCAACTGCCCTAGTTTGAAGGAAGCTGCTGCAACTGCAGAAGTGAAGTTTGACCTGCATGGACCAGAAGATTTCCTCATCTGAACTACATTGTAGGTTCATCTGAACCTCCCTTGAAAGCCGCAACTTTTGGTGGTGGAATCAAGTCAATCCGACGGATGGTTCGCAAGATATCGACTACCTTAGTTTGAAGGAAGCTGTTGAAACTGAAGCTGCAACTACAGAAGTGAAGTTTGACCTGCGTGTACCAAAAGATCTCCTCATCTAAACTGCGCTGTAGGTTTGTCTGAACCTCCTCTGGAAGCCGCAACTTTTGGTGGTGGAATCAAGCCGATCCGATGGTCGGTTTGAGAGATATCATTTGCCCTACTTTGATGATGAAGCTGCTAATGCTGATGTTGCTGATCTAGGGTTTGCTACTGCTGATATAAATCAGATTTATTGTACTATTTCTCTTTGCTGAATTATTGAAGATAAAAAAATATTTGATCAAAGGGTTTCCCCACACATTGTGGGTTTTGTCCCTGGCTAGGTGCCACATCTTGTGTCTCTTGTCTTGGCTTGTTTTTTGTCGATCATTTAATGTTCTATCTGCACTTTACTTTATGTACATGTGATTTCTAATCTATGGAATATAATAAGAAAAAGAAGTAAACTGTTATAAGCATAGAACATACCATAACTTAACAAGGATGGATCCAAAAACATACGTATAGGCCTTTTCCATATCCATGTCATTGCTTCAAACATGACCATGTGCAAAATTCGTTGAAGTATATTATGACCATTTTAGTTGGGCACACTACTCTACCAAGGATAGTAGGTTTAACTTCTAAGATAAGACAGACAATTAGGATTTGCCTAATCTATGATTAGTTATTTTTATTGGTAGGTATATTCTTACAAAAGAAATATTGTACTATAAATATGTGTTCATATGCAATATGAAATTGGGTTATTTGAATGACAATTATCTCTTCTATCTCTCTCAAGCGTGCTCTAGAAAACTTATAGGTTGTTAGAGATTTTAGCAATTTTAAGATATTAAGGGACAATTTATGCTTAAGGGGGATTGTAGACCAAAGTTGGAGATCATCCAGCCTTGCAAAAGAAAGAAAATGTGACCATTTGTTCTAATAGTGGACTCCCTAGGATAAATTCCAATTCAAGCATGTGGAACACTATTTTGTTGTTACTATTGGCATTGGAGGACATGGAAGAAGAACAAGATCATTATTAAGGAAAACTAGTTGAAGGATGCATTGAATGTGACTTGTTATTTGCAACGAAAAAATGACTGAGAAACATCACCACTTCTTTCAAATTATCTCGAACTAGTGACTTATCACAAAGAAATATCATTGTCCTAAGGAAGAAAGGGCATGAAAAGAGAGAATGTCAAACGTAGTCACCATTCCTCCAAAAACAATGATCAGTTCAAAAATAAAAAGCTAGCACTGTTCAAAGAACTCTCGCCCTCATCATTAATATAGATTTATAATAGATCAAAATTCAATAGGCTATAACACCCTTGTGCTAAGTCACCTGACACGGGGATTCGGGATTCGACGATACAGGGATTCGAGTGTTGGATACGGACATGTTGACCCCCCGTTCAGATACGTTATATATATATATATATTTCAAACATAGATCTTCATCTAGATGTAAGTTTTACAAAGTAACATTATGCATACAAATACGATTGTGTCATAAATGATAAATCATAATACATATTCAATTCATCAATGATCCAATAGGAGAAAGACAAGATAGTAAGATAAAGATATTGTAGTTTGCTCATTAAGTCATCAAAATCAAAATGTGTTACATAGGTAGTGCAATGCCAATGGCAAATAGAAATAACAAATACAAAACAACTACAAGTATACAAGCCTCAAGGCAGTAGGTAGCTCATGACTCATGACTCATCGATCCTCATAGTCATCATCCTTGAATCTCCTTGAAAATGCTCCCACACCCTTTTCTCCTTGCTCCCAAACACCCACAGCAAACCCACAACAAACTAAACAACTGAATGTGAAAATAGAATGGGGAAATACGCCTTTATAACGTTGCCCGGGTTCCTGATTTCCGGATTCGTGTCCGAAAATCGGGACAAGTTCCGGATTCGAACGTGTCCTGATCGGACACGACGTGTCCCAATTTTCGAACACAAATCCACCTGAATCGTGTCTGATTCGCCGGATTCGAGAGACGTAGGGCCTGGGGGACAAATCCGGTTTCATAGCCCTTGTGTGACCACTTTAGTGAAGCCAACTGGACCTTTATGTTGTCTTCTTGAAGGTTTTGAATTCTGCAATATACCTCCAACTGTCGAATCCAATTGTCAAATTTTTCTGCATTCACTTCTCCATTGTACATGGGAAGTTCGAATTTTATGTCCAATTTTAGTAATGGAGTTTTTCCTTTTGGGGTTTTGGAATGAGTATGGGCAGTGGTGGTAGTGGAAGATGATGTTGTGTGAGATGGTGAAGATGATGAGGAAGATGATGAGGATGGTGGAGATGGAGGTCGCTTTCCACCATTCCCTTTGGAATCCTTCTTCTCATCTTTTTTGTCCTTTGAGGTTCCTTCTCCATGTGGAGGTTTAGAACTCTCTCCAACCATTCTAGTGTTCCTCTCTTCATAGAGGACTTTAACCATGTCAGTCAAAGTATAGAAAGATTTCTTGGATTCTTCCTCTTCTTAAGAGGGACCTACATGCTCTCTTTCTCCAGACATAATGGCTATGGATTCAGGCTCAGAAATTCGTATTGATTATACCTCTTCAATCACTTCAGCCTCTTGTGCAAATTGTGCCTCTTCTATCTCAACTAATGGAGATGGAACTTGAGGTGATTCAGGTGATTCCTTGAGTGGTCCTTTGGGAGAGGATGATGCTTTCTCAACCTTCTTCCTTCTTGTCCTAATCTCAGGACTAGCTATCAATGACTTACCTTCTCCTCTTTGCAACTTTAACCTTGTAATTATAACAACAATTGCAACTATTAAACCCTTCAAGAAAATCAAGCAAGCAACCTTGTGCTCTGATACTCTTGATCTGAAATTGATTGCTAGTTAATGTTGCACTAGTATCATTTCCATATATAAAATTTCTTTGCTTTGGTTTGCTTATCCATAAAGAGTTTATCCATGAGCATGTGATTGTCAATTCATCTAACTTGGTGAAATTTAGTGTTTTGCATAAACTTAAAAGCATGAATTTAAAAGGTTGAAAAACAACATATAAAAACACAACAAGCAGAAATAACAAAGCTCAATACACACATTTTTGTTGAAGGATTTCACCCCTCCTAGGCTACATCTCCTTGGTCCAACTTCATAGTGTGGGCCTTTGTATTAGCTTCAATAGTACTCAAATTGTTGTTACATGCATCCAATTTTATTGGAACCTATTCCAATGAGTTAAAAACATTCAAATCTATCATAAATGACTATCTTTTTACTCAATTTGGTTACCATCTGCTCTTGGAATGGCCTCCAACACCTGGTGGCCCTAGGCTTCAAAAACCTTCAAGTGACCAAAAACATTTGTAGATGACCTCTTCTGCCTTTGCAACCTGCTCCAATGAGTTCCTAGCATGCCAATTAGCCAAACATGACTATTCATTTTTGAAATTTGGCTGAGAATTGCCTCAGTTATGACAAAACCAAATTTTCCTACATTTCCTCCACCAATTTCGGAAGAACTGCGAGTTGAATTTCCAAAAATAAGAATTCTGCCATAGTTGGAGGCGCCGCTGAAACTACCGCCAGACTAAACTCTAGTTAAACTGCTGCTTAATTAATGTTAATCCTTTTTATGGTGCTAATCCCACTTAATGGTAGCGTTGGCCCTTGGTCACACTCTTATGGTCGCATGGAGAGGGGGTTGGCCCCACGGGGCTGGGTCCCTCCTCTCCCGCCGACGAATTGTTGTACACATTTAAATATGATGTTGCGGCCCTCCTTTCAAATGCATGTTTCTTGGCTTAACGGTTGTGCATAAGAGTTATGAGGGGGAAGTCACGGGTTCAAAACCCACCTTTTCCCATCACATTTTTTAACATATAATATACATATTATATGCCAACGCCATTTGAAATATATACATTGACTTTGGATTTATATGCCATTCAAATTTAACCAATGTGCAATGTGGAGTTGAATAATATTTAAAATATAATATATATACATATATATATTAATTATATTATAATATATAATTTAAAAATTATATAATATAACATAAAAATTATATATATAAAATATATGTAATAATATATAATTAAATAAAAAAAATCAAATTCCACCTTGGAGCCAACTAGGCAATTTCACCTTCTCTGAGCCAAATTGACTAATTTGAAGATGACACTTGTCATAGTGTCACTCGCTAAAACTAGGGAATATTCTCTACATGCTGACTGGGCATCCAGTGAACCCTATTCAAACTTTGACTTTGACTTTTTTTTTTTAAACCAAATTTTCAGAAGCTCTAACTTTTCCATACGTCGTCGTTTTTTTAAACCGTTCATGGTGTTGGAATCCTAGTGACGAACTCTATGTGGTCATTCAGGTCTAAAGAAATTCTGAAAACTTTCATTTGTTAGCTAAAATACTGATCCCTGATCAATGGTCATCTATGATATCTTGTCTACCAAAAAAAGGTTCGTGTAGACCTAACGACAAGTAATGTGTACCAAAATAAAAAGTAAATTAAGTATACTTTTTATTAAAAAAAGATGTTAATTAAAATGTTGATTTTTCAAATTTTACGATGTTTATTTTCTAAGATAGTTTTAAACTCGTTGAATTTTAATATGGTTTTTTTTTTTATTAATTCATTTAATTTTTATAGAACTGTTGAAGATAATGGAGAATATCCTAGAATAGGTAGAGTTGGTTCTTATAGCCTCAGGATAGGAATTAGTTTCTATTTCTTAGGATGCTGTTCTAACTTCCCTAAAACTATGTATTATATTTAATGTGTAATGTTGATGAACAATGTAGAGCGTTCTGCAGAGCCAAACTCTCTTGGTTCAGATTCTCTTTTGTAGAGATGACCAGTGGGTTTTATACTTTTAATACAAACATTTCCATTTTTATCATGGTATCAGAGTGTCAGGGCTGAGGAAGCTGTACGCTGGCAAATGGGTGGTTCTTTGAACTGAGATCATCGTAATTCTGAGGCAGATAACTGCGATGATTCCGAAATTGTTGTTGGAAAGGTGTGTAGCTAGCACTTCGCACAAATTTCTCGTCGTAGTTCGTCACATGAAAGATGTGTACCTCTGTGACGACGTCGTAGAACAGACAAGGACTTCTGCGACGATCAAGGAAAGCCAATAACAAGGTTGTGGTTGTGTGAGGAAGCCAAGAACAAGGTTGTAGCTGTTAGAGAAGCTGCGTGGAGAAGCCAATAACAAGGTTGTAGCTGACAACAGGAGGTTGTCTGGAGGCTGAGAAGGAAGCCATGATGATCTGCGCATGTGTTGCGAGATCAAATAACAGTGATCTGTCTTTGTCACAGATCTGGGGTAAATTTAACATCTTTTACTTGTCAATTTTTTTTTCCTAAATCGCCAAGATGAATAACAATATTTTTGAAGCATGCATGAACGAGCATAACAAGCTCGATGGTTCCAATTATGCAAATTGGAAGTTTAAGATGTAGACTCTGCTAGAAGCACAGAGTGCTTGGATGATTGTGAATGGGGATGAGCCGAGGCTCGCGGCTGGATCAACATCGATCCTAGATTGGTAGAAACGAGAAAGCAGAGCAAGGACAATGTTAAAGATGTCAATGAAAGACTGCATTATATCGCACATCAGAGAAGGTAAGTTAGCTAACGAGATCTGGGGAATTCTGAAGGAATTGTACGAGATCAGGAATTCAAATCGTCTTTTGTTCCTCAAGAGTAAGATTATGTCCGTGAAGATGGAGGAGAATGAAACAATTGCTTCATTCGTAGCAAGGATCAAGGATCTGAAAACCAAATTATTAGATATTGGTCATACAATGGACGATACAGATCTTGCAACCATTACAATGAATGGTGTCACTAATGATTATCAGATGTTCATCACTGGGATTAATGCCAGAGAGAAGATCTCGCATTTTGAAGAGCTGACAGGTATACTGATGTAGGAAGAAGAGCGGAGATATAATCTGAAGCCCTAGAGTGCTGATCTTGCTTTGATGGCAAGGAAAAACTTCTACAAAGTGAAAGGAGGTCCACAACAAAAAAATGGAGCAAGTTCACAGAAACAGCCAAATCTGACCCAAGGTATGCATCCGAATAAAAACTACTCTAAAACTAAATGTTTTTATTGCGGAAAATTGGGTCATATTGCCAGAGAGTGTAGGAAAAAGAAATATCATGAAGAATAGCAGAAGCCAAAGAGACATGCAGGTCATCTCGCGAATAGTGATCAGGTGCAGAATTTAAGACTGTTCATGGCAGATTGTGATGAAAATGTTGATGCAGACATCTGGTATGTAGATTTAGGAGCGTCAACACACATGATAGGGAACAAGCACTGGCTGGAGGATTTTAAAGAGATCAACGAAGGCGCACAGATTTACCTAGGTGATGACAAAAGTCATCAAATCAAAGGATGTGGGAAAGTTTTTGTCATTCTACCTGATGGTAATATCAAACAAATTTATAATGTAATGTATGTGCCTGGCATAACAAAGAACTTGATTTTTGTATCTATGATTACAGATCAAGATTTGAAAGTTGAATTTTTAAAATCTAACTACTACATTAAAGATCTGCTAGACAACATGAAGACAATTGCTACAGGAATCCGAACAGGAGGACTGTACAAGTTGGATGTGAGACCTACACCAATTTGAGCATTGATAGCAGCGAGCTTGACTACATAAGAGCTTTGGCACTAGAGATTCAGCCACATCAACTACAATGATTTGCTGTTACTACAAAGGAAAGAAATGGTAAGAGATCTTCCTATGCTAAAACAAGTACATAATGATTGTGATGAATGTACTTTAGGAAAAATGCATAGAGAAGAATTCCATGTTAGAGTAGAAAAGAAATAGAGGGATATACTGGAGTTAGTGCACACAGACCTATGTGGTCCTATGCAGACAAAATCATTAGGAGGTGCATTGTATTTCCTACTGTTTATTGATGACTGTACGAAGTTTTCTTGGGTGTATTTCTTAAGTAAGAAGAGTCATACATTCGAATACTTTAAGAAATTTAAAAATATGATTAAAAGACAAACAGGGAAACAGATAAAAATTCTTCGTTCTAATCAAGGGGGAGAATACATAAAAGATGATCTTATAAGATATTGTGAAGACCATGGAATTTTGCAGCAGTTTACAGTACCCTATACTCCATAGCAGAATGGAGTAACAGAAAGGAAAAACAAAACTCTGGTGGAATGTGCTAGAAGTATGCTTAAAGGTAAGAATCTTTCAAATGGTTTTTGGGCTGAAGTAGTGAATACTGCGGTTTATTTGAAAAATAGGAGTCCTACAAGAAGTCTTGAGTCTAAAACTCCTTTTGGAGCTTTATATGGATATAAGCTTGCAGTAAAACACTTAAGGATATTTGGATGTAAAGCATTTGCCCACATACCAAAGGAAGATAGAAAAAAATTAGACTCAAAAGCCATCAGATGTACTTTTATAGGGTATTGTTCGTCATATAAAGCACACAGATTATTTAGTCCCTCTACTCACAAGATATTTGTTAGTAGAGATGTTAAATTCCATGAGCAGGATAATGAAGAACGTGATGAGCAATATGATGGATGGGACATTCCATACTTTGAGGAAGAAGAAGTGGAGAACAATCAGGGTCAACAACAAACAAAGGCAAAGGATGAACAACAACAACAATAGCAACAGCAGCAAAAACAATAGCAGCAACAGCAACAACAATAGCAGCAATAGGAAGAAAAAGTAAATGATGATCAAATAAGGTTTGAAACCACCACTCCACCACTTATCAGGGAGGAAAGCTCAAATGCCTGCAAGATATAGGGAAAATGCATTTATAACTAGTATGATGAATGTTGTTGAACCGTCTAGTTATAAAGAAGCAAATGAAAGTAATGAATGGAAAACAACCATGGAACCTAAATATGATTCAATAATCAGAATTAACACTTGGGAATTGGTAGAACTTCCTAGAGGAAAACAATTCATAGGTTGCAAATGGTTATATAAACTGAAAATTAATGCAAATGGAACTATAGAAAAACTGAAAGCTAGGTTGGTTGCAAAGGGGTACACACAAAAAGAAGGGATAGATTATGAAGAACCTTCGCCCCTGTAGCTAAATTGAACACCATCAGAATGTTAATAGCTTTAGCTACTGAGAAACATTGGATGATGCACCAACTAGATGTAAAGTCTGCATTTTTGAATGGAGAAATAAAAGAAGAGGTTTATCTAGAGCAACCAGAAGGGTTTGTCCAGAAAGGAAAAGAACATTTAGTATGTAGGTTGAAGAAAGCACTCTATGGACTAAAACAATCTCCCAGGTCATGGTATGAGAAAATTGATTCATTTTTTCTACAAGCTGGCTACAATAGAAGTAAGAATGACCCTAATATTTACACCATGAAAGATGAACAAGGGTATGTAGTGCTGATTTCGTTATATGTAGATGATTTGATAATTACAGGAGATGTTATATATCTAATTGGTGAAATCAAGCAACAGATGTCACAGATGTTTGAGATGAAGCATCTCGGTGAACTCAAATATTGTTTAGGTCTCGAGATCTAGAGAGATTCAGGTCAAACATTTCTGTCTCAAGCAAAGTATGTCAAAGGCCTATTAGAATAGTTTAGAATGGATCAGTGTAGGCTTGCACCGGTACCATTGCAGCAGAACATCAAATTGCAGTGTGAGGATGGCTCAAAAGTGGCGGATGCAACACTTTATAGACAGCTAGTTGGGAGTTTAATCTACTTAACCACCACTAGACCTGATTTGGCTTCTGCAGTTAGTGTGCTAAGTCAATTTATGTCTAAGCCACTTGAAAGCCATTGGAATGCAGCAAATAATGTTTTAAGGTATCTACAAGGTACTGTAGATTATGGAATTTATTACACTGACTCTTCTGATGTTAGATTGGCAGGATTTGCAGATTCAGATTGGGCAAGAAATGTAGATGATTGTAGATCTATAACAGGTTATGCATTCAGTCTTGGATCCGTGGTGATCACATGGAGCAGTAAGAAGCAGAACACAATCTCCTTGTCCTCAGCAAAAGCAGAGTATCAAGCCATGTGTGCAGCAACGTGTGAGGCAGTTTGGTTGCAGATACTTCTCCAGGATGTTGGCGAAGAACAAACAGTCGCAACAACAATCAGATGTGATAATAAAAGTTCAATCAAGCTGGCCAACAATCCAGTGTTTCACAAAAACACTAAACATATTTATACTCAATTCCATTTTGTCAGGGAGAAAGTGCAATCTAAAGAAATTCATCTGCAATATTGTAATACATGTGATAATGTTGCAGACATTTTCACTAAGCCTCTTGGAAAATTTAAGTTTCAAGTGTTTAGGGAGATGGTAAGCATATATGTGAACCCATTCTTCATTAAGGGGGAGTGTTGAAGATAATGGAGAATATCCTAGAATAGGTAGAGTTGGTTCACGTAGCCTCAGGATAGGAATTAGTTTCTATTTCTTAGGATGCGGTTCTAACTTCCCTAAAACCATGTATTCTATTTAATGTGTAATGTTGATGAACAATGTAGAGCGTTCTGCAGAGCCAGACTCTCCTGGTTCAGACTCTCTTTCGTAGAGCTGACCAGTGGGTTTTATACTTTTAATACAAAAATTGCCATTTTTATCAAGAACTACTATGTTTGTGTGAGGGAAAGTGTTTAACACTTTAAAATTGGTTTTCTTTACCTATTTCTAACATAAATTGGTAAGTGTACATTAATAAAATATTTTACTATTATTTTATCACAAAACCCAATCCAAAAATTTATAATCAATCCTCTCCAAATGAAATATGTTTGGAAAAGTACCTCCTAAAATTAGTTTTCTTCCATAAAAAAGAATTCACACATTTCTAACCATCTATTGTAGTCATTAATTAAATATTTAAATCTTTATTATCATCTTATAAAAAAATCTAATCCAAAAATTTATAATCTTAAGCCAATAAAATAGCTAATTTTAAAAAATAATGGTTTATCATGTTATAAAACAATCTAATCCAAAAATTTATAATCTTTAACCAATAAAATATATTTAAAAAATAATTAATTTTAAAAATAATTGTTTATATATGAAGAGAGAGATAAAACATCATCTATGATACAAATCTGGAGGGCAACGATATTGTTTTCCCATCATTCAAATAATTTATTATTATTATTATGTCATTGTTCACAATGACATATAGGATCGGTTCATTTGCATTAGCTTAGGCCTGTACTCAAAATTTTCTAATTTTTACATAGTTAACATTAGTTATGTGAATAATTTTTTAAGATTTCCTCAACCGACTGCCGCATACCCGGCTCCAATGGTCGAGGAATGACGTCTGCTCTCCATTCATCTTAAGTGTATGTCCAAACATGTTTATTTTTTGAGATCTTCGAGATATGCACGTCATTTCTCCATTGAATGATTTGTATGACTTCTTTGTCTTCTACGGACACTGAATATGTACACAACGGCTTTTCTGAGTGACAGCACGTGGAAAGAGAAGGTGAACGTAGCAGCACGTGGAGAGAGAAAGTGACCGTGGAGAGGGCACTTCATGGCTATTTCCCTCGCATGTTAGATAGCATTTATAATGCTATAGAGGTGGAAAGGTGAGCATGGCAGCACGTGGAGAGAGAAAGTGAGCATGGAGAGGACACTCCATGGCTATTCCCCTCACATGTTAGATAGCATTTATAATGCTATAGAGATGGAAATAGGAGTTTCCATACACAACATTTGGCTCACTCCCTTGAAGGAGGTGATACAACGTCTAAAAACTTTGTTTTTGGAAAAAAAATGGACAACTAGGAATTAACTAGGGTAGTTTTGGGTAAACACTCCTCGTCCCTCCTGTCATCAATTGGCTCGTTCAGTCTTCCCTCTATGCGAATGGAGAGCTTTGAACCCCTGGTTTGATTATTTCGTATCTATGGTTCTTGCAACTAGTAACTGGTTCCATGTGAACGTTCTTACTATCTAGGATGTTATTTAGGGTATGTTACTCTTGCAAGGTAAGAGTTCGAGCGACCTTCAAAAGTTCACATATAGCTTTCCTATTAATGTCGTCCAATGGACCTGTGGACTAACTTAGAGTTTGTTTTTTTTGGTGTCTTGTTTGTCTCTTACTCGCTCTTTGACTTTTGGATTGAGATTTGGTTTCTTATCTTGTCTTTTACAGGTATAATCCTTAATAACCTTGTTTCTTCCTCACATTCTTTGCAATGTTTTAACTTGCGAGGATTGAGGTATCAAATTCACCATCTCTTTGAAATTTTCTAACTTGGTCGTAAAATTTTCCATTCCAAGATACGGTTGATTTTTAATGCTTTTAATTCTTCTCCAGCATCAAATTAAGGGTTTCCTAGTTTCTCGTGTTTACTTACAACTTCCTTCAAGTCGTGTACCCAAATGCGCTTAAGGTAAATTACCATATATTTTTGTTTATTTTACTTGGGTTTTCATAATAGAGGGCATAAGCCTTCCTTCTTCTATTAAACGTTTGTCCTGAATATTTTACCCTATTTTTTTACTTGACTTCTACAAGAATCAAGATTTGCAGGTGAGGGACTCCTTGGTATTGTAAAGGGTTTTTCTCAAGTTTCCCTTACGCTGGTATTTCGCTGGAAAAACCATGTCTCGCACTAATCTTCATTCCCTTTCAGGTTTCTCTTTCCGAACTCTTGGTTTAGCTATTTCCTATCGAACAAGGGTTTTTTAGGTTTTTACGAATAATAGGTAGTGTATGTTAAGATAAAGTTCAATTCATCCTCCTTTTGAGGAAAATATTGTCCTCGATTAATAGTGTGTATTTATGTGTGTGTGCGCGCGCCCAGAGGATATTCTCCATCAACTTTCATCCTGCAAATATTTTAGTCTCGTGGAATACGATTATATGTCATAATTTATAGTTTATAGTTTTGGTATTTTGTATTTATTTTTCTCCTAGTATACCAGATAGATTTTAAAACCTCTTTTCTTGCTTGATATGAATATTATGGAACCCTATAACGAGGTAATAATCCGATACGATAATTTTTGTGCAATATGAATTGAGTTACTCAAATTTTCTAGTTATTATTTTCTTTGGTTCTATTAATAATATTATTTTTATAGTTTTTTGTTATTTTGGTTCTCCTCCTTCAAACCCTTCTATGGACATTAGAAGAGGATGTTGTCTACCAATTGGTTTACATAAATGAAATGTTTTTCTTTGCTACAATTTAAATTAATGTCACTACTATGGTTATACACTTTTAAACCTTTAAAGGAAAAATATTGTTTTCCATTAGTATATCAATGAAGAAGAGAAGGAAATAACAACCTAATTTTCCTACAGTAGCATCTTTCAACATTACATTTACTACTAAGAGGAATTTACCTCCTTAACTGAAAGTATTTTTTGTTATTATATTCATTTTTTTAGTTAAAAGAAAATCTTATACCATTGTATCACATTTAGGATGTGGACATGACAAGACTCGTCATGGGTTTTTTCCTTGTCTGAATATTGTAGTTTAGAGACTCGTGCCAATTGCAAATCTAACCTAATTTTTTTTTTCAAATTTATTCATAATGTGATGATGTATCTACACTAAGGTCTTTTAGTTTCTTCCAAACTTCACCAAAACAAGTACATAAAATGCAAACTCACATATATACTACTTAGTCATTCTATTATCACTAAATCTCTTTCCTCCCACTATATAATATAGACTAAAATTTATTTAAATTTGAAATGTCTCACCAAATTTCTTCTCTGATCCCTGTAATAACATTTTTCTAGCAAAACTAGTTAGCTTTTTTAATAAAGAACAACTCTTCTTTTTTAATACTGCATCAATAATTACTTTCATCTTCAAAAGAGTTAACAAAATACTTATTTGTCTTCACTCGGAATGCATAAATAACTATTACGGTCCACCCAATTGTAAGTCAACCTCGTTACTGACTAACCCTAAGCTTTTTCTCTCATTCACAAGCTACATAATTTGAGGGAGTTTTTATTAGAGGTGTTATGTTTTATCACCCACATAACCCTTGAGCAGCATCCTCCTCATTCACGAGGTTCAAAACCAATATTTATCTCCTACTTGTTTCAACTAGAATTCATGGTCTTTCTCTCCCATCAGAATTTCTAGCTAGGAATTACTGTTTGTTTCCATAGTATTCACTCAGAGTTGTGGCATCTTTCTCCAGCAACACTTTTGTTTTTTTTGCTTGTAACCCTTTTTTGCTACAACTAACTTCCCTAATTATTTCCCTGTGAGTTTGAGTCAAGTTTCACCCTAATAGTTCTTGATGCATTTCCCAAGAATAGTTAATCACATGATTATCATCTTAACATTATTTTGCAAAAGAAAAAATATTTTTCATCATTAATTCTTGTCCAAAATAATATATATATTTCGGAAATTTAATAAACAATTTATTTTTTAGACTTTTCTAGATTAAATAAGAAAATAAAGTCTCAATTTAGCAGACCCGTGGCATTAGAATAGAGGTTATTAGAGTTTGGGTTCGTAGCAAAGTGTATGGGCATTGTAGTGCAAAATGTTAGGTACTGAAGGTGGCATCAGGTTCAAAAATGGCTACAAAGGCAAGGTGGGTTTCTCTTGCGAGAAACTTGGTGAGGGAAATTTCTGAATGATCATGACATTTTTATCTAGTTAACATGGAATATGTAACTATTTAAGTTACATGAAGGTTGTGTGTTTGGGATCATTTCCATGTGAAGGTGCTGCCAAAGAATGATCTAGTTGTGTTTTTTGTGGTTACACAATTTCTTATACAAAAATAGATCATGAATATGCAAATTTTAAAACTGAGTACATTGTTATTTAAGAATTTGAATTGATTCTTCAACAATACATCAAGACAAGGACTATATTGAACCAATAAGTCTTCAACAAGTGTTAAGTCTCAACAAAAGGAATGACCAACAAAGATCAGGAAAGAGAGGTTGATCCTCTCATCATACAACAAGGAGACAATATTGAATATACCTTTTCTTGAGCATTGTCTTCAAACAAAGAATATATCTTGGAATAATATGATGATAGAAATTTAGATCACAAATAAATATAGGTTTCATACCTTCTTGACATACCTTGGACAAATGATATAAATCTTGAATCAATATCACAGGCTTAGAACAAGATCACAAATTCATATCTATGCTACAAACTTTGATCAAGCTCCATAGGAATTTGATCTAGTCTCCACTTGTCTTTGATATATATGCCACCAATCTAGATCAAACCACAAAACTTTGGTATAGACACCAATGAACATGGATCAAGCCACAAATGAACTTAGATATGTGCCACAAACTTTTCTCAAGTCATAGAAGAACTCAGATATGTGCCACAAACTCCGTTCAAGCCATAAATGAACTCGGATATGTGCCACAAACTTTTATCAAGCCATAGAAGAACTCAGATGTGTGCCACAAACTTCATTCAAGCCATAAAATAATTTGTATATGTGCCACAAAATTCGTTCAAGCCACAAAAGAACTTAGTTTGATGTCATAGAATTTGTTCAAGATGAATTAGACCTCAATGAGAGATATAAAATAGACTCCTTCATATCAAATTCTACAGTCAAATCCCTCTTAATTTTAAGAGTGATATGATCCACACCTGTCAAATTCAAGTCATCTACATAAAGAAGTAATATCACATGTTCATTCTTCACCACTTTGACATAAAGATTCAGATCAGCTTGATTCTTCATAAAACCAAGTCTTAACAAGTGGGAATCCATGCAGGAGTACCAAGCCCTAGGAGCTTGCTTTAGTCCATACAAAGTTTTCTTCAACCTGTAGACATGAGACTCTTTCCCATGAACCTAAAATCCTTGAGGTTGTTCTATGTAAACATATTTCTCAATCACACAATTAATGAAGGCAATCTTTATGTCCATTTGATCAATATTCCAACCCATAGAAGCTACAAGTGAGACAAGAACCCTGATGGTTGTATACCTGGTAGTTGGAGAAAAAGTCTCATCATTGTCTTGTTCCTCTATCTGAGAGAAACCTCTAGCCACAAATTTTGCCTTATATTTGTCAATGCTTCCATATGTGACATGTTTAATTTTGCAGATCCATTTTGGAGCAACCATAAATTTCTTCTACGAGCTTCGGATGATTTCCCTTACATCATTTTTCATGGTTGATTGATATTATTCCATAATAGCATTCTTCCAAACCTATTGGGTTGATGGCTCTTCATAATTTGAAGCTTCATCATAAATTCTACATACCCAAAGTATCTTTTAGGGCTCTTGGTTCTCTAAATGTGCCATGAGGAGTTGCATGTCCTGTAATATCCCTCCCCTTAACAATAAATAATAAATAATAAAAATAATAAATAATAATAAATAATAAAATAATAAATAATACAAAAATAATAACTAATATTAATAAATAAATCACTTAATAATAAATAATGAAAATAATAAATCATAAATGTTAAATAATAAATGATATTAAAAATATATACAAAGAAAATAAATAAAAATAGTAATAACCATACTAAAACTCTAAATAAGAATAAATAGAAATAAAACAAGAAAACTATCAAAAAGAAGGAAATAAAACAAGAAAGCTAAAAATCAAAAGAAAATTAAAGAAATAAAACAAGAAAGCCAAAAATCAAAAGAAAGTTGCCTGTAGACACATGAAGTGTGTGCATGTGGTTCTCCTTCCAATGTTGTTCTATTTAATAGATGGTGAGGAAGATGAGAGGCATTCATGCATTCCATCATTCCAAGATTCTATCTTTCATTCTCTTGGAAGAATGGTGTTCTAAGAATTAGGAGTCACTGGCAGTAGTACGTTGATTGAGGGCTCGGGGGTGGCCAGTTGTAGCAAATCCTTGCACAATTGAGCCTACAGTTGGGTGGAGAGTCGTCCCCAAAACCTTGTTGCGGTAAGCCTACTTTTACCATACGTAAGCACAGGTAAGCACTATTCATAGTTTGAATTTAGTTAATTAATCACATGTTTATTTGGCTAGGTAAAGGCCACTCTAATTTAAGTTTCATGTTAATAAGTTAATTAGATATTTATTTTGGGCTATTACATGTCCTTTAACTTCCTTCAATGTAGTTCTCAACCAAGATGGTATCTTTAATTTTAATTTATGCAACATTATAAGATCCACAAGTTCAACGGTTCCATCAGGTGCTTCCAAGGGTTTATCAAGAGATTCTGGGACTTCTTCCTAAGGAGCCACAGGTTCTTCCTCTTCATTAGTATCCATAGGAACTTCATATGACCTTTTGAATGCAACACTTTCATCAAAAGTGACATTTCATCTCAGCTCAATCTTTGTTTTCTCTATGATGTAGATCCCATAGGCCTTTGAGGTTTCAATGTAGCCAACTAGGATTCCCTTCTTCCTTGAGGGGTCCAACTTATTCCTGTTATCCTTATTAATATGGATGTAAATAGGACAACCAAAGATTCTCAAGTGTTCCACTTAAAACTTTTGACCAGAGAAGGCTTCTTTTGGAGCCATATGATCTATCACTCGATGTGGACTTGTATTTTGAATGTAAACAACAGTCATGATTATTTAGCCCCATAAGAAAAGGGGAGGTCTTGGTCATGAAGTAGGGTTGTGGAGGATTCTTCAATCGATTTATTTTTTCTCTCGGCTACACCATTTTGCCAAGGATTATGGGGAACTATCAGCTCCCTTTTAATTTTTGCTTCATGACCATAATTGCAACATACAAGAACATTTTTTTCACTGTAGTGTTAATGTTTGCTGCAATATCTACAATCAAAGACCATTTTTCCCTGATAATTAGTTCTTGCTCTCTTTTTTTTGGAACTTTTGAATCAAACATTTTTTCCTTTTGTAAGTGAAATCAGAGAACCATATGCACACTATGCAATATGAAAATTCATATACATCAACTTTGCCATGCTATGGCATCATTTTTTTAATCAGATCATAATATATTAGTTTCACAACAACATAATGTAACTCCAAGAAACTTATTATACCATATTATACATATGCCCATCTTTTGTTTTCCTCTGTTGCAATATTAACTTGAATTTTCATTTACTGCAAGCTCTAAAGTTGTGTTGTCTAAAAAAAGAGAGAGAACTAGATGTGTGTCAATTTCTTAATTTTTGTATATGTTCAATCAAATGTTGTTGAAAAAGGCCTCTATAGGAGAATTGAGATATTTGTGTTCTCGTTTTCTTCCTATATATCAAATCCTCCTAAAAAGTTATTTTCCCTGTACACAAGTGTTGTTAATGTTGTATTCCTTCGTTGATGAGCTTTCTTGTACATGCGTTTTACTTTTTTAAGCTACATGATGTCCCATTGCAAACATATACAATTGAAAATTTATGATATAATGAATTAACAAGGTTTGGATGTAATTCTCTTTTCTAATTTTTTGTTTCCTCTTATAATTCATTTCAATTCACAAGAATAACAAATTCATCATGTTAATTACTTCGATTATGGTACCTAATAATTTTTTGCCTGTTGTTTCCGAGTCATGAATGATAGAGAATTTGCATAATTTCTACATCACTTGTCCTTTCTTTGCATGCATTTCCATTCTTTTGAATGCTAGGATATGTTAGTTGTTTTCAAACTTTGGAATATGATGATCAATCTTTAATGGAAGATGATGATGAAGGATATGCATAGTGTTTGGAGTAAACTACTCAATTTTTATAAAACAACATCACTTGTCCTTTCTTTGCATGCATTTCCATTCTTTTGAATGCTAGGATATGTTAGTTCTTTTCAAACTTTGCAATATGATGATCAATCTTTAATGGAAGATGATGATGAAGGATATGCGTAGTGTTTGGAGTAAACTACTCAATTTTTATATAACAATGCCATTGTTATGAATGATAGAGAATGTGCATAATTTCTACATCACTTGTCCTTTCTTTGCATGCATTTCCATTTTTTTGAATGCTAGGATATGTTAGTTGTTTTCAAACTTTGGAATATGATGATCAATTTTTAATGGAAGATGATGATGAAGGATATGCGTAGTGTTTGGAGTAAACTACTCAATTTTTATAAAACAATGCCATTGTTATGAATGATAAATATAATTGCTCGTTTGAACTTTTACCTGTTACGATAAATATTTGATAAACCTATATAATCGTTGTTACTTAGATGTTATGGTGCATTTTACTCTCTCTAGAATAACATTTTTTCTATCGATATTCTCTTAGCTATTTTGAGTATTGATTATTTAACATCTACAATTTACTACTGCAGATATATTGTAGGAAAGTCATTCAAGGGTTTGTCATGAGATGATCTGTGAGTCATTGATAACATGCATGCTTATTTTTAATTTCTCACGTCACTTCAAGATCTATGCTTTGGTTGTAACAATAGCCAACAACCTATCATTATCTCTTAGTAACACTCTAGTTTCACTTGCAATGATTTATATTTCTTGGTTTGTCAATAGAGTAGAAATGCCTTACTCGTTTGCATGGTTGATGATTTGTCTAGACATAAAAGGAAACTTGCAAAAGAAAGAACTGAAGCACCATATGTACTTCAAACTTATTGTTCTGTTGTTCAGATTCTTTCTTGCAATAAGTAAGATTATTTCTTACGATAGATAAGATTCGTAATGGTTTAAATCTTTTTTGTTGTGGCTTTTAAATTCTTCTTTCTCATATTAGTCGCCATTTCAAGCTCTATACTTTGGGTGTAACAACAAATGACAATATGACATTGTTTCTTTGTGGTTATTTACTATCATTTATAGTGCTTTATGTAACGTAGGTTCACCACCATTATACTTGTTTGCATTTATAGTGCTTTATGTAACGTAGGTTCACCACCATTATACTTGTTTGCATGAACAAAAAAACCTTGCAACGAAGAGAAGTTAAAAAACGTCTATTTTTCAAAAATACTAGCCCATTTAGACTCTTTCTTGTTCTAGCTGCAAATATTGGGTTTACTATAGCCTTTAATAGAAACATCGTTGTATTCTAAAACTTTTTGGCATGATATGTTAAAATATTTTATTCATGTTAATGTTGTAGTGTCCGGGTTGAAGTTTGGATTTAGAGTTTGTGAGCGAGGAATACGATTAAGATTGTTCATCGAATCATCAAGTATAAAAGGGGATATTGAGACCAAGAAAGGTCTCCCTCTTGGTAACTTCGTGCAATTTGGGACAGGAGAAGATCTGAGTGTTTTTATTTGGCACTAGAGGCAAGGAATTGTATCACCAAGTTTATCAAAATGATCGGCTACCAGGACCTGCACATTGGTAAGCCTCCTTCCTGAATCTTATGCTTTCGAATGCCTCTTCTCTATTTCAGAGATCTGTTATTTTTGGTTTCCATGCTCCTGGATTTGTTAGAGTACCAGTTTAACTCCTCCTTGGGATAGATCTCCAGGTGTCTTGTGTGGCTAGGTTTCAAGAGTGGATGTATAAAACATTCCTTAATCATTGTCTGCCAGGTTAATGATATTACTTATAATTCCATCAACTTTTCTTTGAAACATTAACCATTGTTATCATGTTAGGCCAAAATACTGAAATTCATACTGGTAGTTGGCGCTAGTTTAATGTCGTTCAATATGTTCTTGTTGGTGTTTTCATGAGAATGACTCCATCATCATGCACCATGCTTGATATTTTTCTAGTTTTCAATGACTTGCTTGGGTTAATTTGTTCCTAGCATACTTTCAGGATCTGTAAGTGTCCTCTATCTATTCTGATTACCTTGACTAAACCGTGATTACCTTCACTAGGCAGTGAAAACAGTGAATTAAAGATATATTTCATAACTTCACTTCATTGAGTTAGCATAATTCATAGCTTCTAAAACATCCCTTAATTACTATCTACCAAATAAATGATGTTACTTTCCATGTTATCAACTGTCATTTGTAACACTAACCATTGTTATTATTTTGGGATAAAAGAAAGAAAATTCATGTTGTTAGTTTAGAATAACTTGATTTCATTCACTATGTTCATGTTCATGTTTGCATCATCATAAAACATGCTTCACTTCTTTTAGTTTTTAATCAATTTCTTTAGTAAATTTGTCGTTAGCCTATTTTTCTCGGACCGTAAATATACTCTACAATATGTCAATTTTGAGTAGCTTGACTAGCAAGTGAAACAAAGAACAAAAAATTTGTCGATTTTAGGTCAATGAGTGACACTTAAAACTATGTTCAATGAAAAATTGGCAATAAAAAAAAGATGTAATTGCTGTTCCAATCCTTTGTATCAATGGGCTACAATATGTCAATTTTGAGTAGCTTGACTAGCAAGTGAAACAAAGAACAAAAAATTTGTCGATTTTAGGTCAATGAGTGACACTTAAAACTATGTTCAATGAAAAATTGGCAATAAAAAAAAATGTAATTTCTGTTCCAATCCTTTGTATCAATGGGGTTGAAATTGATAGTTCTAATCTCAACAATTATGAACGGTGCAAAATTGCAAATGGATAAGGGTATTCCTGAATTCTAATCTTGCAAATGGATAAGGGTATTCCTGAATCCAACATGGAGTGCTTATTTTTCTCAATTTCTGGCTTGATATTACTCAAATCTATATGCAATATTCATAGAAGATTTGATTGTGCTCTGGTCTTAACGGTAGAAATCCCTCTGCAAGCCAAGAAAAGTTATTTAATATTTATATTTGTTTTGAGCCTGAATTTTAATTAGAAACCAGAAATCTCACTCGAAGATGAATTTGAGAAAACTGATAGATATCTGAAGCGACGTCATATTTCTAGTATTCAATCTTAGTAAGGAATTTAGTTTTTCAATTTATTTCAACTAAGCTAATCATTTACAATCTTACTGTATTCTTCTGCAATATTGGATTCATTGTAGTAGGAAATTCTTACTAAACAACTTGTAGGGACAGTTTGTGGGTATGTGTTATGTTTGTGTATAGGTTTCTGATATCTTTCTGGAATTTATTAACGATACAACAAGAATCTTGCCATCAAATTGCTAAAGGAACGCCAGCCTGAATTTAATAAAAACGTGGAAGCCACTACCAAATGGTTTGTTTCTAACTTGAGCAACCTCCAATTGTAAGTATTAGGAGTCTAGTTTCTTTTTTCTGGATTATGCGCACTCTAATTACATTATTGTGTTTTTTGTTTTTGTTTCATAATTGTGCAAAGTGTTCTCTAGTTATCTTACGTTGAATTCATAGCATGGAACAAATGTTGTCTATTGAACATGTTCCTTTGTTGTCAACATATTGGTGCTGTATCTTGCATTCTTCTTATTTTATCTTTGTCATTCATGATGTTTAATCCTCGTATACAGTTACAGTTAACATTAATGCTCGATGTATATGTTATCACTACTTTGTTTAGTTGTCAGAAAAGTATTAAGTTGCCTTTTTTTCTATCAGTCAACTATTTCTTATTGCTATTATTATTTAGCATATGAGTTCTGAGTGGTCAGAAAAGTATTTTAACAGTTTTGTCGGCGGAGAGAGAATGCATGATGATGACATGGTTTTTGCATGTTACACGGAAGCAAGGTTCGAATTTGACGGGCAAATTCCTCATGATGGGTGATTTGTCTTTCCAATACACGTTAAAAAATTACAAAATTGTCAAAAATCTGCTTTGAAATTATGAAAACAGGTTGGAAATTCTTTAACAGGTCAAATTTGACGGGTTGGTTTTTTTGAAATTCCAACCCTGCAACGAGCTACTGATCCGAGAAGGTAAGTGTTAAACAACTTTTGCTCGTCTTTACTAGTTATCGATGTATTATTGTTCATACTCTAATGAGGACCGCAATTATCTATTTTATGAATTACTGGGTGTTGCAACTTGGAACCATAGTATTATTTTCCATACTACTTTCTGAAATCAAATGGTTCACACGGCCTATTTGGTTAACTAGACGACTATGTGGTTGGGTGAAATCATAGTATTACTTAGAAATGTTAATGGCAATTTATATTTTGATATCACTCTTTTATGTTTCTTATCTCTAATTACTTTTGGTGATGTTTTCTAATAGTTTCCCTTTCATCTTGATCATTGGTAGAACATTTTCATGGTGGAAATAATAACTAGTATAGTTTATATTCATTTTGTGTCAAATTTTATTTTATGGTTTCTAAGAATAGTTCATCATGTCTATTTGAAGTCATTTTCTTATTGATTATGGATTTGCTTATTTACAATGGAAGAAAGGTTAAATTTTTTTTATCAATATAAATATCATTTTATATTTTTGGTTTATTCAATAGCACTATTTTGCCTCTTTGCATATTTTACAATTTTCTAATTGAAATAAAAAATTGCCTCATTTTATTGAAAACAATTTGTACTTTTCTTATTGAGAAATGTGTACAGCAGTGAAAATTGCTTGTTAGAATGGAAATGGTTCATAAAATTGTTTATCAATATAAGCTTAAGCATTATTTTGTTT
This sequence comes from Pinus tabuliformis, assembly GCA_031772625.1. NCBI lineage: Eukaryota > Viridiplantae > Streptophyta > Pinopsida > Pinales > Pinaceae > Pinus > Pinus tabuliformis. The sequence continues at coordinate 277,024,075 of CM062806.1, read as the reverse complement.
GCTTCTGGCATATTTCTAAAGCTTTTAAATCAAAATCAAAATTGCTTAGCTATATTGAATAATTTTTGTATAAATTTATAGCTTAGTTTTTGGGTGGAATTAAAAAATGAAACTACATTGTCCTTTCTCATAAGTACATGGATTCCATCTATTGAGCAGGTGAAAACAATTGTTCGATGAGAAAAAATTTGTTTGAATTCTTCAATTCTAGAGCATCCAGAAAAAAACTGGAATAAGATAATAGAGTTGCACTGGGGCAAGACTTCTTACTGAATGACTTCTTGTTCAATAAATATTTCATTCATTTTATTTTGAATATCTAACATGGTACATATTTTTTCTAATTTTCATTATTGTTTCTCATGCATCTTCAATTTTAATTATTTTTTTATGATATGTATTTGTAATAAATAATTATACAATTAACCATTAGAAAATTTGTAAAATCAATAATTTTTTTAAACATCTACTTTGATTGGGCCTTTTTATTTCCAATCTTTCTACGAAGAGGAGTTTTATTTTTTATTTTTTCTAAATACAGCTAATCACCATTAAAACAAACTTTACAAATAAAAATATTTTTATAATACAAAAAGTGATTTAGCTTGCAATTTAGATAATCATTTTAGTATAAACACTTTTACTCAAATTAACCTAAATACATATTACAATTTTAGTGAAAAGAATTTCACAATTCAATTTCTTTGCTTCTTGCAAAACAACTCACATTTTCTATGCATCTATTGTTATCACTTGACACCTATCCTTGGCCAAACAACCATACGATACATGCCACACATTAAAATAATTGTTTACAAAATTCTCCTTACAGGGGGTAATTAGGATTTTTGGAACATATTGTACAAAGAATCCAGCGTAAGTAAATTCTAACTGTATGTAGTGAAAAACTATTACCAACATGAGGTGAGATCTCAACTCAATCTCAGCGCAACATCGTGGTGACGATAAGTGTCTTGCATAACATTAGTTTTAAAGTTAAATAAATATATTTATGTTTCTTGGTGAATTTAAGCTTTGATTATTTTTTTCAAAACTCATTGAATTGATCTTGAAAAGCTTGACTATGCATAATATCTTGTATGACATATGCAATCACTCTTTTCTATTTTTAGTGTTTGTATTGTTAACTATTTATAGGGATGTTTTTCTTAATGTGGTTAATATTTTGCAACTTTATTGTATTCTTTGTTTATGGTATTATGAGATGTTTTTTTGTTTTTTGTTAAACAAGTAAACATATCATTCCAACTAAACAAACTAAACCCTACATGCACAATATTCATTTATGCTAAAAACAATAACATACCACCATGTGACTATTGTTAGTTTAAAGCATGAAATATCTTAAATAAGATGATTTATAAAATTAAACATTAAAATTTTGAAGTTAATATGGTTTTAACCTAATCATTTAAAGAAACATCACTAATGAGAAAGTATGTTTACCGTAATTTGTAACTATCCATTTACATGCTAGTGATTTAATACTTAAGATAAATTTACTTAATAATATAATTATTTGAGTAGAAATACTACTTTATCTATTATAAATATAATAGATTGTAAAAATAATTATTTAAAAAAACTATATTATTTGAAATAATTTGTTAATAATTTATAACTAAATATTTTTACTCTTATATTTTTCCTATTAATCCTATACTTTTCATATTAAAAAAATAAAAATATTTATTACAAATATTATATTTTAAATTTCAAATAATTACTAGTCATATTAATAAATTAATTAATTTTTTTTTAAATTAAAATTTTAACATTTAAAGAAACCAAAACATTTAAATCTCATTCTACAAGTAAGTGTCACATCAAAATACTGAATAAAAAATTAAGGGTCGTCTTTATGTCAATCCAATACTTAACCAAAAAAAATTAATGGTCATCTTTATTTCAATCCATGACACTTGTTCTCCATAATAGAGAAAAAAGAATTCACTTTTGAAATATGTGATCTCAACTCAATCCATCACCGATCCACTAAACTTGGTTGGTGACAACCAATATTTCCAATGCTGTTCATCCTTTAATAAATCACCCCGTACCTCTACATCCCTGATATTTCTGGCAAATATTATCGTACAATTATATTAAAAAGCCTATGTGTTCATACATACCATGGATTCTTCGGAATTTTCCGGCATTCAAACTCAGTCGCGCGCGCAGATTTAGAAAATGAAATTCAAACTTAGCATTCAAAATTTTTATGAAATGAAAACAATGTCGTATTCTATTATGTTTTTCTCTTGAAAATTATGAAAATTCCAGTTATATTTTGAAAAAGTTTTATGGGGATTTTTGTACTTCCAAATAAAAACTATCAAATTTTATAATTTTAGGCGTTATAAAAATTTTTGATGATTCAAATCTACAAAAACATGATTCAAATATTGCATCTACAATTTTTTTTGGAAAAAAGAACTAGAAAAACAAGCGGATAGTTACCAATCTTGAACAGCTTTCTCCAGAGTTGAACCAAATCTTTCGATTATCGCGGAAACCAGAAATATGTGGATGCCAAAGTTGTTGCATCTATGTGAATAAGTCGGTCGAGAATCAAAATATATCGATCTTGGAAGATAAAATTACACACAGGTGAAAGGATTACCAAGCAATCCCAGGGATGTGTGTCCTAAATTTGTATCCGCTTCTGTTGATGGGTAAACTCCTTCCCGACGATATTCTAGAGTAAATATACTCTCCATCCCAGATCCACGATCTACTGGAATTGACAGACAGACTCACCGATGACGCCAGATATTTCCCAGTATTTGTACTTGAAATTGAGATTTATTTTATAAATTATCTTTACAACTTTAAAATACGACACATTTCTCCCCAACCTGCTCTAAATTATTTTTCATTTTCCACTCTGAACGACGAGAAGAAACATGAGAAAAAAGAGTCGGGTATAGAGTGTTATGTGAAAGACCATCCTGGATCGACTACTGAAGATGCTTTAAACAATATCAATGGAATCCTTGAACATTCCTTTAAGGAATTGAATTGGGAATTTTTAAAGCATGACGTTCTGCGGCTTTGTTGTAAGAAGTTCAGTTTCGATCTTGCAATAGCCATGCAATTCTTCTTCTAATACAGAGATGGATTTTCCATTTCTAAGAAGGAGATAAAGGACCAAATATGGAAAGTTCTCATTGAGCAGGTCCCATTCTAGAGTTTATTTATAACACAGGATGGTTATTTGTACCAATCGCTTCCTTTGCTATAGTTGTTTCAGGTTTTCCTATAATTGCTTCCATCGGATTCGTGTTCTTTCTTGTGATTATTTTCTAAAGGGTTTCATAGAATGCTTTGATGACTTCCAATAAACATCTCGTATAGTTTCATAATGTTTGATTAAAGAAAAAGGAAAATGTTTCCTAGTATCTGAAGAAAAAGAAAATGCTTATGAATTTCTTATGGATAAGGCAAATGAAAGAAAAGTGAAATTTTCAATGAGGAAGTAGGGTTCTCGCGATTTTTTTTATTTCTATATGAAGGTAGAATTTACTTTTAAATTTACAATAGATGTAGATTTGATTATATAAATATCAGTCAAAAATATTACTAAGAAAATTTTCTACTACTGATTTAATAATTATTTTTAATATAATTAACATGAATATTAATTATATATCTATATATTCAATTAGTATTAGCATTTGAAAAATAGTTGCTAAGTATAATAAAATATAGGTAAATTGTGTATATATAAAATTTTATGTTATGAAATTTTTATCTCTTTTATTAAATTTGGCTAACTTTTCAAAATGACCCTTCAAATATATTACAATATATTTTTTTTAAAATTTATTTAAAGGATTTTTTACATCAAAACTATAAGCACAAAACCATGTGTTAAGGTCTAAAACCATAAAACTCATGTAAGTATAATAACTTATTTACAAAGTTACTGATGTAATGATTCCTTTAACTGTTCATAAAACCATAACACTTTAGGTAAAGGTAATAACTTATTTAGAGAGTGAAGGTTAATATACTCACCTAACATTTCACAAAGTAAAAACAATGATTCATAGTTAAGGTTAAAGTAACATTGCCTTCTTACATCCTCTCATTACTTATGTAAACACACTAACTTATTTAATGAGTCAACATTAACATATTAACTTAACATTTCACAAGTTAAACACAATGATTCCTTTACAGACTTACGGTTAAGGTAACATTTTCCTCTTAAACTTTTTGGGATAACCTAGGACATCCCCTAATTACCTACATCTACATGTAAACTTTATATAACACATGCCTAACCAAACATTACACTAATATACCTATGTACATGTGTTTAAGAAATAAATCAATCCTATTAAAACGAGACCCATTTACTTTTGTTTAAAAAAGAAATCAATTCAATTACAAAATTTTTCTTCTCTTTTTCTAATATTTCTTCTCTTTTTTTTTTTGTATTACTTTTAGGGGTCCATGGGAATGCACTTACCATGTCCAATCATTATTTTGCAATCATTTTTCTCCCTACTACTTGACCGATTATAGTGTGAATACCTTGCAATCATAACAATCCATGATACATCACCTCAAACACATTGCATGTTGCCTCTAAGATGTCCAAGCTATTGTACATATCCACAAGAGCACTCTCCCTCTTCCTCCATTGGGCCATAAATTTTCAAATTTAAATATCTAGGGCACTCCCTTCATCTCCCTCCACTATCTAAGCATTAACAACCTGTGCTAGATCCATATTTTAAGATTGAAATGCATTATCAACCTAAATTCCTAAGTTTCGATCTATATGAAATAACATTTTCATATTCAATTCTTACATCAACTCATAACCATGTTTTGGATGGTGGTTGTTAAGAATAAATAATACTAAGAGAAGTAATAACAAAATACACTCAAATCATGCACACAAAATTGTATTTAAATTTATTCTTTATAGTCAAATATTTCAACCATAAAAATATATTTCTTCCTCAAACAAATTCAATAATAGAATCATTACCATGTAATATACAAAACATATTTAAAAATTTGATTACATCTTAATCAACCATACATTATAGAAATAACATAAAATAAATGTGTTAAACACAATAATTTATTTATCGCTTTTTTATTAAAACAAATATTTATTTACTAAATTTTATATATATATATATATATATATATATATATATATATATATATAAATATAAAATCATTCAACATCAATTAACATTTTTTTCCATACATATCTAAAAATTTACATTAAAAATATTTAGCAATAAAAGCTAATCAATAAATTTATATAAATGAAAAAATGGATTAAGAATAATTCATATTATATCAAATACTATAGAGACGGTATTTCTATAATGATGAAAGTTAGATGAAATTTTAATTATGCTTCAAGAATTATAATGATTAAGATTCAACATACTTCAAAAAATGTTTCTCATAAGTATTTATTTATTTTATTTTATTTTTTATTTTTTAAAATTATAAAATAATATTATATTTTTTTAATATATATATATATATATATATATATATATATATTTTAATTGTATTTTTGGTCTATCCCTTTATAGTTTTATGAAAATTTCAATTTTAGAGTTACCAATCATCTTCATTTGCATTGTATACCTTAGTGAGTGCATTCTCTAGAATCTTGTTGAAAGCTTCTATTGTACTATTGGGCTAAGGATGTTAAGACATACTCTTCCAGTGGTAGTTTTTAAATTCCTATGTTAATGCTTCAATAGTCCTATTTAGAAAATGTGTCCCATAGTCACTCATTAGGATTCTAAGACACCCAAATCCAATGACAACATTCTCAAATGGAAATTGCACGACAATTTTAGCACTACAATCCTTCACATGCACTACTACAACCCATCTAGTGAAATAATCCATAGTAGTGATGATATATCTTGCGCCTGATATTTTAGTAGGTGGGTTGATGGGACCGATAAATTCTATGGCTAATTTTTCAAAATGTTTAACATAATTTGAGGATGTAAAGGAATTTCATCCCTCGTTGATGGTTTTTCGACCCACTGATAAATTTCATAGCTCCTGTGAAACTCCTATGCATCTATATGTAACATCAACGACTATAGACATGTGCACAAATTATTTTTTGTTGTAGCTTGCCTTGCATAGTATCCTCCCATGACTGCTCCATGCACCTCAGTAAGGATCATCGAGTTCTCATGTTGTAGTACACACCTCTCTCAACCCCTAATTTGAATAACCATCCAACAATCAGTGGATAGTTTGCATCATTGAAAACTAATTATTTCTTCTATGTGACACTATATTCCATTGACAAAACTATGCAAAGTAGTTGTCAGCCATTGTAACATTGTACAATTGTGCATATGGTAATTTTTATTCAAAACTCTAAGCCTCTTCTCTTGTACCAATTCTAGATATATGGTCCAGGCCTCCATTCAACCCCCCATATTTGACAACCACTGCAAAATAAAACTCTTGGAATAACAACAACCATATACATATGCATCCTCCCAACAAAGGCTTGTCCACTAGGCATTGTAACACTAAATGATTCATGTACCATTTAAATTTATTTTCCAAGAGGTAATGTTGGCACTTTTACAAATCATAGACCATGATAAATCCTTTGTGATTAGTAGTGGTGTAATTCTTCTCGACTATGGATAGCTTTCTACTTGCATATGGAATCAAGTGGTCGAAATATCCATCCTCTAGTTGTGCTGACACAACTCCTAGAGCGAGAAACAAAGCATCTGTGTGCTCATGAAACTCATTTCTCTAGTTAGGTAAGATCCAAATAGGTACACTAACCATATTCTCCTTTAATATATCTAGGGAATACTAACATTCCTCTATCCATTTAAAAGTTACCTCTTTCTTCATCGGGCACTCCATGGTGGAATTTATTTGAGCATAGCCCTTTAATAACTTCCAATAGTAGTGAGTATGACCAAAAATAACCCATAGTTGTCAATTTGAAGTAGGTAGTGGTAGATCTGCTATAATTGCGATCTTGGTGGGGCCCATCAATAATCCTTTATTTCATATAATGTGGCCCAACAAGATACCAAACGGGGAACAAAAAATGCATTTGATATTAAAGGTAGTATACAACTACCGACACCTACCTAGCATCAATCACAATACCTCTATGCGGTTCTAGAATATGTTGAACACTATCCACTCATCTAGGTAGATGTCTAGAAACTTATGAATAAACTCCTTAAATGCTACAAAAATAATTCTAAAAGCAATGACAGGTGTTTTCTTCAAGCCATATGGTAGTACGATGTACTGGAAGCAACTCCATTATGTCTTAAATGTAGTATTTTTCCAGTCTTCTTTAATAATTTGGATATGATGACACCATGAGAACCCATCAATAAAAGAGTGGGTTTCTTGACCCCCCAATAGTATCCAAGACTTATCTATAAATTGGATGGGAAATGACTCATGCATATAGGCATCATTGAGTTTTCTTAAGTTGACATAGATTTTGATCTCTCCATTTTTCTTGTTCTCAATAACTAGGGGGCTTATGCATTCTGACTCATCCACCAGCTCATTAATCCTAAATTTAATAAATATGTCAAGTTTCTTATTTAATTTCTTCTTATATAACATAATATGCTTATTGTTAAAGGAAATCTTCCCCTAGGGTCTTGGGTTGGTACTCTAGCAGATCGGGGGTTATTTAAGCAAAGAAACACACATTCCACACAACCATGATGCTAATAAAACAAACTAAAGCAAGAAGGGGTGCACCTTAGGTCCTTCATTTGAGAAGATCCAAATAGGGTTCAGACCCTCTTTGAGTTCCTTTGAGTCCTTTGACCTGCAAAACCACCAATTCCAGAAAGTACAACAGTATATGGACAAAGCATCATAAATAAATCATCTTCATTGCATATAGAAAGGTAGTTAGTTACGTAATTAAAAACAAACATTCACATGTGATTCATAACATTGATGTCATAAACATGAAAAAGACTTATATCAGGAACAAAGACAAGTGTTTCTTTTATTATAAATAACTAAAGTACAGAAAAGAATAATTTCACCTAATTCGTCCTTTCACAGGCTCCAAGCGGAACTGATCTCCGGATTCGTCCAGTCTCAAGCCTTTAACAAATTCCTTCCATGACTTACTCCATGATATCTTAAATGGTAGATAGACATCAACACACAAGGAAACAAGGGTTTCCTGCAAATGGGGGAAGTGTTGGAAGCACAAGGGACTTCAGACCTGGTACAGGGATGATCTTAGCAGCGTGATATTTCTCTCTATTCTCTCCTCCTTTAGGTCTTCCCATGGAAGCCTTAATACTTCTCCCAACGTAGTTGTTTAGTTGGGAATTCATTGGGAATAGTTGGGCCACGGGCACTAACAGGTGATCAGCAGGTAAAACTCGCGATCTTCGCCCGAAATTAAGGAGTTTTATATTTTTAAGTGTTTTTATACATATGCGCGGGTTGGGTATACACAGACCCACGTATACACACGTTTAGCTCAGGGCAATGTGGCGTATAAGGAAAAAAACACTTGTTTTTGAATATTTTGACCAGGTCTGAAGGAGGGGTTGCCCTAGGCCATGAGTGCAGCATCATAAACATCAAGAGTGAGATTTGGAGCTATAACAGATGCCCCCTAATATATGAGGTCAGAAGGGGTACATGATGGCTAAAATGTATTAAGCAAGTACATGGAAAGGAAATCTGCAAAAACTGAGAAGGACTTCACCAGATTTCAGCCTGCTAAGCCACAAAAGGAGATCAGAAAGAAACACTGTCTGAGGCAGGCATACCCATGCTCAGAGAAAGTAAAGCATGTCCGCATATCAAGTACAAACGGATCCACTAAGTATACAAGTACAAAGAACTGGAAAATACATAATGGATCATCTGATCATAATCGAACAAGTACATGTCTGAATATCACATATAAGACTGTCAATGATGCTGAAAGATGCAACGGATCACTAATATCAAACATTGATCCCATAAGGTACCAAATGAACATGATGGAGTAAGATGGTACTACACTACAAACTCAGGTGCCAGCATATATAATGTCGCCATGAATGACTGCAAAATATAAGGTGGAGTGGTATCAACTAGCAGCAACAGGAGCAACTGTCAAGTGAACCAATGAATGCTAATGCAACCTGAGGTCTTCACCAACCGCCGTGGTACATTTATACACCATGGGAATAAATGATCTGAAGTCGACCATGTGAGAAATCATTTGAATACCAGTCATTGATGTATACCGTTAACAAACGCGAGACTACTCACCGATAATGATAATGAGCATCAAGGTACCCAGTACAATCTAACAAGTGCGAATAAATGAGCTGGAGTCGAACACCTGTAAGAATCTATCAATCAGGAGACAATGATGGTTTCCCACTGTCGATAGTGAAGGATCTGCCACTAATGACTGCAAACCCCAAGGTACTGCCAAATGGACTCTAGACCTTTGCCCCAGAGCAATGAGTCGTAGTCGATGGGGAAAGATCCGCTAGAAGGAAGGCATTAAGGCATCCTTCATCAATCTAGCGCGAGTGTAACCCATAGGCCAATAATGTGGAAGGAATCGGATGAAAAAAGCTATAGTAACCTGACCGAAGCACGTTTCTGGCATACACAAAATGTGGCTAGTGCACGACAGAAACCCTCTAAACCAACCAATAATGAAAGCTGACACAGAGGCGAGGTATCCACCAATAGGTTCAAATGGAAACCAAGGTACTGCACGAATCCCAATGTGTGATAATGTAAGCTGATGTTGAACACAAGGGAAACCACTCAGTCAAAGACCCATGATACTGATCGATGCTGAGCACAAGGTGACCTATCAATAATGTAAATAGGGCCAAGGTGCGGCTCTAGGCCCACCCTCAGAGCAAGATGTCGTCGTCGATAAGGACAAGACCCGCCAGCAAGAAGTCAATGGGGACCTTCTCAAACTGGCACGAGTAAAGGACCAATATAACTGATGTGATGATAGACAAGACACTGAAAACCAGGGATGGCCGACTAAAAAATGAGTCAAGAGACATCGCAGAGAGGCCGACTTAGGCTAACTTCCCTTGAACAAAAGCACAACTCAATGTGACTATGTGGTAGCATATGATGACTTTGCATAAGCTCGTCGTGCAGGAGGCACAAACGAACCCTCCATATGATTGGAAGAGATAACCAATCGGGGGAGAACTGACTCAATAACAAGGTTAAGGCGTACCGAAGTCAAACTAAATCCCACCCAAATGGAGGAGACTTTGTTTTGAGTGCTTTGTTCAAGGGTGACACGACTGACTCTAGCTACTAACAATAAATGGAAATACTTGTCCCATTCCCGCTCTTTTTTGAATATATAATTTTTTTGTCTTTTCTTTAAGCTGGAAAAAGAATAAAATAATGTTATAGTACAGTGGAAAGAACGAGTGTCGGTGAAACAAATGATCTAGTTCTTGGGATTGGAACATTCCTATGCTCAATGCAGGGAGGCAAAACTGGTCAAAGGCACTCAAAGGTGTGTTCCTTCCACAGGTTAAGGTGTGTCAAGCTACAGAAGGCTAAGGCATGCAAGTTGATTTCGCAGTAGTCATGGTCAAAAGTTGGCTTAAACACGAGTCCAAGTGAAGTCGGCTCAAGGCCAATAGGTGCAGATGGTCAAAATGCAATGCAGTAGTACAACTCAACACAAAGGAACCTCTAGGGTATAAGGCCAGAACGAAGCGAAGAAGCAAATAGGAATGAGTCTTCATCACATAAGTCATGGCAGAACTACAGAGGACTCATGAGCCTACTCAAATCGAAGCAGCATGGGCAACAAATGTTAGTGAGGTGCTAACTAGGATGCCCATGAAAAGGATGGCTCTACCATCGTGTCATGATTAAAAAATCAGCGAGTGAAGATGGTTTACTGACCATAACACGATGTGATTGACCCTATGGCAAATGTATCGAAAAATGGAGGCTAGTATGCATAATGCAGCGGAAAAATGGTGCCCCTAACCTATATGCTAGTGAGAAAACGATACCTGCCATGACGGGTCAGCAGTCATGGAAACGTCTCGAAACTGTCGAAAAAGCATCCAAAATGACCTGAAAATCAAACCATTCTCGACATTCCAAGCTCCCAAGTTAAAAGTTACATGAGACCAAACAAAATCAAGTTTTGAAAAAATTTTGCATTTTCAAAGCCTATAAAACAATTTTTGGACTCACCATTTTCACCATTTGAGTTTGAGAGCAAAAGTTTGGAGCAAAAGAAGCAAACTTTCCATACGCCAAATTCAACTGTTCAGATCCTTTGAAAATCACCAGGTAAGCTCTATACTTGACTTGCATTCATTTGTGACTAGTTTTAGAATTTTTAAATTAGGTTTTACCGTTGGATTTTTTGCCAAAATTTCTCCGCGGCGTATACGCGGGTTGAGTATATGAAACCCGCGTACACGCGGGCCCTACACGCGACTGTGTGTAAAGGGACCCGCGTATATGCCGTGAGCATTTCAAACAAAAAAACTAACGGTTGAAAATCATTTTTTCCTCAGGATGCCAGTCACATGGCGAGAAAGAGAGCATACCTTAGTGGATAATGAGGCCATGAACGATCCAAATGCTTTGGATTCCTTGTGGGGATGTGGTTTTCTAAAATTCTTCAAATTGCCAAATATGAAAGCAAACACATGGTTGCTCGAGATGCTCCTTCACTATTGGAGTATCGAAGATGATGCATTTATGGTTGACTAGATGCCACTCAGGATGGAAGTGGAAGACGTTTATTTCATCACAAGCCTTTCTCGGAGGGGAGAGATAGTGCATTCCAGGCGTAAGACACGAAGCAATCTCTCGATCGAGGATTATGTTCATATATACTGCCCGGGACATCCGGAAAAGGTTGGGAGTCAGATCCCAATCAAACATACGGTGAGTTTATCACTGAGGATAATCCTGTTCACCATAGCCAGAGTGAATGGATCAGCATCTCTGCACCAGGCATCACGACCAACCATGAGCCTGATAGTAGATTGTCTCACTACCATATTTGACTGGTGTACTCCTCTACTGGCTAGCTTGAAAAGCCATCTTGCTTCCATCAAGAGAGGGCAGACCAAGAACTTTGGATATGGGACCATCTTGTGCTCTTTCTTCTTTGAGAGAGTCCCAACACTTCGTCCTAGAGTGCCAGTTTCAATCATCACCCCACGCGATCCACGGATGGGCAGGTGGGCTGACCTAATGAAATGCCTAGGAGGTGGGGACGTCCCACGGACTGCATTTGACGATGACTTCTTCTCCTGTTGGGAGCAGCAGATCATCGCCATAGATGACTACCCTTATGCTGGGTTGGATTTTCGAGGATATCCCGAACTAGTATTACCACCGATCGCAGCATGGGGCGACATAGGTAAGTGATTTTTGATTTTATGATTTTTTTTGTGATTTTTCAAATATAAAAATGAATTTTGAAAAAATGTTTTTGATAGGATTCAAATGATTAATATGATGATCATGTTCTAGATATTGGGCCGGTACGACCAGATGGGTTCCCGCGACATGGACGGCGCGGCCGAGGAGCCGAAGAGGCGACTATTGATACAGAGCGAATTCTACATACAGTTCAACAACACTTAGTGAGACTGAGTCACCGCGTACTGATGGCAGCTGTAGAGGACCTCCCTGAGGATATGCAGCGCCATGTGGTTGGCATGCTGTGTGACTGGGTTCACACTTTTAGGCGTGTAACCAATTCTATAGCTACCTTCTTAGCCGCTCATCTTGAGCTGGGGCATTAGATATGCCGGACATGATTATGGGCATTTGAGTCCCAATTTTGTATATTATTTTTGGACAAACTTATGTGCACTCGAGATGCTTTATGATATATATATATATATATAGATATATATATATATATATACAATTCGACTTTTTGATTTTTGATTTTATTGTGATGAATGATTGATGTGTGAGTCTAATGCTTGATTATTGATAGAATCAGCTAACCAATTATGAGATCTTGGAATATGCAAATAATTAATATAAGTAAATGATATTTGCAACAACCTCACCCTTAAATACTGGCGATATAAACATGGATCCCTTACCCGATAAATGTTATTTAATTGTGACACTATCAATTGAGAATCAAGATAAACTACCAACAAGTCGATTCCGTGAGAAATTGCCTCGGATAGTAAACTAATGACGACATTATACTCAGCCATATTGTTTGAAGCAGGACCAATGCATACTCCCCTTGATACCATCAATTGACCAGTTGGATAATAGAGTACCCAAGCTGCGGAAGCGAGGTTCTGAGTGTGTCGACTAGCACCATCGGCAAATCCAAAATAGACCAAGTCATCCATCAACACCTGCCACAACAGACCAAAAGTGTCGATATCAACAAACTCTCGATGAAATATGTACAAATATACAAAATGTACAAAGAAGCCATTGCCTAATTACTAAGCAAAATACTTCTTAAGGTAGAGCTCGTTTCGGGGCTCTGCCAACTTGTTTCCTTCAAAATTGATTAACTCATACACCCCTTTTTCTAAAACTCGTTTAATAATGAAAGGAACGTACCACATAGGCTTAAACTTGCCTACCCCCAAGGTATCCTTGTCTTGGTCGTAGACGAGGACGAGGTCGCCTTCAGAAAAGACTCGAGGACAGACAGATTTATCATACTGCATTTTAACCCTTTTCTTATGAGCCTCGTTGATTGTGGCGGCATCTGGACGCTACTCATCGAGATGTTCCAAATGAAGGAGGTGCTCTTTGAGACTAGAAGTATCGGGAAGGAGCTCAACAGCTAATTTAAGAGATGGAATTTCACATTCAACTAGAAAGTAGATTCCATCCCATAGACTAACTCAAAAGGTGTAAAACCAGTAGCAGTCTTTACGGAGGTTCGGTATGCCCAAAGAGCTAGATACAACATAAGATGCCAATTGGATCACCTTTTATCTATTGTTCTTTTCAGGATCGTCTTAAGAGTTTTGTTGACTGCCTCGACCTGTCCATTGGCCTGGGGATAATAAGGAGACGGATGTTCCTATCGGAAACCCAGTTTAAGAGCCAATTTAGACATAAGTTAATTATGGAAATGACTGCCATGGTTAGTGACAATCTCTCTCGGGATACCGAATCTTGAGATAATCTGATTAAAAAGGAACAATGCCGCTGTTTCACTATCGTTTTTATAAGTAGGCATGGCCTCGGCCCACTTCGTAAAGTAGTCTACAACCACGATCATATACTTTTGACTCGCCGCTGAAGGCGGATTACAAGTTGTATAATCAATACCCAACTTAGTAAAAGGACCGACAGTGACAACGGGGAAGAGAGGAGCTGGATGTGCACGCATCTTCCGAGTATGAATTTGACACGGGTGATAGCGTTTGACCGCTTCAACACAATCCTTGAAGAGCGACGACCAAAAATATCCGGCACGCAAGATACGTTGGGCTGTAGCAAGCCCTGATAGATGACCACCACAAGATCCACTGTGGCAATCATTGAGCACTGACTCTGATTCCTCTAAGGTTAAACAACGTCGAAGGATTGAATCAACCCCTTGACGATACAATGTATCACCAATGATAACATAATTCTTGGCTAGGTGACGTAATTTCCGGCGTTCATCCTTAGAAAAAGTAGAGGGAAACTTCGATGTCTGGAGATAGACAATGATATCTCCGTACCAAGGGTCGAGTGAAGAGATGAGGAATAAATGTTCGTTGGGAAAAATTTCCTCATAAATAGTATCCTCTCCACAAGGCAGCTCGGAAATAAGCTCGGCGAAAACCATGGATTTCTTAGACTTGGCAGACAAGAACTCGAGATCAAATTCTTGTAAAATGACTATCCATCGATTATATTTGCCCCCAATCACTTGCCTACTGAGGACAAATTGAAATGGATTGACCGCCGCTATGAGAAAAGTTTTACGTAGCAAGATATAATGATGGAGCCGCTGGACAGCATGAACAGCTGCTAAAGCAAACTTCTCAACAGGAAAATAGTGAAGTTCAGGACCTATCAAGCCTCGGCTCAAATAATAAATTACATGCTCCGTGAGAGCATCGTCTTCCTGAACGAGAACCATCCCAATGGTTGATTCTGCTGCAGCGAGATATAAAAGGAAGTCCCTACCATAATCCGGTGGACTCAAAAGCGGGGCAGAGACTAATTATTTTTTCAAAGCATCGAACAACCGCTGTGCAAAGTCATCCCATACAAATGGAACTCCTTTACGTAGCAAACGCATGAATCCTTTAGTGATCTCGACATAGTTCACTATAAACCTTCTTAAGAAATTAGCTTTCCCTTGAAGACTCTGAAGTTGTCGAATTGTGGACGGGGGAGGCAACTGAACTATTGCCTCAACCTTGAAGGAGTCAACACGAATCCCTTCATTTGTCACTATGAACCCTAGTAACCCACCAGATGTAACCGCAAAAATGCATTTGTTGGGATTCAACCGGATCTTGTAAAAACGACATAGCTCAAAAACTAATCGAAGATGACTAGGATGATCAATTCTCTTTCGAGAACGAGCAGCTAGATCGTCCAAGTATGCCTCGATGATATGTTTAATGTCGTGGAAAGCATATGACATGGCCCGCTGGAAAGTGGCTCCAGCATTTTTGAGACCAAAAGGCATCTTTCTGTATGCAAAGGTACCCCAAGGACATATAAAAGTTGTCTTATGTTGATCTTCAGGACGGATAGAGATCTGATTATAATCGGAGAAACCGTCCATGAAGGAGAAAATCTCATTACCCGCACACTCATCAATAATCTGATCAATAAATGGCATGGGGTAATTGTCTTTGGGACAAGCCTTATTTAGGTCCCTAAAATCGATGCATACTCGGATTTTTCCTTGCTTTTTATCTACAAGGACTGGATTCGAAACCCAATCGGTAAGAGGAATAGGGCATATAAACCTCGCCTTGAGTAGCTTTTCAACTTCAGCTTTAATGGTTGCTGCTTTCCTAGGATTAACCAGTTGAAGCCTTTGCCGAACTGGCTTGGCATTTTTGTATGTCTTGATCTCATGTTGAACTATGGATGGATCAATGCTAGGCATTTCTTCATAAGACCAAGCAAAGACATCTCGAAATTCTTTGAATAGGTCGGTATGAATTTGAATTTCCTCAGGGGAACACTCAGCTCCGATGAAGAGATTGTCAACCACACTAGGGTTCCTAGAGATGTTTATAGATATCGTTTTTGAAATCATCGAAATGTTACCTTCGACACGAAAGTGTGTTGGAGCCAAAGGGTTCAACATTGTACAAACATCACTAGTAGAAAGCTCGGAGAACTTAGATTCTACTTCCTGCAATGGAGGAAGAAAATATGAACGATGGTGTAAGTCTTCCCAAGGTCGATCTATACCCATCATTACTTCTAGGATTGCTTCTTCCGAAGGTAAAACCGTATCTAAGCAATCCAAAGCAGAGGTAGAATCAAAGGTCCAGGCCAGGGCCACATAACCATCTAGCTCCTCCTCAGTCAAAGGAGTAGAGTGGTCATCTGTAGAGTTAACGGTAGATTGATATCTAAGCTCAGTTGCAGACATCGGGAATGCCATTCCACCAACTTGTCCTTCAGCTAATGTGGTCGTAGGTGAAGGCAAGGTCCAAGGGTCTGAAAAATAATGAGTTTGAAAGAACTCCTCTTGAGGAGACTCCTTAGATGATGAAATGACATTGATTCTAGCGATGGGAGAGGGAAGATCAAAGGTACCCATCAATGACGAATACATCCCAACTCCCAGATTCTCAGTAGGCAGACAAGGGTTATCCACTAATGGAACGGTAGAGTCTGAAGTTGCTCGAGGGTCAGCTGGAGAATAGTCCAATTGATAAAACTTAACAATTTCCCCTCCTGAGGAAAGGAAATGACACGAAACAGAGTCGAAACAACGACGTCCATTTCATATACCCAGTTCCTTCCTAAGAGGAGATTGTAATCTAGGTTAGCATCTACGACTTCTACCTCAATGTTAATGACCTTTCCCCCAACACATATGGGAAGGGCCGGGATAATCCCATGCGGCTTATGAGAATGACCATCGAATGCAGTCAAGAGGGTAGGTGAAGGAACAACCGAAAGTGATCCAATAGCCTTCCAGCATGACATTGACATGATGCAAGTGGAAGCTCCTTCATCAATGACGGTACGAAAAATGTTAATTTTCTGGTATGTAGACTTTATTTGAAAAGCCATATGATGAGGGAGTCTCTTTTTGACATTTAACATGTCGAAAGTGAGCACCAAAGAGTTGGTTGGATCAACTGCCCCAATCGCCGAAAGCAAAGCACTTCGTTGAGCTGGACACGACTGGAGAACCTCTAAAGCAGACATGGTGCATGGAATTTGGTCTAGATCCTCAACAATGGAGTAATTTTGGGCGGCCCTAGCATTAGGATTAATAGTCGCGCGTTTAGTGGAACCTTTCGGCATCCGTGGCATAGTCTCGACAGACAGTCGCTCAATATGAAGGTCGGTATTTCCGAGAACAGATTTGTCCTTGGAAGTTTCAGCCTCACCGTAATCACGTGACCGAGTGGCCACATGGACATTGGAACCCATCATGAAAACATTTGACGATTTCTCCCCTTCCTGGTTGCCCCCTGTGGAGGTACCAGGGTTTGAACTCGCGCCAGTAAGAAGTTGCTACCCTTGGGGAAAAGGGTTGGTTAACACAGCTTGAGAACTAGAAGCCCCTTGCTACCCTAACAAGCGCTGAGCTTCTTGAGTCTTTGGGCAGAGATGAGTTAAATGGTCTCCACTGCATAGCTTGCATGGAAACTTGACTTTCTTTTTTGACTCATTTCTACCACCACCAACATTATTTCCAGATTTATTTGCATCAGTCTTTTCATCCTGACCCTGTTTCCTACCTCGTCCTTTCTTCTTCCCATTGGAATTTTGATTTCCTTTGGGGTTGGTAGATTGGACGGAATTAACCGAAGAGGGTTGGGAAGACGAAGTGTTAGACGATGTGACCTCGTTGTTAGAAGCAGTTTGTAAAGACAACTGTTGCAATTGACTCAACAAGTTCACTGCATTTGTGTCTATCGATCCAACGATAGCATCCGCATGGGAACCTGGCGTCGACTTGGATAGATCAACCTTGGATCCAGGAGCATCTGGCAAGATTTTTTGTAGGATCCTAGACTGAGAATAAATCAATTCTAATTGCTGGGCCCTAAGAATAGCTTGCTCCTCAGAATAGAATCTAGACATGGAGACATCCTTAGAGATCTCAGGTTGTAAAGATTTCAAAAACCATGCAGATGGTATTCCGGAGGGGATTTCGGCTTTAATGAGCCTTTTTCTCCGTCTCCATTCCTGAATATGGTCAGAAATGTGAGTTGCCTTATCCTGACGAAAGGTGGCCAGAAGTTCAGTTCCGGCATCATAACGGATAGGCAACTGGAAATGATTTAAGAAAATAGTAGCTAAGTCAGCAAAAGATGTAAAGCTGCCCCCAGGAAACTCTATATACCACTTGGCCGCATTACCAGTCAAGGTGCGTTGAAATAGTCTCAACCTAATCGAGTCATCGATAAGGGAGTTTGATGAGCACCACAAATGGAATGTGGTCACGTGGTCGCCCGGGTCTTCACTGCCCTTTCCTTCGAACTTTGGAATGTCCGAAGGGAGTTTGGTTGGGACCGGAGGCCAGGCCGGATTGTATTTGATTGGATCGTTTGTTAATTTCGTGAGATCTGGCAAGTTCAATGTTGCCAGAAAAGGAAGCCTAGGAGGACCTTGGGAATTCCACCCAGACTGGGCGGAGTTCTCAAAGCCCTGAAAAGATTGGCCTGGATTTTGGAAGGCACCAGGCTGCCCGAAGTAACCCGCAGAACCGGCTGAACCAAAAGGCAGACCTTGTGATCCAGCATAACTCGGAGTTTGACCAACTCCGGCTGAAAAACCTCCATAACCGGCGAAGCTTCCTCCTAAAGGATTATAAGGAGTTGATAACCCCTGATAAGGATTCCAAGCAGCAGCTAGGGGAGGAATACTTCGAAATGCGCTAACCGTGGAGTACAGCCTATTCCCTTGTTGGCCTAAAAATGGATTCCCAGTTCCTATGCCACTAACCGCAGGGTTAGTCCAACCTTGAAAGGGATTACTGCTTTGTCCTGTGGAGGAAAAAGGCATAGATCCTATTGTTGGGTTGGAATGTGGTATATGACCACTTCCAAAAGGAAAACCCTGGAATCAAGCCAACCCACCCATCATGGATGTGGCAGCACTAAATGGAACTGATGGAATACCCTGTGACTGGGTGCCAAAAGGGAAGAATCCAGTACTAAAAGCATTGGCTTAGGAATTTCCACTCGTAGAAGGAATGGAGGTAGACCCAACTAAAGATGTGCTGGCAAAAGACCCAAATATAGATGCAGAGGGGATGGAAATAGTTCCTCCCCCTTGTACAGATGTTGGAGTCTGCATAGTCATAGCACTAGTGGTAGAAGCCATGCTTCCAGTAGTAGCCATCGATGGCAAGTGCGTAGTATGACCTAGACTCAACGGTCTATGCGTCGGAGATCCAACGTATTGTAATACTTCTGGATGACTAGAAGGTAGGGGAGAATTCGGAGCTGCTAACGACTCTGAAAATTCTTCTACCTCGATGTTATCTTCCGATTGAAAGAGAACTCGAGAAAGAACTGGAGTGTTCCTGTCTTGTTCTACGGAAGTCCCAGGCCTATCTTGAACACTAATGTCTCTATGAGGAAGATCAATCCCCGATGCGTCAACTGCCCCGGGTTGAAACCCATCGACAGTATTACCTTTGCGCCTTCTAGGAGAAGGCTCTAAACTTGGTGGTGAAAGACCACGAAGTCTTCGAGACTGTCTAGGAGACCGGTGAGCCACTTTGAATTTTTTATTAAGATCTAGCTAAAGACTCAAAAAATTGAAAGCTAGGCCAACTAAGAGCACAGAGCACACTCTAAAAAGTCCCTAAAGATGTCAGCCAGTCAAACAAATTTCCAGTATTTCAGCTCCGGGTGATTAGGACCGGACACCAAAATACAATAAAGTGGAATAAAGGGGCCTTCCGAAGATAGTCTGGGATAATGACGGCCCAGTCCTACCAGCGAAGGTAACAGAGGAAGTTATGCTGACCTCCTAACAATAGCCTGTGCCAGTGCAAGCCCCCAAGCTTCACAAGGGTGCCCTCTGGTAGTACCGTTGAGAGTGATGCAACGTCAACCTCAGGTGCCACAGGATTCCCCTCTGCAGCCACCTATGTAGATCCCTAGGAGTAGCAACTATGATTACCAACTTGTATCAAAATCCAGGTGGAACAGTCGTGAGGTTAAATCCGACAAGTAGGAGAGGGGGTATCTCTCTTCCCTGTCTTCAAGAACCCTCGTGCTTAACTCCCAGATCCGGAGCTTTCCTGGTCTTCCTAACGCTATTGGATTTTCACTCACTATTCAGACTCCTACGTTTGACAATTTAAATGGCCTTGGAGAGTTTTCTCTCCACACACCTAATCCAAGGCCCTAAAATCCTAAAACTTGTAGGTGTATCTGACTTGATAATAAAAAAGTTTTAGTGAATTTTAATTAGCGCTTGATTTTAAAATAGGCTGTTCTTTAAGTCAAGGGTTTTGTGGAAATGAAACTTATGGTGTTTTGACGGAAAAAAGAAATTAATAAAAATTTAACTACATGCAGATGCACTTGTTTTCATTTTTCAATGAAAGAAATTTCTACTTGGGTTCAAAGGAACTTTAAAGAAAGCAACAAAATTTTCTTTTCTTTTCTTTAATTCAAAATTCACACTCACAAAATTTAACAAAACTATGAATTCCTAAAAGGGTATGCAAATTTATTCTAATGCAGCAAATACATGCTGATGCAAAACTCAAAAAACTCTTTAAAAGAAGAAATGAAAGTTACTTGCTTATCAATTTTTAATTTGCCACTTAAAATGTTTAGATGGAATATGAGTTGCAAATGCTCATTTTCGTCTCTACACTAAAATCAATTTTCAAGACAAACAAGACAATGCACTTTCATTCACTAAAAGAAACTAAAATCAAAACAAAGTTCAAGAAAGAAAAACCAAGTTTTTCAAGAAGTTTTCTTCAAAAGCAAAAAAGAAACAAAAACGTCTTTTCAAAAATGCTCTCAACAAAACTGAAACTTTATGATTGAAGAATAGGCAACAAACACTTTTGCAAGTTGACAACACAAAAGGGATGAAAACTCAACAAAAATAAATGTGTTTAAAGATGCTCTTAACAATCAAAAGCAGCAATGAAAGCTTTGGCAACAAAGACCAAGAAATCAAAGAGACAATTTTCAAGAAAGTGTCAACCAACAACTTTCAAGAAACAAGAAAAGTAGATGGTCACAAAAAGGTAGTTTTGTCAAGCAAACAAAAAGGTCACCAAAACAAGATTTAACACAAAGATTGAGATCAATCTTCCTACCCTGAAGGATCAGAGCAGCCAAGATTCCTAACAAGAAATCTTGCGTGCTTAAACAAAAACGATGACGCTTGCAAAAACAAAAACAAGACCAACACTTCTCACAATCAGAGAGAATTTGAAATCAGACACTTGCTGTAAAAATAAAGATTGACACAGAAAAGTAATTGTTCAGGATTGAAACAGACCAGCAGACAGACCTTCAGAAACAAAAAGATTTGAAAAATCTTGAAAATTTAAGATATACGCGACTGTACTTATGTACAGATGCGTGTATACGCGACTGTGCCTAAGGAAACCTGCGTATACGCGGGTTCACTTAAGGAAACATGTGTATGTACACCTCTGTAAACAAGGAAAAAAGTGTATAGAACAGACTTCAAGAAAACAAAAAAAAAAACAGTCTAAAGAAACTGATCAAACTTTTAGTGCAGGTTTCGACAGGAACAAACTACTTAATGACAACAAGCAAATAAACAACTGAGCCCTGTTTGGCTTGAATACACCCAAACTAGGAACAAAAACAATGTTGTCCCCAGTGGAGTCACCAATTCTGTTAAGGGAAATCTTCCCCTAGGGTCTTGGGCTGGTACCCTAGTAGATCGAGGGTTATTTAAGCAAAGAAACACACATTCCACACAGCCATGATGCTAATAAAACAAACTAAAGGAAGAAGGGGTGCACCTTAGGTCCTTCGTTTGAGAAGATCCAAATACGGTTCAAACCCTCTTTGAGTTCCTTTGAGTCCTTTGACCTGCAAAACCACCAATTCCAGAAAGTACAACAGTATATGGACAAAGCATCATAAATAAATCATCTTCATTGCATATAGAAAGGTAGTTAGTTATGTAATTAAAAACAACCATTCACATGTGATTCACAACGTTGATGTCATAAACATGAAGAAGACTTATATCAGGAACAAAGACAAGTGTTTCTTTTATTATAAATAACTAAGGTATAGAAAGGAATAATTTCACCTGATTCGTCCTTTCGCAGGCTCCAAGCGGAACCGATCTCCGGATTCGTCCAGTCTCAAGCCTTTAACAAATTCCTTCCATGACTTACTCCATGATATCTCAAATGGTAGATAGACATCAACACACAAGGAAACAAGGGTTTCCTGCAAATGGGGGAAGTGCTGGAAGCACAAGGGACCTCTGACCTGGTACAAGGATGATCTCAACAGCGTGATCTTTCTCTCTATTCTCTCCTCTTTTAGGCCTTCCCATGGAAGCCTTTTATACTTCTCCTAAGGTAGTTGTTTAGTTGGGAATTCGTTGGGAATAGTTGGGCCACGGGCACTAACAGGTGATCAGCAGGTAAAACCCGCGATATCCACCCAAAATTAAGGAGTTTTATATTTTTTAAAGTTTTTTTATACATATACGTGGGTTGGGTATACACAGACCCGCGTATACACGTGTTTAGCTCAGGGAAATGTCGTGTATAGGGAATAAAACACTGTTTTTTGAATATTTTGACCAGGTCTAGAAGGAGGGGTTGCCCTAGGCCATGAGTGCAGCATCACAAACATCAAGAGTGATATTTGGAGCTATAACACTTATATGGTATCTATTTACCGAGTCTCATATCTAGCTTAAGAGGAATACACATCTACCCAAAATGGCCCGTGATGCCTTTTATCTCAGCAGAAGTATTGGGGAACAAATCTTGATATTCCCTTAGTAAATAAACTATCTTCTCTACCATCTTGTCATCCAAGTGGTCCCTGACTATCAAATCCATATTTGGATTCCCCTCACTACCAATATTTCTTTATTCATTTTGATCAACTTAGTTTACTCCTCCATTCCTAGCTCAGACCCAAATACAATGCGTTCCCATTCGGTCTTTGGAATGTTTAGATGTCTTTGGTCCTTAACATGTTTTGTGACATTGTAACACTCCATGAACTCTTGCACGTATTTTTAATGATTACGAACAATACACACTTGCATAATCCTTTTTCTAGACTATCTTTCAAATGAAAATATTATATGCTTTAATGTGTTAAGCAAGTTGTTATACAAAATCTATGACTATGGGTAGAAGTAACTTCCCTAGACCTAGTATTCTGGTCTAGAACAATAGAAAGCGAAGACTATAAAGTTATCCTTAGAGAAATTAGAGAATGGAAATATGCTTATTCATGATCTGTCACAAGCTCTTCTCTCCTCTTAGCTTGTAAGATCAAACTGTAGATCTGATTTCTATAATTAGAACCCGCACATATAAACAACACAAGCCAAAGATCTACGACATCTATGTAGAATTATCCAATCACTCTATTCAATGGATCAACATAGCATTGAAATATATGAATGTAAACATAACATAACACATATAGGAAAATGTTATACTCTTTTTATTAATATGAAAGGGAGAGAGTTTACAACCAAAAGTGGAAGTTGGTCTTATAGAGATCTCCCCAAGTTGACTTTTTCTTCCTTGTCACAATGCACACCTCAAGGTCACCCTAATGCATGGAAATGATAACCCTCTTAGGATCAAAGAAACAACATGAGGGTATGATTAATTTCTAAAATCAAACCCCGATGTTGTAAATGGTTGTAGATTTATAAGAGAGTGTGGTAGTTTAGGAATTATTATCCATTTACTAATATGGGCTTGAGATATACTCTTGATGGGAGGATTAGCTCAAGGGATAAGATGTGAAATCCCCAAGGTAGGATCATATAGGATTCAAATTTCTTATCCAAGGTAAATGATTACAACAACTCTTGTAATCTTCTTGAAGAGGAAGGTTAAAATTCTTTTTATTTTTCCCAAATTTCTAGAATCAGCACACCCCAAACAAGGGACAACCTTCTATTGATTAGAGAAGGTGTAAAAGGGAGAAACCTTCTACTGAAAGCAGGTCCCTAAAGGGACAGGGTGCAATGGGCCTTAAAAGCACTTAAATGAGGGAGTTAGACCCAAAAACTCAAGGATTTGGAAGAGTCATGCTTAGGGATTTATGTAAGAACGATGACAAGGTGTTCATGGATGTTGATTGATCCTATTTGTAGGCCTATTGACCAGATGTGACAAAATGACCTATAAGAGATTGCCCCATAGAGCTCAAAGTCATAAATGGGAAAAAATGATTGAAGCGCTTTACCTTGTGATAGGTTCAGATCAAGAAAAACTATTCAAATCATCATCTATTACAATACAATTTCATCACAAAATATTTGTTGAGGGAGGCACAACCATGCTCAGCAAATAAGCTAACATTACATGTAAAATGATCAAGAAGACACGTCCACTGATGAAAAAGGCTGGAAACATGATCAGATGATTGTTTGTATGATAACAACCATCATGCTTTATAATCTTGCATTAATCCTAATATCGTAACCCAGATGGATGGAACTAGATCTAGGGTCTTCTATCTCATTCACTCGATCATCCAATGTACAAGTCTAACCATGTGAATAAAGGAGATAGAGTCGAACATGGAAGACACCATCCAATTGTTGGCCAATGATATAAGTCGTTAACAAACACAAAAGAAAAAATCGATAATCTTAATGGCTCTCAAGGTACAACAATACAATCTATATGGTGCGAATGAATAAGTTGAAGTCGAACACCACACAGAATCTCTCGATTGAAGACCAATGATGAAAACCTGTCGCAGAGAGAAAGGAAACTTTCCATTGATGTATACAAGTTCCAAGGTAGTGAAATAATAGTTTCTAAGTTAACTTCCTGGATAATGAGTTCATGTCAATAGGAATTGGTTTAGGAACAACAAACATGGAATTAAGGATTAAGTGTAACATAGAAGATATTAACTAAATGACTTGTCTTGAACACATTGATTACACTTAATGGAGTTGGCAACATTGACCCAAAACGGAAAACGGAGGCTCTGAAATGGTTTGATGAACCAAAATACAAGCATATTTCCTAACCCAATAGCCATGGAGATGAGGTGGAAGATTGTCATGTTCAAGATTGACTCACTACAATAATAGGTAGAATATCCCATTTTCCCAATTTCCCCAACCATTGCTAGTCAGTACCTCTTTATTTTTTAACAAGCTTGAGGAGGATAACATATTCTTGATCTGTAAGTTCATCCTTTGGATGAATTCCTCCACATATGTTTAAACAAACCTGAGAAGGAGTGGTTCGGTCTCATCATGTTCGATGAGTCCATCATTGTTTTATGTTTTTATGATTCCAGCAAAGGTCTAACTTGGCTCCTTTTCATGTTTAGAGAGTTTGAAAAAGAGGCAAAAAGGAAAACTCCAAAGGTTCCTTTTCGTAGATAGTCTCTTGAGTTCAAAAATGTAGAAAAAATACTCAGGAGAACCTCTTATCCATGTTCGACTAACATATTTCCTTTTCATAGATAGTCTAGCTTAGTCCGGAAAAGGGTTAAACTTATACTAAGTAGAAGTATTTTCATTTACTTTAACGAGTTTGAAAAGGCAAGTGCTCGATAATATTTTCATATTTTGGGAGTCTGAAAAGAATTAAAAGAGGACTCCTCCTAGAGGAACAAGTAGTATAAAGGGTAGCAACTGGTTCTGGTCATGATGGAACTGATAAAAACACATAGAGGCCAAGACGATGGCTAATAAGACCACTCATCGTAGAAGTTCCTCAAGAAAGGGTAAAACAACCAAGTGAAAGCGTATAATCAGCCAAGAAGATGTTGACGATGAAAAGAGAAAACCACGATTTTTCTGGTATAAACAGGCTAATAAAAATAGCAATCACAAAGGATAGGATGAAAATGGTTTCATTTTTACACAAGCTTGAAACATGGGAAACTATGCTTCAAATCATTTCCATGTTTAAACAAGCTTGAAAGAGATAAAAACTATGCTTGAAATAAGTTTGCATGCCCCCAACATAGTGACTCAATTCAAGGTACATGACCCCCAAGATTCATTTTATTCACCTAATTATACTATTTTTTACTAATGGGTGAATCGAATGAAGGTTCATTTACGAGATTATGTGAAGACTCAACAGGGAATTTGCAAGATGTAATAAAAAAATCGAATTGGAAGGGGATTTGTTTCATCTTTTAATGAGATTGACATAGGAAAATAACTATGCTCAAGGGAATTTCTTTCATTTTTGAACGATCTTGACAAAAAAGAACTCTCCTCAAGGACCTTGTTTCATTTTTTAATGAGATTGACCCAAAAAAAGGAACTTTGCTCAGGGATCTTGATCATGAACTGCATAAGGCCACATCTTCCAATAGGTTCTCATTATATGGGAGAAAAACTCTATGGAGGGCATCAAAGGATCCAATGAAAATATCAAACTCCAATTCCCCCAGTAAATGATGCACTACATCACCTACTAGATCATTAGTAGACATGGGCATGAAACAAGTTGCCACATAATTAATCTGTGGCGGGGGAGATACCACTTGCATATAAGGACCATTTAGGGATGATGGTTGATTTCGAGTCAAATAAGGACCAATGAACGAAATTTGGTCAAGGGTCACAATTCTTCCTTCATGCGGGAAACACATCACATGAAAGAGTGAAAAGACAAGAGCTCCCATGACATAAACATAATCATGCCCAAGGAGTAAATTAAAATCCAAAGGGCCTTGGACTACCATCACATTGATATAGAAAATCTTTCCTCCCAAATTAATAGGTAACTGAGGAAGGATCCCTAACAGTTGACCAGTTCCTCTATTAAAGGCCAAATAATTATGGGTAACAGGCACAAGCTGCGAAGAACTGAAAGCTTTCCAAGTAGTTGAGGATAAAACA
The DNA here is from genome assembly GCA_031772625.1 of Pinus tabuliformis. Classification (NCBI taxonomy): domain Eukaryota; kingdom Viridiplantae; phylum Streptophyta; class Pinopsida; order Pinales; family Pinaceae; genus Pinus; species Pinus tabuliformis. Next base: position 276,996,796 of record CM062806.1, on the reverse strand, counting down.
CTAACATATGTGCCTTCATCTATGACTGTGACTGGTATAGGCACATTATAATCTTGTGTTATGATCCGGAAGGGCACGTAAGGAGGAATACGATATCTTGACAGTCAACTACAATCAAAGGAAGTTACTATACTACTTGGAGGGGGTGTCATGGGAATAGGAGAACTGCCCCCTTGTGTTATGGGAATGGGAGAACTACTCCCCTGTGCTGTGGGAATGGGAGGATTTCCCCCCTATGTTGTGGGAATGAGAGGATTTTCCCTTTATGTCGTTGGAACGAGAGGATTCCCCCTAGTTCATTGGAATATGAAGAAACGAGAAGAACTTGAGCGGTATGAAGTTCACTCTTTATGGAAAATGTACGATCAACTGAAGGTGGAATCTAGTGAACCATTTTCTCAACCAATGGTTGGTTGGGAATAGACTCATGGGATTCACGTTCAGAGAGAGTGGGATTGATTGGAGTCAAATTTCAATCATTTACTTCAGCAACTAGTGGAATATTGGGAGAAATATTTTGATAACTAGCCACAAGATGAGGCTGAAAAGTTGTAAGTTTTTCCAACACTTTTGGGGCTTCATCCATATAAGGAAAAAATTGAATAGGATGATACCCTTCACATAAACTTCAGGGGAACTTAACTTTACCCTTATTTCCTTGAACCTTATGATTACTAGTCAATGGTTTCTCACCAACATGATCTATAGAAGCTGACAACAAAGACTAATGTGAGCCTGTGGACCACACTTCTAACACCTTGGGAATACCAGGACAATCTCTAAGAAGGTGATCACCCTTACATAACTGGCAATGGAGTTTAACTTTGCGGGGTTGATTGGAAGGTTCCTCCAAACTGGTTTCATTGATAACAATGTTTGCTAGGTTGCCCCCCTGCTTATTCTATTTCTTCTTCTTCTTCTTCCCTTTATTCTTCTTCTTAGCTTCCTAGTTACTAGAATCAAGAATTTACCTAGGCAAGGAGGAAGAAAGGGGTGAAGAAACAATAGGTGAAGAAGGAAAAGGGTCAAATTTAGGATCATCTTGAGGTGGATGTTGTTCAGGTGGAGGAGAACTTGGTTGAGGATCAGTTTGGACATTCGGAACCATAGGGGTCGAAAATAACCAAACTGGTAAACAAATGGTTAATCCAAGAAGGGATGATGTTTCCATTTAAGCGTCATAGATATTTCCAAAAGAAGGAAAATGACTAGGATTCCCATCAGAGGGGTCTCCTTGATTATTAGACTCAGGAACTATTGCCATTAGTGTGAACCTAAGATCTACTAGGGAGTTGATCCATGAGGAGGATGTTATTATGTGGTCAATTAATTGATGTTAGAAATTAAATACACCAAATAAAACAAATGGGTAACTAGGAAAAAGGATTTACCAAGAAACAATGAATTACAATATACCACCTCAAGGAACTAAGGATTTATGTGTGGGCAAGCAATTTCCCTAAATGATGTGTTTGGTGTATCACAATGTACAAGGCAGTCGACTTGGTTACCTAAGGTGAGCACAACAACCTATGGTGGACTTCCAAAATATACTTGATTGCACGTGGAAGAGCAGTGCATGGTAGTGTTTTCTAATGCATAATCTTACAATGAGAGTCTCCCCATATAATTATCATTCTTGGAGCACCATCTGATATACCCGAAGGTTCATGGACAACGATCTGATACACTTATGTACGTGGAATGGGATACCACCCTCGGAATGCCACACTAGAAAAGAGCAACAAATCCTACATTTAAAGGCACTAGAACATGTTTCTAGCCTAAAACTCTATGTGTGTTGTTACGTTTCAAATCCTCCTTACGTTAATTAAATAAATTTTAGAGTTTATGTTGAATTATGTTTCGATTTCAAGGCTCAAAACTTGATATCACCTAAACACACCTATCATGCAACTAATATGACAAAAATAATTGTTTTCATTTTCATTTTAATAATGAAAGGCCTAACTAAGTAGGGGAAGAAGAAATCAATAAAAAATGAAACAAACAAGTGATGCAACAATTGATCTCCTCAACTTCACTATTCCAATCAAAACCAAATCCCTATATGCAATGCAAATAGATTTTTATTTTCAATTCCACTTAATTTTCAAATAAAATGAAAACTAAGATGTTTGCGTAATTAATGAGAAAAGAAACAATACAGAATTACGACTGTAATAACTATTCTTTCAAGCAATCAGTTTGCTAATGACCTAATTGACAAGAATAAAGAAACATCCAAACAAATTCTCATCAAAGGCTATAAAAACCAAAAGAAAACTAAGTGAAGTCTATTGAGAGACCAAAAAACACTTAGGGACATGTTGTAGTTGTTGCAATACCCTCCAAAATTTTGGCTTACACTTAATGTTGGAGCCTTCCTTGGTCTTTTACATTGTTGCTGCAAACACTAGAGCTCATTTCATGAGCTTTCTTGAAGTTCTTTGGTCCCTTTTGCATGTTGGGTTAATTGTCATCTTTTGGCATGTTTGCTTGTTGTGCAATGTTTGCAAGCCTATTCAGATGGTTTCTAAGGTTTTTTTTTATATGATTTGTTCTAACTATGTAAACATCTATCGCACCCATACACAAAGCCTTGAGTATTGTGGCACAAGTGTCGCCACAACCTTCCTAAAGTCTATCTTAAGTGTCACACTTGTCGTTTCTTGTCATAAGGCAGTCACATAGAGGAAAATTATTTGTTCATGTGTTCATATGATCTATGTTGTCGTGTCATCAAATTATTCTAAGTGTGTGATCATAGTCAAGGTTCATCACAGTTCATCACCTATCCCACACAGTCATTTTCAGAAAATCTTCCCAACTGAGAAACTTAGCTTCACTGGGCCCCAGCTAAACTACGCACTGTGCAGTCTTAGCCCTCTAAGCTCTGACCTTTCTACTTGATACTGCACAATGCATAGTCCCTATCCCCCAGGGCCACTACACTGCATAATTCTTGTGCCCAAGTCTTGACCTTGACCCCCAGAATTGTGCAGTTATGTCCCCACAGCCTGGCTTGAACTGCGCACTTCACATACTCGTGCCTCAATTTCTTCCCCTGGCTACTGGAACTACACAATGCGCACAATCTTAGCCTCACTTGACATCCAAAACTGTGTAGTTGGATTCCCAGTGTCCATTCCCTCAACCTAACCCCACTGTCTACACAAACTATGCAGTCTTTTCCTTTAAGCCTCCCTAAGTTGTGCACTGCACGGTCTTAAAGCTCAAGCTCTTCCCCTTGATTACTAGAACTGCAAACTGCGTAGTCACTGAGTCCCTCTCCCGATCTTGTCACTCATGCTCGACTTAGTTCATGGATCAGAATGCATCATCTTGTTGAGAAATGGAAACAAGAAATTCCAGCTTAATTTGTCCTTGAATTAAACTGAGTATTAAAATCAAATTCTAATCTCATAGAAACTTGTATATAGTTAATTAAGTTTAATTAACTTACTTATCCTAGGAATTTCAAGTTGGAAGTCTTTCTGAAGTCATATATATGTTCTCCCTAAGTTTTAGGGGTCCAATATGAGTTTAAATTGAGTTGGAAATAAGATCACTCAGTTTACTGAGTTAAGTTAAGTTAAATTAGTTCCAAACTATTTGAGGAACTAATAGAGGACTAACAGTTAGTTGGTGCACTAGTGCATCCACTAGTGCTACTCTAGTTAATTGAAGATTCCCTCATGAGAAACTCATGCATGTCAGTTCATAGAAATACCCAGTTGAGACTAGAGTGCAGGGACAATGTACTATCAGTGGTATTATTTACTAGAGTGTAAATATCATGCATGCATCATAGATTGATCCTATGTTTGAATTCCATAGTTTTGGAAGCATGAATTCCCTTTAAATACGGGCTATTCATCCTAGGAATTACGCAAGAGATTAGGAGCTTGGAGAGATGCAGAATTCATTAAGTATTATCCAAGATCTAGCTTGTGAACTGAGAGAGTTGAGCATACTTATGCAGAATTTCTCTAGTGAGAACAAGCTTTGTGTTGCCACTCACTGCTTTATCAGTCATCATTTGCTTCAAGTGCCAAATATCAATGAATTTTGATGCTAGCTTTTGAGCCGCATAATCTATCAGAGCTTAATCATACCTTCTACATTTCCTAGTGCTCAGAAAGATCTTTCCAACGGTATATGGAAGTCCAAAAATGGACTCCTGGAGCAGAATTTGAGCATGTTGAAGTTACGCTTGGGAAAGCTAGAAAACAAAGAGAAAACACCAAAGAAGCAAGGAAAATCGCAATCGGAGGCCTGGGGCAAATCGAAATCCCACATCCTGCAGTCTTGCAATATCGCTATGTCGTAGTCTCGCGATATCACATCCCGCAACATAGTAGTCCCACACACTCCAAAATGTTGCGTTATCATTGATTTTCGATATAGCGTTGCATCACCGAGGAGGCCTAAAAATTGTTTACAAAGGAAAAGCATGAAAAAACAAAGGTTGGGCCTCCCCCTTCTCTCTCCTCCATGTGGTGGTACAACGATCGACAGCTTTGGGTTATCGACTATCGACAATTTGTGGGGGTCACCACTCTAAAACATTGTAAACCGTCGATCTTACAATTTAGTGTTACATCACTAAGGAGGGTCGAAATTTATTTACAAGGGAAACGCATGCGGAAACAAGGTCAGGCAGGCCTTTTTCTCTCTCCTCCAGGGGGCAATGTGGTGGCATATGATTGGTCCTCAGAGATGCCATGGAAGTTGACGTCATCAATGTTCTGGCAGTACGGAGGACACATGGTAGTACAAATGCTGACCTAGCACATGATATATGTCACTCAATTTCAACGTTTTCAGGGTTGAAATGGGGCCATTTCTAGGTGACACGTGTAACCACTCATAGGGTGACATGTGGCAGTGATGACATTATCCCGCAGATCGGTAATTGGTGATCACACTAAGTAAAATCTTATTCCTCTATTGATACTCCTCCCAAGCTGTGATTGCTATAAGGAGAAAGCCCTCAGACACTATAAGTTATTGTGGTCTATTTCATAAAGATTTCATGTCTGGGATATCAACCAGTGCGGTGTAAGGGGAAATTGAAGGTGATTCAAGTTATAAAGGAAAAGGCCCCCCAGATAGCAGTTGAGAGCCTTAGCACCCGAAGGGCTAAGCACTCGGTCACAGCCCATGTTTAGGTGATATGAATAAAAAGAAAAGGGTTGAAAGCATGGGGGCTAAAGGGAAGTTGAAACTCGCCTGTTTTTGTATTAATGTAGTGTTAAAATCTTGCAACCGAGAGTATTCTTTGTTACACTGTAATATGGAACCTCGGGCAGTTTAGGGCACCGATTTCGTTCAACAGGATGTTTAAGGTTGAAATGACAGAGTCGGTCCCGATAACAGCTTTGACAGTAAATCATGGGGGATGGTGCACTCAAACCGGGTGTGGGTGCATTCATGAGAAAACTATTCTGTAACATGCCTCTAGAGTTGATGTCGAAAGAATTTAAAGGAGAATAGACAGTAAACAAGCCAAGCAGCATGGGAAGCACACTGTGATAGAGACACGTCCTGATCTAAATTTTTCATCGGGACAACAAAGGACTCTTTCCTCCATTCTTCCTCTTGTTTATTTTTTACTTTTTGTTGTTTTCTATTTCCAAGAAGGGATTCGATCCCGATTGTAATATTTAGGTAGCAGAAACTTACAAGGGCTGAGATAGCTAGTCTAGCAGACAGCTCGAGCTCTAGCTGAGAGATATTTTTTATTGTAACTCAAGCTCTCCCCCTCTTCTTATAAATAGGGGGATCAAATTCATAAGAACAGGGCTGGAATTTCTCACCCACTGGGTCTGAACTCTAAGATGCCAATTTGGTTCTAATTTGTTTACTAATGGGGGCTTCACTGATATTGTGTAGAATGTATGGACTGGTTGTTTGGACCCTTTGAGATAAATGGCATTTCACTGTTGATTCCAAGCATGATTAATATGCAGCATGTTCCTCTCGGTAATCTCATTTCATTTTTGTTTTTCCTCCTTTGAAATAGTATAATGAATGCAGTTGGTTCCTCTTAAATCTATGGATTTATCTTATATTCTCATAGAAGACAGTACATGTACTTATCATAGACCTACATGTGTTATTCACTAGCATTCCAGTACCTGTAAAATTATAGATTTACTTGTGTATTTGATTAACCTGTAGGACTTGTATTAGCCCAGATCGATGTAAGATTTGGCAGAGAATGATACCCATGTCGTGTTTTATATGAAACCTTTTTTCACACGCCTCTATTTCTATCAGTCCATCGAAAAACCATGGTTTAGGATTTTGTGTTGTTTACAGCCTTATCCATCAAATTTCACTTTCTGCTGGAACATTGTTGCTTATGATTATGTTTGTTACAACCCTATAAATATTTTTCCCTCCTTCCTTTCCTCCTCTCCATCACTACTACGACTTCAGTATTAAGTTGTCTCATTTTTGTGTGTTGGCCACTAGAAGAAGAAGCCATTTCTCTTTGATATTACCCCATTATACCCCCAGCATTTGGATCCATGATTTGGCTTGAATCTACCTCAGTGAAGGCTTATTGAACCAAGCCCCTCCTATTACCTTTTTATGTGACAATTTGAGTGTTTATAACCCCTCACAGATAATCTCTTAAGCACTCGTCTATTTAAGATGTCCTAGGAACTTGTCTACAATCAACCAAGAGGTTGTCTCTAGGAGGCTTTCTATCTCCCCTGCAACAATTGTGTCACAGGGTGCTAGATTTAGCCACAACACTTTGTATATTCACTCATATTTCTTATATATGCAATACAGATACCGAGGTTTTGAGTAGTGGTTTTCCCCAGATACATCTTGTGTTATGTGCCATTGATTTGTCTTCTTCTTGTTCATATTGTTTTCATCAATTTATTGGCTTCCGTTGGTTGAAAGTAGAAGTAGATTCTTGTCCTGTGCACTGGTAAATTGCATGAGCTTGTGAATCTATATGATTTTCTACACATCTTAGACTAGGGTGTTTCGGATTGATGTCATCTTGTCATGAGTGAATTGTAGTAACAATTATGCTACCATGTCATGGCAAGATGATGGACAACGAGAAGAAGTAGGGAATCATGCCTAAATACTCTCTTGTAACTGAACTCACAATTTGATAAATCGCGAGAAAGCAAAGGGACACAAGTTTGCGAACACCATCCAAGACTAAAGACCATTAAATATTCTTCATCACCAAGCCATGCAGAGGTGAAAAGCAAGCATATTCAAGAAGACATCTAGCACTTAGAAGCAACAATGACTTGACATTGCCACATCATCAAGTAGTCCATGTCAGCAGTGTCATGTCATGTCATGTCATGAGTGGGCATATGCCACATCACTATTGTGGACCATGTATATTGTATTCAAATGTATTATAAAGTGAAAGTCTAGAAGACACATGGATTCATGTACAAAATCATTTAAGTTGGAAATTCAAAGAAGTCAAAAAGTCATGAGGGTAGTCAAAGAGTCACCATTCGTTATATATACTCCCTCATTGTATGAGAAAAGGAATTTTCACCTTGGCTCCTCCTGTAAGGCATTGGAGAGATCCACTAGTTCTTTGAGGAGCAAGGAGTGGCTCTAATGTCCCCTTATTGGGGCTAATGATGTACATTGTAAACATGTGTCTTGGAATTTTTACTTAATAACGGAAGCCCTTATGGCCAACACGTTCTTCATGCATGGACTATGAATGTTTGTAAGGCTATGATGCAGATGTTTGTATTTCATATTTTCTTTCACATGTGCTAAGATAGTTGAACTATTTTTGTTATTTTAGTATTTATGTTATTTATAATGTTTTGTAATGGTTTTTATTGCTATCCCATCATTGTGGACTATTCCATGGGATATTAGACAAATCTTTCTCTATTTCTTGGTTGTAGCAACCGTCGCATTCGTTGTGGACTATTCTGCTAGATGTTAGACAAAGATTTCTGGTTCATGTGTGTCTCTTCTTGGGTGGTACTATTACCTCTCACTTAGAGGCTCACTTTTCTCCCCTATCAGCAGTAGAACCTCGACACAATTGAAACTCAAAAATTACTAGGCACACCACCATTGCTTTTCGAAGACACCATTGCATCCCTCTCTCGTGATGATAACTATAACTAAGGAAAATATTTAAGGATTTGATACTTGGGCCTTTATACCGGATGAGACTCCTACACCAAATAGTGTGAGGTCTAATTGGGAATTCATATCAGAGATATCCCCTGAATGTTGGTGGGTCTAGCAGTGTTAACATTTTTGGCGCTACAAGGAGGGAAACCAGTATTTTATGGCTAATAAACTCACCGACCCCATAATACCATCTTATGGTCAAGACAACAACGTTCATTTCACCTCCACTACTCATGCTTTTGAAGATGGTGACTCTTCTCAACCCAAACTTGAATGTGAAGTCCCATATGATCAGGTTCAAGCCATCCACCCTATAACCCGTCAATTTGAAAAAGTTGTTGGGTTGATCCTGAGAGTAATTAGTCTTCCATATTCCCCAAAGAAGAATAAGACCACCCCCACCAGGATAGTATTTTCTACTCTTGAAGACGCCTTTCTTTCCACTCTTGAAGAATTAGTAGACTTTGTGGAAAAATAAGAAAAGCTTCCACTCTTTCACGGTGGTTGATGAGCCTCATCATTGGGTAATTATATGGGCCTTAACTCACCTCCTAGCTTAGTCAAATCAACTCATCTCACAACTTATTACATGTTTTGATTATATTTTGTTTAATGAGATGAGCTAAAGTCATATATTATTCCTAGTGGACTCATATGCATTGAATGCAATTTTGGAAGAGAAATTCAAGTAATTTTGGAAAGACTAAGGTTTGAAACTTGAATGGGACAAGGGAGAGAAATTGTAAGATATAAATGCTCCTCATTTACTCCTCCCCCACTCTAAAATTCCTCCATTAATCACACCAACTCGGAGTGCAAGCAGACAAGTCATGAAGATCAATAGGTAGTCGAGCAAGTTATAGACAAAGAGTTAGTTCGTCTCGACTTTGGGAGTCGAGCCTCCCTAGATTTAAGGAAGTTGTTAAGGACTTGAGTGGTATTAGTAGAGAGGCTTAGAGCCTCATTACGATTTCAATTTTTGTTGCAAAAACACTAGTAATATTCGAGCTCCAGACTTATGGAAGATATTGATGTAATTTTCTATTTTGATAGTGAAAATGAGTTTTTTATTGATCCAGCACTGATTTGTCTCAAAGGGCAGAATATCTTGGGTTAGGGCCCAACCCTTGCAGCAAAGGCTCCTCTTCTCGTATCTGTATGCTTAGCATAGTTTCATAGATTCATGGTTAAATTGTCACTAGAAGTATTTCATTGCAAGTAATGTGGATTTGATTAGTTGTTTAATAGTTTGCTTCCATTTGTGCTTTACTTCAGTAGCAGGGTAGAAGAGATAAAAGGAGCACCACAAAGTTGTCAGTGGGTATATTTGACTCACCTCTTCCCTCAGGGATCATGATTTGAGGAAAAGACCCTTAAGCAGCCCCAAAAAGACAAATTTTCATTTCTTCATAAGGTTTAGAGTTTATTTTACTTAAACTAATATTTGATCATTTTTGCAAGTGTAGGATTTAGCTGACATCTCTTCCATCTTTAGTCTTTCAATAGATCTCATCCATGATTCCATTTTGTTCAACAATTTTCTTTATGCATGAAGTAGACAGCTAGTTCATTAAATTATGTTTTTCTAGCTTGTTAGAATTCTTCTTGTTTACATGACTTTGTGGCAATTATAAATGTTTGATGCAAGTATGTGCTTCAGAAATCTAAAGGGATCTCATATCAGGAAACCACCTCCCAACTTCATCCATTCATAATCATCCCTTGCTTTCACCAAGTGTTGGCATTATGATGCATGTGTTGTACTTGATGGCAACCCACTTGTAGCAGAACAACTCACTTGTATATGGTAAATAGATGAATCTATGTAACTAGATGAATCTACAGGAGAGATATTAGATGTGGTAGGACGCATGGAAGTTCAAAGGAATCATTTCAGAAGTAATATGGCAAATTACAGTGTAACATGTCTATCCAGAGGTAACATGGCATTGGTACACAAGAACAGGAAGATGGAACTAAGGTTTACTGATCAGAATAAAGAAGGTAACGGAAAAGGTTGATGTAAAAAAATTTAAGAAGCATATGCAGGTCAACTTAGTAAAAACATCATATGCATGTAGGTCCACAGAACAAAAAGAGTGTATACATATACACACACTTCCATGGGAGAAAAAACGCGTACATGTTGGAAAAACCAAGGTTTTGGTCCGAGGTATTTGGTGCAAAGTATTTTTCTCCAAGGTATTTGACCGTATGTATTTGGTCCAATGTATTGGTCCTAAGTGGCTTTGGTCCGAGGTACTGACAAAGGATCTAAGTATATAAGTAGGAGAAGATCAAAGGGCTAAATGCACAAGTAATGAATATCTTATGAACTATTACATGAAAAGAAAATATGTGTGTTATGGGTTTTTTATGCTTTGCTTCATCTAAACTAAGTATGCACCTAAGTGTTTGATGATGGATGAGATCTAATGATGGATCAGGATCATAATGACTTATCATTATGAGATCTGATAATGGATAGGCTAGATCTAATTGCTAATGCACATTTTGTCCTTTATAAGTGATTATCTAGGTATGTCGGAAGTTTGGCATTGCAACGAAGTTATAAGTAATTATTTGCAGATGTATACATTGGTTCGCTTTGGTGAAGGTGTGTATACATGATGATTCAGCTCTTACAACTAGCGTATGCAAAATAAAATCTTGATGTTCAGGGATAACTGATCTATTAGATCAGTGCTACTGTTTTACTGTTCTCTCTCAATGAAGTCTTTTTAGATTTGAAAGTAAAATTGAATGCATAAACAGTTTGTGTCTGATTGATTGATTGATTGAGTAAGAAGGGTGACCATTGCTGTTATATGTTTAGAACTCTGTAAGTTGATAGTAGATCTTTAGAATGTCATTGATTGGTATAGTTTGTGGTTCAAAGGTTTTATGACTCAGTATCTTTAGAGGAATATGCGGGTTGGGCTAAAGGAAGTTGCGTTTAAACATAGGTTGGCTTCATTGAAGGAGTGTATATAGTCTGACACATGATTTTTGAGGTTATAGTTGGTTCTGGTTTTTGATGCAGTGTTCTGGGTTCAGATCTATGTACTAGTTACAATGATCTATCTGTTCCAGTTGATTGGTTGAATTTGATTAAATTTGAATGAATGGTTGATTCAGTTGTGTCAAAGGTTCAGTGATTGTTTGATTCAGTTGTGTTAGAGGTTCAGAGGTTTCAGTGTTTGATTGTTTCAGTTATATCAGAGATTGATGATTGGGTTTCAATGATTGGTTGATGCAGATGTATTTGATGGTTATATTGCAGTGGTGATTTATTTTGAGCTTCAATGTTACTAATGGGTCCAATGTGAAAATTTGATGAAACATGGCCTTCATATTGTAGTGTTGTGTACCAGGAGTATCCAGTCTGAAAATTTATGAAACATTGTCCCTAAAGGATGCTGAGGGTTGGAGCCTTCAATGAGGAAGTCAAAGATTCCTACCAGTAGTGGCTGGTGATTTCATCAGGGTGTTGGAGCTTCCTTCCAGTAGTAGCTGAAGAATGAGTGAAGGTTGTATCCTTCTATATGTTGGATCCTACGTACTAGTAAACATATCGGCTAGTAAAAGAATTAGGGGGTTATAGCACCCTTCCAATAGAAGCTGGAGAACGAGAGAAGGTTGTAGCCTTCTGTAGGTGGGTGCCTGCATACTGGTATGAGTCTGCACTAGTACAATATTTTAAACAGATTTTCTTATTATTAAAAGAAGATAGAGATGACAACAGCAGGTGGTTTTCACCCACATTAGATTTCCACCTTAAATCTTGGTGTTCATGTGTGTTTCTTATGTGTGATAGTTTATTCTATTATTAATGCACATGGTTACTGTTTAATTTTTAATAAAGTACTGATTAAAGATCAACATATGATGAATTAACTAAATCATAAGTTCACTGGATATATGTTGGTTCCCTTAATAACAGTTGCATGCACACGTGAGTTCCCTTCACTGAAGTAGCATATATAAATCTGGTTATGGAAATGAAAAGGTTATTGATTTGTAAATACTAATTCAGCCCCCGCTCTCACTATTATTTCCAAAAATTGGTATCAGAGAAGGTCCTTTGGCAGAAGCTTGATCGCTTGAAGCATATTTGTAGTAACGATGGGAAAGAAGCTAAAGAAGAAAGCACCTCAAAAGAAGAAGACAACTCAAAGGAACTGTGATAGTGGGAGAGACGATTGGCCTTTATGTGGAAGCAACTCTTCAAATTTAGAAACACCTTAGAATGAAGATGAACAAGAAAAATAACTACCAGGTATGAATTTGTTGTCCTCTAGTGATACATTTCTCTGTTCATTTGAAGATAATGAAAGTGATAGCGAAACAACTGAATTTGCTCTTATGGGTGAAAGAGAAAGAAATCAAATAGAGGCAGAATTTAAAAAGCTCACAGACACAATTAGAGATCAAAAAGATCTAATTGATAAAAGGGAATGTTCCTACAAAGAAGAAGTTACCAGATTAAAATCTCAGTTGGAGGGAGGAAACAAAGTAAGGAATCAGTACAAGGAAAAGGAAGATCAATGTCAAAGGCTGCAAGATGAAGTGACATCATTGAGAAATGAAGTGAATGAAAAGGACACAACAACCAAGGAACTTATAGAAAGAACCAGCTATTGTGAAGGTCTTCAAATTGTGGTCATTTATCTAAAAAAATATCTCAAAAATCCAAATAAGCAGAATGAAGAAATACTCCAATCATTTGAATAACAAGGAAATGGTGTTCTCGAATTAAGGCAACAAGTGGAAGAAGGAAGAAAATCTAAAGAAATCATGAAGAAGCAATATCTTGAAAAGGAAGAGCAATATCAGGTTGAGGTAAATATCCTAAAAGGTAAATTAGAAGAAAAGGATAAACTTTACGATTTCAAGATAGTACTAAGATTTTGGATAATATTCTTAGTAGTCAAAGGACTCCTATCATCAAATATGGTCTTGGTTTTCATGAAACTGTTGAAGGTGAATCTAGTTCACAAGATGAGGCAGGGAACTTTAATAAAAAAATTGAAATGCTCAACAAGGAGATAAGAGATCAACCCCATCAACAACCAAGGAAAGAAAGACTTCAAAGAAAATCATTTACTCCTAACTATGGAAGTGATAATCAGTTCTTTCCTTCGATGAATAATGTTGAATCTTTTGTATGTCATAATTTTGGACATGTTGCAACAAGATGCAGAAGTAGAATGGTTCAAGCTAATAGATGTCACACAAAAAGATCATCAACTTCCAGGTATTTTAAGGGATATTGTTTTTCTTGCAATATGTTTGGTCACAAAGCCATTGATTTCTTTAGAAGGAATATGAAACATATAATATGTTATGATTGTAACAAGTTTGGGCATATAGAAAAATAATGCAGGAGAAAATTTTGGCCAACATACCAAAAGGAACAAACATCATCACACTCCAAGGTATGGAAGAAGAAGGAATTACAGACAGAAAGATGTGGCATAGCTCAGTATATAGACATAACAGACTCAGAAGGAACTGAAAGTATGAAATTTCAGTGTCCTAATTCTCATACGCAGTTATCATGAAGACAAGTCATGTATATATGCGAGTTAGAAGCTGCACAATTGCGTATATGTTGGTTTGATGAAGAAGCAGTGGGACAGACTCAGAAAAATGATTTGATATGGTTCAGACAATTACCAATTATCTTTTCTGTCTTGATGATTGATGACTATAGTATGTGGATGTTATTTAGAAGTGCTTTTGATCCTCATAAGTTGTTTATGACTTGATGTATATCTGATTCATGATGATGGCTTGATATTTCTTACTGATATATGCAATGATCATATCTGATAGTGAACAAGTGGCACAGGTTCAGGGGGAGAATATGCTATGCTTCTAATAATGCATTGTTGGCATTATGTTTTGAAGTATTTGGTACCTAATGATTCTCATCAATGGTGATGATGCTTATGTGGCTAAAGTTTTTAAATGATACATCATGCTATGTTACGGTTATGAATTTCCCATGATGAAATCTCAGATGATACTTGTATTTCTTGGGGTTACATAGTAGTTATTCAGATCAGATTTTTGGATGATTGTGGATGACTTTTTGATGATGCATACAGTACATATATGTTGCTTACATGGTGATATTCATAATGAAAAGGAGAAATACAAATCTTGTGTACACAACTTCATTATTTGATGATCAGCCACTCATTTCTTTTATGTTGGTGTCATCATGCCTTCAAAGATGCAAAAAATTAATATGGTGCAGTTATGATGTAGGATTCCTATAGTTCTTAGCTCTCACGTGGTTGAGGATTGTTGTTGTTGATGGTATCAAGAAAGCTTGACAAATGACCATGAGATCATGGTTTGTTAGATACATAGTTGATGGATACACATTACATTGGATACATGGATGAGTACTTAAGTTTCATATTGACAAATATCGTTGGTTGGCCAAGAGAATGGTGTTATTGTAGGTCTCATGAAGACATAGCTATTTTAAGACATGGATATTTGGAGACATGGCTTACTTAGTCACATAATGATTATGACTTCTTATCTTATGACGATAGGTTGATACTCACATATGTTGATTATCGTGGTTGATGCTTATCAGATGTGAGATGTTTCCTAGTGATGATACATGGTTGATGAATTGAGTGTTCTTGCGGAAAGATCATGCAAGTCTTGTTGACAATGTTATAATCATAGATAATGACTATGGTGTTTTCACATACATTTTATATGATGTGAATGATTGGAGATATGACATATGCTTAGTTGATTCATGGAAGGTTATGATAAGGCTCTTTCTACTAAAGAAACGGAGAAAGTTGATCTTGATGAGTTTAAGAGGATGAGTTGATATCTATATGCAACATACTTTGTCATAGGTTGATGATAATTACACTCTCATATCTTGGGAACTAATGATGGACATATACAGGTTGCTAGTCTGGATGTTGTTGACAAATGTTTATGGTGCAGATCATACATGGTGTATGATAGTTGCTGATGACTATCATGGTCTTGTTCAGATCTTTGGTCTCTATTATAAATGTCATGTATATCATTCGATGTAAAGGTCATATAAAGACCCATGATGTAATAATATTTCTCTATCTATCATAGTCTTTTAATGATTCCTTTTTGGTCCTATGATGTAATTTGTACCCCCACTATGCATGGGAAGGATGATGTAATAATTGCTATATTTCAGTCATGTATAAACAATTGGTATATCCCCACTTGGTTGGGTGGATGAGTCAAATTTGGTATATCCCCACTTGGTTGGGAGATTCATGTATGTATGAGTCATTAGTGATAGAAAGGTCAAACTCACATAGTTGAGTTATAAAGTCATGTTATTCTTTTGGAAAATATTTTTGCAGACTCTGCATGTGCTCAGGGGGAGCATGGATGGTTTAGTGCATCACAACATGTACAAAGGGGGAGTTTAATCAGAGAATTCAGCATGTGCCTAGGGGGAGCATGATCAATGTTTATATTCAGTTGTTTAGATATGAAAGTCTTCATTTTGGTCAGCCCTTTGCCCTTGATATCAAAGGGGGAGAATATCTTGGTCCACCCTTTGCCCTTGAAGTCAAAGGGGGAGAGTATTTTTGTGTTTCTTGTTATCTCTAACAGTTTCTACATCTTGTAGTAATCAACACCAACATGGTTGCCATCAAGTCCAAATGGAGAGATTGTTGACATTATGACAAGTGTGTTGTACTTGATGGCAACCCACTTGTAGAAGAACAACTCACTTGTATACGGTAACTAGATGAATCTATAGGAGAGATATCAGATGTGACAGAATGCATTGCAGTTCAAAGGAATCATTCAGAAGTAATATGGAAAATTACAGTGTAACAGGTGTTGAGTTACGAAATGGGTATGTATTTACTCTTAATTCCATCACCTTTTTCCTCTTTTCTTGTCTCTTTCATACCTTGATACACTAACATATTGATGGATTATGATAAGAAATGGATGAACTACTCTTAGTTAAGATTCAACCATCGTAACTAACTTTTACTCCTCTTTATGTAGAAAAACGACGAAAGGAACAATTGTTGTTCCCTAGTGACGGAACAACATAAACCAACAAAGGAAGAATGGAGCGTATCAGTTGCGGTCAGGCTGGAGGACGAATTAGGAGGATCAACGCCAAATATGAAGGGTGTTAGAAGATAGCATCTAGTTGTGAATCCCTCAAGATCTAGAGATCCTAAGGGATCACATTTATCTTTTACCTCTTTCTGACTATAAAAGAAAAGGGTTGTAGGGGGAAAGGGGATCGATCTTGGTTATTTCAAATTGTAATTTTAATTTATAGACTCGTGTTGTTGGAGAACACAACCATATTGTAATGTTACTTAAATTCAATAATTAATATCTAATTGACGTTGTTGTTCATTCGTATTCTCTAAAATAGCTCAGCAGTGTTCATTGGAGGCTAAGGGCCTGGCCTCTAGTGGATTAAACTGCTTCCTTGTGTTATATATTTTTGATTCTCACAAGTTTGATTGGTTTGATAATTTTCCCATTTTCTGTGAGTTTATCTTATTCACTATTTACCGCTTTCCTATATTGAAGTAGTACATTTTCTTTACATGTTTTACAACACTATCATTTGATTCAATTTACACTTATTACAGATTAAATTATTTAGACAGTGAATCGTATTGATTTAATCAGCTGTAAGAGTTTGGTTATTGCTATTGAACTCTCAGATTGACATCATTTCCATTTGGATTGCTTCGTAGAGATTGAGTGTGATTTATATTGAATCAACTAAGAAGAGATTGGTTATTGCTACTATGCTCTCAGCTGATGCTATTGTTAATTGAATTGCTTGTGTGAGATTTGATTACGATTTCAGCAGAGGATTGAGTCTTGAAGCTTAGATGTCATATTTCCTTTAATAATTGCAATTTTCGTTTTATAAATGCATCAGTTTACTCTTGTATCAAAGGTTTATACTTCATTTTAAGAAACATTACTCTCTAGATTCATAGAATGCACATATTGTGTACACTCTTGGAATAAAAGGACTTGCCCTTGTTGATGATTAATGTGGGGTAATTAGGAGTTTTAAAAGAAACCTTTTATTAGCCAACATTTTGGCGCCATTTTCGTGGAGAGTGTCACCATTTTACAAAGAGTGATTTATATATGATAATTGCTGTTGGGAAATAATTGGGCATTGAAAACGGAAGGTAAGAACCTACGTAATGAGCAATTAAAGTGCTTGCTCCTTCACCCACTTTTCAACACAATTATAGAAAAGTGAAGTAGGTGTTTGATGTTTGTCTGTTGAGATAGAACTGGGTATTAAAAACGGAAGGTAAGAACCTGAGTATGAAGCAAGTAAAATTCCTACTCCCCTGCCCTCTTTCTAGCAGAGTTGCTAGGAATTTAAGGTAGAAATAAAAATTTGAATTTTTGCATGAATGACTAAGAAGAAAATACCAGAAAACAATACAATTCCACATCCCAAACCTGAAAAATATAAGGGACCGGTGACCCTTGGACGATCAACTTTTATCAACAACATCTTAAGAAAAGCTGAATCTCAGCCATCAATAGGTCCCTGAACTGTTGCTTCCAAACAACCTATTGTCTCCCTTCGGGCCATAGGCTCACCATCTGTAGCCTACGCTGAGGTCCATAGTAAAACTGAAGGGACTGAGCAGAGTTTTCAAGATATTGAAAATTCATGACCAATTCCCTCATAAGAAGTGAATTCTTGCAACATCCATGAAGGAGAAGGAGAAACAGGGGAATTCAAGGAACCAAGATTCCCTGAGGTAGTAATTGAGCAGAGGACACTTAGTGTTCGAAATCAAGGAAGTGTTGTTAGGATCATTCTCACCTTCTCTAGACATCCTAGGGACAAATCTCTAGCTCCAGAGATCCCAAAAGGGTACTAGCATATCTTTGATCAAATGGCGAATAATCCACAAACACCCCAGACCTCTAAATTATAGTATCCTATTGTTGACGCAACTGTCAATGCCCCCATGAAAGCTATCCCTCTACAAAATATTCCCACCTTTAATGGACTCCCTTTAGAAGATCCGAATGTGTTCCTATTTGAATTCAATGTCCTATGCCGGGGCTATGATTACACCACTGATCCCCAGAAATTGAAGTTGTTTCCCTCCACTTTAAAGGGAGCAGCCCTGCATTGGTTTATGGGACTGGGTGGGGGCACCATAAATGATTGGGACCAAATGAAAACTGCTTTCCTTAAAAAATATCAGGATTATTACAGATCTAGAGAACTAAAATATGAGATATTCCAAATGGTAGCAAGGCCTAGTGAAACTTTGGAAGAGTATGTGGAGCGTTTCCAATATAACCTCCAAAGGTCTCCCTACACAAATCTGCTTGATAATGTGCTAAAAACCATGATGATTAAGGGGATGAAAGACCAGTGGATAGAGACATTAAATATTATGGGTAAAGGTGATATATATCAATAATACTATGCTAACATTATTGATTTGTGTATCAGGTGCTCGAGGGGTAGTACAAGACTGAAACCTGCTGAAAGTGATATGATCACCAGGGACAACGACATCTCTAGCATAAGCATTACTCGTACTGAAATTAGAAACTTGTTGGAAGATTTCAAAACGGATACCCTGGAAACCTTGACAACAAAATTAGACATCATGCAAGCCAAGCAGAAGCAGACTGAAGTAGAACAGAACCTGGTTATTTTTTGTCCTCGAAGCAGGAAAAAACATAGTCATAAATAATGCCCACTATATATGGTCTGTGTACCATATGCACTAAAGAACATGCCATAGAAAATTGCCCGTCGCTCCCAGGATTAAAAGCGGTCTTCATAGAGGTAGATGAGGAAGTGGAACCAGTCTACCTGTTAAATTAGTGTCACCAATGGAAAGCATGACAAACAGGTATGCTTACCGACCCATATTCATTCTTTTAGCCTCCACAATATAATTCTCAGTAATACACAGGAGCTACATGTAGAACTTGCCACCTTTTCCTAATTGATCACCACAAGCATTTTCTATGCCACCTTGGTCCAATTAGTCAAATCCGAACAATAGTTGGCAAAATTCCTCCTATTTTCCACCATTATGGTAGAACAATCCATATCCATCTCAATGGTCCCCCTCCACTTCACAAAACCAAAATTGGCAATCAAGCTGGCAAAGACATACGAACCAGCCAACAGGAATAATCCCCCTGCCTCAACCTACGCTACCGGCACCTTAGACGTTGCAGCATAATCCTCAACCCAATCTACAACCACAGCTCCCAGCCCAGCCCAACCCAAATCACAACAACAGACCAGTCCAGCTAGTACAAATTATTGAAGGTCTAGATTCGGAAACTGAGTTGAAAGAGTGTAATGAACTCAAATTGAGGTCTAGAAGAATAATCGATTCATAGGATGATAAAAATATACAATTGGAAGAACCACAACCTGTAGAACAAACACCTCAAAGGGAGAATACAGTCAAACAGAAAAGCCATGAAAAAACTATTACCTCTTCTCCACCATTCCTAGAAAGATTGATTATACCTCACCCAATCGAATATCCCAATTTCGATCTCCTGGGAGAATTAAAAAATCTTTGTGTAAAAATACCCCTCCTCCAGGCTATTCAGGACATTCCAATCTATGCAAAAACCATTAAGGAATTGTGTACCAAAAAGCTTATGAGGAAAATAAAAGTAACATCAACTGTCCACGTAATCGGAACTTTGTCTGATTTATTATTAGGCAAAGATATATTGGTGAAGTATGAGGACCCAGGAAACCCTATAGTCACAGTACAAATAAATGGATGTTCCTTTCCCAATGTGTTAGTCGATCTAGGGGCAACCATTAATATTCTTACAACAACAACCTGTCAGAGACTTGGCATCACAGCCTTAGATCTAACCACAACCTTGCTCAAACTTGCTGACGGATCAGTTGTAAAACCAGAAGGGACATTACATGATGTAATGGTGTCTGTAGATTCTTGGGAATACCCAACAAATTTCTTGATTATTAATCCTAGAAACTGGCTAGATGGACATCCTCTAATATTAGGAAGACCTTGGCTAGCTACCGCAGATGCTTATATAAGCTGTTGGACAAGTAGTATGACTATAGTAAGAGGAAATAATGTGAAGAACCTAGCTCTATATCCTCCAGCAAAGACAAGCCTAACTATAATAAAAATTAGGAAGCAACCTATAACATATTTAACCAAAAATATTCGACCACCACTAATAGTAGCATATGCTCTTGAATTTAAGAATCAAACAGAAGATGACATTATTAACACTTACATTAACCACCCAACTACCGTATCTAATCTAAAATGTTGCATGATTGAAGCAGCCTTGGATAACGAAATGGAAGAAGATCCTTTAAAAGATATCAATGACCAAACAATACCAACAACAACTATTTATAACAGCAAACCCATTGAAATTGAGCCAGGAAAAGTCCTAAACATTAACAAAAACTTGACTGATGACTAGCAATAGAGGCTTATCCAACTCAGAAAATATAAAGGGGCTTTCGCTTGGGATTACCCAAATATGAAAGGGATTGACCCCAAATTATGTATGCACCACATCCACACTGAGAAAGATGCGAGACCCATTCGACAACCTCAATGAAGATTAAACCCTCTCCTAAAGGATGTTGTTAAACACAAACTACAGAAACCGTTAGATGTAAATTTCACCTATCCTATATCTGATGCAAATGGGTTTCTCCATTAGTTGTGGTTCCTAAAAAGAATAGGAAGTGGCATATATGTGTCGATTAAAGAGAGCTTAATAAAGCAACACAAAAAGATCATTTTCCCCTTCCGTTCATCAATTAGGTTCTAGACACATTGGCAGGTAAAAAATTCTTCTCTTTCCTGGACAGCTTCAGTGGCTACAAACAAATCCAAATTTCCCCTGAAGACCAAGATAAGACTACCTTCACCTGCCCCTGGGAGAGATTTTCTTATAGGGTATTACCTTTCAGATTGTGCAATGCACCTACCACATTCCAGAGAGCCATACTCAACATTTTTTCAAACTTGATAAAAGAGGGATTAGAGGTGTACATGGACGATTTTACACCATATGGAGATGACTTCGAGCCGACATTACAGACACTTGAGAAAGTCCTGGAAATATGCATTGCTACTAGGCTCTTCTTAAGCCACGAGAAATGCCACATGATGATGACCAAAGGCCTGATCCTGGGTCATTACATATCAACAGCTGGAATTTAGGTAGATCCAACAAAAATTCAGGTAATCCTCTTACTACCTATCCCCTGCACTCAAACTGACGTACATAGTTTTTTGGATTTTCTGGGTATTATCAAATATTTATAAAAAGCTTCTCCCAAATTGTTGCACCATTATATGCTTTGACATGAAATATTGATTTTATATGGACTGATAAATGTGACATTGCCTTTGAAGAATTAAAATGGCTAGTATTAACAGCCCTAATATTACGAGGCCCGAACTGGGATTTACCATTCCAGATTTCATCCGATGCATCAGATACAACCATTGGATCAGTTCTCAGCCAAGAGGAAGACAAGAAACCCTATGTGATATAATACATCAGCAAAAAATTAACTCTTGCTGAGTTGAATTACACCGTGACTAAGAAAGAGTTTCTAGCTGTAATCTATGCTATTAACAAATTCAGACGCTATATGAAAGGATACAGTGTGGTTTTGTATACTGATCACTCTGCTATTAAATATTTAGCTAATAAACCTATTACGAATGGAAGAGTGACGTGATGGTTAATCCTTTTACAGGAATTTGACGAAACAATCAAGGATTGACTAGGAAAGGAAAATCTAGTGGTAGACTTCCTCTCACGTGTGCCAAGAATAGACGATGTAGTGGCAGTAGAAGACCAGTTCCCCGATGAGCACCCATTTGTTGTGACTGTGAAAACACTATGGTAAGCAGATGTTGTGAATTACGTAGCAGTGGGAAAATCACCCAAGCACTTGACACCCAGAGAAAGAAAATTAATAGTGCAACGCAACACTCGGTTCTCCTAGATCGGAGGATACCTATTTCACATGGGAGCCAATATGCATATCCGCAGGTTTGTCAGGGAAGAAAAAATCTATGATATCCTAAAAGCCTGCCACAATGACCTTGCAGTGGACACTTTGCAGACCATAGGACTAGACCTAAATTCTTACAGATGGGCTATTATTGGCCCACCATTTTTAAGGACGCCAAGAAATTTTTCTAGGCATGTGATAGCTGCCAAAGAATGGGCCGCCCTGGCTAGTCTGACGAGATGCCCCTACATCCACAGTTAGTCATCGAACCTTTTGAACATTGGGCATTATATTTCATTGGCCCAATAAACCCATCATCTAATCAAAATACATATATACTAGTTGCAATGGAATATGTGACTAAATGGGTGGAGGCAGAAGCATTACCAAGGGCAACAGAGGACACAGTAATCCACTTTCTTTTCCAAATTTTCGTGCAGTATGGCTTGCCCAGAGAAATAATTACGGATGGAGGGCCACAATTTGTAGGCCATAAGATTGCTGCTACACTAAAAAATCATCACATTTTGCACAGAATCACATCTCCATACCACCCGCAGGCAAACGGCCAGGTAGAAAGTACCAACAAAGTAATCGAGGCCATTCTAACAAAGATAGTCGCCTCGCATAGATGTGACTGGGCTACCCAATTGCCAAAAGCCCTATGGGCATATCGCACGACTTGGAGGTGTTAGCACCTAAATCCGCCTCAGGCCGAAAGAAGGCAAAATTTAGGGTAACCACAAACCATGCTCAGTGTGGTAGCTAGCCCTACCAGAACAGGAGAGGGCTCTCTCCGAGTCACACTCAGTAAATAGATGAACGAAAAGGACCAATATGACTTTCCAACGAACAATTTATCTTAGGCTAGTAAGTGAAAATGAACATAAGGAGGGATTTTTGTGAATGACTGTGTTTCTGGGATGTTATGGGACCACTGGACCTCAATGAACAAAGAACTTAACATAAAGGCACAAATTATTTCGTGAGGCAAGGTAGGCGGAAAGAATAGTAATTTTAGTTTTAAGATATGGCGGAATGGATAGATTGATTAAGAAGGTGAAAAGGGCATGGACAACATGAATCCTTTTCAACAGAAATATGAACACTGTACATGAAATTTTCCCACAGGTAGGGCAATAAAATTGAATTCTACCTAATCTCATTAGAAAAATTTCACCAGAAATGAATATGAAATGAAATATGGAACATAACAAGATACATATGAAACATAAGAGACACACTTTCTACACTCACAACCACAGGAATCTCATGAAACAGAGCCGCTGCCTTTCATTAATTCTCTGTAAAAATATAGAATGCAGAAACAAAGTTTCTTTCCCACAGTCTCCCAGAAGTTAGAAGCCAGCCAACCATTCGCAAATAAAATGCTTACAATATGTAGAATGTGTGGAGAAGAGGTGGAACGCCCAGGGGTTGGGAAGTTACTCAAATCATTTTGAAATGGAAATGGAGAGCCAACCATCAGCTACAGGTGCAACGTTCTCAAGCATGACATTTGGCGTGCGGTGACCCTTTGCATTCTTTGCCACTTAGATATATGCCCACCTGGGGAGGAAACTCTTCAAAAGCCGCCTTTGGTGCCAGAAAACCAAAGAGTGGATGACCGGGCCCACTTGGAGAAGTCGCGACCTGAAATTTCGTGAAACGGGAGCAAACTTGGCAAAATTTTCTCTGTGCGTCGCGCGCTTTTCTCTGTGTGCTACTTTGGGGAACTTTCAGGTGTCCAAAATGTGCCCAAGTGGGCTTGCTGGAAAGCTTGGCCTGTCTAATTTCTAACCCCATTGGTATTTCTAAATTTGAAGCTCATTTTCCCCTCCAAATCTTCATTCTCCCAAGACTGCTTTCTGTGTGTCCAAAAAGTGGCAGAGGGGCCATTTTTGGGTGTTTTTTGACCTTTAGGAGACCCAAAACTTATCAAAATTTCTAGCTCGAACACCAGTAGACGTATTTTTTGATGTTGAATCCAAAAATGCAAGCCTTTCCTCGATCTGAGTTTTATAATTTTAGGGGAGAAAATCCCTGTTTTTCTTCCAAAAATTTTCCTGTGACCAAAATTTGCCCAAATTTTTTAAGATTTGGGCTAGAAGTTCTCTATGGGGTGCCTTGCTGAGCCAAGGAAGCCTCAGCCAAGATTCTGAGTCTATATTTCTCTTTTTCCCTTTTTTCCCTTTTTGTGGCTTTCCTAAATTTCTCCTTCAAACTCCTTATTCGAGCTCTCAAACTCAAGTTCTGTGCCCTGTAATGACGAGCCATGTGTCGCAGCAGTGTGTTGTCTTCGTCGGCCTTGTTCAACATGTTGTCCAGGTGCATGTTGACTCTCTCGAGAAAAGACTCACGATCATCTATAACATGTTGCTCCAATGAAGCGAATTCAATCCTCCTCTGCTGGGCAGTTAGGCGATCCTCACGGATGTTCTGCAGCTCCATGATCACAAGCTGGTCTTCCAGCTGTTTGTTCCTCTACTCTAAATACCTGATGTTCCATTTGGTCATCTCCAACTTGAGTGTCAAGGATTGAATCTCTGTCTCTTGCTCCTGGAAGATCTCTTTCAGCTGTGCATTTTGTGGACGTGTATCTGTATCATCATCATCACGAAGGAGAATGAGTCCGGTCTTTCATTCACCTGGTGGTGCACCTGAAGGCCCCTCCTCATGCTTGGGCTTCTTGCCCTTGTCCCGTACCTGTATTGCCGATGTAGGAAGTGAGGCCCCTTCCACCCCGGGTGGAGATAACACTCGCTTTGCTGCTGCAAACAAAGGCCTGGTGCCTTTCGGATAGCCTCTCTGATATGTGATGGAAAATGGCACCACAGTGGTCTCATGGCGCTCATGCTGATGAGAAGGACCACCTGTCTCATGTTTTGCCTCTGATACTACCTGTGGGGCGCTGAAGAAGTCACGGGAGATGAAGTCCTCCCAAGCAATGCCCTGCAATCCTAGCTGATGGTCCACCAAAATCTGGATAAGAGCAAAGTGATATACGCTGTTGAGCTGCTGCCGAGGGGTCTTGTGCTGCATGAACTTTCTCATCCTTTCTATGTTCCCACAAATGAAAAATGGGAGGTTCATCATACGCACCCTGGTAAAGTGCATGAGAAACCTGATGTGATATGCATAAAGGCGAGAAAACCTCCCCTCACAATTGAAGTATTTCATGATCAATCTCATGAGCGGAGCATAATCATCTCTCAGAAATCTGAATGGGAAAACTCTAGTGAGCTGACTCAAACAACTGGCCTTAATGTAAGGCTCATAAAGTTCCCTCTCCACCTTCATCTTCTTGTGCCACTATTCTCCAACATTCGGTATGCTTGTTGCCACTGATATGGTTTCGGGTGTCAATGTGAAAGTGACCCCTGCCAAGATAGATTGTCATCCATGTAGGTGAAGAGCAAAAAGACGGGCCAACTCATGATGAATTCTGACATTTGCCACCCTCTGACAAAATTCGAAACATGCCAAGTGCTGGAAACAAGACATAGCTAGAGGGCATGCCTGCAACTCAGTGAGGGTATTTGGTTCATGCCTGACATGTCTGCCACTCCTAGGTCTTCGGGGAGCCTATTCTCCTGAAGCTGTATCACTGTGAGTTTCCCCCTCATAATCTGATGAAATTTCCGATGCCATTACTGCTGTTTGCACCCTGAATTTCTTCGCTGCCCTCTGAATCCACTGAACTGATAGATGCCCTGCAAATCTGTCACCAAGGGGACAATAAAATAGGGAGTATCAGGAGGGGAATGATGAAATAGGGATAGGGATTTAGAGGAGAAAGTTATCAGGGATTTAGGAATATTTTGGGTATATGGTTGATGGGGTAGGGTTTGATTTCTGAGCCATATGAATGCAGGGGATAAAAGGAATATGATTATGGTGATGTTAGGGTGATGATTAGGGGAAAATGCTACAGGGTAATTAGATGATAGGGGTGTGGTAGAAAGATACTTTGGCAACACTGGCTACTGTAGCAAAACCCTATTTTCTTGATTTTCTTTGTGTCTCCCTTTGTTTATTTTCAATTTTTTTTTTGCATTCGGTTCACAGCCTCCAAATCATGGTATTCTTCTCAAGATTTATGCCAAGAGTGAAGGTATTTTGGTCTACCTCTAAAGTTTGATAGGAATTCATACAATTTGAGGCAAATTTTTACATTTTCGGTCTTGTAGGTTTGTGCGCCATGCTAGTGGAAAATTTACACTGCAAAATGGCTCCCAGTGCGCCGCGCCACCATGTGTGTGCACCGCGCACTATCAAAGTCACCCAAATTTGCTTGAGAAATAGGGAAGAGGGTTTAGGGTGGTTCTCTTTGGGAGACAAGGTGGAATAGAGGTGACTATGACGAGGAGTGAGGGGACAAGGGGGAGGGGAAACAAAACCTTGGTGGCATCATTGCAAACTTGCAACCACATTCATTGTTTTTCTTGGTGATTGTTTTCATGGATGGCCAATGCACCTTGGATATCATTCAACCTCTTCACAAATAGCTAAACATAGACCAAATTGATGGAGAAGAGGTGTCATAAAGCCTACCTCTTGTTCTGCTAGCCTTCCCCTAGATTTGAAGCGGTTTGCAATGTTTTTTATGTTTTTTGGACTGTGTGCGCTGCGCGCTCTTCCCAGTGTGCCGCACGCCTTGTATGCGCCGCGCCTGTGGTGATTTTAAACTGTGGTTGGCTTCCAGTGCGCCGCGCGCTGTGTGTGCGCCACACGACCTGGTGTATGCGCAACGCTTACCAAATCACCTCCCAAATCACTAAAACGCTCACCAATCTCACTTTCCCACCTTCTGCAATGTTTTCCCAAGTCTTCAATGGCACAATTGCTTTGCTTTGGGCCACAATATGTATTTGTAGGCTTGAGAGAAATTGGTTTGATTTTTTTTCTATGAAAACCCACTTTATAATGTTTTTGTTTTACACTTTTTTATTGACCTTTAAACACACTGATTTTCACTTTTTCCTTGAAATTTTGGCTCAAATGACGAAATCTTTGGCACATCTTTGCAAGGACTATATGACGGAGCATCTGGCTTTGAAATCCTTGACTGCATCTGAAAATCTCAATTGTCGATTTTTGGAAAATTTTGTCATGGTTGACCTTGTTTGACTTTACTTAAAAATAGAGTTTTGAAGAAGATTCGATGTCTCTTGCGGTGATGATGAAGCTTTCTGCACTGTAGGTGTATAAGATCTACCTCTGGCCTGTGTGGCTTGTTTTTGGACATGTTTTTCAGGGACCAAACTAATGAATTTCTAGATCCAAACCATAAAAATGACTCTGTCCTGTAACAGGACCAGACCTTGACTATCCTGAATTTGATTGATTTTGGACCAAGACCTAAACTAGCAGAGGCTAGGCATGAGGGAAAATGAGCAGCATGACTTTCTCTGTTAGATCATGACATGTCCCTAGCGAAATGCAACTGAGTGAATGAAGCGGGACACCTAAAATTGAAATGCACAAAGAGCTTTGATCTCTGACGGAGGGCTAACGACACCGACTCTAACATTGGCTCCAATGGGGGATGATAACTCCTTGGAGGTGCCAAGAACAGCAGATCTCTGGAGGAGCTAGAGAGTGCCTCTTGGTCCATTGGGCTATGGAGTCATCATTTGATAAACAACACAAGACTCCGACTTATTTACAAAACTGAAGTAACCAAGAAATTGACTCAAACTTGACAATTGGAATAACTCAAAAACTGACTGTACATACTCAAACCAAACTGAAAATAAAGACGGTATTTACAATGACAGTGGAAGCAGCGTTGATATATCAACAATGATATCGCTTGAGCAGCCGATCATTGATCGGCCCTCCAGGACAGTCTTCCCCGTTCATTTCCTTCAGAAGAAAGGCATTTTGGCCGCTATATGCTGCAATTTTGAAAGGACCCTTCCACAGATTTTCGAACTTTCCGTGCTTCTTTCTCTTCATTCCTTGCATCCCACTTCAGCACCACATCATCCAACTGAAATTTGTCTGGTTTAGCTTTTCTGTCATAGATTTTCTTTATCTTCTCCTGCAACTTGGATATGTTTTGGAAAACTTCCTCTCTTGTTTGTTGCAAGTGGATCATTTGATTCAGCCTTCTCTGCATGGGATCTTCCTCACTACCTGCCTCCTGAAGAAGTCTAAACACCGGGGCAGCAAGGGTGGCTGGGAATACTGTGTCTACTCCATAAACTAGCTCAAACGGTGACATACCAATAGACCTTTTCTGACTGATTCGATCTACCCAAAGTGCATGAACCAGCCTCTTGTTCCAACTCTTCTTATTAATTTCCAGCAGCTTCTTGATGATTTTGACCAAAGATTTATTCGAAGATTCAGCCAATCCATTGCCTTGTGGATGATAGGCAGTTGAATGACCCAAAATGATGTGATATTTGTGACAAAATTCTACCATCCTTTTCGATTTGAAAGCTGCTGCATTATCGGTGATTATTTTGTTTGGACAACCAAAGCGAGACAAGATGTTATTTTCGAGAAATGAGATGATTACCGTGTCCGTTGCTTGTCTGGTAGGTGCTACCTCAATCCATTTTTTGAAGGAGTCCGTGGCTGTAAGGATCCATCTATGCTGTCCGGAAGATGTGGGATGAATTTCCCCAATGAAATCCAACCCCCGCTGCTGAAAAGGAGCACTCACTTCGATAGGCTTGAGTGGAAAAGGCTGTAATTTCTGTTTCCCCTCGAAAATTTGACACTTATGACAACACTTTACCATCTTATGCACATCATCAAACAAAGTAGGCCAGTAGTACCCTGCTCTCAAAATTTTTTAGCCGTTGATTTCCAAAAAAGATGACCACCACACTCTCCCCCATGGAAATCTTCCATGGATTACTTTGCCTCCTCTTCCACCAGATAGTTTAACAAAATGCCTCCGGGATCTTTCTAATACAATGCAGAATTCAAAATACAAAACTTGGCAGCTTTCAATTTAAGTGTTCTCGCTTTGTTTCTAGCCATGCCGGGTGGTGGCGATAGATTTTTTAGCACATATATTATATCAGAATACCATGGGGACAAAGCAAATATTTCAGATACTTGAACTAAAGTTCCTTCCTCATTCTCATCGGACATGGCAACGATCAGATTTATGTCTAATGCGTGCAAGTTTGATTCAGACATTAGTTTCGCCAAGCCCTGTCCTTTGACCAGCTTTGTAGGCTTTATCTCCACATCGTATTCTAGAAAGGCTGCAATCCATTTGCCTCTTCTCCCTTCCAGATCAGTCTGCATCAAAACATCTTTTATAGCGGTATTAGGAACATAGGCCAGAATGTGAGAGTGTAGAATGTATACCCGGAAATCCTTCAATGCTTTCACCAATGCTAGAGCTTGCTTCTCAATGATGTTGTACTTTAATGTTGCATCCCTTATAGCTCTGCTGAAGAATGAAATGGGTCTTTCATGATCATCCCTTTTATGCAATAATACTGCTGCCATAGTGTGTTCAGAGGCGAATGAAAACAAGATGAAATCTTGAGTGTAATCCGAGCTGACTAGAACTGGAGCTGAAGAAAGGGTCAATTTGACCAAGTTGAAAGATTTTACAGCCTCATCCATCCATTTCACTTGGCTGTCCTTCTTAAGCATGTTGGTCATTTCTTTCAAGTGTTCCGCAAGATTGGGTACAAAGCGACGCAAAAAATTCATCTTACCATTGAATGATTGTATCTCCTTTTTGTTCCTAGGCAGATCGATTTGCTGAATTGCTTGGACACGTGCTGGATCTATGTGGATGCCATCTTTTGAAATGATATGCCCAAGTAATTTTCCTTCCTCCATGGTGAACAAGATCTTCTTAGGTTTCAGCGATAAACCATATTTCCTGCATTTTTGAAAGAAAAATTTTAGGTGATGCATGTGCTCTTCATCTGATTTTGAAAACACCGTCAAGTCATCCAAGTACACCACCAAAAAAACATCCTTCTCATTTGCAAACGCCAAGTCCATTGCACGTTGAAATGTGGCACCTGCATTTTTCAAACTGAATGGCATTTTGGCATATTGACATGTTCCCCATGGAGTTGTGAACGCTGTCTTATCTCTATCATCTTCATGGACAGAAATTTGGTTATATCCGGAATAACCATCAAGTAGCGACATATGAGATGCCCCCACTACTCACTGAAGTATATGGTCCATCTTGGGCAGCGGATAGTTGTCCTTCAATTAGACCTTGTTTAGATTTCTAAAATCGATGCATAGGCGGATCTCACCGGTCTTCTTTCTTACGGGTACCAAATTAGAAATCCAATATGAAAATCTGATGGGCACAATGATACTTGACTTGTACAACCTGTTAGCTACCTATACCAATAGGTTTCATATTTCATGATTGGCAATGAAAAGGTCCAAATATGCTCTGCTTTGATGATGCAAAGATCACATATTTCCATAAGAATACAATCTGTGCTTATAGCTTGATGGGGACCCAAATTTTGGTGGATGGTCCAACAGTCTAAACTGGATCATGTCATGTTTTAAATTTTCAGTTGTAGAATAGAGAAAGGAGTCTGTCCAAACTGTTTAATCTTGGCAGACAAGTAGTTCAGGTAGAGAAGAAAAGGCTCCCAACAGCTTAATCTGGGACCCTGGAAGAAATAAGGGTAGAAGTAGATAGAAAAACAAAAGAAAAAGCCAAAGAAAAGAAAAGGCAAGTAAGGGTCTGCAAGCCTAAGTGCACCCTCCAAGAAGAAACAAAAAATGCTAGGCAAAATAGATGGGTAGGCAGTTGGGGTTGCAGAAAGGTCATTTCTTATAAGTTGCATGTGTGCTAACTTTGTTTACCAAAGCAAAATCAATGAATTAAGAAGGTGTTATTCTTCATCAAGTTGCAGCAAGCAAGAAACATGTCTAACCTCCCTTCTTCCCCCTTTTCCATTTCATTACTAACACTCCCTCATCAGTTGAGATTCATGGAAGAGATTATGGTTTCATGGTGGTTCTTAATCTTTTTAGAAGCCACATTTCTTGTCTAAAATTCTTTTCATTTTGATCTACTCCCTAAACTAAGTAAGTTTCAAATAAACTTAGTGATTTCCCCCTCATTCACATTTTCCCCCATATTAACTCTAACTCTACTATGTAAATTCCCCTATGTCACCCTTCCCCTACTATTATTAACACCATGGTGTATAAACCCCAAATTTTGTATAAATATCCCTCCCCTTGGCATTATAGCCAATAAATCCTCTGTCAGGGATCAAATTGGCATCTGGTCACTTTGATGAACCTAAACCTCACCCCTCTCCCTTCTTTAAAGTTACTCCACCCATTAAACCTTCGTTTGTAAAGAAAAAACCTTATAAAACCCCCCTCCTACCCATAAACCCCTTTCAAATTGTGAAATAACCCAAAAACCCACCTTTTGCCGCTTATCCAAAGTTCCGGCGCATATGTTTGATTTGTCAAAATACATTGAAAAAACCTTACAAAAACCCATATCCTAATGTCTTCCGCTAAGCGCGCATCCCAAAAAATACATTTTTAAAATCCTTCCCCCTTCCGTATCGCTCGAGCACTTCATCAACCCGTCAGCCGTCCGATCGAGCGCCTCTGATCGGACGGCCCTTATGCATATCGGGTTGGTCCCCACGCCCGACAGTTAGCGCCCGAGAAACTGACGAAGGGTTACGTCAGTCCTCGGCCACGCGTCACCTTCTCAATCTCTCGGAGCGGCCTCTGACAAAACCGGGGCCATATTGTAAGCGGTCCGAGAAAACCGTTACCACTGTTTCACTTACTGCCCGGTTTTGCTGGTCCCATGTCATGCCCACGTCAGAGCCACGTCGCCGCCACCCCGCCGTCGCATCACCTCATTCGTCCGTCCCTTCGCTGACATGTCCGCCACTTCAGCATATCCATGGACCAACCAGGACCTGCCACATCACCCGGTGACGTCATGCTGACGTCATCCGACTCCGACCCCACCCGATGACATCATGCTGACGTCATCCCAAAAACGCGCCAATATTGCCAAAAATCTATTTTTAGGCCAAAATTTTGTGTTTTTTCTACTTTTGCCGAAAGAGACTGTTGTTGTTCCTGCATGAATTTAACGACCCGACCAACGCCAACCTACACTGTTCGACTCCAAACTGCGGGTGCCTCCGTCGTACCTGCATTTGCAACTGTCAGTAGCAATCCGCAAGGTATTTCTCGAAATTATTCTCTGCACCTGGTTTCTATCCAAATTTCTGCAAACACACTGTTAAGGGAGTGTTAAAACACTGAATTCACCGTCTAGTATCCAGTAACCTGTGCCTATTTCCCTCTGGCAAGGCAACAAACAGTTTACGAAACCTGCATTGGACTGAAACAACTTGAATTCATAGGTAGCTCGCGCAATCGTGAGCTAGAAACCTCTGCTGGCTAAATTCACCATAGAAAAGTTCTGGTCGGCCCTGCTATTTGTTTTTATCAATCTGTTAAACAGTATTTCAATTGTTGTGTGCTCAACTCACCCTCTGGTCCCTAAAATTCACACTTTCATTGTAAGGAATTACCTCTGTGTTGTTCTGCTTATTTCAACCAGTTCACCTGCAAGTCAGAATCTTAATAGACCATGGAAACTCCAATTGCACTGAACATCAAGCCTCTCAATACCCCTCACAGGGAGTTAGAATGGAAATCTCTGGGAGATATGGATTATTAGATGTTAGACTATTTTCCATTAGGCTCTAAATACAATATTCAGTTGCTAAATGAGTTGAAAGCCCAACACCTTAGTGGAGCTGATATCCTAGGGATTTGGGACTCAAACTTGCCCATCTACAACCTCCCCCAGGTAAATCCTATGCCAGAATTGATCCACAGATGCCAGGAGTGCTATGATCCATGCCAAAGAGCTGTTCTCAGCCCCACAGGCTCAATTCTGTTCCATATCACCCCAGAGAGCATAAATGAGATGCTGCATTTCCACACTGCAAAACCATTGACCCCACTCTACATGCAGAACTTGATAAAGAAGGGGACTAAGTTGTCAAATGACCAGATCATCAAAATCAATCAGCTGTTCATACAACCAGGCTCTGAAGCCATCAGAACTCCTCCTATTGGATATGCATACTTAAATGAATTGGGCAAAATTCTAGTGGATTTGATCAGCTATGTCCTAGGGTTCAGGGGAGTGGAGGACGTGGATGATAGCATAATGAAAATGCTGTCTATATTCTCTCCTGGAAAGCCTCCAGTTGTACATTATGACTATGCCACATATGTTGCAGATAGGATCCATGACCAGCTAATGAATCTGCAAAGGGAAAGACTGTTCAGATACACTTCATACATTTACCATCTATTCTTGTTTTATCAACCAGGAAGCTTCCTCATTCCCCTGAAGCAAGTTAATGCCCAGGGGAATCCAAGGTCAGTTGTGTTTTGGACCTCTGTTTTTCATTGCACCTCTGTATCACCATACACATATTGTGAGTTCATAGAATTGTTCATACATCCAACTATGACATTATTGTATGGTGTTTCTCCTCCAAGGTTAACTGATGACATGAGGAGAATTCTCCATCTCTCCAAAACCTACAGCAATGGTAATTGGTACTTTTACCAACACCACACAGTGTTCAGAGTATATGGCTGTGAGTTGAAGCCTTATAGGGTGCCAAGGTATGTCCCTATGAGACTTTTTTCCCTAGAATACTTCAGGCAATTTGGGAATGCCGACTACCTCCACTTCCAAAGTAAGAACAAGAAGGCACAGTTGAAGGTAAGGAGCCAGCTGGGCCCTTTCCTATATAACAAAAGAGAGGAGGGATGGAAAGAGGCAAATAGTATCCTAGAGGCCCTCAAACTGCAAACTAGTTTTGAGTGGATACCCTATGACCCCAATCATTTTGTTTCCCTCAGGAGGATAAAATACAAATTGGGTACCTATTCACATATGAGGCTGCCTGAGATTGAGCAGTATGCCAATGCATTGAGCTGGAAAGAGGGAACCCTAGAAGAGGAAATTACTAGTGAAGAGCTGCTAGAAAGAGAGGCTAGAAATATTAAAAAAGAAGCTGACTTGGAAACTTGTGGACAGGTCCCCCTCTCATATCAAAGACAACTTGGAGCAGCTGCCTCATCCTCAACAACACATCAGCAAGCTGCCATGAATACTCCACATACATCCAACAAAGGCAAAGAAAAGCAGATGGAACAACCACCTCCTATGACTGAAGAGCAAATGGAAACACTGGTCCAACAACAAGAAGAAATGATGCAGCAGGAAGTGCAACAACAAACAAAACACCAACAGCAAGAGGAACAAAGACATGAGCAGCCTGTCCAGCAAGAGCAAACAGTGGAAGCCCCTAGATCCACTGAACAAACTGTGCCTCCAAGGCAAGAAACTTCAGCTGAGGCATCAATCCTCCAAACTCCACAAAAGGAGGATACAAGCAGGAAAAGGGACAGAGAGACTCCCCTTACAACATCAACAACTCATGGGGAGAAAAGACAGAGAATCAATCCCTTCTCAGAGGAACAAATGCCAATAGGACAGTCTTTTGGTATGGTCCCACCCAGCAGGGAAGCATCAGCAAGTTCCTTTCAACAGGAACAGGATAGAGCAATGGGGGGAGAAGTGAGTTCCTCAAATCAGCAAAGGGAAGGTGGACTCAGCATTAAACAACAGTTCATCGACATTAACAGGAGGAATGAGCCCATCAAAATACAGTTGTATAACCATCTATTAAACATGGCTCCCACCAATCAACAAAGACTCATGTCTGCATATGATGTGCAGGAAGGCAAAATGATCATGAGTCATTTTATGCCAATAGCAGTGCAACCCCAATCTGCCTCTGACTACTTGAGGACCAACCTGGAGGTCTTTGCCAAGGATATCCACCCAATGGACAAAATAGAACTGCATAAGCAAACAGGTGAGATGGTATATGCTTCCCTGGCAGACCAAACATTGGATAATTACAGGCTACAAAATAGCCTTAAAAGCACAGCTGCTCAGCTTGAGTTGGAGAAAGCATCCTCTCAAGCAAAGGACAACAGAATTAGGTCCTTGGAAGACATCATCATAGAGATTGGGCATGATCCCAAAGATATCAAGGGTATACAAGAGATATTAAAGTTGAGGGATGCAGACATGGTAGCTTTGAGGAGAAAGATCAAACTCCCAGCCACAATTCACCCTCAAACAGATGATGTTGCCCAGCAAAGACATGATCAAGAGGCCACAACCTTGTTGATATCTCTGTACAAGCAGCTAATCCAAACTCAAGAAAAGCTGGGAGAATCGGAGGCTGCAAAGGCAGCATTACAGGCAGCCTTGAAACAAAGAGAAGAAGGTCAAACCTCACATCATCCTCCTGAAGTAATCAACCTTGAGGAAGCTGCTCCAACTACTGCTCCTCCTCCTCAACAAACAAAACCAACAGCACCAACTACATCGACAACTGCACCAACAACAGAGCAGACTCATAGTCTGGATATGCAGAAGCTTCAAAACGAGATTCAAGTCCTGGAAGCTCAAATGTTAGAGCTTAATCAAGCCACAGAATCTTTGGCTAAAGTAAATGAAAGGTATGATAAGAGCAAACAGAATGTGGTTGAGAAGGAAAGAGATATAAAAGCTCTCAAAAAGAGAATAACTGAGCTTGAGAAAGAGCTCACACTAGATAAGGTGACAGCAGAGCTCAAGACAGTCCTATGGGCCAATATTGGCCAGTCCATTACTAATCAGTGGCAATTCATTGAGACCATAGATGAGCAGTCAGCGCTCATTATAAAGGCAAACAGGGAGATACACAGAGCAAGAGCAAGCCTTGGCAACATGCCTGATGCTGCCAATAGGATGATCAACATATTGAATAACAGGACAAGCTCTCAACTGACCACCATGGGAATTGCTCACAGGACTGAGACAATCTCAATGGTTAAAAGGGTCCTGACATTAAGAAACCTGGTTGGAACATTAGAAAGGAGAACCCAAGATATGCAGACCGAAATCAACAGGTTCATGGACAGGTTTCAGGTATTACAAAACAGAGGCCTCCCCAACATACTAAGCAGTGTGGGAAGACTGCTTACCCATGAAAATTATGCCAAAAGGGTCAATGCCTTTGCTGCAAGTCAAATTGCAGGACAGCCCAGCACTTCAGCAGAATCAGGGCCAGCATCAGGGCAGACTCTCTACAATAGGGTGGAAAACTTGTTCTTCATCATGAACGAGATCAATCATCTGTTTGATGTGCCTCCAAATTTCTATAAATATACAGAAGCAGATGAAACCATAGAGGCAATTGTGAAGCACCAATTGCCCACACAAGAAGTCTGGAATAAATTGACACAGCTAATATTATCAAGCCAGAACCTGTAAATGTCAAGTTTTTGCAAATTTATAAGTGATCATACACAGGGAAAATTTTGGTAGATCAGCATACAAAGGAAAGATGAAAGGCTGAGCCAACTCAGCAGGGCTATTCGGTCACCACAGCAGCAAGCACAGTCACAGGTGGCAAGGCCGAGAAGATACAGCGCAGCAAACGTAAAGGCACATTTTCCAGCATTAAAGCAAAGCGTTCCAACCGACTCAGTGACCTCCAAAGGTCAAAATATCCTCTGACAGACTTAAAGAGCAGTTATTTTGCATTCAAAGTTGTAATAACTTCTTTTCTACTTTTCTGTACGAAGTAATGGAGATATTTCTCTCTCAGATGACTCAATGCCTGAGATATTTTGTATAAACATTTCTATAAAGTCCCCTTCGCATGTTTTGCAAGGGGTTGTTGTTGATTTCATTTCTATATTTCTGTTGCTGTACAACTCTCAGAGAAATAATACAAAAGGTGGATGGAATTTCCAAAGCTCTGTGTTCTTTGATGCACTATGGTGGCTAGCTGAATGTTACAGGATTCCTGCATGTTTCATAGCACAATAAGTCTTCTTTAAACCTCTGCGTTAAATGTTTTCTAGTCTTTCATTTTCTTTCATGTTGTGAGTTTTACACTTAATGGCAAAGTAAAAGAATAGTTCCAGGATTTAATCATAGATTACCCTGAACTCAATCTAAGCTGTTATAAATGTTTTCTTCCAGATAGAGTAAATAAGGTGTAATTCTTAATTGCTACACTTTCAAGCTATATCTTTCACTGTGATAAATATTTTCAGGAATTCAAGTTTGCTCCTGAGGCATCTATCTCTTTCCCACACCCCAGCTCAGTGGAAAATTCTTGAATGCTTTTCACTGGTTGTTCACATATCACCATCATAATCTAACTTTGTTATATGAAGTATTTAAATGGCCCTGTAATTTCAGTAAATCACCTCAAGATTTCTAAACACTTGTAGCCACAGACTCCATTGCCCAATGAAATAAACTCATCTGCAGATTACACACTTCAAGTATAGAAAGATATCCTTCAACCAAAGTATAAAACTAAGCACCCTCATTTCATAGCTAGCCTAAAATCTCCACAGAACAAAGACAAATTATAAAGAGAGAGCCCTCTCTGATTACAGTGTGGCTAGGCACTGTAATCCAAAGATTGGTTAGTGGTTACCCCGGCCGTATTCCCTTAGAGTCAAAGGGAACAACCTGGGTGTTAACACAACCTATTTACCTCTTTTTCAATGGATGGCAACAACTTTGGATTGATCCTTCTCAGCTTTTGTCTAAATGGTTTTTGATTCGGCTTGATAGGTATGGTGTGATGAATGATATTTGTATCATAGGTCTTCAAATCAGAATAATCCCAAGCAAATACATCTACAAATGAAGCCATAAAACTGATATATTTGTCCTTGATTTTTGGCGGTAATGCTTTGGACAATTTCACCAATTTTGGATTTGCGACTGTACCAATGTTGACTTCTTCTACACCTTTCTCCGTGGGCTGCAAAGTTGGCTTGCGGGCAACATCATCCTGATCGAAAAGTTCTTAAAGGGGTATCAAGCCTTTAGGAATGATGTTATTCTTCAGCTGTAATATGTCCATTTGATTGATCTGCACCTCTTCTGTACCATCCCCTTTGTTCTCATCGTTTTCCACATCGATTAAGGTTTTTTTGAACTTGCCTTGGTTGAACAGAAAGTCCTTAATCTCTTCATCATCTTGGAATACTTGCCA
Source organism: Pinus tabuliformis (assembly GCA_031772625.1). Taxonomy (NCBI): domain Eukaryota; kingdom Viridiplantae; phylum Streptophyta; class Pinopsida; order Pinales; family Pinaceae; genus Pinus; species Pinus tabuliformis. The sequence continues at coordinate 276,958,435 of CM062806.1, read as the reverse complement.
ATGTCGTTGATTGTCAGAAATGGTTGGACGGTGCTTGACATGGATTTCAAATTTGTTGCTGGAGTTCATGGGGATCTTCAAGCTGCTCGCTGCCTTGGAAAGAGCATCAGCAATACTATTTCGGATTCTTGGCACACATGTCAAAGTGTATTCGGAAAACAGCTTCAAGATGTCCAAAACTGCATTTCGATAGGCCCACATCCTAGGATGTTTTTCTTGATATTCACCTCTAACCTGTTTTATTACTAACTAGGAGTCGCCATATATTGAAATCCTCTTTGCATTTAGCTTTCTAAGAATTTTCAGGTCAACAATCAGAGCTTCATATTCAGCCTCATTATTGGAACATTCGAAGGCTAGCTTGTAGGAGCAAACTCTCACGCTGCTAGGTACTTTGTTTGGGGCGGAGAAAGGACCGCGTACCCAAATACCAATACTAGCTCCATCATTCCCTACCACTCCATCAAAATCCATGGTCCATAAGCCTTCTTCTTCTTCTTGCAAGTGCTGAAAATCCTTTTGCTTCCCATTGTTTGTTTGTTGTCCATTGTTCTCAACTGATTGCCCAATCTTTTGTTGCTTTTCTTGTCTTTCTTTTTTCAAAATCTCTCTAAAATTTTCTGTTATCTATGGAATGTCATCTGCTTCTACTATCTGACTATCTATTTCATTTAAACTATATGAAAACAAAACAAAAGACTCTAAATCTGTATGTACATATTTTACAGGATGATTGATTGGTTTCTCCTTGCTTGTGATCATGTATTTCATCTTTTGTTCCCGATATAGTTTCCTCATTTAACACTGGGATTGTCGCATAGGAGAAATCCAGCTGTAGTTTCCCCTTTAATTTCGCCACCCAAGACTTGGAAAGAAGCATGCCAAACCTTGGAGGAATGTCTGCTACCACTACATCCATCAGGACATTTTTCATAGGAAGCTGATCCAAACTCACAACTAAGTCTTTGATAAGCCCTATGCACCTTACTCTGCTGGAGTCGAATGAATAGAGATCGTGATATTGCTGGGTGATGTCCAGACCAAGCTTATACATGATAGACTTGGGCATGAGATTGTGAGAGGCTCCCGAATCAAACATGGCGTTGTGTAGCACAAAGTCATGTAATCATAAACTGATGTAGAAGGGTGGAACCTCTCTCTCGGGAGACTCACCATTTGTTGCTGGCCCAAAAATAATTTTAGGCTGATCATCTTCCACATTTACCATGTCGGACGTTGGGTCCAAGTTCAACATTTTGGAAATCTGTCCTCTATAGCTGCTGTTTTTCATGATTTCAGTCAAAGGGATGGATATTTTTAACTTAGAAATCTCATTCTCTAAGCTAAAAGTGGGTGTCCTTTCTACCTCTTTGACTGGAGTCTCTTTCTTTTCCTTTTCTTTTGATGTAGCTTGCTGCTGTGATTGTTCTGCTGACTTTGATTTGCTGCTCTCCGGATCAACCGTCTCCTTCCCTTTCCTTTGTGCAACTGTTGAATCATTCTTTGATGTCTCACCATCCTTCTTTTTCTGAATTGTTTTGATCGGCACATCTCTATTCCTCAGTGAATATCGTTGCTGTTGGGCGGATAGAGCATTCATATAGCCTCTTTGGTACTCATCTGATTCCTCCTCCAAAACAGTGTCACTAGCTAGAATAAAATCAGTGTCTTGGTGTGCAGCTGAATTCACTGCACATTCTTCTTCTTCGGTAATGTAAGTGGGCAGCTCATTTGGAGTAAAAAGATGGTTCTCTTCACCTATTATGTTCCCTTCCTCATTTGATTCCAGTCCATGTACAAAATTCTGCTGCAAGGGTGTCTGTATGGGCTGCTGCGCTGCCTGCTCTTGGTTTCGCTGATCTCTTTGTCTTATCCTATATTATGGTTGCTGCTGCTAGCCACGAAAGTTAGGATTCCTAACTTGTGGCTCAGGCTTGTCAATTTTCACTCTTTCAAGCATCTGCTCCACCTTTTTGAGCAGCTAATCCATTGAAGAAGATTCTTCTTTCACCGTGGTTTTCTTCTCTGCTTTCGCCCTTGCTCTTTTGAACAGCAGGTTAGCCTCAACGTTGACTGCAATTTTCTGCATATCTTCCATTGTAGTCGGTTCTCTCTCTCTCAATTGGTACACCATGTCAGCATCAAAACCATCCAGAAACTTCATCATTGCTAGTCCCATATGTGACTTTAGATGATCTGGGATGTCGTCGTAGACTGCATTAAATCTAACACAGTTTTCTTGGACCGACTCACCTGCATTCCTTTTGATTTGATCATACTCGGCCAGAATTTGAAGGGGATTCTTTTTCACTTCCCACCTGTTCAAGAATTGTATTTGTAGCTCAGCTAAGTTGGTGATACTTGCAGCTGTCAAACCTCTGAACCATTTCCTCACATCACCTACAAATGTTTGTACCAAGAGCCGCATTGCCACGTTCTCCGCATCGATCTCATGAAGTTCATAGAAGTATGCCATTTTGTCTACATGTTGTTGAGCTGTAACACCGTTAGGAGTGCCATCAAAAAACAGAATCTTACTTTGATAATCATTTGGCATGTCATCTAGGACTTGGGGGAGAACAAGAGGAGCGAAATGGGCAACCATCATTCTGGGTGGATTTGGCCTTGGAGGTGTTTGGAGGAGTGTGCCCAGTCTGCAAGGGGCTTGCACTTGGAGTTTGGGGCTGTGTGGCAATGTAATTATCAATTAATCTATTATCTCTTTCTGTCTCAAGGTCTACAAGAATTTTAGGGTCGGGGATGGTGTAATCAACAACCCTTTAGAATTTAGATTCAAACAAAGATATCTCAAATCATTCGTCAAACTCAAACTCTTCAAGGTATTCAAAAATGTCGGGACATGAAGGGGATTTGAATACGGGAGTGAAGGTGCTTTCTTGATGAAGGATTTTTGGGATCAAATTGGGATTTTCATAAATGTGAGGAGGATCCGGATCCGGATTCGCTATGGTATATCGTCTCGAAGCCAGCGTGCTATTGAGAAGAATTACGAGACACACCCAACTTACTCAGCCTTTCCAATCCTAAGCCCATCATCCAGGAGCCTAGAATTATTATGAAACAAGGGGATTTGATTTTCAACTTGATGCTCCCCAGTGGAGTCACCACTATGTTAGCACCTAAATCTGCCTCAGGCTGAAAGAAGGCAAAATTCAGGGTAACCACAAACCACGCTCAGTCTGGTAGCTAGCCCTACCAGAATAGGAGAGGGCTCTCTTCGAGTCACACTCGGTAAATAGATGAACGAAAAGGACCGAGATGACTTTCCAACGAATAATTTATCTTAGGCTAGTAAGTGAAAATGAACATAAGGAGGGATTTTTATGAATGACTGTGTTTCTGGGATGTTATGGGACCACTGGACGTCAATGAACTGAGAACTTAACATAAAGGCACAGATTATTTCGTGAGGCAAGGTAGGCGGAAAGCATAGCAATTTTAGTTTTAAGATATGGCGGAATGGAGAGATTGATTAAGAAGGTGAAAAGGGCATGGACAACATGAATCCTTTTCAACAGAAGAATGAACATTGTACATGAAATTTTCCCACAGGTAGAGCAATAAAATTTAATTCTACCTAATCTCATTCAAAAAATTTCACCAGAAATGAATATGAAATGAAATATGGAACATAACAAGATACATATGAAACGTAAGAGACACACTTGCTACACTCACAACCACAGGAATCTCATGAAACAGAGCCGTTGCCTTTCATTAATTCTCTGTAAAAATATACAATGCAGAAACAAAGTTTCTTTCCCACAGTCTCCCAGAAGTTACAAGCCAGCCAACCATTTGCAAATAAAATTATTACATTATATAGAATGTGTGGAGAAGAGGTGGAATGCCAAGGGGTTGGGAAGTTACTAAAATCATTTCGAAATGGAAATGGAGAGCCAACCATCAGCTACAAGTGCAGCGTTCTCAAGCATGACATTTGGCGTGTGGTGACCCTTTGCATTCTTTGCCACTTGGATAGATTCCCAACTGGGGAGGAAACTCTTCAAAAGCCGCCTTTGGTGCCAAAAAAGCAAAGAGTCGATGACCGGGCCCACTTGGAGAAGTCGCGACCCGAAATTTCGTGAAACGGGAGCAAATTGGGCAAAAAATTTTCTGCGCGTTGTGCGCTTTTCTCTGTGCGTCGTGCAACTTTGGGGTCTGTTTTTGGGCACTTGCAGGTGTCCAAAATGTGCCCAAGTGGGCTTGTTGGAAATCGTGTCCTATCTACTTTCTAACCCACTGAAATTTCTAAATTTGAAGCTCATTTTCCCCTCCAAATATTCATTCTCCCAAGACTGCTTTCTATGTGTCCAAAAAGTGGCAAAGGGGCCATTTTTGGGTGTTTTTTGACCTTTAGGAGACCCAAAACTTATCAAAATTTCTAGCCCGAACACCAGTAGACGTATTTTTCGATGATGAATCCAAAAATGCAAGCCTTTCCTCGATCTGAGTTCTATAATTTTAGCGCCGCGCACCCAGGGAGAAAATCCCTGTTTTTTGCCCAAAAATTTTCCTGTGACGAAAATTTGCCCAAATGTTTTGAGATTTGGGCTGGAAGTTCTCTATGGGGTGCCTTGCTGAGCCAAGGAAGCCTCAGCCAATATTCTGAGCCTATCTTTCTCTTTTGCCCTTTTTGCCTTTTTTGTGGCTTTCCTCAATTTCTCCTTCAAACTCGTTATTCGAGCTCTCAAACTCAAGTTCTGTGCCCTGTAATGACGAGCCATGTGTGGCAGCAGTGTGTTGTCTTCGTCGGCCTTGTTCAACATGTTGTCTAGGTGCATGTTGACTCTCTCGAGAACAAACTCCTGATCATCCATAACCTGTTGCTCTAATGAAGTGAATTCAATCCTCCTCTGCTGGGCAGTTAGGCGATCCTCACGGATGTTCTGCAGCTCCATGATCACATGCTGGTCTTCCAGCTATTTGTTCCTCTACTCTAAATACCTGATGTTCCATTTGGCCATCTCCAACTTGAGTGTCAAGGATTGAATCTCTGTCTCTTGCTCCTGGAAGATCTCTTTCAGTTGTGCATTTTGTGGACGTGTATCTGTATCATCATCATCATGAAGGAGAATGAGTTCGGTCTTTCATTCACCTGGTGGCGCACCTGAAGGCCCCTCCTCACGCTTGGGCTTCTTTCCCTTGTCCCGTACCTGTATTGCCGATGTACGAAGCGAGGCCCCTTCCACCCTGGGTGGAGATAACACTCGCTTTGTTGCTGCAAACAAAGGCCTGGTGCCTTTCGGATAGCCTCTCTGGTATGTGATGGAAAATGGCACCACAGTGGTCCCATGGTGCTCATGCTGATGAGAAGGACCACCTGTCTCATGTTTTGCCTCTGATACTACCTGTGGGGCACTAAAGAAGTCACGGGAGATGAAGTCCTCCCAAGAAATGCCCTGCAATCCCAGCTGATGGTCCACCAAAATCTGGATAAGAGCAAAGTGATATACGCTACTGAGCTACTACCGAGGTGTCTTGTGCTGCATGAACTTTCTCATCCTTTCTATGTTCCCGCAAATGAAAAATGGGAAGTTCATCATACGTACCCTGGTAAAGTGCATGAGCAACCTAATGTGATATGCATAAAGGCGAGAAAACCTCCCCTCACAACTGAAGTATTTCATGATCAATCTCATGAGCGGAGCATAATCATCTCTCAGAAATCTGAATGGGAAAACTCTAGTGAGCTGACTCAAACAACTGGCCTTAATGTAAGGCTCATAAATTTCCCTCTCCACCTTCATCTTCTTGTGCCACTGTTCTCCAACATTCGGTATGCATGTTGCCACTGATATTGTTTCGGGTGTCAATGTGAAAGTGACCCCTGCCAAGATAGACTGTCCTCCATGTAGGTGAAGAGAAAAAAGACGGGCCAACTCATGATGAATTCTGACATTTTCCACCCTCTGACAAAATTCGAAACATGCCAAGTGATGGAAACAAGACATAGCGAGAGGGCATGCCTACAACTCAGTGAGTGCATTTGGTTCATCCCTGACATGTCTGCCACTCCTAGGTCTCCGGGGAGCCTGTTCTAGTGAAGCTGTATCACTGTGAGTTTCCCCCTCATAATCTGATGAAATTTTTGATGCCATTACTGCTGTTTGCACCCTGAATTTCTTTGCTGCCTTCTGAATCCACTAAACTGATAGATACCCTTCAAATATGTCACCAAGGGGAAAATAAAATAGGGAGTATCAGGAGGGGAATGATGAAATAGGGATAGGGATTTAGAGGAGAAATTTATCAGGAATTTAGGAGTATTTTGGGTATAGGGTTGATGGGGTAGGGTTTGATTTCTGAGCCATAGGAATGCAGGGGGAGAAAGGAATATGATTATGGTGATGTTAGGGTGATGATTAGGGGAAATGCTACAGGGGAATTAGATGATAGGGGTGTGGTAGAAAGATACTTTGGCAACACTAGCTACTATAGCAAAACCCTATTTTCTTGATTTTCTTTGTGTCTCCCTTTGTTTATTTTCAAAAAAAAAAATTGCATTCGGTTCACAGCCTCCAAATCATGGTATTCTTCTCAAGATTTATGCCAAGAGTGAAGGTAGTCTGGTCTACCTCTTATGTTTGATAGGCATTCACACAATTTGAGGCAAATTGTTACATTTTCGGTCTTGTAGGTCTGTGCGCCGTGCGCTATGAGTGTGTCGTGCCAGTGGAAAATTTAAACTGCGAAACGGCTCCTAGTGCGCCGCGCACAATGAGTGCGTCGCGCCACCATGTGTGTGCGCCGCGCACTGTCGAAGTCACCCAAATTTGCTTGAGAAACAGGGAAGAGGGTTTAGGGTGGTTTTAGGGTGGTTCTCTTTGGAAGACAAGGTGGAATAGAGGTGACTATGACGAGGAGTGAGGGGACAAGGGGGAGAGGAAACAAAACCTTGGTGGCATCATTGCAAACTTGCAACCACATTCATTGTTTTCCTTGGTGATTGTTTTCATGGATGGCCAATGCGCCTTGGATATCATTCAACCTCTTCACAAATAGCTAAACATAGACCAAATTGATGGAGAAGAGGTGTCATAAAGCCTACCTCTTGTTCTGCTATCCTTCCCCAAGATTTGAAGCGGTTTGCAATGTTTTTATGTTTTCTGGACTGTGTGTGCCGCGCACTCTTCCCAGTGCACCGTGCACCTTGTATGCGCTGTGCCTGTGGTGATTTTACACTGTGGGTTGGCTGCCAGTGCGTCGCACGCTATGTGTGCTCCGTGCAACCTGGTGTATGCGCAGCGCTTACCAAATCGCCTCCCAACTCACTCAAACGCTCACCAATCTCACTTTCCCACCTTCTGCAATGTCTTCCCAAGCCTTCAATGGCACAATGGCTTTGCTTTGGGCCACAATATGTATTTATAGGCTTGAGAGAAACTGGTTTGAGTTTTTCTTCTATGAAAACCCACTTTATAATGTTTTTGTTTCGCACTTTTTTATTGACCTTTAAACACACTGATTTTCACTTTTTTCCTTGAAATTTTGGCTCAAATGACGAAATCTTTGGAACATCTTTACAAGAACTGTATGACGGAGCATCTGGGTTTGAAATCCTTGACTGCATCTGAAAATGTCAATTGTCGATTTTTGGAAAATTTTGTCATAGTTGACCTTGTTTGACTTTTCTTCAAAACAGAGTTTTGAAGAAGAGTCGATGTCTCTTGCGGTGATGATGAAGCTTTCTGCACTGTAGGTGTATAAGATCTACCTCTGGCCTGCGTGGCTTGTTTCTGGACATGTTTTTCAGGGACCAAACTGATGAATTTCTAGATCCAAACCATAAAAATGACTTTGTCCTGTAACAGGACCAGACCTTGACTATCATGAATTTGATTGATTTTGGACCAAGACCTGAACCAGCAGAGGCTAGGCATGAGGGAAAATGAGCAGCATGACTTTCTCCGTCAGATCATGACATGTCCCTAGCGAAATGCAACTGAGTGAATGAAGCGGGACACCTAAAATTGAAATGCAAAAAGAGCTTTGATCTCTGACGGAGGGCTGACCAGACCGACTCTAACAGGAGGAATACCATAGGATACTCCCCATATCAGCTAGTGTTTGGCAAAGAACCTATCTTCTCCATACATTTTGAAATTCATACATTGAGAATAGCCCAAGAAGCAGGGATGGATTTGAATGAAGCATGGGTTAACAAACAACATCAAATCAATGAATTGGATGAAATCCAGCTATCAACTCTTCAACATACTACACTGATTCAACAACAAAGAGAAAAATGGCATGATGCCCTCATCAAGAAAAAGATATTCCATGAAGGTGACTGGGCACTTCTGTACGATTCTAGGTTCCAAGATTTCCCAGGCAAACTCCAGACTAGATGGTTAGGTCCCTACAAGATACAAGAGGTGCACGATAATGGCACCCTTACATTAGCCACCATTGATGGGTCTGGCTACTCTTTTAAAGCAAATGGACATCGAGTATGCCTCTACCACAAACCGATTACAAGGGAATCCTTTTGCTAGCAGATACGTGAAGATTCTAGGACACACATTTTCGCTGAAGAGGGCAACTCTTTGACAACACCTGTTCAGTGAATAATTTATTCTTTGAAACTTGTACATAAAATTGCTTTTCTGTTTTCTTTCTATTTTGATTGGATTTGCTTAGAATAGTAGAGATGATTGTTTATTGGTTTTTTTTCCTATTTTCCTTTGTTCTTCCATACAGGGAACAGTTGTTGTTCCCTCTAGGGAACAACACTTTTCGTGTGCATTTTTCTTTGCTTTTCCCTGCAGGGAACAGCTGCTATTCCCTATAGGGAATAGCACTTTTCGTGTGTATTTTTCTTTGTTGTTCCCTACAGGGAACAATAGTTGTTCCCTACAGGGAATAGCTATTGCTCCCTATAGGGAACAACACTTTTCGCATGCATTTTTCTTTGTTGTTCCCTACGGGGAACAGCTGTTGTTCCCTACAGGGAACAACTATTGTTCCCTACGGGGAACAGCTGTTGTTCCCTACAGGGAACAACTATTGTTCCCTATAGGGAACAACTATTGTTCCCTACAGGGAACAACTACTGTTCCCAATTTTCGTGTGTATTTTCTTTGTTGTTCCCTATAGGGAACAACAAATTTCGTGTGTATTTTCCTTTGTTGTTCCCTACAGAGAATAGTTGTTGTTCCCTAAAGGGAACAACACTTTTTGCATGTATTTTTTCTTTGTTGTTCCCTACAGAAAAAAATTCTTGTTCCCTATAAGGAACAACACTTTTTTTGCATGTTTTTCTTTGTTGTTCTCTACAGGGAATAGATGTTGTTCCCTATAGGGAACATAACTTTTTTTGTGCGTTTTATTTTGTTGATCCCTTCGAGGAACAATGCCTTGTAAGTATTTTTTAGAACACCCTTTCTCCCCCTTGCATGATCATCCCTAGACCATCCCAGTTCACTCTTTATGATCCTATTTATGGCATAAAAGTACAATACATATTTAAGGACAACAAGTATGGAGTCTAATGGAACAGGAAAATATCTTGAAAATTATCAACTTTAACAAGATTTCTTTGTGATGATCGAAAAAGAAAGGACACAATTATCTATATCATTTCCACTATAAATCAAACTGATTGATTATCTGTACCATGTTGGTTCTCCCCTGTCCCGTATAACTCTCTCTGTTCATTATTAATAAGATTATGGGTATATTTTTTTCTATTGATATGTTCAAAATTCTTTTGCCATCCCTACTCTTAAGGAGTACTGAGCCACCCTCTATATATAAAATGGGGACTGTTTAAAAAAATAAAAAAATAAATAATAATAATAATAATAATAAATATATATATATATATATATATATATATATATATATATATATATATATATATATATATATATATATATATATATATATATTCACTAACAATTTTATGATTGTTTTCCATAAATGGAGGATAGGGGGTCTCATCACGAGCCAACTTAGCATGATCATAAGGAAGCAGTGAAGTGGCATTCCCACTATGGCCACTACACCAAGGATATGATCCAATGGATGCATCAAGAAACAAAGTCCTTGGAATAGGAGGTCTCATCACGAGCTGGCCTGACCACTTTCGCTACTTCCCAGTGAATGGCAATGTGTTCATCTAGTTACATGCTAACACATTGGTCTCTACTATGGATATCATAATCCACTTCCCCATTTATACATAGAGGACCATGGTTCCCAAGGGTTAGAAAGCAACTCTTTCGAGGCTATGGATTCCTGCAGGTAACAGAAGCTCCGCTTATGGTATTGAAGTTTTATTTTCTACATCAATAATTATTATAATGCCCTCTTCTTATGGTTCTATCTTTTCTATGGAGAGATTTTGTACCTAACTTACCTTGAACCTTTATGCATGAGTTAATCTTTTAAAATCAATCACAATAGTTTTAAGTGGAATAACGGTGGTAAAGTATTATTTCCTCTATATGTTGTCCTTTTTCTTTATCGCATCACCTCACGACATCTTATTGCTTATTGATAATTCTCGTTACATGCATTTTTTCATTACTCCAATATCCTTTATGATCCTTTCATTAATATACGTACCTTGCCACTTTCATTACATAATCCATCACCCCTGTATTTCGCCGCCAACGCATTATCCTTTCATTCATTCAGTCGTAGGTGACCTACCATTTTGAGAGGGGGCGAGGACCTCCAGTATACTTATGCATGAACTGTCATCTTTACATTTTATTTTGTAGAACAATACGACATCCCATGATCACAGAGCGTGTGGCATTATAACAGTCCTCGATAACGGTATTTATGTTTATAAAGTATCCCTTGATAGAACCATTATAACCATTTGTTGTTCCATCTCTCGGCTCTGTTCATTGTTGTGCTTTCCCCACTACCATAATCATTTGTAGAATTCAAACATCATGGGAGGAAGAATAATGCACTGAGAACCTTTAACACTGGCTGTCTTTGATGAAGCCATGGAAATTCTAGCTCGCGTAGGATGGATAGCATATTTTACAAGATTTCAACCACCCAATGAGGAAATCGCCATCAAATTTTTACGACATCTACAGAAAGGACAACCCTTGGTAAGAGGTAAACAAATCACTGTAACAGATGTTGTGGTAGCAGAATGTCTGGGTTGCTGGAAGAAGGACTAGTATGGGCTGGCAAGTGATTAAAGCTGCATGATGCTATGGAGGCTTTTAGGGATGAAGGACAAGAGCTAATCAAGAAGGGAAAAGGCATTCAGCCATCTTCTCTTAGAGAGCCATGGGGAGAATTGGCACAAATTTTCCAAAACTATATTAACTGCGATGGGAATAAAGACGGGGTAAGACCGCGACAACTTAAACTTCTAGCAATTTTAAAACAAAAATGCTCTGTTAATTTTCCTGCACTGTTGAATTCATTACTAAATGACACTGCCGAGAGGATAAGACGATCTCAACACACAGAAACAGTAGTTAGCCACCATTGTCTGATCAGGTTAATAGTTAGTCATAACCTTGCCCAACAACAATCAACCTGGGATGATCTAATATTGGCCCTCGAAAGAGGTGAAGACCTGCCAGCACGTAACCCTGTCCCAAAAAGAAAGAGGATAGCCCTTTCAGGAAGCATACCTCACAAACACAGACAATCCACAAGGTTGAAGTCAAAACAGGGAGTGTCTGAAAATCCTCAAGGTAGTGCTAGTCAACCCATAGAATTATCCAGCCCAGTAAATGAACAAGACTTGCAACTAGAGTTAGGAGGACAAGATAACCCTGAAACAGAACCTGAGGAAGGAGCAGGGCATTCTGACGATGAATGAAGAAATGAATTGGGACCTCCCCCAAGACCAAATATGAGTTCTCAAGATGATATGTTGCACGATTTTGAGACAAGGATGGCCCAATTCCTGGCCAACATGAATGTCTACATGCAGCCCAAAAGACTTCTCAATCTTAACTTAGGAGAAACCCAATCTCATGGTAATTCTGGCTATACCAGAATTCTATCTCCCTCAAAAGATACAAGTTGCGAAGGAGAAATAGATACAAAGGCCATTCAGGAATTAGAGAACTAATCTGGTGACACACTCCCAGTGGAATACAACCATGAAGGTCTAAACACAGAAAACATAGTCCAAGAAGAGGAAGCAAAGACAGAGATTATTTGGGAATCTGATAATCAATCTGGAGACATGGTCTTATTGGAACAAATCTAGGGTGAACAACCAGGCTCTTTAGAGACAGAAGCTATTAACGAGACTATCAGCAGACCAGTTACTCCTCCGAAAAGGTATAGAGCCAAATTGAAGAAGCTAAGAAAAGAACACCAGAAGCTTTGCAAGACGGTCAAGAGGCTCCGAAGAAAAATAAAAGAAATCACAATGGGAAAGGTTTCGAACAATACCCCTGAGGTAGTAAATGAGGTTATGCAAATAGAATTATATGAAGATAGGGCTACAAGAACTCAAACTGAGCCCATACCTACTCAAATAGTCATCACTCAAGAGGAACAACATGCAAATTTAGTAGATGTAGCTACTCAGACGGAGGTTTTGACCTCCAACAACAAAGAAGTAGAGACAAAAGATATACCCTCTTATAACATGGGAACCTAGATGGAGGTTTGGACCTCCCGCAATAAAGAAATACGGACAGAAGATATTCTTTTTCATAGCATAAGCACTTAGACGGGTATACAAGCCAAAGACATCGTGACACACCATGACCCCATTATACTGAATCTTCAGGAAGAATTGGCACAAGCTCGGCTCGCGTTGGAACAACTTGAACAAGAAACCGTTTCCCTGCATAAATGTCAAGAGCTGCAGAAATAGCTTCGGTAAATTAATACAACAGAGAGCGAGACTTTCGACAAATGTAGAAAGGAAGAAATAAAAATGGAGAAGATCAAGCTCAAACTAGACATAGTCATAAGTCATCCAAATATCATCTGCTCACTGTATACGGATGTCCTGGAATGTAGGTCTCCTACCACCAATTATGCCTTGTTTTTGTTAGAATGGTACCTGTTGTTGAAAATTAAATCCGTGAGTGCTGATAAGCCAATTGAATTAAGACCAATTGAAGATTTTATAAATTGTTGCAAGCAACACGGTGTAAAGGTCCAAAGGCTTCTTTGTGAGTTTTACCTACACAATTTTATATTAGAGAACGAGGTGGAAAAGAACCCTAACCCTTTTGTAGGAGATGTTTAATTCTAGGCCTTTATTTCATTTGTAGTTAACCAACTCAAATGGTTTAAAGCTTATAATGCATTTCAAAGATAGGAACATGGATTGGATCTTTGGGTAAGAAGTGAACCTAAGCACCCCTTACAAATGTTTGCCAACCATACGAGTCTCATGACATGAGAAGGGGTGATTAAAACTTTAGGGCCCATTCATAAGGAGATTGTATAGAAAGGAGTATCATATTTCCTCTCCATTCAAGATAGATATCTGGCTGCATATAAGCTCAGGTGGACGATCTCCACTAGTAGTGTGCGAAATAGGGAACCATTTAATTACAGAAATTTTAAGGTAGTTGCGGCTTGTTTGGTCACTTATAGCAATCTTATTTTGAGAGAAGGACCTTATTGGTTAGGATGTCAGTTTTGGAGCCGTATTATCTAGTATTCCCCTGAAGGTTATTGGGCTTTCTATGAATTTCCTGAAGGAAAGTAAGGGCCCGCCTTTGTGCTCCTTGCTCAACATCATGGTTTTAGACCAATGTTTGACGCTCCCTCTCTAGCCTACTCTTTAACTACACTACATAAGAACTACTTACTTTTCATGAGGACATGAAACAGGGTAAGCAGGGGAGTACGTTGAGTTATGAAATGGGTGTATTTACTCGTAATTCCATCACCTTTTTCCTATTTTCTTATCTCTTTCATATCTTGATATGCTAACATATTGATGGATTATGATAAGAAACAGATGAACTACCCTCAGTTAAGATTCAGCCATCGTAACTAACTTTTACTCCTCTTTATGTAGAAAAATGATGAAAGGAACAGTTGTTGTTCCCTAGTGACAGAACAACATAAACCAACAAAGGAAGAATGGATCATATTGGTTGCGGTCAGGTTGGAGGATGAATTAAGAGGATCAATGCCAAATATGAAGGGTGTCAGAAGATAGCATCCAGTTGCGAATCCCTCAGGATCGGGAGATCCTAAGGGATCGCATTTATCTTTTACCTCTTTCTGACTATAAAAGCAAAGGATTGTAGGAGGAAAAGGGATTGATCTCTGTTATTTCAAATTGAAATTTTAATTTATAGACTTGTGTTGTTGGAGAACACGACCGTATTGTAATGCTACTTAAGTTCAATAATTAATATATAATTGACATTGTTGTTCATTCATATTCTTTGAAGTAGCTCAGCAGTGTTCGCTGGTGGCTAAGGGCCCGACCTCTGGTGGATTAAACTGCTTCCTTGTGTTATATATTTCTGATTCTCGCAAGTTTGATTGGTTTGATAATTTTCCCATTTTCTGTGAGTTTATATTATTCACTATTTACCGCTTTCCTATATTGAAGCAGTACATTTTCTTTACATATTTTACAACACTGTTATCTGATTCAATTTACGCTTATTCCAGATTAAATTATTTAGATAGTGAATCATATTGATTTAATCAGCTGTAAGAGTTTGGTTATCGCTATTGAACTCTCATATTGACATCATTTCCATTTGGATTGCTTCGTAGAGATTGAGTGTGATTTAGATTGAATCAGCTAAGAAGAGATTGGTTATTGCTACTATGCTCTCGGCTGATGCTATTGTTAATTGAATTGCTTGTGTGAGATTTGATTACAATTTCAGTAGAGGATTGAGTCTTGAAGCTTAGATGTCATATTTCCTTTAATAATTTCAATTTGAGTTTTATAAATGCATCCGTTTACTCTTGTATCAAAGGTTTATACTTCATTTTAAGAAACATTGTTCTCTAGATTCATAGCATGCACATGTTGTGTACACTCTTGGAATAAAAGGACTTGCTCGAGTTGATGATTAATGTGGGATAATTAGGAGTTTTAAAAGACACCTTTTATCAGCCAACAACAAGTCTATTCAAAGGTAATAGGGCATTGGTACAGAAGAACAGGAAGATGGAACTAAGGTCTATTGATCAGAATAAGGAAGGTAAAGGAAAAGGATGACGTAAAGATGTTTAAGAAGTATACGTAGGTCCACTTATTAAAAACAATGTATACACGCTGGTCCACGGAACAAAAAGAGCGTATACATATACACACACTCCCATAGGAGGAAAATCATGTGCATGATGGAAAACCAAGGTTTTGGTCTGAGGTATTTGGTCCAAGGTATTTTGGTCCAAAGTATTTGACCCTAGGTATTTGGTCCAAGGTATTGGTCCTAAGTGGTTTTGGTCCAAGGTATTGGCAAAGGATCTAAATATACAAGGAGGAGAAGATCAAAGGGCTAATTGCGCAAATAATGAATATCTTATGAAGTGTTGGATCAAAAGAAAATATGCATGTTATGTTTTTGTGATGCTTTTCTTGATCTGAACTAAGTATGCACCTAAGTGTTTGATGATGGATGAGATCTAATGATGGATCAGGATCATAATGACTTATCATTATGAGATTTGATAATGGATAGGCTAGATATGATTCGTAATGCACGTTTTAAAATTTATAAGTGATGATATGGATATGTCTAAAGTTTGGAATTGTAGTCAAGTTATAAGTAAGTATTTTCAGATCTATATGTTGGTTCGATTTGGTGAAGGTGTGTATACATGTTGGTTCGTCTCTTCCAAGTAGCGTATGAAAAATAAAAGCTTGATGTTTAGGGATGACTGATCTATCAGATCAGTGCTACTGTTTCACTATTATCTGTTAATGAAGTCTTCTTAGATTTGAAAGTAAAACAGAATGCATAAAGAGTTTGTGTCTGATTGATTGATTGATTGATTAAGAAGGGTGATCATTGTTGTTATCCTTTTATAACTTTGCAAGTTGACAGTAGATCTTCATAATTTCACTAATTGGTATAGTTTGTGGTTCATAGGTTTTATGATTCAGTATCTTTAGAGGAATACACAGGTTGGGCTAAAGGAAGTTGCATATAAACGCAGGTTGGCTTCATTGAAGGAGCGTATACATTCTAACACATGATTTTTGAGGTTATAGTTGGTTCTGGTTTTTGATGCAGTGTTCTAGGTTCAGATCTGTGTACTAGTTATAGTGATCTATCTGTTCCAGTTGATTGGTTGAATTTGATTAAGTTTAAATGAACGGTTGATTCGGTTGTGTCATAGGTTCAATGATTATTTGATTCAATTGTGTCATAGGTTCAGTGATTTTTTGATTCATTTGTGTCAGAGGTTCAGAGGTTTCAGTGTTTCATTGTTTCAATGTTTGATTGTTTAAATTATATCAGAGATTGATGATTGGGTTTCAGTGATTAGTTGACGCAGATGTATTTGATGGTTATATTGCTATGGTGATTTATTTTGAGGTTCAATGTTTCTAATGGATCCAGTGTGAAAATTTGATGAAACGTGGCCTTCATATTGTAGTGTTGTGTACTAGGAGTGTCCAGTCTGAAAATTTATGAAACATGGTCCTTGGAGGATGCTGAGGGTTGGAGCCTTCAATGAGGAAGTTGAAGCTTCCTCCCAGTAGTGGTTGGTGATTTGATCATGGGGTTGGAGCTCCCTTCCAGTAGCAGCTGGAGAATGAGTGAAGGTTGTAGCCTTCTGTAGGTTGGAGCCTACGTACTAGTAAACATATCGGCTAGTACAAGAATTAGGGGGTGGTAACTCCCTTCCAGTAGAAGCTGGAGAATGAGAGAAGGTTGTAGCCTTCTACAAGTGGGTGCCTTCGTACTAGTATGATTCTGCACCAGTACAAGATTGTAAACATATTTTCTTATTATTAAAAGAAGACAGAGACAACAACAGAATGTGGTTTTCACCCACATTGGGTTTCAACATTAAATATTGGTGTTCATGTGTGTTGCTTATGTGTGATGGTTTATTCTGTTATTACTGCACATGGTTATTGTTTAATGTTTAATAAATTATTGATTAAATATCAACATATGATGAATTAATTGAATCATAAGTTCACTGGATATGTGCTGGTTGCCTTAAGAACAATTATGTGCACACGCGAGTTCCCTTCACTAAAGTAGTGTATATAAATCTGATTATGTAAATGAAAAAGTTATTGATTTGTAAATATTGATTCACCCCCTCTGAGAATTAAGGAAAGAGGGCGACGGGAGCTCTGGAGATCACGGCTAGGGTTCTGCATCGTGCTCAGATGGCGCAGACTGATCTGCGCAGACAACCAACAAGGACCTGACTATCCGAGCAGGCTTTTCAAAACAGAGGTGTAAGAGGGCGCAGGGCACATGGGCGACCCCCAGGGGGGGGCTCGGCAACCTCCCCCAGCGTACACGAAGTACAGCACCACAACGAGAGAACAATACGGTTTGGATCGATCCATGAGAACGTCATCAATCAAGAAATCCTGTGCCAGAATGAGCGCAAAGGAAAAGAAAATCTGGAAGCTAAGGTAAATGGAGAGAATGTGAAGCCAACCCAAACAGAGGGTACCCAGAGGGTCTCTTCAACCACCTGCAAACCAATAGCTACAAATCGACCCAGAATCGAACTTCTGGGGAAAAAATAGAAGCAAGAATCCAATGCATGATGGATCATGCACTCATTGGGAAGTTCATAGGGTTTTGGCCGACGAAAAAAGCCCTCTACAGTTGGATTGCAGCGAAATGGAAACCTAAGGGAGATGTGACTCTGCAGTTAGGCCCAAAAGGATTCTTCACAGCAATCTTTTTTTGTCTGGAAGACAAATACAGAATCCTGGTTGAGGGTCCTTATTTCTTCAACTCAGTCGGCCTATACTTGCGGGATTGGGCTCCCAGATTCAACCCGGATCAGGAGGATCTCACATGGGCACCAGTCTGGATAAGACTTTACTCATTACCAGATGAATACTGGGATGAGGACATTCTGAAAAACATTGGAAATGGTTTGGGGGAATACATAAGGACTGCTGAAGAAACGAAACTACGAAGATATACATCCTACGCCCGCATATGCGTCTTCATGCGCCTAGACAAAGCCCTGCCGGAATCGGTAAGTCTCTCTCACCGTGACTATGAGTGGATCCAGCCTTTAGACTATGAACATGTTCCGTTTCGCTGCCGTAAATGCCATGCCATAGGGCATCTATTTAGAGATTTCCCCCTGAATGCTCAAGCTAAAGCCCCCTCCCCCTCTGATTCTCAGTCCAATGATGGCTTCACCAAAGCCCCCACCCGCAAGCGAGCGCATAAAAAACCACCCACAGGGAAGAAACCCAAACAGAATACGGCCTCTGACCATGCAGTCAGGAACAGCTTTGGAATCCTGGCTCATATCTCGGACGAGCATACCACTTCCTCTCCTCCAAGTGCTGACCACCCCTCTTCCTCTTCACAGCCACCTCCCGAGGCCCCTCCATCCAAAACCCCTCCCTCTAAAGATCCCCCAGCCCACAACTTGGAGAGCAAAGAGAAGCAGCGGGACAAAGATAATGAAATGGAGGTTGATGGATCCTCAGGCCCCGTCCAGGCTCCAGATATTCCCACGGAAGAAGACAATCAGGTGCAACAAATGGAGGAAGAGCCGGAAAGTATAGATCTACATGGATTAGACATACTCGAACTAGAAGCAGCATGCAAGAGGAAAGCATATGAAAGCATCCCAGAACTACAGCTGGACAAACTGGAAATGGTCATTTCCAGGGCCTATTATCAAAATCAGCTTGGCATCCAGCCAGGAAGTCACTGGGATTTAAGCCAAACCCCAAAAGATTCCAAAAAAAGGGGAAGAAGAACAGACCTCCAAAGAACAATAGCGCTCGGGAAGATTCTGGTAGACTCCGGTAGGTATGCTAAGCTTACGAAGTACTACAAGCCCTCCACCAATAGTGACTCATGAAGCTCATTTCATGGAACCTTAGGGGGCTCAACGGCCCAGGAAAACTCAGAATGCTTAAAAATATGGTAAAAATGGAAAAGCCACAAATATGTTTTTTCCAAGAAACAAAATGTAATAGTACAACTCTAGAAAGAATCCTCTCTAAAGCTTGGTCAGGATGTCAATCAGTTGTTGTAGATGCATCTGGTGCTTCAGGAGGATTAGCCATTGCATGGAACTCTCAAGCACTCACTCTGTCAGACTTTCATGCCTCACACAATCTAATACAGGCTACCTTCCACATAGTTGGCACAAATATTCATGGGAATCTCTCGAATGTATACTTCCCTCAGGAAGCAAAGGAAAAGATTGCTCTCCTCCATACCTTAGAAGCCCTTAACGCCAATCGCAGGCACCCACTATGGATAGCTGGAGGGGATTACAACATGATCACAAAATTAGAGGAGAAGATTGGAGGCAGAAACAAGTTGGAACAGGAAAACACCTACTTCAAAAACTTTATTCAGAATGCATCCTTGATAGACTTACAGTTCTGCAATGGCACTTTTACGTGGAGTAATCGCAGAGCAGGCCTACATCAAATAGCCTCCAAGCTGGATCGCTTTCTCATATCAGATAACTCGATCCACTTGGGGGGGGATTTCTCGGCGGCCATTCTACCACACTCTGGCTCTGATCATTGGCCGGTAGCCCTTCAATGGCAACGTCCAGGCAATAACACTCGAAGACCTTTTCGCTTTGAGGAGTTTTGGTTCACTCATCCCTCTCTCAGAGACTTCGTTAACTCCACATGGACATCCTTCAGCCCTCCAGAAGGATCCAAGATGTTTCAGTTTCAACAGAAACTCAAACATCTAAAGCTCTGCCTCAAGAGATGGAACAGAGAGACCTTTGGAAACATATTCAAGGCGCAAAATGATCTTCAAAAAACCTTGGAGGAACTGCAAAGAGAAATAAGTACATGCGGACACACAGAGAGAACCCTCGAACAGGAGCAGAGCATCCACAATCAGCTTGAAGAAAGAAGAAAGCAGGAGGAGATATACTGGAAACAGAAATCAAGAATCATATGGCTAAAAGAGGGAGAAAGAAATACCAAATTCTTCCACAGAACAATAGTGCAGCGCAGAATAGGCAACAATATCCCTTACATTCAAAAATCAGGAGGAGAAAAGGTGGAGCAACATGAGGAAATTGAGAAGGTACTCCTCGACCACTTTAAGCAGGTCCACCAAGAATCTAACATCAACAGACATCCGACAATTGAAAGAATCACCCGCAATATACCAAAATTAATCACAGCAGAGCATAATGAACTCCTCCTTAGCCCTATTCAAATGCAGGAAGTGGACAATGCAATGACTCAGCTTAAAGATGGAAAAGCTCCCGGCCCGGATGGATTTACCACTACTTTCTTTCACAAGTTCTGGGATTTAATAAAGCCGGAAGTCTGGGAGGTGGTGGAGGAGTCGAGAGTTTCTCATTGGCTGCTTCCCTCGCTCAACACCACCTTCATAGCCCTGATTCCAAAAGAAGAGGACGCGCTCAAACCGGACAAATTCCGGCCAATAGCACTATGCAATGTTATATACAAAGTCATCTCTAAAGTCATTGCAAACAGGCTAAAGCCCCTCCTGCCCATGCTCATCTCCCCGGAACAATCAGGTTATGTGGAAGGAAGACAGATTTTGGACGGAATCATCCACACGCATGAGATCACCCACACTCTCAAGCATTCAAAGCAGGCAGGTATGCTCCTTAAACTTGATCTTTCCAAGGCTTTTGACAAACTCAGTTGGAATTATATTCAGCAAATGTTATCTGCTTTTGGATTCAGCCCCACTTGGATTCGATGGGTCATGAGCCTTATCTCCTCCACTAGCTTCTCCATCCTAGTAAATGGGATCCCCTCTCGCCCTTTCTCCCCCTCCCGGGGTATCAGGCAAGGTGACCCCCTCTCCCCCTTCCTCTTTGTTTTGATGGCTGAGGGCTTGGGACGTCACATTAAGAATGCCCTCCACACGCACCAGCTTAAGGGTATCTCCATTCACCACCTGCCAGCTACTTCCCATCAGCAATTTGTTGATGACACGATGCTGTTCGGGTACCCATCTGTTCAAGAAGCCTCCATATTTAAAGCAGTGCTAAATGATTTTACCGAAGCCTCAGGAACCAGCATCAACTGCTCCAAATCGCAGATCTTCTTCTTCAACACCCCCCCGGTAGTCAAGTCGGCCATAGTCCGCATTCTGGGATTCCCCATGGCCACCCTCCCCTCTAAGTATCTTGGTGCTCCCCTCACTGCCTCAGCCATCAATCACTCCTCTTGGCGCAATTTAATTGAAAAACTTGAATCTCGTCTCAATCAATGGACTCACAGAACTTTGAACCTAGTCAGCCGGGCGGTACTTATTAAAGCCATTCTTCAAGCAATGCCGCTGTACCTTTTCTCCATCCTGGCAGCGCCAAAATGGGTCCTAAAAAGACTAAGGAAAATTCAGAGAGATTTCCTTTGGGGAAGCAATGCAACCAATCGCAAATGGGCTCTGGTAAAATGGAGCACAGTATGCAAACCGAAGGAAAAAGGAGGAATTGGTCTAAGAGATCCGGAGCACAACAATGCCATCATGGGAGCCAAGATCTGGTGGCAATGGCTCACCAATGCAGGCAAGCCATGGGTTACTTTATGGACAACAAAGTATGCCAATCAGCGACCCCAGGAAGAGCTGATCAGATTGGAGCCCAGTAACAAAGGATCGTTAATTTGGAATGCTGCCAAGGAACACTATAAGATGATCCAGTAGCATAGTTTCTGGGAAATAAGAAATGGCAATACTACTAGATTCTGGACAGACGCATGGAATCAAATGCCTACCCTCAGCAATGTTCTGAACCAGCCTCTAAACGATATGGAGGAGGAAACACAGCAAGTCAAAACCAGGCAATATTGGACCCAGGAAGTGGAGAAAGGCTATCGAATCTGGAAACCAGGTAACCAAATCCTCACAAATGAAAATCGCTAGACTTCCATAGCTTTGGAACCGGAGCTCAACAAAAGAAAAATCAAGTGTGATGAAAGGGAAGATATCCTAAGGTGGGGTTATCTACCAAAAGGAACGTTCACTATGTCAGAAGCATACAGGATAATTTGCGATGACTCTGCTCCTCAGGATCCGATTTGGGGCCAAATATGGAACTCTGGCTGCTGGCCCAAAATCTATCACTTTCTCTGGTTGGTAGGGCATCAGAGAATCCTAAATTGGGACAAGCTCCAAAGAAGAAATTTCCATGGTCCCTCCATCTGTTTCAACTGCTATGCCCATGAGGAAATGCTCCAACATTTGTTGGACTCTTGCCCCCTAGCCAACCAGCTATGGGAGAAGGCAAACTTTCGATGTCAAAGAAGATGCAGACTTGAAAATGAAATTACGAATTCCATACGACAGTGGCAAAAGGACCCGTACAAGAGCAACATCCTCAATCATCTTTGGCGATTGATTCCCGGGCTAATCCTATGGAGTATATGTAAGGAGCGAAATAAGCACATCTTCAAAAACCAACGCTCTTCGATGGACAACATTTGGCATATGCTTTGCGAAAATATTCAAGAAACTGTGATGCTAAGACCCTGGAAGGAGGAGGATTGGCCTTCCCTAGCCAATGAGAAAACTATCATGGACAATTGGCAGATCAGCTGCACCAAAAGCATGCACCAGCAGAATCCCCCTGCAGCCAGCACTGAAAAACAAGTCGAATGGAAGCCTCCGCCAAAGCACACATTCAAACTCAACTTTGATGGAGCCTCAAAGGGGAATCCTGGGTTAGCCGGCTTTGGTGGAATAATTAGGAATCATGAAGGGGCTCCCATGACACTCTACTATGGAAACATTGGCTGGGACACCAACAACTCAGCGGAATTGGAAGGGCTATGGCAGGGTCTCCAACTTGCTGGGGAGCTCAACCTCCACCCTCTGGAGGTTGAAGGAGACTCCCAAATCCTTATCAATATGGCCAAAAAAATCCTAAATGGATCTCAGGCTAAAAAAATAGCCACCAGCTGGAGGTTAGAAGCACGACTGGAGGCAATAGAACAGAAGCTTCACAGCAACAGAGCTATCACCTTCACACACACAAGGCGGGAGGGCAACAAGATAGCGGACTTCATGGCCAATGTTGGAGTGGGAAGTAATCACTCTCTCATCACAGGACAGCTGAATGCTATATTACCGCATGAGGAAGCCCAAGAATGTTCTCGACTGGTCCAAAAGGAGGCAACTCCCCCGGATGTGGGTGATTAGGGAGATGGGACGGGAGTCGGGGGCTGGACACATGCCGCCCCTCAGCCATCACGTGGCACCCCAAGCGAGCAGCTGGAAAGGACATGAAAGATTTAAGACGAGGGGACCTGGGACAGTTAATGCCCGGAGAGTGTATTCGACCCAGCGTAAGGCAGCAGTAATGGCGGATGGGATCCCGAGCAGGGTAGGTGAGGAAGCTAAGAATAAAACAGGGATTGAGCAGGGAATGTTGGTTGTTATGCAGTCGGTTAGCCTCTCTGTTGTTGTTGCGGTCCCTTCTCAGACGGACGGGTCCATCGCGCGGTTGGCTCAGGCTGCTGATAGTCTGGTTCATCTGGTAGTTTGCTGGAATTCTCATCCCACAATGGTGAGACCTCGACAGCGTATGCTCAGCCGTCGAGGCTCATCCAGAGGAGGGGGCTCGCGCAGACCTGAAGGGGACAGTGCTGGTCATTGTTGCCACTGCAATCTTGCCAGCTCCTTTGGAGCCACCCCCCTACACTCCGGTCAATTCATGGATGCAGGGGCTTCAGGCTCGGCCTCCTTGCCAGCTTTTGGTTCCACCATCTTCAATTTCACCAGCTCAACGAATAACCCAAGAATCAGCGCGCATGTTTCTATTCTGTTTATTGAGAATCCTCCAGATGATGACGACCCCATGGATGCTCAGGAGCAAAGGATGCAAGACAACCCAGAGGAAGCAGAGCAGGCTCCGACAGCTGAGATGGAGCAGGAAGCAAAGGTCCCGGAAAAAGCCAAGCATACCCAGATTGCTCCAAAGGCGGAAATTGGGGAAGAGGCAGCGACCTCTCCAACTGAAGCTGAGCGGGATTACTATGGGTGGTGCCCAATTGTGGAAGAGCAACCAGACGAATGACGGCGCCAGCGCTCAAGCTTCACCAGGTCGCTCAAGGTTCAGTTATCGTTTTCTGTTTTGTTATGTGTCCAGTTGGCGTCTTCTGGGTTGTTATTGCTGTTATGTATTTTGTGTTATTGATGTGGGCAAGAGTTGTTTCCCCTGCGCGGGAGGAATTGGTAGGCACCTTTTTGTCTAATGCCCCTGCGTGGGCCTACGTCTATGGCCAGCCTTGGTATTTCAGATTACTGCCCCTGCGCGGGCTTGCAGTGTTGGACTCTGTCTTGGTTTCTGTCAGTCTCAGTCTTGGTCTCTGTCTGGTGCCCCTGCGAGGGCAAGAGCATACTGGTTTCACCTGATGTAATTTTGAACTCTGTACATATTTAATAGATTAGTCTTTTTACTGAGAAAAAAAAAATATTGATTCACCCCCCCCCCCCCCCCCCCCCCCCCCCCAAGTATTATTTCCAACACCAAGATCTTCACCAATCTCATCATTTTACATAGAAATTCCTTTAGGCATGTTGAGTGAATCCAACCATCTCCTAACCTTGGTATTGAGTTCTGAGTGATCCTAGGCATTTTCTCACTCCATTCCACCCATCCACCACCTTCCCTAAGCCTTCCATCACCTCTAGCAACCATCGTTTTTCTCTCGGATGTATTGTGTAGAAATACAGGGAACCCTATAGGTTTCTAGTACATCCTGTAGGTTTTCCTATAGTGCCTTGTTTTGAGGTCGAATTGAGGGAAAACCTCTAGGAAGCCACGCCAGGTCACCCAAGGGTCTTCCAAACCTTCCAATCATCTCCTAAACCTCCCAACCATCCACCATCATCGCTAAACCACCTACCACATCACCAAAAGAGATTAGGGTTTACACTTGACTTTCTAGAAAAAGAATAAAAAGAACAAAACATATTTATTTATGCCCATTACATGCACAATAGTGATATTTGATGCCTTGAACTTCCATGCTTTAGACAATAGCATTTCATACATGTTGGTTTGGCATTTTTGTAAAGCATAGTTTCTCAACAGTTAGTTAGAGAAGGGTGTGCTTTTAGCATAGGATTTCCATCATTTTCCTTATTTGCAGTAGATAAGATTTCTCCTAGAGTAGATATCTCTTTCTTTCATCAGCAATAAAGATTCTTCTGAATCCATAGAAGACTGGATTGAAAACCCTAGTGGTCTCTTGCCAAGTGAATAGTGGCAAAAGGCAGAACCATCACTTGTACTTGTGTATACAACACTGTCACCTCCAAATTTGTACGAGCCCTGCGTTGATGAAGTAAAGTTGGTAGCTCCAGGAGTTGCAACATTCTTGTTGCAATACTTGTTTCCGAGCAGGTGTCTGAGTACTATGTGATTATTGCTTTCTTTCTTCTATTTCTTGTTTCTAATATTTTTCTCTTAGTTTCATTTCTGCAAAAGTAATTTAGTTTTCTTCCTTTTCATTCAGCATTCTTTTCTTTCCTTTCCATTCTGCAAGTTAGATTTCAATCAAGTAGTTAATCTTTTCATTTAGTCAATAGTTTTCATTCAGTCTGAAATTTCAATTCTGCAATCACTTTCAAAGTTTGAAAAAATCACAAAACCAAACAAGAACATTTCTTTTCATGCCTCGTAGGAATAGGGATAACTTAGGGAATTTTTTTCCAAATACCCCCACTGCTTCCAACAACCAACCTTCCCTCTTCTTCAGTGGCTGTGAATTGGAGGAACCCTTAGGTGAGCAACCAAACATATTTGAAGAACCTACAGGGGAATAAGAATAAGGAGAACCCATTCCTACTGAACCTATGGCCTAAAATAGAAATGACAGGGAAAATAGAGAAAGAGTTGAGGGTGCCTACCCCATTAGGGAGACAAATGGGGATACTAAGATGAAAAATATAAGCCATCTTGCCCTTCCTCATTTCCATGGCATGACCACAGAATACCCAGACACTTTATTATTTGAGTGTATTTTCATATGCCAAACATATGACTATACAAATGATGAGCAGAAGTTGAAACTATTTCCATCCACTATCAAGGATGAAGCTTTGCGTTGGTTCATAGGTTTACCTGGAGATAGAATTAAAACTTGGGCTCAGATGCAACAAGCCTTCAACAACAAGTATCGAGACTATTGTAGGTGTAAAGACACTAAAGAGGAAATTTTTAATATGACCTTAGGCAATGATGAATCCCTAGAAGATTACGAAGAAATATTACACCTTAGCTATAAAAGGGCCAGGTGCACACTTAACCCTGAGTCACTAAAGATGGTATTTCTTAAAGGAGTAAGGGAAGACCTTCTGGATACCCTACACTTGTTAATAAGAGGGGATATTTACCAATTACCTTATTAGGATATCAAGATTGTCTTTAGAAACCATTCTAGGGTAGCCAGAAAAAAGGGTTGGGGTAGTCAACCTATGGTTAGTCCATCCTCTTCCAATTCATCCATCAAGGATGAAATTGGAAATATGTTGGATGATTTCAAAACTGAGATGTTGCAAACCCTTTCCCTGCTGATGGACACTATGCACATTAAGAGAAAGCTGGAGGAAGCAAAGAGAGCCTTGGCCATTTTTTGTCCTAGATGCACCAAGAGACATCCTAGGAATGAATGTCCATTGAATTCTATTGAAATTTTCTTAGTCTATGAAGAAAACCACTCCACAGATAAGTGCCCCTCTTTACCTGGACTCAAAGTGTTATGAAGCCAGCTCACAGAAAGATAGAAAAGAGAGATAAATACCTTAGAATTCAACCTCTTCAAGGGGGAAACCTCTTTTACATTACACAAATGAACAATTCTTGGATGTTTCAAATGACAAAACATCCTTTATATATATAGGAGTCTAAGGGGTCACAATATAACCGAATCCGGCATAACAATAATAATATAAAGGCACAAAAATAACAATAGTGGGATTTTATGGGGCACAATAATTGTTGGGTGTGGAGCCTGATTATCTTTTGTATTCGAAGGTATCACCACATTGGACTCCACTTCGTAATGGGGTAGCAACGCCGCCCGTAAAATATTTGCTGCAAGGGGGGTCCAGGGGGGCGCGACTAAGAATAAACGTAAAATTGTCTTGTAAAATGTTGTAATTTCATAGTCAATCTGGGTCGTTCATTAAGTAGAGATCTGACAGTAGAAGTTATGTTTAATTTAGGGTTTTTTTTCCCTAGAAGGCAACCCCTTGCTATATATGAGGGAATTGTATTGCCTCTATGTAGATCTATATTCTGAGTGAGGAAGAGAGAGGAGATTGAGAGTGAAGGGGGAGTTACAACGGATCTACTATAGGTTGTATCTCTTCAGTTTGCTGGATAATATAAAAATAAGGACTGGCTGTTTCTTCGTGGATGTATCCCAAACTGGGTGAACCATGTATATCTGTGTCTCTCTTCTTTTATGCGTTTTCTATGTTTATATTTCTGCAATATTTTATGTGTTTCATTGCTCTGTGATATATAATTTTCTAACAATAATAACAATATGGGGACAATAGGTGCACAAAAATAACAACAAGAGATATAACAACAAGAGTAATGGGGGAATCACTAGTATTATAGGGACCTAACATGCCCCTCTCCTTCAAAAAAGTGTTTTCCTCAATGCTTGAGTAGTTCTGGATGCTTATGTATAAAATTCTCATCCTCCCATGTGGAATCTTCAACGGCTAAGTTCTTCCATTTGATGAGATACTTTGAAATTGAGCGATTTCGTAGGTCTCGAGTTCTTGTTTCTTTGACTGCTTCAGGTTCCAATATGATTTTTCCTTCCTCATCAAGTTATAGCAATATTATTTGAATTGGAAGCTTGTCACCTATAACCTTCTTTAAGCATGAAACATGGAAAACTGGGTGCACTCGGGAAGCTGCAGGAAGCTCCAATTTGTATGCCATAATACCTATCTTTTGTGACACCTTGTACAAACCATAATTATTTGGTGATAATTTATTATCCTTCTTAGCTTGCTTGAGGGAAATTTGTTTATATGGTTGTAGCCGTAGGAATATCCAATCGCCTACATCAAAACTTCTTTCACTGTGATGTTGATCTTTCTGTTGTTTCATTCTATTATGCACCAAGGTGAGTTTATCTTTTAAGAGATGGAGAACTTGTTGCTGATGCTTAATGTGATCTTCCACTACTTTAACCTTAGAATTTTCTCTTAAATATGATGTGATGGATGGTGGATGATATCCATAAAGTGCCATAAATGGATTCATTTTTGTTGCAGTATGGAAGGAAGTGTTATAGCACCATTCAGCTAGAGACAACCATTGTGTAATGAAGATATCCTTCCAAACATTTGTTTACTATGATTCTCAGTTTTCCCATGATATTGAGGATGATAAGATGAGCTATGAGCTAATTGAGTACCAAGAGAAGAAAATAATTCTATCCAAAAAATTCCAATGAAAATGGAATCTCTGTCGCTTACAATAATCTTTGGGTTTCCATGAAGATTTTGAATTGTTTCCATAAATGCAGTAGAAATTGTACTCACTTTAAATGGATGAGATAATGCACAAAAGTGTGCATACTTGTTAAGTCTATCAACTACCACCATGATAACACTCTTTCCTTCGGACTTGGGTAAACCTGTCATAAAATCCATTGAAACCTTCTCCCAATGTTGGCTTGGAATGGATAAAGGTTATAATAGTCCTCAGGTCTTAATTGTTTCAACTTTATTTTGTTGGCAAACCAAACATTCCGCACAAACATTTGAATATCTGATTTAATGCCATCCCCAAAAAATCTTTCTTAACCCTGTGGTAGGTTTCTAGAAATCTCGAGTGCCCTCTTAATGGAGAGGTGTACAATTCCCTAAGAATATTTTGTTTGATTTGGGAATTGTTACAGAGGTATAACTGATCCTTGTACCATAATGAATCATTTTTCTAGCTAAATGTATCAGACGTATTGGGATCTTTTTGTATCTTTTAAATGAGTTCCCACACTTCCTCATCATTCTTCCATTCATCCCTTGTTTAATTTATCCAATTTGGTTGGATCATAGAAATGGTGCAAAGAAATGCTTCCACATCCTCATCCTTTCTTGAGAGTGCATCTACCACAACATTTTTCTTCCCTTTTTTGTAGATTATTTCAAAGTCATAACCCAACATATTTGTGACCCATTTTTGCTTCTCTTCTGAAGATAATCTTTGTTCTAAAAAGTATTTAAGACTATCATGATCTGTTTTTACCTTGAAATGGCTTCCCATTAGGTAGGGTGGCCATTTCTTAAGTGCATGTAGTATTGCTAACATTTCCTTCTCATAAATAGCTTTGTGTAAATACTTTTCTTTGATGGGATGGCTTTTGAAAGCAATGGGTCTTTCTTCTTGCATTAAAATAGCGCCAACTCCATTTTCTGAGGCATCACATTCCACAATAAAGTTTTTTGTGAAGTCCGATGTGGCTAAGACTAGTGCTTGGCACATTACCTCTTTAAGATGTTCAAAGGCCTTTATTGCTTCTGGAGTCCATGAAAGTGCATCTTTCTTCAATAATGTTGTTATAGGTGATGCTATTCTCCCATAATTCTTAACAAACTTGCGATAATATCCTGTCAACCCGAGAAATCCTCGTAGATGCTTCATGAGATGCAATATGACCTAGATATTCTGCCTCTTGTGCTCCAAAGAAACATTTGGATATTTTTGCATATACTTGTTTCTCCTCCAATAGTTTGAGCACCATGTCAACAAGTTGGACATGATCCTTCCAAGACTTGTTGTAGATTAGTATATAATCAAAAAGTACTAACACAAATTTTCTAAGGAAGGGTTTGAAAATGGAATCCATCAAACCTTGAAATGTAGAAGGTGCATTAGTAAGGCCAAAAGGCATGACCAAAAATTCATAATGACCCTCATGAGTTCTAAATGTTGTTTTTGGAATCTCTTCAGTCGTCATTATGATTTGATGATATCCTGAATGAAGATCCAACTTGGTGAAGTAAATTGATCAATGCAATTCATCCAATAACTCATCAATGAGAGGAATGGGAAATTTATCTTTAATAGTGAGCTTGTTGAGCTCCCTATAATCTGGACACATGCACCATGATTCATCCTTATTGTGAACCAATACTACTGGATCAGAGAAAGAACTTTGACTAGGTTGAATTATACCAACCTATAGCATTTCTACAACCATATGTTCAATTTCACTCTTTTGGACATAGGGATATCTATAAGGCCTGATGTTTGGAGGAACACTTCCTGGAATGAAATTAATAGCATGATCATGATTAGGAATAGGTGGGAGACCTTTGGGAGTCTAAAATACCTTGGAATGATTGTCCAAGACTTTTTGGAGATCTGGAGAAATGGATGATTTCGATGTGGGAACCTCTAGTGAACATAATTGTGCAATTATGCCTCCTTGTTCTTTCTTTAGAAGCTATGTCATTCCGTTAGAGCTAATTATCTTTCTTGGTTTCCCTGCGATACCCCTTAGTTCAAATTCCTTTCCTTCTGAAGAGAATTTTAGGAAAAGTTCTTGAAAATTAAAATCTATTGTACCCAAGGATTGTAGCCATTGGACTCCTAGTACAACATCAGCACCACCCATTGGAATGGAAAGAATTGGGCTATTAAATACATATTCTCCCATGGATATCTTGATATTATGGCACTTTCTTGAGCAATTTATGGTTCCTCCACTTACAACCATTACTTGACACTCTGGTGTTGGATATAGGAAGAAATTCAATTCCTTGGCTATCTTACGATGAATAAAATTATGGGTACTTACCGAATCAATCAACACTATTACCTTTTTCTTCTTGATATGCCCTTCTATCTTGATAGTTTGAGGAGTGGTAATTCCAGCCAATGCAGTACAAGATATGGTCGGATTCATTTCTTCTTTTTCTAGGGTTTGTTCCTAGTGTATATCCTCTTCTTTTGACGTTTCTTGTTCCTTTTCTTCCTCCTCTTCACAATCTATGTAAAATAATCTCTTCTCGACACACTTACGACCTTTAGTGTATTTACTATCACAATTGTAACAAAGCCCTTTTGCTCTTTTTTCTTCCAATTTTGTGGTGTCAACCTTGTAGGTTGTGGATGGCTAGGGGAAGCAACACTTCCATCTTTATGATTGTGAGTGGTAGGATTCCTTGTTGCCATAATTTTTCTTTCCATTTTTCTTGCCAACATGAATGCCTTCTCCAATGGATCTGGTTCCCAAAGGTGAACCTCATGTTGGATGTTATCTTTTAAAGTTCGTATGAACACATCAATCCTATGATCCTCTGGAATATATTTTACCCTTATATTCAATTTTTGGAAGTCCTGAATGTGCTCCATCATTAAACCCTTTTGTATGAGATTTATCAATTGGCTAAAAAAAGTGTTTCTTTTTGTATCCTCATAATGTGTTATCATTTCATATGTAAAAATAGCCCAAGTGACAATTTGTTTATGAGAGAAAAGCCATCGATACCATACAAACTGATTTTGTTCCAAATATAAAGTTGCAATGCGTACCTTTTGTGTGTTTTGCACATTATGGAGATTGAAAAATTGCTCCATCTGTAGTATCCATGTTTTGGGATCCTTGCCATCAAACTTCCTCATATCGATCTTTGAAACATGGTGGTTCTTTGATCCAACGTTAGAGTCTATGAAATCATGATTAACAATTATTTTGTTCTCATCATGAGTTTCCTTTACTACCCTTTCACCATTAGTAAGCATTCTTGTAGAAACTTTGTCAAATCTGTCTTCAAATCTTTTATGCCTTTCTTTAAATCATCCATCCTGGCTTCCACACCATCCATCTTAGCTTCCATGTCATCCATCTTAGCTTCCACACCATCCATCTTAGCTTCCACACCATCCATATTAGCTTCTACACCTTTCTTTAAACCATCCATCTTAGCTTCTACTTCTTTCTTTAAACCATACATATTAGCTTCTGTTACTTTTTTGTGCAAGTGAAATTTGTTGCACTTGGTCTCGTAATTTTGATATTTCATGTTGCATTACTTCCTCTTCTTCATGAGTCATGCTAGATCTTTCAGGTTTCTTACTAGTTGTTTCCATTTTATTTCTTCGGGGCATCAATTACCGATAATAATGCTTCACTATGCCCTTTGAATTCCTTCAAACTAATTTTTCAAACCAAGCTTATGCAAAAATTTAAAAAAAAACTACACACCTTTCTTCACTTTGTAGGAGCTCGATATTGAATATGATTTATCTCTGTAATTTTGGATCTCCAAGGTCTGAAATTTCTTCCTACAATAACCATCTGAGTAATCTCTCTAACCCCGCAAGTCTGATCAAGATTGGATATTCCAATGAAGAGTTATGCCAAATATCCCACGATGACCTGAGTATAGACTGGTTCAGTAGAGAGAACTCGTATGACGTGCTGCGGGTCACTGTTTCAACCTTAGGTCCTAAAAAGAATACTCAAAAAACCATAGTTCGTCCACTTTCTGTAACTTCTTACGCAAATTCAATCTGATGCTCATATCGAAAGTTATGATGATTTTCCCAAGTTCACCTATTTGGAATGTAATTCGTGGGTCTGCAAAAAACCCTAACTTCCTCAGATTTTATCTACGAAACTATAGCGAGACAAGACCTGAAATTCAGACCTGAGGTTCAGACCTATTTCGTCTCAAATGGTTTTTTTTTTATCTTTTGAAACTTAGTAGCAAAAAAGTTATAGCGAGAATTCCACGATGACCTGTTTTAGATGAAATTTTGGAGCTTGCAAAAACCCTACCTTCCTTAGATCATATCTCTAAAAATATAGCATGACAAGATCTGAAATTCAAACCCGAGGTTTAGTGAGATTTATTCTCAAATGGATTTTTTGTAGCTTCTGAAACATTGCAGAAAAAATGTTGTAGCAAAAAGCCCACGATGACCTGTTTGGAGCAATGAAATGCTAGAATCCAAAGCTCTGATACCAAATGTTATGAAACCAGCTCACAAAAAGATAGAAAAGAGAGATAAATGCCTTATAATTCAGCCTCTTCAAGTGGGAAACCTCCTTTACATTACACAAATGAACGATTCCTTGATGATTCAAATAACAAAACCTCCTTTCTATATATAGGAGTCTAAGGGGTCACAATATAACCAAAGCCGACCAAACAATAATAATATAAAGGCACAAAAATAACAATAGTGGGATTATACAGGGCATAATAATAACAATATGGGGACAATAGGGGCACAACAATAATAATAAGGGATACAATGACAATAGTAATGGGGTAATCACTAGTATTATAGGGACCTAAGACAAAGTTGTATATCAAAGAGCTGAAGGGGTCATTGAGCATCTCTGATACATAAACCAAAGGAGACCTCATGGGCCTAGGCCATACCAGTAGGGCATGAAAGGGTCATACCATGCATATTAAAACCCCAACCAGACCACATCCATACCTTCTTGGGAACCCCCTACTTAGCCTTCTTGGTCTACACCTCCTCCTTAGTCCTTTGCACCTCAGTATCATTCCCAACCAGCTAGCCAGTCATTTCAACTATATGCTCCACCACAACCTGAGTGGAATGCACCGCCCTAGGGGTGGAGGCCTCAATAAAAAAATGTCTCATATTTATTTCCTTCAGGTTCTGCCCAACCACAACTTTTACACTCTGCTCCACCTAAACCACCCTAGATGCCTGCCCAGCCAAATCTGAACCCGAACAATAGACAGGCACAATAAGTATACAGTGGAGAGACATCATATATATCTTATGTTGTGGAGATTTAGGAAATGAACCTGAGATCTGGTAGAGTACTCCCAGACAACCAAACTCTACCTCCACCCAGGGAGGTTGAAGAAGAAAGAGGGGAAAGCATGCTTAAAGTAAATCCACCACCCCAACCTACCCAAGAAGAGACTCAACTTCTAGGAGAATTGAAAAACCTATGTGTCAAAATTCCACTTCTCCAAGCTATCAAGGATGTACCTAGTTACAACAAGTTGATTAATGAGAAGTGCTTCAAGCATCCAGGGAGGCGAAAAAGAGATGCCCCTACCATTAATGTCATTGGACAATTGTCTGACTTAATGCTGGGGCAGGTAATTTGATCCGAATTGTATCCTAAAACACTCTCTAAGTTTTCATAACTCTGTAAAATTCATGCCAAAGTTTCAAAGTCTTATAAAGATTGAGCTTATCAAAAATATCCTCGAAACAGTTGTAATTTGTGAACAGCTCGGAGCAACGAGGACCCTCGGTCAAGCGCGCAAACTGTTGGCCCATGGTAATGCACACTGTCACGAATTGGAAAAACGCGGAGTCTTTTTGAGAAACGGGGGTAGTTTTTGATATGCGATTAGCGACAAGTCGCTAATCGCATATCGCCGGAAAAACCCCTCAAAGAATGAAAATCCATGAGCGACCCAGACCCTGGAAGTTATAAAACATACGAATATCACATTGATTCCGTGAGAGGCAGGGTTGGAAGGGCTTCGAGCGGTAAGCGGTTTCAACCAAGTCCCGCCCGATGCCACACACTGGGTGCCACGCGTTCGGCGGAAGAGAGAAAACCACTCACATCGGATGGGTAAACGTCATGCTACTTACATGCCTAATATGAACGAAGACCGTAGGACCTGGAGGCCCCAGATCAATGACGGAAATGCGACCCAATGGATGACTGGATTCAACGGGGTAAACAGGCTGAGTTGTATAAGGTTTGAAGTCCGGCATGGACGATGAGTTGGCAAAGATTTGTGTTTTATGGGAAATCTAGAAGCAAACGAAAATAACGATCGTTCAAACATTTCCAAGAGAACTGACACTCAGTTAATTACGAAATAGGTGGCCACCTCCCTGTGAGGCATTACACAGTGATGATGACGCAGAACAGAGGAATTCAAACAGACAGAGGCAAGAGAACTAGGAAGCTGGAAGTGGAAATGAATAGTCAAAAATCATACTGGCTTTAAAGCCATGAACTAACAGAGACAAAGCAAGCAGTGAGAAAAGCAAGTTACAAAAGCTAAGAGCAGAGAACAGAGAGAAGAAGTTGAGTTCACCTGTAGAAGCAAAGGTAGCATCGAGATAGAGCCAAAGAGAGTCAGAGAGTTTGTGTACTCTAGAGAAGGCTTGAGAGGTTCAAGCGAACTCCTCTGTACATGCCTGTTGTGTATGAGTCTCAGATTAGGCTCATACTACTATGACCGGTAGAGGTCGAGATTCAGTAAGGAGAGTCTGTGTACTCTAGAGACTTGGGGAATCCAAGTACAGTCTTGCTGATTTATATCTATTGAGTGAAACTCAAATTGAGCTCACTGTTGTAAAAGCTCTGCTTTGAAAACATAATAGATAGGCCACCACTGAAGGCTGGACCAGGAGACATAGCCCAAGAGTGTTGGGTGAACTCCTTATTAAACTTATTGTATATATATGTTTGCCTGTTATGTTTTCTCTAACTCCTTCAGTGTCTGTGTATTTAGAAATCTTATTGATCGGTTGCATAAAGTAACATAGGCACATCCATGCACATAAGTCTGTAATACCTTAAATTATTTGTCTTGGATCAATTTCAGATCAAGTGGTATCAAAGCTCTAGGTTACTAAGGTTAGACAAGCTTCTGCTGGATTTTGTTGTTGAATGCTAACTAGATCAAAGCTTAAATTAGGAGAAGGAGAGTTGGTTGAAGCTAACCCAGAAATTGGAAGAGTCTATCCTAAGAGGAAAATGTCAAAAGAAAGTCCCTTGGAATCAAACTCCCAGTTCATGGATAGTTTTATGACCATGAAATCCATGGTAGAAGAAATGTGCAGAGAATTTAATAAAGGTAGAGATAAATATTCGTCAAACTCTAAGCAAGATAAAGGAGTAGAAGAATCTCTCCTCCATGACCACTCTAAAGGCAAAGGGAAAGAAGGAAAACTTCCCACACCTCCTAATAGCCCTAAAAATAAAAAGAGGACATCTTTGATTAAATTAGATGTTAAATTTGATTTGCCGCTATATGATGGAGAGTTGAATGCAGAGAAGATAGATAATTGGATTAGATAGATTGATATTTATTGCAGAGTGTAGAGCATTGATTCAGACAAAAGTAAGATTCAGCTAGCCAGCCTACGCCTTGGAGGCACTACCTTGGTATGGTGGGAAGGTATGACACAAGCTGACATGAAGAAGCATGGTAAAATTCTTTCTGTCTAGAGTGAATTTGTTTTTGCAATTAAAAAACAATTATATCCACTAGCCTATATGCAGCAAGCCACGAAAACTCTTCGCCAATTAAAAGGGAAAAGTGTTCAAGGCTACACCCAAGAATTTAGGAAAAGAGCTTTGATTCTAGGAATTTCTTTAGACTCACCTGAAACTCTACTGAAGTATATAGGTGGTCTACACAGCTATTTAAAGCACACCATTCTCTGTTTAATCCCACTAGCATAGATGGGGTATCTGTTCAGGGTACACATCTAGAGGCTAGAGGTAAGAATGTGAACCCGGAAGTTGGGGGATCATCAAAACCCACTGCAAGCAAGAATAAGGAAAACAGAAAACAGAAATGGAAAGTGAGGAGGAAAAATACTGTATAAGAGACCAAATCTTCATGCACTCACTGTAAGAAGGATGGGCATGATGATGAAAACTGCTAAATTCTGCATCTGGAGCTAAAACCCAAGAAGTACGATGGAAAAAAAGACTGCGGCAGCTATTCAAAAATATTTGGGGTTAGACTCAAGGGATGAAACAACAACCGCAGCCATAGGTTTAGAAGGTAAAAATTCTGAAGCATCTACTAGTAATTCTACACAATCTACTGATAATGAAGAAAATTAGAGGAGAAGACATGAGTTTTTTCATATTCTAGTTATTTCCAAGCATCAAAAGATTGATACATTGTTTGATAATGGCTCACAAGTAAATTTAATTTCTGAAGCAATTGTAAAGAAGTTGTGATTACTAACCACACCTCACAAGAAACCATATCCATTAGGTTGGTTATGTGATGAAGCAAAGCTACAAGTGACTAGACAATGTAAACTTAAGTTTTCTTTTGGGTCAACATTTGTAGATGAGGTTGAGTTAGATATAGTTCCTTTGGATATATGTTGAATTGTTTCAGGAAATCCTTGCTTGTATGATAGTAAAGCCATTTTATATAGAGTTGAGAACATGTATCAACTCGTTAAATATGGAATCAAATATTTTGTAAGAGCTCATAAACTCAATAATATTTATACTCTCATAAACTTAGGGTAGATGAAAAGAATCGTAAATTCATGCATTTTTTTTTAATGATGGTTGTAAAGGAAAAGAAACCTAATAAAACCAATTTATTTGAGGGTTGTAATGCTAAAAAACAAGCTGATTTAGAAAAAGTTGTTTCAGAATATGATATACTATTTCAAGAACCTAAAGGTCTACCACCTAAAAAGGAAATAGTACATGATATTAATTTGCAGCAAGATGCTCCATTTCCTAACATTGGCATGTACAGGTTGTCCGCTTTAGAGAATGCAGAAATCAAGAAGCGAGTACAGGAGCTGCTCGAGAAAGGGTTCATAAGACCTAGCACATTGCCATGTGGGTCTCCAATTGTCTTGGTGAGAAATAAATATGGCTCATGGAGAATGTGCATTGATTACGAGCACTGAATAAGATAACGATAAAAAATCGTTATCCCCTTCCTTGCATCGATGATCTATTAGATTAGTTGAAAGAAGCTGTTTATTTTTCCAAGTTGGACTTGCATAGTGGTTATCATCAGGTTAGAGTTGTAGAGCAAGATGCATGGAAGACTGCTTTCAAAACAAAGCAGGGATTGTATGAGTGGTTTGTTATGCCTTTTGGCTTAAGTAATGCTCCTGCTACTTTCATGAGGGTAATGAATGATGTACTCAGACCTTTTATTGATGATTGTGTCATTGTATATTTAGATGACATTCTTATATTTAGTAAAACATGGGAAGAACATTTGAAGCATGTAAAGTAGACTCTAGATGTTTTGAAAAGAGAAAATATTTATGTTAAGCTCTCAAAATGTGAATTTGGCAAAACATATTTGAATTATTTGGGTCATATTGTAGGGGGTGGTGAATTGAAGATAGATCCCTCTAAGGTTGCAGTCATTGTAAATTGGCCTAAACCCAAATCTACTACCGAAGTTAGAATCTTCCTAGGAGTAGCACAATATTCGAGAAAGTTTATTTCTATCTTTTCCTTGATTGCAGCTCCCTTACATGCTTTAACAAGATTAAACAAGGTGTTTTAGTGGGGAGGTAAACAATAGAAATCCTTTGACACCTCGATCTTCAAAGACCATTTGAGATTGAAACGGATGCCAGTGACTATGCCATTGGAGTAGTGTTGATGCAACACGGTAAACCCATATGTTATCATTCTGAGACATTTAATTCTGCAGTAGTTAATTATCCCACATATGATAAAGAATCTAATGGGAAAAGAGACAGTTATACATACTGATCATCAACCACTTCAATATTTGCACTCACAAACTAAGTTGCAACAATCAAGACACTATAGGTGGATGGGTTTTCTACAACAGTTTCATCTTGTCATCAGATATAAAAAGGGCATACACAATAAAGTTGTAGATATATTGTCCAGACCAATCATAAATGCATCTACTATACTTAAGCATAATTCAGTATTGCATGAAAGCTACATTGAACAGTATGCTCAAGATATAGATTTTAAAGATGTATATGCAACTTTAAGTCATGGAAAACAAGTAGAAGAATTGGATTATCATGTCAAGGACCAACTCTTGTATCATTTTGGAAAGTTATGCATTCCACAAACTGAAAGAGTAAAGATAATTCGAGAAGCACACACTTCTTTAATATCAGGTCACTTTAGGGTAAGTAAAACAGTAGCATAGCTGCAAAGATTTTGTTATTGGCCAAAAATGAATGAAACCGTTTCTAGATATGTAAGATAATGTATCATGTGTGCTAAAAGCAAGCTCGGAAATAGAAAACTAGGCTTGTACACTCCATTACCAATTCCTTCTCATCCTTGGGAAAGTGTTTCCATGGCGTTTGTTGGAGGACTGCCTAAATCTAGAAAAGGTAATGACTATTTATATGTTGTTGTGGATAGGTTCAGCAAAATGTGTATCTTAATACCTTGTAACAAACATATTACAGCTAAACAAACTGCAAAGTCGTTCTTTCAGCTTGTATGGGTTCATTTTGGATTACCCACTTCCATTATATCTGGTCGAGACTCCTGATTTGTTGGGAAATTATGGTCGAGTTTGTGGGAATTGATGGACACCAGACTAAAGAAGAGCACACCTTTTCATCCACAAACAGATGGCCAAATAGAAGTGGTCAACATGATAGTGATCTAGTTGCTCAAAGGCTATTGCATCAAGCATCCCAAGCTTTAGGATGAACATTTGTGTTATGTTCAGGATGCTCACAATCGAGCTAAACATTCTTCTACACAGAGATCTCCTTTTCAGACCTATTTTGGTTTCACACCAAGGTCTCCCTTGGATTTTGTCTTTGCTAAAGACATAGTAGTTGATGGACACAGTGATGTGGACAAGGCAACCAAGTTCATTGAACAAATCCAAGAGATTCACCAGGCAGTACAAAAATAGATGGAAAAGAGCCAAGCCAAATACAAGGCAAGGCATGATAAGCATCAAATTGAGCATAGTTTCCAAGTTGGTGATCAAGTCTGGCTGTATATTATCAAAGACAGAATGCAAAGTGAAGGTAAGAAGCTGAAGCCAATAAGGTATGGACCTTTCAAGATACTTGAGAAGATTGGTAAGAACGTGTTTCCCCTTGATTTACTAGCTTACATGCACATCTACTCAATTGTTAATGCAGATAGCTTGAGACTATTTGAACCTTCATTGATTGAAGATCCCGAAGAGCAGAGTCAATTGCCTTCTATTGATGATCTGTTACCTGAATATCTCAATGAGTTGCAGGAAGATACAATTCTGGACAGGAAGGTCAGAACTATGTGCAGAGGGGATGTTGAGTACCTTAGGATTGGACTCAAAGCTTCAAAACTAAGCAATGCAAAGTGGATAGAGATTGATCAAGCGAGGAATCTATACCCTCACTTGATTGATGCTTAAAAACCAACTTTTGGTGGTCCAAAATATTTTTCAGTGGGAAGGTCGTGATCCAAATTGGATCCTAAAACACTCTCTAAGTTTTCATAACTCTATAAAATTCATGCCAAAGTTTCAAAGTCTTATAAAGATCAAGCTTATCAGAAATATCCTCGAAACAGTTGTAAATTGTGAACAGTGCAGAGCAACGAGGACCCTCAGTCAAGCGCGCAGATAGTTGGCCCATGGTAACATGCGCTGTCATGAATTGGCAAAACGGGATGTCTTTTTGAGACCCGGATCCTAAAAGTTATAAAACGTATGGATATCGCATTGATTCTGTTAGAGGCGGGGTCCCACACAAAAACCAGTAGGATATCAGAAGGGCTTCG
This sequence comes from Pinus tabuliformis, assembly GCA_031772625.1. Classification (NCBI taxonomy): domain Eukaryota; kingdom Viridiplantae; phylum Streptophyta; class Pinopsida; order Pinales; family Pinaceae; genus Pinus; species Pinus tabuliformis. The sequence continues at coordinate 276,917,823 of CM062806.1, read as the reverse complement.
AGCGGTAAGCGGTTTCAACCAAGTCCCTCTCAATGCCACACATTGGGTGCCACGCATCTGGCGGAAGAGAGAGAAACCGCTCACATCGGATGGGTAGACATCATGCTACTTACCTACCCGATATGGATGGAGACCATAGGATCAGGAGGCCCCATATCGATGGCGGAAATGTGATCCAATGGATGAATAGATTCAACGGGGTAAACAAGCCGAGTTGTATAAGGTTTGAAGTCCGACATGGACGATGAGTTGTCAAAGATTCGTGTTTCGCGGGAAATCTAGGAGCAAACAAAAATAACAGTTGTTCAAACATTTCCAAGAGAACTGACACTCAGTTCGTTATGAAACAGGTGGCCACCTCCCTGTGAGGCGTTACACAGTGATGATGACGCAGAACAGAGGAATTCAAATAGACAAAGGCAGGAGAACCAGAAAGCCAGGAAGCGGAAATGAATAGTTAGAAAGCAGATTGGCTTTAAAGCCACAAACTGACAGAGACAAAGCAAGCAGTGAGAAAAGAAAGTTAAGAAAGTTAAAAGTAGAGAATAGAGAGAAGAAGTTGAGCTGACTTGTAGAAGCAAAGGTAGCAACGAGACAAAGCCAGAGAGAGTCAGAGAGTCTGTATACTCCAGAGAAGGCTTGAGAGGTTCAAGCGAACTCCTCTGTACATGCCTATCATGTATGAGTCTTAGATTGGGCTCATACTACTGTGACCAATAGAGGTCGAGATTCAATAAGGAGATTCTGTGTACTCCAGAGACTTACGGAATCCAAGTACAATCTTGTTGATTTACATCTGTTGAGTGAAACTCAAATTGACCTCACTATTGTAAAAACTCTGCTTTGAAAACATAATAGAGAGGCGACCACTGAAGGCTGGACCAGGAGACGTAGCCCAAGAGTGTTGGGTGAACTCCTTATTAAAATTATTGTGTTTATATGTTTTCTTGTTATGTTTTCTCTAACTTCTTCAGTGCCTGTGTATTTCACAATATTATAGATCCGTTGCGTGAAGTAACATAGGCACATGCATGCACATAAGTCTGTAATACCTTAAATTGTTTGTCTTGGATCAATTTCAGATCATAATCTATCCAATGTATTTGGACCCTGGAAGCCCTATAGTAGATTTTCACATCAATTGCACCATTGTCCTACCCACTTTGATCAATCTTGGGGCTGCCATTAATGTGATTACCAAGGACACCATGCTCAAACTCAACCTCCAAAGTTCACTGAGGAAGACCACAATAGTTTTGGAACTTGCAGACCACTCCACAGTGACCCCTGAGGGGATTGTGGAGGATGTGATGGTATCTATTGATTCTTGGGAATACCCTGTAGATTTCCTAGTTCTCCAACCTATGGCTAAGCTTACTGGTTAGCGTCTCATCCTTGGGAGGCCTTGGTTAGCCACTGTCAATGCTTACATTAGCTGCAGAGCTGGAAATATGACCATCAAGAATGGGCATATTTCCAAGTAGTTAGTCCTATACCCTCCTACTCAGCCATCTCTAGAACATGACCTAACTTTGTGGTTGGAAGAGGAGGAGGAAGATGAAGTTTATTTCGCCCAACTCTATACCTTAGAAACAACCATGGGAGGGGGACAACAGGATGAAGATGATTTGATCAAACACATACTCCAAAGTCCAAACCCCAGTACATTGTCCTTAGACGAAGTAGTAAAGGAAACCCAAAACAACCATCAAGTAGATATATGCTTAGCCAATTCCAACCTTATCCGTGTTAAAACCATAGAATTTGGTCCCGAGAGAACTTTGAAAATCAATCCATCCCTTTCTTTTCTCCAAGAAGAAAATTTTTGCAACATGCTAAAGGAACACCTGGATGCCTTCGCTTGGAGTTATCGATAAATGAAGGGAGTGCACCCCTTGGTGTGTACTCACCATATTTATATCAAGGAAGGTTTCAAGCCAGTTCGACAACCCCAAAGGAGGATGAATCCAACACTTAAAGATATAGTCAAATAAGAAGTGCAAAAAATTCTAGATGTAGGATTGATTTACCCTATCTCATATAGTGAGTGGGTCTCTCCTTTGGTGTTATTTCCAAAGAAAATTGGTAAGTGGAGGATTTTTGTCGATTATAGGGAGTTAAACAAATCCAAAAAGAAGGACCATTTCCTTCTACCTTTCATCGACCAAGTGCTAGATGGCCTAGCAGGGAAAAAGTTTTTCTCTTTCCTAGATGGATTCAGAAGGTACAATCAAATCCATATCAGCTTGGAAGACCAAGATAAAACCACCTTCACTTGTCCTTGGGGTACTTTCATCTATAGGGTCCTTCCTTTTGGCCTATGCAATGCTCCTGCCACTTTTTAGAGAGAAGTCCTAAGTATCTTTGTTGAGCTAGTCCATGATGCTGTAGAAATCTATATCGATGATTTCACACCTTATGGGGGTGATTTCAAGGAGGCTTTGTCCAAGTTAGGTAACATTTTGCAAAAATGCATTGAGATGAACTTGTGTCTCAGTCCCAAGAAATGTGAATTCTTGATGACTGCAGGGACCATTCTAGGTCATTCAATATCTCAACAAGGACTACAGGTGGACCTAAACAAAATAACTATCATCCAAAGGGTCCCACCACCACAAAAGCCGAGAGATGTCAGAAGTTTCTTAGGGTTAGATGGATACTACCAAAGGTTTATAAAAGACTTCAGCAGGTTGGCTTCTCCTTTACTTGGGTTATTGGCCAAAAACTCTAAGTTTGTATTATCAAAAATCTATCAAGAGGCCCTAGACACCCTGAAGGACTAGTTAACCACTACACTGATTCTCCGAGGCCCAAATTGGGCCCTTCCTTTTCACATTCATGCTAATGCATCACACAAATCCATAGGAGCAGCCCTAGGCTAGATAGATGAGAAATTTCCTTATGCCATTTACATTATTAGTAAGAATCTGTCAAAGGCCGAACTGAACTACACTGTGACCGAAAAGGAGCTCCTGATTGTTGTGCATTCATTGAACAAATTTAGGCATTATATTATAGGCTATCAAACATTTGTACATACTGACCATGCTGTAATAAAATATTTAATGAATAAACCTAATGTGAATGCCCGGATGATTAGATGGTTACTTTTATTATAGCAGTTTGATCTAAATATTATTGATAAGCCTAGCAAGGAAAATGTTGTTGTAGACTTTTTGTCCAGATTAACTTTTCCTGTAGGTGAAGAGGGAATGGTTGATGATCAGAAACCAGATGAGCAATTATTCACCATTTCAGTTCTCTCTCCATCGTTTGCTGACATAGCAAACTATTTGGTATATGCACACTTCCCAAAAAATCTATCCTCCAAATAGAAAAGCAATATTGTGAGGAAGAGCGCTCCCTTCACCTGGAATGGGGGCAACCTATTCAAACTTAGCCCAGATCAAATTCTAAGAAGATGTGTTAGGGAGGAGGAATTATTTGACATCCTTCTGACCTGTCATGATGGGCCTTGTGGAGGTCACTTTGCAGCAAAGAGGACAACATTTAAATTGTTACGAGCTAGGTATTATTGGCCCACTCTTGATCAGGATGTGAAAATATATATAGTAAGTGTGATCGGTGCCAAAAGATGGGAAATCCCACTTCAAGAGATGAAATTCCTCTGCAACCTCAAGTGACCTTTGAGCCATTTCACAAGTGGGGCATGGACTTCATTAGACCTATTGACACTCCTTGCAAGAAAAACAATATATCATTGGGTGCACTGACTATCTGACTAAGTGGGCTGAAACCAAGGAAATTAAGGCAGCAACAGAGGAGAAGGTGTCTGAGTTCTTAAGGGAGAATGTATTTTAAAATTGTGGATACCCTAGAGAACTTGTCACTGATCAAGGCAGCTTGTTCACCTCCAACATAATTGAAGGCTCACTCAGCCAGTGCAAGATCAAGGATAGGACCTCCACTCCTTATCACCCACAAGCTAATTGGCAAGTGGAGGTGACCAACAGAGCACTTGAAGCATCTTGATCAAAGTGGCTAGCAACAACAGGAAAGATTGGGCAGATAGACTATTTGATGCCACATGGACCACCACTGGATTCACACCCTATGAGCTGGTCTATGGTAAAAAGGCCCTACTATCCATTGAGTTTGAGTATAACACATTCAGGATGCCAGCTCAACTAGATTTAGATCTCAGTAGTGCACAAAAAGGGAGATTTCTTCAGTTGAATGGTTTAGATGAATGAATGCAGTCCCTCCTACACACAAAGGTAACCCAACTTCAAAGGAAGATTTGGCACGATCAGAACATCAAGGATAAGCAATTTCAAGAAGGTGATTAGGCCTTGTTATATGATTCTAGATATAAATACTTTAAGGGAAAGTTAAGGACAAGATGGTTAGGGCCTTATGTTGTAGAGAGATGTCACGATAATGGTTCAGTGCAAATTAGGACCATAGATGTATAGGTCATTCCTTTACTTGTTAATGGGCATAGACTGAAAGTTTACAAGAGGCCATTGTCAAAGCAAGAGTTCATTGATGGTATCAATAAAACAGTGATGGTGGTGGAGCAAGTTTTCACGGTTGCCTGATCAAATCACTGAGAGAAAAATAATAAAAATAAGGACTCGGATGAAAACCTCCATGAGGTGCCTTAGTCCCATCAATGGGTTGAAAACCTCTTGGGGTGGCCCAATGGTGTCAAAAAGAAAAAAGAAAAAAGGAAGTAAAAAGATCCCTGGGTGAAAACCTCCCTTGAGGTGCCCAGGGAAAACAGCTAGAATGAAAACCTCTTAGAGGCAGACTAGTTGTCTTCAAAAAAATAAAAATAAAAAATAAAATAAAATAAAAATAAATAAAAAAGGAGAAAAAAAAGATAAAAAAGAAGAAGATAAAAATCATGTAAAATTTATGTTTCTAGGTTAGCAGGAGGACGATAAGAGAACAAAGGAGAGTAAATCACACTTTTATTTTTCCACCCATCATCATTCATCACTCCACCATTTGTTTCACTTTTTCACTCCTTTGCTTCAATTTACAAGGGGACTGTGTTTTCTACAGGATCCCCTCTAAACCTACAGGATCCCCTGAAAACCTACAGGATGATCTTGTAGGAATTACAGTGGCTCGAGAATCCTATAGGAAGTGACCCTAGGGCAAGAAAATGACTTGCCATGTCAAAACAATAACATCCCTACATCACCACTTCATTACCATACCTTTCTCCACCTTGATCGCCCTTGCATTCATCATAAGAATATTAGTTTTTTAAAAACAAATCACAGTCCTCAAGAGAAAACACATGGAAAAAAAATGAAACAAGAGGGCAAAAGGGAACAACACCTGAGTGTATTCCTCATTATTCACACTCCTAGACCTCCTCCCTATCCATTTCATCATCTTCAAAATCCCAGCAGAGTGTATGATTAAAAATTCTGAGGGAGAAGCAGCTACAGGACATCCTGTAGGAAATCCTGTAGCAGTATATCCCACAGAATAAAAATAATGAGTAGCAACAAGCTTCCAACATGAAGATCCAAGGGCACAAGGAGCTCCAGAGTAGAAGTAGCACCATCATCTTCAACACCACGTACCTGCACATCAAAGGAATCATCAAAGAGCAATAAAAAAGGAAGGAAAAATAACATGCAGACAACACACAACAAGCACCTCATGTCTTCAACAAACTGCAACAAGGTATTAGAACCATAGGTAAGTATCTCACTTCACTCTCTCATTTGCATTATGTAGTCAAAAAAATGTAAAGGTTGTGAGCGATTTGGTTTATAAGAGAAAGGTGGCCAGTTAACTTAGTCACCTTCGTTCAGTCAATGAAGACATAACAATTGGTCCTCCCACATGTGGTAGCAGTCATGTTAAAAAAGAGAGGAGAAGGACAGAAGCAGTTAAGTCTATGAAGGCATGAAATGGGAGTTGATTACGAGGAGATAGGAATGGTGAGGTGGTAGTGGAGACCAATGGTCCAAAAATAGAAAACATACCTCCGCTGCCAGCACACCACCTCACTCAACTCGACCATAAGAGGAAATAATCGTTGATCCCCACGCACTCATGTTTTCATCTCCTTGAGGCTCACTCTAGAAAGGTTGCTCTCATACCCAGGCAACCTATAGAAGATAAAATTTCACCTTTTTCCTGCACAAGACTTCCTACAAGATTACACAAGAAATCCTACAGGATCACACATGAGTCCTATAGGATAGAGAGACAGTCTACAGGATTGGTCGAGAGCAATTTCAGAAGGGGATACATAGGGATTGGCCACAAAAAACACCACAAGGAGGTAGGATTTGTATTTATTTCCCTTTTTCCAAGTGAGTTTCTCAGAAAAATATCCTAGTTTGAGTGAATTTAGCAGCTATGTAGGAAATTGTCTCCACAATTATTTCAGTTCCATTTACTTCTGCATTAAAATCTCTGTCAACCATATCTTCTCCTCATAATTCACCAGCCAAAATGATAGAAGGGTTTGATAGAAGAGAGCCCATTAACACTGTGAGAATCCACCAACACCCTCCTGTGTTAGAAATCTTCACGAGGCATAATTGGATGGGATATTTTAAAAAATTGAGGGGGTATGATGATGGAGTGGTCCGAGAGTTTTCTCTTTCCCTCATTCCACTGACCAGGGCCCATGCTACTGTTGTGGTGAGAGGCTTATCCATAGAGCTCACCCCTGAACTCACAAGAAGGATTACAACACTTCCCCTAAGAGTTCCTTGGAGAAAGGAAGACAAGGGAAATAGCCAGATTGCCAAGAAGAAGTTATTTTTAGAGGGAGAAGAGCCCATTGAGGACAAAAATGGAGTAAGGAGAACAAGCCTACCATACCCATGTAATGAGGTAAGCTACCACTTTATTAAATACATATCATGTGAAGGTATGTATAGTGTGGTTTATGGGTATCACTTTAGGCTTCTTGAAGAGTTGAGGTTTGGAGCAGAAACACCTCCTCGCCATAGGCTCAGCTTACTATACTTCCTTCTGAAACCACTGATAGATACAAGCATAAAGGTGCAGGAGGGAAACCACCAATAGCTAGCCCACCATGGGTTAATTAGAATCATCATAAAATATTCCCTCCACAACCTCAGAATTCCTATCCAATGGGTAATTTTTAGAGACATGCAAATAGAGGAGGATATCAAAGCCCTCACATATGACATTAGTCCTAATGTCAGTAAAAAACATGAGGAAGAAACTGAAAAAGACGAAGAAGAAGCAGATAGGGATAAAGATGAGATAGATGAGGAGGAATAAGAGGAGAAAGAGAAGAAAGGTGATGAGGATATAGAGGAAGATGTCAAGGAGGAGACTGATAAACAAGATGAGGATCTAAAAGGAGAAGAAGAGGGGAAAAACATAGAGGAAAAGGGAAATGGAAAAGAGGAGGTAGAAGACAAGAAGGAGTCACCTAGGGTGTCTCCAGAACTAACTAAGAGAGAGACAACAACTTCCCTCACTTCCCTTAACACCCCTATCAAAAAAAAAGGAAAAAGATAGAGGCATGCCCCCTTATACTTCATAACAAGGAAAATCACAAGGATAAGGTGGGGAAAACCCCAAACTCCAACAAAGGTTCCCATTTTTATTGAGGACTCACCTAAACAACAGGAGAAGATGGCTCCTCCTATCAAAACTCAAGAAGAAGGACCCTCAACCCAAACCTCCCCTAAGTCTCCTATCACCTATGTGAGAAGGCTTGTAACCAAGTTTACCTCATCCAAAGGAAAAGGCATCCTACAGGATACATAGCAGGACCTACAGGAAGCAGAGGTAGTCCTACAGGAAACTCTGCTAAACCTACAGGAAACTCAAAAATTGGATGAGGAAAGAAGTAAGCAGCCAGAACCAAAGAGAGAGGACCCAAAGCTAGAGGAGCCTAGTCCTCAACCTAACCTTGACTCCTACTACAAATTTATTGAGGGGGGTAGGGTCATTCCACAAAAATTCACCATTCCATTATTCTTTGAGCTTGAGAAAGAGAGAGCCAGAACTCATAGATGGATGCAGATTGCCAAGTCCAAGGGAGTGGAGGACATTGGTCACATGGAAGAGAAGCTCAAAGAGATGGGTAGAGAGCTAAGTAGCTTGAGGGATAGAGAGGCCATCATGAAAAATCAGTTAGAGGTAGAAAATACATGGTTGAAAGGACAACTGCAAGAAAGAGAGAATCAATTGGCATCCATGGCCAGTCTCTCTTTGGAAGCAATCCAGTGCAGGATTCCAGCTAAGTAATATGCACTATACCTTAAGGAATAGTGGTTGCAGTTCCAAATCAAGACCCTAGCACAAAGAGGCACTATGGCATTCTAGGATTATAGACAGTTCATTGATCTTTGTGATCAAAGCACATTGGAAGATAGGGCCAAGATGTATGAGTTTTATTTGCATAACATGGCCTTGATAGACATGAATGTATGGGACCGTAATGCAAAGCTAGGGGATTTACAGTTGATCTCTTTGGCATCATTGATGAACTATGAGGAAGCAAGGGTTGCAGAAATGAAGAAGGTATTGGCAAGAGAACAAACAAAGCCTCTTATGATCAGAACTCAGTAGTCCAATCCAATGGCACTCATCAGTACACATAATTTAATTGCAAATGATCCTCAACTTGCACCCAAGTATCTTGTTGCCCAAGAGCAAGCAATTACACATTTTGAGGACATGTTCATATTATTAGGGGATGATAGCATGCAAGCTTTCCTAAGGATATGAAATACATTTCCATACAGTTTGAAGATTAGAGAGTACCACTCTCCTCAAAGGATGAGAGAAGAACTGAACAAGACACCCATATACAAGCAATCCATCCAAAGGCTCAAATTCAATTGGATTGGCCTGAAACTTAGTCCCCCACTGCTCTTGGGGATGTTAGAAGGAAGGAAGGAAGAGGAAGAAAGAAGGCAGCGGGAGGAGGTAGAAAAGAAGGCATTATTCTATGCACAAGAAGAATAAACCACAGCAGAGGCATGGGATGTCAAGTAAGCCACTAGAGCTATGAAAGACATGGATATTGATTGAGTTTCTCAGAGCATGAGCAACACTTTCAGTAGGGGGTGATGATGAGCCTCATCATTGGGTAATTATATGGGCCTTAACTCACCTCTTATCTTAGTCAAATCAACTATTCTCACAACTTATTACATTTTTTTATTATATTTTGTTTAATGAGATGAGTTAAAGTGAGATATTATGCCTAGTGGACTAATATGCATTGAATGCAGGTTTGGAAGATAAAATCAATGAATTTTGTCAAGACTAAGGTTTGAAACTTGAATGGGAAAAGGGAGAGAGATTGTAGGAGATAAATCATCCTCATTTACTCCTCCCCCACTCGAATATTCCTCCATTAATCACACCAGCTAAGAGTGCAAGCAATCGAGTCATGAAGATCAAATGGCAGTCGAGCAAGTGATAGACAAAGAGTTAGTTCATATCAATTTTGGGAGCCGAGCCTCCCTAGATTTAAGGAATTCGTTGGAGACTTCAGTGGTATAAGTAGAGAGGCCTACATCCTCACTAGGATTTAAATTTTTGTTGCAAAAACACTAGTTATTTTCAAGCTCCAGACTTGTCGAAGACATTGGTGTAATTTTCTGTTTTGACAATGAAAATGAGATTTTTCTTGATCTAGGACTAAGTTGACTTAGAGGGATGAATCTCTTGGGTTAGGGCCCAACCCTAGCAGCAAAGGATCCTCTTCTTGTATCTGTATTCTTAGCTTAGTTTCATAGATTCATGGTTAAATTGTCTCTAGAAGTATTTCATTGCAAGTATTGTGGATTTGATTAGTTGTTTATTAGTTTGCTTCCATTTGTGCTTTACATCAATAGCAGGGTAGAAGAGATAAAAGGAGCACCACAAAGTTGTCAGTGGGTGTCTTGGCCTCACCTCTTCCCTCAGGGATCATGATTTGAGGAAAAGGCCCTTAAGGAGCCCTAAAAGACATTTCCATTTCTTCATAAGATTTAGAGTTTACTATACTTAAAATAACATTTGATCATTTTTAAAAATGTAGGATTTATTTGCCATCGCCTCCATCTTTATTCTTTCAGTAGATATCATCCATGATTCCATTTTGTTCGGTAATTTTCTTCAAGCATGAAGTAGACAGATAGTTCATTAAATTATGCTTTTATAGCTTGTTAATATTCTTCTTATTTACATGACTTTGTGGCAATTATAAATGTTTGATGCAGAGCATGTGCTTCAAAAATCTAAAGGGATCTCATATCAGGCAACCACCTCCCAACTTCATCCATTCAAAATCATCCCTTGCTTTCACCAAGATCTTCAACATTCTCATCATTTTACATATAAATTCCTCTAAGCATGTTGAGCGAATCCAACCATCTCTTAACCTTGGTATTGATTTCTGAGTGATCTTCGGAATTTTCTCACTCCATTCCATCCATCCACCACCTTCCATAAGCCTTCCATCACCTCCATCAACCATCGTTTTTCTCTCGGATGTATGATGTAGAAAAACACGGAATCCTGTAGGTTTCTAGTACATCTAGTAGGTTTTCTAGTAGTGGCCTGTTTTGAGGCTGAATTGAGGGAAAATCTCTAGGAAGCCACACTAGGTCACCCAAGGGTCTCCCACACCTTCCGATAGTCTCCTAAACCTCCCAACCATCCACCATCATCACTAAACCACCTGCCACATCACCAAACGAGATTAGGGTTTACACTTGACTTTCTAGAAAAAGAATAAAAAGAACAAAACAGATTTATTTCAGTCCTTTACATGCACAGTATGTTTGATGTATTGAACTTCCATGCTTTAGATAGTAGCATTTCATACATGTTGGTTTGGCATTTTTGTAAAACATAGTTTCTTAGTAGTTAGTTAGAGAAGGGTGTGTTTTTAGCATAGGATTTCCATCATTTTACTTATTTGTAGTAGATAAGCTTTCTCCTAGAGTAGATTTCTCTTTCTTTCATTAGCAATCAAGATTCTTATGAATCCATAGAAGTCTGGCTTGAAAACCCTAGTGGTCTCTCGCCAGCTAAATAGTGACAAAAGTGTAGAGATTATGACTATAGATTAACGTGATAATGCAATATAACTAAAGAAAAATACTTTAATCTACTTCTACAATCAAACTTATGGAAGCTTAATAGATTTAAGCAAGATCAGGCAGATAACATATAACCAGAAGCAAATAAATGCACATGAAACACAAAAGAATACTCTGGGGAAAGCCTCAGCTAAAAACCCTGTTATATGTATTATCATTCAAATGGAAATATCTCAGGATTACACATAGCTTTAACTCTCACAGCCTGCCAGCTCTTAGTACAATCCTCACTGATGCTCACAGAAAAAATAGACTACTCATATGCCTTCTCCTATGCCCTCCAAGCTCCTATTTCTTGCACTATTTTTCCTGGGTGATCAAGCTGTTACCAAGTGTAACACTGATCACTCACGTTGATCTTACACCTTGTAAAACTGCACAAAACTCAAGGAATGAATTCCTTCTCCATGCAAGCGATTTTCTTATAGGAATATTCTTACAACTGATAGTACAATGTCCCTATCTTTAATCTCAACTAGGTATTTATCTAAATAGACATGAATGATTTATTTATGAGAGAATATTTAGTTATCTGGAGTACACCAGTTTGATGCATGCATGCATTAACTCACTGAACTCACAATTAGTTCCTCAAACTGTTTGGAACTAATTTAACTGGACATAACTCAGTTAACAGAGCTAACTAATTACAACTCAATTACTACTCATCCTTATCTCCTCAATTAAGGGATAATCTCCTTAATTTAAGGGATAACTATTGCATGACTTCACAAAGACTTCTAGCTTGAATTTCTCCAACTAATTAATCCAAAATAAATAAATTAATTATTTTTCAAGCAGCTGGTGAGACTAAATTCAAATTTTAATTCTCAATTTTAATTCAAGGACAAATTAAAATTGGAAAATTTTTGTTGCCACATTTCAACACTCCCTCTCAACAACAAAGGGATTATCTACCACCCTGATCCTGTTTGTATGGAACTCGAATTTACACTTTGACAATGCCATAGTCAAAATGTTAGCATCTTTATCCTTGGTCAAAATATACTGCAACAACATGATCCTCCTCGCCACACAATCACTGAGATGATGATACCAAATTCCGATGTGCTTTCACCTATCATGGAATACTAGATTCTAAAAGAGTTTGATACAACTCTGATTATCACAATAGATCACAGTTGGATCCATACTCTGATTAAACAAACCAAGTAAAAATTTCCCCATCTAGATGGCCTCACATGTTTCTTGACTTGAAACCATGTATTCGGCCTCTGCTGTGCTGAGTGCAATCGACCTTTATCTCCTGTTGTACCAAGAAACTGCTGCCGACCCAAGGTTGAAAGTTCCACCTAGTGCTCTTCCGATCTGATGGACTCCCTGCCCAATCTGTATCAGTGAAGCCCTATAGCTTCACTCCCTCTGTCCATATGTACCATAATCCATACTGAGATGTGCCTCTGAGGTATCTCAATACACACTTTTCCACCTTCCAAAACATCTTGGTAGGCTGAACCATAGCTTGACTTAGCTGGTTCATCGCATAGAACAAATCTGGTCATGTATTCACTAAGTAAATCAGTGAACCCACAAGCTGTCTGTACACAGTAGCTTCTACTACTTCTCCTGAAGTAGCATCCTCCTTCCTCCAGTTACCTTCTAGAGGAGTCTTCATGGGCTTGCACTTCTCCATGTGGAATCTCCTGAGTATCTCATTGGCATACTTGCCTTGAGACACAAACAACTCCCCATTCTTCTACTATACTTCCATGCCAAAGAAGTAATGCATGAGACCCATGTCTTTCATCTCGAATTCTCTTGCAAGGTCCTCCTTGAAAGACATGATCAACTGATCATCACTTGTCAATATGATATCAACAACAGAAAGTACAATTATCAACTGCTTACCTTTCACCATGATGTGGTACAGGTTCGAATTTGCTTCACTCTTTGTGAAGCCCAACCCAGTGAAGTAGTTGTCAATCCTGGTGTACCAAGCATGAGGTGCCATGAGGTGCTTGCTTCAGCCCGTACAAAGATCTCTTGAGTTTGCACACATGCGACTCACGATCGAAGGTCTCAAAACCTTTTGGCTACTCTATGTACACCTCTTCCTCAATCTTGTCATTGAGGAATGCAGTCTTCACATCCATCTGATGGATCTTCCAACCCATCTATGCTGATAGTGCCAAAATCAATCTGATAGATGAGTACCTTGCTACAAGAGCAAAGTCTCATCATGGTCGATCCCCTCGACCTGTGAGAAACCACGGGAAACAAATCTTGCCTTATGTTTCTCCACAATACCATCAACAGCTTGCTTTACCTTGTAAAGCCAATGGGAACTCACAAATGACTTGTTCTCTGGTCTTGGAACCACATCCCAAATACTGTTCTGAACTATGGAGTCATACTTATCCACCATAGCATCAACTGAAATTGGTTACTGCACTGCTTCCTCAAAGGAAGATGGCTCGGTCTCAACACATTCCCCGAAAAGGGCCATTTATCCAGTGTACCTCTTAGGTGACCTCCTCTATCTGCGCTGAGAAGATGGCTCTCCCACATTCTCTCTTGCATCCAACAACAATCTATCAGCTTCTCCTGTGCGCTTTTTTCCATCTACGGAAGACTCTTCTTGAGTGGATGTCTCCACTCCTAGAACCTCTGCATGCGGCTGATCCACATCAGTCTGAGGCTCCTCCTCCTTAGGAATCAAAAGTTCCTCCACAGCCTGTAGTTGGAGCTCCCTCTCAAGGGAAACTCGCATGGCCTTCTGCTCATCAAACTTGAGATCTCTGCGAACCATTGTCCTCCGACTGGTAGGCAAGTACACCTGATAGTTGTGGGGTGTATCAGTGTACCCCACAAGTATCCCCAACTCAGTTGTCAGCTCAAGCTTCTTCCATGCATCCTTTGTCACATGGCACTATCACATGGAACTATACTGATGAGCCAAAGATCCTGAAGTGACCCACATCTAGTCTCTTATCGAAGAAAGCTTCCTCTGGTGTTTTCATCCCAAGTATGCGATGCGGGATTCTATTCTGCAAATAGACCACTATGTTGCATGTCTCAGCCCACAAATGAAGTGGTAGGCCTTGGTCATGCAACAACGCTCGTGCTACCCCTACAATCGTTTTGTTCTTCCTCTCAGCCACCCCATTCTGTTGTGGGTTATGAGGTGTCATCAACTCCCGTTTAATTCCTTCCACTATACAGGAGTCCTTTAACTCTTGAGAGACATATTCTCCACCATTGTCGCTTCTCAAGGCCTTGATCTTCTTCCTTGATTCTTTCTCAACCAAAACTTTGAACTCACAAAACTTTGAGAAGTTTTGCTCCTTCTTCTGCATGAAATAAATCCAACATTTATGAGAATAATTATCAATTAAAATCAAATAATACCTTTGCTTCGTTGTGGATGCCATCGAGAATGGTCCACACAAATCAGTATGAACTCACTCTAAGATCGCTTCAGCTCTACTGTCTTGATCACGAAAGGAAGACTTGGCGTACATTCCCAAGGTACAACCTTTGCATATGTCAACTTGATCAATTTTACCTTTGGGAAGTCCTATAGATATCTACTGCATTACCTTCAAGGCCACATGACGCAAATGGCCCAACCGCCTGTGCCATAACTCGCCAATGTATTGGCTTTGCACCAATTTTTCTTTCAAACTCAATGCAGCACAATCATCTACCTCTAGTTTATAGATATTCTTCACTCAAATCCCAATCCTCTTGGTCTGACCCATGGAAATATGTCTTAGGAATTCCTTTCCTTTATTGAAGACAACATCCTAGCCTTTGTCCTCCAACATCGTGACCGATACCAAATTCTTCTTCAGTCCAAGTACATACTTCACATTTGTCAAGGTGAGAGGAGCTCCCTGCTCTCACTGAAAAGAAACCGTGCCCACTCCTGAAACACTATATTTTCTATCATCAGCCATCTCTATGCACATCTTGAGGTCTTTCTCCTCCAAGGTACTGAGTAAACTTTTATCGTTGGTCATGTGGAATGAGGCTCCACTTTCAAGATATCAAACACAACCCACCATCAATGAAACCATACATGCGATGAGGGTAAAGTCCATTTCGAATTGAGGGGCTAATGCCTCACCTTTCGATCCTTTTTTGGATCCCTTCTTGGACTTCTTCGATGGGAAATTAGTTGCATAATGTCCCATCTCATGACAATTAAAGCATCTCACTTTAGATTTGTCACCCTTCTTCCCTCCATGAGAAGAATTTGATTTGGAATGGGAAGCCTTCCCTTTCCCTTTCCTTTCCTTACTCGCTAAGGCCAGATTTTCTTCATCATCATTCTTTGATGAAGAACCATCTCGAGTGCTCCTCCTGATCTCCTCTCACGTGAGATCCGACCACAATCATTCCCAATCTGATAGTTTCTCTCTTCCATTCATAGAGTCTTGGTAGCTATTCCAGCTCTTTGGAAGACCGAGGAGAGCAAGGCTCACCATATCATCATCGACAGTAGTTATTCCCACACTACCAAGCTCATCTCTGCAGGTGGTGAGCTTGTTCAGATATGTAGAAATAGTATCGCCCTTCTCCATCTTGATTTTCTGAAGCTTATCCTTGAGCGCCAGTTTCCTCTGGTCGCTATTGTTCTGATAGAGGTCCTTCAATGTCTTCCACATTGAAAACAGAGTATCCTTCCCATGGATACTCGAGATAATATGGTCTCAAACTCCCTCCAGAAGAATTCGTCTCGCCTTCGCCACACACTTCTTCCATTCAGCCAATTCTTGTGCATTAGCTGCAATTGGCTTGGGGATTTCTTGATCAATGAAATCCTTCAAACCATTGTCTTCTAATATAGCTTCCATTATATCTTTCCATGCTTGTAATTTGAGCTGCCTTCTAGGGCATACTCGAGTCTCAAGCTATAGAATTCCATTGACCAACCTGAAGTATGAGATGAATTCGATTTGTACCTATAACCCCGAACTTCAAACTCCGAATTCTCTTCTCCGTATACTGTTCACAGCTCCAATAACATTTGCTATGATACCATGTAGAAATTATGATTGTAGATTAACTTGATAATGCAATATAACTAAAGAAAAATACTTTAATCTGCTTCTACAATCAAACTTGTGGAAGCTTAATAGATTTAAGCAACATCAAGAAGAACACATATAACCAGAAGCAGAATTAATGCACATGAAACATAGAAGAATACACTGGCGAAAGCCTCAGCTAAAAACCCTGCTATCTATATTATCATACAAGTGGAAATATCTCAGGACTATACACAACTTTAGCTCTCATAGCTAGCCAGCTCTCAGTACAATCCTCCCTAATGCTCACAGACAAAATAGTTTGCTCATATGCCTTCTCCTCTGCCCTCCAAGCTCCTATTTCCTTGCGTTGTTTTTCCTGGGTGATCCAGCTGTTACCAAGTGTAACACTGATCTTACACCCTGTAAAACTGTGCCAAATCTCAAGGAATGAATTCCTTCTGAATGCAAGATATTTTCTTATAGAAAAATTCTTGCAACTGATAGTACATTGTCCTTGTCTTTAATCTCATCTGGGTCTTTCTCTGAATAGACATGCATGAGTTATTTATGAGAGAATCTTCAGTTATCTGGAGTACACTAGTTTGATGCATGCATGCATTAACTGACTGAACTCTCAATTAGTTCCTAAAACTATTTGGAACTAATTTAACTAGACATAACTTAGTTAACTGAGTTAAATAATTACGACTCAATTATAACTCATCCTTATCTCCTCAATTAAGGGATAATCTCCTTAATTTAAGGGATAACTATTGCATGACTTCACAAAGACTTCTAGCTTGAATTTCTCCAACTAATTAATCCAAGATGAATTAATTAATTTTTTTTCAAGCAGCTGGTGAGACTAAATTTGAATTTTAATTCAAGGACAAATTAAAATTGGAATATTCTTGTTGCCACATTTCAACAAAAAGGAAGAACCATCACTTGTACTTGTGTATACAGCACTGTCACCTCCAAGTTTGTACGAACCCTGGGTTGATAAAGTAAAGCTGGTAGCTCCAGGAGTTGCAGTATTCTTGCTGCAATACTGGTGCTCATCAGTGGTGACAGAGAAAACATTCTACTCCCGGACACATTTTTTTGTGGAACAGACATACAAGAAGAAGAGGAAGAAGAGCCATCATATTCTGACAAAGAAGAGGAGGACAGCGAAGAATAAGACATGGCAGACCAAAATATGAACTGGATAACTCAGGTCCCAATCGCACTTCCAGGTCTTCTACATAACATTCCATGGCATTTAGAGAATCTCTTAACAAAGTATGACCCTGATAAAACAGTGAAGGCTGAAGACCACCTAGACAACTTTTACCTACATCTGCAAACACTTGAGGTATGTTACTATGATGTTGTACGTAGAATTTTCCCATGTACCTCGGATGGTAGAGCAGTTGTATGGTATCACATCCTTCCTCCAAACTCCATCCAAAATTGGTGGGTTTAAGATCTTCCTTGAAAAATTTGATGATGATAAGACCCCCTCCATGCTATTGAAAGAGCTAGGTAATCTTAAGATGGAGCAGAAGGAAAAAGTGAAATATTTTAATCAGAGGTTCAATCGCATCTTGAACAAATTTTCCAAAAACACGAAACCTCAAGACTCCATCACAATAGATTACTACACTTTTTCCTTTCCAACAAGCATTGCACAGTTTGTGAAGTGAACTACAAAACACACACTAACAGAAAATTATGAAGAGGCTATCATTGTTGAGAAGGACTTGCGCGCAATCAGAGTCATCTCAAATGATGAACCAACAAAATACTCCAAATTCATGGGTAAGAGGTCTTAGGCCTCTGTGAGTAAGGACAAAGAGAAAGAACCATCTGATCTTGAAAGCTTGACTTTTCTTGTCAAGTCTCTCTCTAATGAGATGGAAGATCTCAAATAGAGGTAAAGCGAGACCACTGTGAGCAGAAATCCTCCCATATTCAGAGAAAACATGCCTGCAGTGGAATAAATTTATGAGCATACTTGCTATGCATCTTGTTGATTCAGTAATAGTTGAAGAGAAGACTGAGCCTACAGAAGATAAGGAAGAATTTTTTGCAGCACATGAAACTCCAAATGTTAGGCACATAGTAAACATGTTTAACTTTATACTCACAGCCCAAAAGAGTACATCTGATAAGCAGCCTCTGAGTGACGATCCAGTCTAGAAGCAGACCAATCGGTACAACTTGAGAAGCCAAGGGTCAGCCACTACAATTGAGTAGACAAAGAAAAAATGTAAAGAAAAATCAACCCAGTGGCCAACTCAGCGAAAGACACTTAGAGCAAGTCCAGGAAAGTAGTCTCAACAAAAAGTGCTTCCGCGAGCAGTAAGGACAAAACTATCACTCTAGAAACCACAAACCAAGTTACATTCCCAAACACTTTGTCCATTATTCCAGTTATGGACTACAACATAGTTGATGACATGAAGAAGGTTCATGTGAACATTTCAATGTTTGAATTAACAAAGATCATGATCCATTGGGACATCCTCTTATGGGCAATTAGGGAGACCTCTAAAGGTAATGCTACCTCTTCAGACAAGGGATCTGGTAAGTCTTCTGGTTCTCTAGAATCTGTACTTACTACATTAACGATGGATGTGAATAAACTCTTCCCAACTTTCTTATTAACTTTAGAAATCTTTAATTTCAGTGTACACAATTGCTTGGTTGATTCTGGTGCATTGGTGAATGTAATGCCATTATCTGTTTCCAAGAAAATAAATGCCAGATGGGACAAAATAGATGCACAAATTATTCAGCTGGATAGGAATCATGTCCAAGAAATTGGTGAACTCAAATATGTCATCATATGTTTATCATCCAACGGACGGGTCCATCAATGTATCAACATAGTGATTGTGGACATTCTGGAAGCATACAAAGTGTTGTTGAGCAGAGACTGGTCTAGCAAGCTACAAGGATACTTTGCCACAAACTGGTCACATCTATGGCTTCCATATAAGGGAAGAAATAATCAGATCTGGGAGGAATCAGAGATATATATGAAACACACTATCACTCCCTTAGACGGACACAATGAACCAATGGCTTTCACATAATTACTTTTCGGTAATTGCTTCTTAGAAACTCAACTGGGGTGTTATCTTGCACAACGATCCCCAGTTCCACCAGATACATAGTTGGATCTCCTTCCTGTCCAACTAGTGATAATCAACTTTGTACAGTTAGCAATAGTTGTAGCAATACTAGTGTAGTTCCGAGTCCCTGTACATATGATATTTGGACTTTGTACTTCGATGGTTCCCTGTCACTATCTTGGATAACTGGGAATGACAGTGACTGATTACATGGGCTTCCTTTAGTAGTGATATGGCTGCCATTGTGTCTATTCTTTATCATCATCTACTCTTGGTGCTTCCACCCTCTTAAAGGTCTTCAATATTGAAGTCTTCATGGTGCTTTGACCATCAAGTTTTAGGCATGTTCTTGGTTCTTCTTGTGCTTCCTTTGTTCATCCTATTTTCCTGATCTTCTATGTGTGTGCTTTCCATAAGGTCTCTGGGATACCTGTTTCTGTAATCACTTATGACAAGTAGCTATCAATTTAAACATCTCCTACTCTACCACTTTTAAGCATATTTTCTTGTTCATGTCCTTTTGGAACGCTTAAAATGGTCAACGGAGCTTCATGACACAATGGCACACTGAAAGGTTGAAGGACAGAGGAGGATGAGCTTTGAGGCTTCGACATGAGCTCATGTGCCCTAAGGACGAAAGAAATCAAGGCAGGGCACATGTCGCAATTACAAAGGACAAAAGGGAAATATTTAGGCTTCCCAATTGTGTTATGCACCCAAGGCCCAAAGAGAGAGGGCACAGGGCACACTCCTAAAGGTTGAAGGTTGAGGCTTCATGCCTTCAGGATGCACTCATGCACCTAAGAGGCCTAAGGAAGGGCACAGAGTGCACTCTTCAAGGCTGAAAGTTAAGGCTTCATGCCTTTAGGGTGCGATAGTGCGCTCAAGTCAGTTCACGAGGGTGCATGGCACATCGAGGAAGGTTGAAGGGTTGATCTTCAGTTCTTTGAGTCGAATGAGTTTGCCTAAGGAAGAATTACTCACTTTTTGATGGCGCAGTTCAAAACAGGGAAGAGGTTTTGTGCTTTTGGAGTGCACCCATCTCTATGGGAGGGCACAGGGCGCACTTCTAAACAACAAAGGATTGCCTATCAAGGCTTTGGAGTGTGTTCATGCACTCTTTCCCTTAATGGGCTCATTTTGCAACCAAAATTTGTCTAAGTTTGGATGGTTGGTCAAGGAATGAGCAAGATGAGTTCTAGACGTAAAACCATGTGTGAAAAATACTGACTCATCAAGAAACTTAGACAACTCTGATCAACAATGAATATACATCAAAACACCACTTTATGCATGTTCCCCAAGAATAAACAATGAAGTGTGTGTGACTGCAACCCAAAAGTATAGTTTTACAATAAAAAAGGTGTTGTGGTAATTAAATTCATATAAGGATATTCAAATCAATGTGATGACACTTAGGAACACTCAATATCACTCAAGACATATGAAACAATACAAAACGACACTTGACGACCAAGGCAACAATTGTTACGACCATAAGGTAGACTCCAAAATTAAAATGTAGTGAAATTATGGAGGGTGTTGTAGCAACGACAACATGACATTATGGAAGAATGGCACTTCACGGCTACGCAAATCAATGAATGGACTTTCAGCCCTCACAACAGAGAAACTCGCTTTGACTAGCTATAGAATATACAAAACCTTTCATATTTATGCACATATACAACTATGCCCATATATGGAAGCTTCCGTAGATGTGCTCATATATGAAAGCTTCCATATATGTATGCATATATGAAAGGTTTCATATATGCGCACATATAAGGAAGCTTCCATATATGTGCACATATATAGAATCTTATGTACATGCACATAGTTGTATATCTGCAACTTCCATATGTGCACACATATAAAACTATGCACATAGATGAAAACTTCTATATATGAGCATATATGTGCACATATGCACACATATACAACTATGCGCATAGATGAAAGATTTTGTATATGCGCACATAGACGGAAACTTTCATATTTGTGCACATAGGCAGAAACTTCCATATATTTGCACATATACAAAAGCACACATATAGAGAGGGTTCCATATATGTGCATCTATGGAAGCTTCTGTATATGTGCACATATATGGAAGCTACACATATACAACTATGTGCATATACAGAAGCTTCCATATATGTGTGCATATACGAAAGCTACACATATACTACTATGCACATATACAAAAGCTATACATATACTACTATGCGCATATATGAAAGTTTCCATATATGTGCGCATATATGGAAGATACACGTATATAACTATGCACATATGTGGTATATGGAAGCTACACATATACAGCTATGCACATATATGGAAGCTTCCGTATATGTGTTCATTTATGGAAGATACATATATACAACTATGCACATATACAGAAGCTTCGATATGTGTGCGTGTATACATTATGGTATATTTTGCGAACATAGTTGTATATGGCAGCTTCCATCTATGTGCATAGTTGTATATGTGTGCCTACATGTGCATATATGGAAGCTTCCATCTATGCACATAGTTGTATATGTGTGCACTTATATGGAAGTTGCACATATGGAAAGCTTCCATATGTGCAACTCCCATATAAGTGCACACATATACAATTATGCACATAGATGGAAGATTTTGTATATGTGCATATATGTACATGTATGCACACATATACAACTATGTGCATATAAGGAAGCCCTCCGCCACTGGTTTCTTACCTGCTTAACAATGATCGATATCTGGCATGTGAACTGGATTTTATACAATAACCTTAGAATCCTATGTGATGAGCCCTTGGACCTGGACTCTAGCAATATGTGTTAAGTGTGAAGCCAAATTCACGCAAGATTCTAGATCCTTCTAGATCAAATATTTCTAGATCTCTAGGATTCTAGATCTTTCTACACCGCCATTAGTTTCTAGATCATTCCAGATCTCCATCTAAATCACATACAGGATTCTAGATCCTTCTTTAGCCTATATAAATTTGTAATTTCTCTGGCCAAGTAAAGCAAACCAAGGTCCAAGCCTGTTACATAAAGCAAAGTGATTTCTATTCTCTAGTGATTTTTTTATCTATTTCGGTGTTTCTAATTGAGTAATCTTGTTGTTTCTCCATTTGTCTGTCTCTGAGTATAAATCCACTGTGTGTTATGTATGCACTGGTCTAACAACTAGTATCAGAGCTAGGTTCGAATATCCACTGTGCAAGCCACTTAGTGCCATCGCCTTGCTCTGGCAGCATTCGTTAAAACATTGGTTGCTACCTCTGGAGCTGTTGAAGGATCTATCTAGGAAATAGCTGAGGAATGCTAGAACTAAAAGACAGTTGCTGCAAGAAAAACAAGGTCGTGGATCTATGTTGAAACGTGTTGCTGGAGTTTGAAAAGTGGATATCCGTGGAGATTGGAGTTAAAACGTGGTGTTCGTAAGTTTTTTTTTTACATCAAGCTTGCATGTATACATCAAGTTTTTTTCTCAAACCAACATATGTATGTGTGAAATGTGAAAAGGTTAAAACATTATATATGTTTTTATATTTATTATGAAAAGATATAATTATATGTTGGAATTTTGGAAAGTATATTTTAAAAGGAGTAGGAGTTTTGAAAAGGGTATTTTAAAAGGAGGAAGGTCATTATTACTAAATTTTAAAGAGTAATAATTAAAGTTTTATTTTTAAGGGGATTTTTTGTGTTTTGGGGCGTGAATTTGGTTGAAAATGGAGACAACAGTTACAAATATGGAGAAGTTGAGCGGGGCTAATTTTTACCTATGGAAATCACAGATGGAGGATATACTGATTTTAAAGGATCAGTATTTGCCAATTGAGGGCACAACAAAGAAACCCTCATCAATGACAAAAGAAGAGTGGAATAAGCTAGATAGAAAGGCGATTGCAACAATCCGCCAATATTTAGCAAAGAATGTTTATTTCAATGTGTCTGGAGAAAAGACGACAGAAGGATTATGGAAGAAGCTCCATGATTTCTATGAGAAGAACACGGCATCAAACAAAGTGTTCTTGATGAAGAAGATTTATAATCTCAAAATGAAGGAGGGTGCTTCAGTTGCGAGCACTTGAATGCATTTAATATTATTACTAATCAACTTGCCTCTATTAAAATCATTTTAGATGATGAAATTAGAGTTATTTTGCTAATGTGTTCTATGCCAGACAACTAGGAAAATTTAATTGTAGCTATGAGCACTTCAAAAACTACAGGGACCCTAAATTTTGATGATGTCAGCAACAATTTAATGAATGAGGAGCTCCGACACATGCCAATTCCGGAAAACCAAGGCAGAGAGGCTCTAGCTCTAGTTGATCGTGGTAGGAGAATGGATCGAGGCCAGCAAGGGAAATCAAGATCGAGAGGTCGATCAAAATCAAGGAGAGGCAGAATCATCTGCGTTCATTGTGGCAAACTCAGGCACATGAAGAAAGAATTTCAATTCTGGAAGAAAGGACAAAAGGATCAAAGACCATCTAATACAAATCACAAGTCATCCAACACAAATGAAAGTGAGACTACTACTGTAGCCACAGATGGTGATGCGTTGTTTATTGTTTCAGTAGAGGATGCATGTGTATATACATCTAGCAGTAGCTTTGATTGGATCCTTGACTCTGGGGCATCTCACCATGTAACCCCATGCAAAGATAGTTTTGTTTTATATAATCCTGGTGATTATTGTTGGGGGGGAAAGTATCTAATGTAGATGCCTCTATCCCACTCTGAAGGTGATAGTACTTCAGCAACAACTGAATGCAAAGTTATTCAAGGTTTCTTCTTTATGAGATGAGAGAGGGAAGAAAAGGATGATCTACTAACCGTTATCTTGCGCTAATAGTCGATCCAGTCTTCACTCCTTGCTGCTTGCTCCTAGCTCCTTGCCCTTTCACCGGCCCAGCTACACACAGATCCTGTAAAAGCACAAGAAAAGGAAAATACAAGAAGCATACATCCATAATCGATCATAGGATTAGCATAAATCAAATATACAAGCATCTATTCATCATAAAGACACATGCATATAGAAGAACCTCAAATACTTTATTGATAATAGAAGTAAAGTTCTGAGAGAGTTACAACCACAATGGGCCCAATCCAGCAACACCTCCCAGCTGAAAGAAATCTCCTCTTCACCTCCTTCAAGCAAAACCACCCAATAGCTCTATACACAAACCAACAGCACTTCCTTACTTGCTCCAAAATTCCAGCCTCCCTAGACCTCATGAGAGAGATCTATATATAGGGTTTTGGAGAAAGGATGAGTCATCTTGAGACTGGCCTGAAGCTGACTTGTGTCCTCTCCCCCTTTAGTTAATCTTCAGTTCTTGAGTCCACTTGGAGAATCTTGCTTCCACTTGGAGATCAAGACCCTCTTACTTATCACTAGGCGAATTCCTTGACCCAAGTGTCAGTTTGGAAGCTTCCTGGGCAGTTGACACCTTGCAGAATGACTGTGCCACTTGGCCAATCTCACCCAGCGCAGGTAGCCTTCATCAGTTTTGACCTTCAGCGCAGGTACAAGGAGGAGCAGTTGACATTCAGTGCAGATGCTCAGTGGAGCAGCTGACATGATCCAGAAATAGCCTGTTTTTGAGTGTTTTCAGGTGGAGAACTGATTTTCAGTGCTGTGGTTTGCAGACCTTGTTCCTCTAAGGGAAAGAACAACATGTTTAGGGACTTTGGATCCCTCAGATTATTGACATTTCATGCTCCATGCTGTTAGGCACAAAAATGTCTATAACAGTTGCCCCCTAAAGTATGAGGTCGTTTATCGGGTGAAATGCTTTATTAGGAGGATCCGAAGTTCATTCAATCGGCTGAGAGGTGCCCTGCAATAAAATACAATACAATACATTATTTTTCATTCTTCTTTCATGATCTAGCTGAGGCGGGCATTCCCATGCTCAGCTTTATAAATTCATTTTGGTACATATAACAGACAACCGTCTGATGATAGACTGATAATTCTTTGCTGAAATTATCATCCTTTGAGTAGGATGATCATCTGCTGTAATAATGTACATATCAAACGTCTTTATATTTCCTGAATATATATCGCAGCCCGGATGGATGAAACTAGATCCGGGGTCTTCAATCTCGTTCGATCATCACTCTAAGTACAAGTCGATCCATGCGAGAATTGCGTTGAAGTCGAACATGGAAAGACATCGCTTGATTACCAGTCAATAATGTAAACCGTTAACAAGCGCGAGAGGAGTCACCAATAATGACAATGACCCTCAAGGTACTGCAGTACAATTCACGTGGTGGGAATAAAGGACTTGGCGTTGAACACCACGCAAAATCTTCTGGTCGAAGGTCATTGATGTATACCTGTCGCCGGAAGTGAGAAACTTGCCATTGAGGCATGCAAGCTTCAAAGTACTGGGGGGGTGTCCCTAGATCAACTTCTTGGATAATGGGTTGAAGTCGACAAGAAGCGATCCTTCAAAGGAGGGCCTTAATGAATCCCACATCAGTGACACGGAACGGAGCTAATGACTTTAGTGGAGGTGAAAAGAAACTGTGAGATATGATTCAGGGTGGCGATCATGGGTGGATGAAGGATAATGTATGGCAGTCGATGGGACACGGTTGACTCTTTCTGAACACATCTCTTGAACATATAACGACACTAATGTGATGGATCGGTAGCATTACCCCAAATACGGATGGTTTGGCGAGGACCATGGTGATGAGACCGGTGAATGAAACAACCCAACCCGATGTGGTACGGAGGACAAAGTGTCATGTTCAAGAGCGACTTGCTACCATCAAAGCTTTGAGGTTCTCCCAATTTTTTCCCCAGTCATTTCTGACCAGTACCTCTTTATTTTTGTCAAGCTTGAGGAGGATAACATATGCTTGTTCTATAACCTGCCCTTCGGGCAAGCCCATCGCTATGTTTTAACGAGCCTAGCGATAGGGAAACTCGTTCTCGTCTAAAGACAAGTTTGTCGCTATTTAATCATTTTAACGAGTCTAGCGACAAAGACAACTCGGTCCTTTTCATTTTTAGAGAGTCTGAAAAGGTACAGAAAGTTAACTCCAAAATTCCTTTTTCATCATCTAATCACTTAAGTCCGAAAAAGTATAAAACAATACAAAAGGGATGAATTTTCGATAACTTTAACGAGCCGAATAAAACAAGCGCTCGACCTTTTTGTGCAACAATCCCTTAGGTCCAAAAGGATTAAAATCTAGAGGAGGGATAGCTCTTCCGGTCCTTTTAACGTGCTGGAAGGCCAAAACTCGGCAAACTTTACATATTTTACGAGTCAGATGAAAAGAGCTCAAAGAAGACTCGTCTTTTGAGGAACGAGTGATAAACAGGGATAGCAGCAGATTCCAGGTACAGGTTGGAATTTTCCAATCACGGCTGTGTCACAAGGATGGCTAAGTGAAATCACTCTTCGCAGCTGTTCCTCAAAATGGGTAAACAATCATATGGAGGTGAACGATTGGCCAAATGAAATGGAGGTGGCGGGTGAAAACACGACCAAGGCTTTTATGGCTAATAAATTTACGATCACAGTGGTTATTTACCGAGATGGGTTCATTTTTTAATGAGCTTGAATGCGCCAAAACATTGCTCAATGCTTATGTTTATTTTTTAACGAGCATGAATTCCGCGTTAAAACTGCTCGGATCTTGCGTTTATTTTTTAACGAGCATGAACTTTATGCTAAAACTGCTCGATATACCAGTCATAGGATAAGAAATGTCTTCCTGCAAGATTCCAATTTTTATAGAGCTTGCACCTCACATAAGCTATGCTCTAAATTTGGCAAATTTTGACCTTTGCCCCTCATCCCCTCTTTATGCAAGTTTGGAAACGGCTAATCCTACGAGTTTAAAGGGTTAGACCTACAGGTTTAAAGGGAGGACCTAAAAATTTAAAAAATAAATATTCGTCCCTTGCTTGCACTCCAAAAGGTTGCATGCCCCCAGGTATAAAGTACGATTTCAAGGTTACCCCTCAATTTGCAGGTAGAACAATTGTTCTGCGGGGAAAGGCCTACCCCTTTCAGGTTATCCAAAAAATGGTTTTATTTGCTGCCGCAAATGAAACTCTTTCTTCAGCGATGTCTATCATTAGGTTACTCAAAGATGGTTACTACTTGTTGCAGCAAAGGAATCCCTCTCTTTGGAGGCTGCCCCTACTTATCCTCTAAAACATTAGTTTTAATGGGTGAGGCTTGCCTTTTACCCAAAGATGGTTACCATTTGCTGCCGCAATAGAATCTCTTTCCTTGGTAGCCTACCTGTTTAGACAAAGGTGAATGACTAAAAATCATCAAACACATAACTTTAACAAAAGAGTCCTGTTCTAGAACAACCCCTCTTCCATCCACGGACGGGGTACGGACTAGTCATACTTTTTCGCGGAAATTCTACCTTATACCCAAGGTTTCCTCTGCCCGAAGCAGACCAGGATGCATGCCCCCTGGGTTCCAGTCCCATCTTTCCGAATCACTCGCATTCATCGGGAAGGAGGACTGGAGGTGGAGACATTTCTTGGGTGAATAGACCATTGAGGATTGGTATTTGACTATTTGCGATGCGTGATCCCGGAAATGAAAGTTGGTCTACGAGCTTGACCACCCTTCCTTCGTGTGGAAAACACATTACTCTAAAGAGTGAGGAGACTATAGCTCCCATGCAATATATATAGTCACGTCCAAGCAGTAGGTTATAATCCAAGGGTCCTTGAACGACCATCATGTTCATTTGAACGGTCTTCCCTTTCAATGTAACAGGCACATTGGGGAGGATCCCTAATGGTCGACTGGTTCCTTTATCAAAGCCTGAGAGATTTCTTATCTCAGGCAAAAGCGCCGGGGAACCCAGTGCTTTCCAAGAAACAGAGGAAAGGATACTCACAGATGCTCCTTCATCAATGATAGTTCCAGCCATCACCATCCTATAGATTTTGACTATGATTCTGAATGGTATACTGGCTCGTAACCGGGGTCTGCCCAGTTGGTTCCAATCAAAGGACACAACCAGGTTGCTTGGTGGTGGGACCGAATACACGGCCGGATACGATCCTGACGATGTTCCTTCCTGCGATAAAGGAATGGGTGCATTTCCCTGATGCTCATCAGAATCTGTGTTGATGAAAAGAATCTGGATGGTGTCATCCTTATTCTCTTCCGTGGGGGTGTCATTTGAAGATGAATCTTCAGTGACGGTGTCATTTGAGGATGAAACCTCTGAAGGAAGAACCGGGTCAACTGCCGTATTGACCTTTAGACTTTTGTCTGGTCTGGATTCAGTAGGTTCATTTTCAATGACTGACGCTTCAACTGACCACTTGAGCGGGCCAGCTGTATTTTCAACCAACGAAGGACTTGGCACGAGTTTTTTGTATCCAGGAGGAAGTACTACCGGAGAAACCGGACGATCTTCCAAAACTCTCTTCGCTTCATCTAAGAAGGGACAACGGTGTATGGCGTGACCCCCTTCACACAGTCTGCAGGGGGATCTTGCTCCCCCTCTTTGTCTTGAACCTTCACTTTCGCTGGTTGACGGTAAGCAATCAACATGGCTATCAGAGGTTGGTGCTCCCGAATTGTGCAGACGAGGGGACCAGTCCCTTAATATCCGGGGAATACAGGGACAATCTCTATGGAAGTGGTCTCCTCTACATATGACACATGGCGATTTAGGCCCGGTCTGTGTTGTGTGTGGGTTTTTGTCAGATGTCTTTTTCTTGCCACCAGTCGCCTTAGGCTCCTTCTTCTTCTTTTCTTTCTTCTTCTTTTCCTTCTTCTCCATGGGAGCCTGGCTTTTGCCAGCCCCACCTTTTGAAGATGAAGGATTGGAGGAAGGGTTAGAGGAAGTAGAAGGCTGGTGGGAGGCTCTAGACTCATCTAACTGTTGACTCGACTGCTCAGGAACCATGGTGTTCTGAACTACACTAGTTGAGAATAGCCAAACAGGCAGGCCAATCGTTAGTCCTGGAAGCGACAATGTGGCCATGTGGGGTGCACCAACTTCTCCCCAAGAGGAGAATGGACTAGGACTTCCATCATGTGGAGTTCCTTGGTTGGGGCGTTCCATGTTCTCAACTTTAAGATCAACGCGGGAATAGGAGGTGATTATGTTCCGTTTAAAATAAATTTTATAACGACGCTTAGACACAACTTGCTTTTTCACTTTTTAAGAGTCGAGAAAAAGCTAAAGATGACTCTAGTCTCCTTCGATGTTTTAACGAGCCTGAAGTGACAAATGCTTGGATGGAATTTTTCAGTTATAGAGTTTGAAAAAGGCCAAAAGAAACTGCTCTGGAGTTCTAGGCAGAGGGTGTGCCAAACTTTTCGCAAAACCACAGAATACGGTTTACGGTACGGGTGGTCAATATTTGTGAATGCTGTGTTCACTGCATTGCGATCAGTAGGGCGGCCGACACGGTTTCCTATGGATAAAGGCTTTGATCCTATAGGGGTCTCCCAATATATACGCGACGGTACATGGGAGCACAAGTCCGTATTGATACTTATCGCTTCACCGTGGAGGAATCACCCAACCACTCAACGCTAAGATATCACGTTTAACGACGTCTGAACACGTCTCTAGCTTAGACCTCTAGATGTTTCGTTATGTTTCAATGCGTTGTTATGTAAATTCAATTTATTTTAAGGTTGATCTTGTTTAGCAGTTTGCCTTTATGGATCACCACGAGATGTATAGTAACACTCCTGAATGCAATCTAAGATGATAAGCAAGCTTTTCAATCTTTCAACTTTGAAAACCTTAACTACTGAGGGAGAAGGAAGATAACACTTTTTCACACAGATCATAGAGCACACACTAATGCACTTTCCTAAATCAACATGCAAACTGTCATAATGCACATGCACAATGCAACTATTTCTTTTCTCTTTCTTAATGTTGATGAAATGCAAAAAGAAAGTTGTTGTATAACTTTGAATTCAATTTCAAGCGAAAGCAAACAAGTTTGTCCAAAATCGAAAGACACCTTACGATTCACTTGTTTCGACACTTAGAAATATATAAATTCAAACCATATAACGAAAGCGACAAACACAATCAGCTATGAACAACAAATAAACTAACTCTTAAGATCAGAACGACACTTAATCACAGGTCTAGATCTAAGAGGTCAATGCAAGACTGGTTCACTTTCGTTATGGGAAATTGTAAATGACACAAGAAATACAAAAGAACAAATACAGTTTCTTTATACAACTGAGGCGGAATAATGACAAAGGAAGATGGTTTCAGATAGGCCCATTGACTGGCAAAAAACAGCAAAAACAAGAGTGAAAACAAATCAAGACACAGCAGGAAACCCCAGTAGCTCAAGCCAAGACTGGTCCAGCGCAGGTGTAACACTGCCTGTTTGACCTTCAGCACAGGTAGCCCCTTCGGGAACTGCGCTGAAATGCAGACTACCTTTGTACAGCCTGCAATGAAGAACGAGACTTTCGTCCGTGTGGGTTTCCGGGTCACAGATTGCTAAAAAATTCACAGTTTTTGCTCAAATCAGAAGCTATCAGTCAAGGACACACTAAGGGATGTAAAGGAGGATGAAAAGCTATCACTAAGAGCTTATTAGAGTCCTTGTGGATCAACTCTTCAAATCATAAACTTGCCCAGAAAACTGAGCTAGAGTAGCTGCCCTCTACTTTGTATTTGATGGATCAAAATACAGTTCGATTCGGTACTCTCCTTGTTTATGAAATGAATAGCAAGAAACACAACAAACCAACAAGATACGCTCCCCAATGGAGTCGCCAATTTGTTGGGGGGAAAAGTATCTAATGCAGAATGCCTCTATCCCACTCTGAAGGTGATAGTACTTCAGCAACAACTGAATGCAAAGTTATTCAAGGTTTCTTCTTTATGAGATGAGAGAGGGAAGAAAAGGATGATCTACTAACCGTTATCTTGCGCTAATAGTCGATCCAGTCTTCACTCCTTGCTGCTTGCTCCTAGCTCCTTGCCCTTTCACCGGCCCAGCTACACACAGATCCTGTAAAAGCACAAGAAAAGGAAACTACAAGAAGCATACATCCATAATCGATCATAGGATTAGCATAAATCAAATATACAAGCATCTATTCATCATAAAGACACATGCATATAGAAGAACCTCAAATACTTTATTGATAATAGAAGTAAAGTTCTGAGAGAGTTACAACCACAATGGGCCCAATCCAGCAACACCTCCCAGCTGAAAGAAATCTCCTCTTCACCTCCTTCAAGCAAAACCACCCAATAGCTCTATACACAAACCAACAGCACTTCCTTACTTGCTCCAAAATTCGAGCCTCCCTAGACCTCATGAGAGAGATCTACATAGAGGGTTTTGGAGAAAGGATGAGTCATCTTGAGACTGGCCTAAAGCTGACTTGTGTCCTCTCCCACTTTAGTTAATCTTCAGTTCTTGAGTCCACTTGGAGAATCTTGCTTCCACTTGGAGATCAAGACCCTCTTACTTATCACTAGGCAAATTCCTTGACCCAAGTGTCAGTTTGGAAGCTTCCTGGGCAGTTGACACCTTGCAGAATGACTGTGCCACTTGGCCAATCTCACCCAGCGCAGGTAGCCTTCATCAGTTTTGACCTTCAGCGCAGGTACAAGGAGGAGCAGTTGACATTCAGCACAGATGCTCAATGGAGCAGCTGACATGATCCAGAAATAGCCTGTTTTTGAGTGTTTTCAGGTGGAGAACTGATTTTCAGTGCTGTGGTTTGCAGACCTTGTTCCTCTAAGGGTAAGAACAACATGTTTAGGGACTTTGGATCCCTCATATTATTGACATTTCATGCTCCATGCTGTTAGGCACAAAAATGTCTATAACAGTTGCCCCCTAAAGTATGAGGTCGTTTATCGGGTGAAATGCTTTATTAGGAGGATCCGAAGTTCATTCAATCGGCTGAGAGGTGCCCTGCAATAAAATACAATACAATACATTATTTTTCATTCTTCTTTCATGATCTAGCTGAGGCGGGCATTCCCATGCTCAGCTTTATAAATTCATTTTGGTACATATAACAAACAACCGTCTGATGATAGACTGATAATTCTTTGCTGAAATTATCATCCTTTGAGTAGGATGATCATCTGCTGTAATAATGTACATATCAAACGTCTTTATATTTCCTGAATATATATCGCAGCCCGGATGGATGAAACTAGATCCGGGGTCTTCAATCTCGTTCGATCATCACTCTAAGTACAAGTCGATCCATGCGAGAATTGCATTGAAGTCGAACATGGAAAGACATCGCTTGATTACCGGTCAATAATGTAAACCGTTAACAAGCGCGAGAGGAGTCACCAATAATGACAATGACCCTCAAGGTACTGCAGTACAATTCACGTGGTGTGAATAAAGGACTTGGTGTCGAACACCACGCAAAATCTTCTGGTCGAAGGTCATTGATGTATACCTGTCGCCGGAAGTGAGAAACTTGCCATTGAGGCATGCAAGCTTCAAAGTACTGGGGGGGTGTCCCTAGATCAACTTCTTGGATAATGAGCTGAAGTCGACAAGAAGCGATCCGTCAAAGGAGGGCCTTAATGAATCCCACATCAGTGACACGGAACGGAGCTAATGAATTTAGTGGAGGTGAAAACAAACTGTGAGATATGATTCAGGGTGGCGATCATGGGTGGATGAAGGATAATGTATGGCAGTCGATGGGACACGGTTGACTCTTTCTGAACACATCTCTTGAACATATAACGACACTAATGTGATGGATCGATAGCATTACCCCAAATACGGATGGTTTGGCGAGGACCATGGTGATGAGACCGGTGAATGAAACAACCCAACCCGATGTGGTACGGAGGACAAAGTGTCATGTTCAAGAGCGACTTGCTACCATCAAAGCTTTGAGGTTATCCCAATTTTTCCCCAGTCATTTCTGACCAGTACCTCTTTATTTTTGTCAAGCTTGAGGAGGATAACATATGCTTGTTCTATAACCTGCCCTTTGGGCAAGCCCATCGCTATGTTTTAACGAGCCTAGCGATAGGGAAACTCGTTCTCGTCTAAAGACAAGTTTGTCGCTATTTAATCATTTTAACGAGTCTAGCGACAAAGACAACTCGGTCCTTTTCATTTTTAGAGAGTCTGAAAAGGTACAGAAAGTTAACTCCAAAATTCCTTTTTCGTCATCTAATCACTTAAGTCCGAAAAAGTATAAAACAATACAAAAGGGATGAATTTTCGATAACTTTAACGAGCCGAATAAAACAAGTGCTCGACCTTTTTGTGCAACAATCCCTCAGGTCCAAAAAGATTAAAATCTAGAGGAGGGATAGCTCTTCCGGTCCTTTTAACGAGCTGGAAGGCCAAAACTCGGCAAACTTTTCATATTTTACGAGTCAGATGAAAAGAGCTCAAAGAAGACTCGTGTTTTGAGGAACGAGTGATAAACAGGGATAGCAGCAGATTCCAGGTATAGGTTGGAATTTTCCAATCACGGCTGTGTCACAAGGATGGCTAAGTGAAATCACTCTTCGCAGTTGTTCCTCAAAATGGGTAAACAATCATATGGAGGTGAACGATTGGCCAAATGAAATGGATGTGGCGGGTGCAAACACGACCAAGGCTTTTATGGCTAATAAATTTACGATCACAGTGGTTATTTACCGAGATGGGTTCATTTTTTAATGAGCTTGAATGCGCCAAAACACTGCTCAATGCTTATGTTTATTTTTTAACGAGCATGAATTCCGCGTTAAAACTGCTCAGATCTTGCGTTTATTTTTTAACGAGCATGAACTTTATGCTAAAACTGCTCGATATACCAGTCATAGGATAAGAAATGTCTTCCTGCAAGATTCCAATTTTTATAGAGCTTGCACCTCACATAAGCTATGCTCTAAATTTGGCAAATTTTGACCTTTGCCCCTCATCCTTTCTTTATGCAAGTTTGGAAACGGCTAATCCTACGAGTTTAAAGGGTTAGACCTACAGGTTTAAAGGGAGGACCTAAAAATTTAAAAAATAAATAGTCGTCCCTTGCTTGCACTCCAAAAGGTTGCATGCCCCCAGGTATAAAGTACGATTTCAAGGTTACCCCTCAATTTGCAGGTAGAACAATTGTTCTACCGGGAAAGGCCTACCTCTTTCAGGTTATCCAAAAAATGGTTTTATTTGCTGCCGCAAATGAAACTCTTTCTTCGGCGATGTCTATCATTAGGTTACTCAAAGATGGTTACTACTTGTTGCAGCAAAGGAATCCCTTTCTTTGGAGGCTGCCCCTACTTATCCTCTAAAACATTAGTTTTAATGGGTGAGGCTTGCCTTTTACCCAAAGATGGTTACCATTTGCT
Organism: Pinus tabuliformis; assembly: GCA_031772625.1. Taxonomy (NCBI): domain Eukaryota; kingdom Viridiplantae; phylum Streptophyta; class Pinopsida; order Pinales; family Pinaceae; genus Pinus; species Pinus tabuliformis. The sequence continues at coordinate 276,883,273 of CM062806.1, read as the reverse complement.
GCCGCAATAGAATCTCTTTCCTTGGTAGCCTACCTGTTTAGACAAAGGTGAATGACTAAAAATCATCAAACACATAACTTTAACAAAAGAGTCCTGTTCTAGAACAACCCCTCTTCCATCCACGGACAGGGTACGGAATAGTCATACTTTTTCGCGGAAATTCTACCTTATACCCAAGGTTTCCTCTGCCTGAAGCAGACCAGGATGCATGCCCCCTGGGTTCCAGTCCCATCTTTCTGAATCACTCGCATTCATCGGGAAGGAGGACTCGAGGTGGAGACATTTCTTGGGTGAATAGACCATTGAGGATTGGTATTTGACTATTTGCGATGCGTGATCCCGGAAATGAAAGTTGGTCTACGAGCTTGACCACCCTTCCTTCGTGTGGAAAACACATTACTCTAAAGAGTGAGGAGACTATAGCTCCCATGCAATATATATAGTCACGTCCAAGGAGTAGGTTATAATCCAAGGGTCCTTGAACGACCATCATGTTCATTTGAACGGTCTTCCCTTTCAATGTAACAGGCACATTGGGGAGGATCCCTAATGGTTGACTGGTTCCTTTATCAAAGCCCGAGAGATTTCTTATCTCAGGCAAAAGCGTCGGGGAACCCAGTGCTTTCCAAGAAACAGAGGAAAGGATACTCACAGATGCCCCTTCATCAATGATAGTTCCAGCCATCACCATCCTATAGATTTTGACTATGATTCTGAATGGTATACTGGCTGGTAACCGGGGTCTGCCCAGTTGGTTCCAATCAAAGGACACAACCAGGTTGCTTGGTGGTGGGACCGAATACACGGCCGGATACGATCCTGACGATGTTCCTTCCTGCGATAAAGGAATGGGCGCATTGTCCTGATGCTCATCAGAATCTGTGTTGATGAAAAGAATCTGGATGGTGTCATCCTTATTCTCTTCCGTGGGGGTGTCATTTGAAGATGAATCTTCAGTGACGGTGTCATTTGAGGATGAAACCTCTGAAGGAAAAACCGGGTCAACTGCCGTATTGACCTTTAGACTTTCGTCTGGTCTGGATTCAGTAGGTTCATTTTCAATGACTGACGCTTCAACTGACCACTTGAGCGGGCCAGCTGTATTTTCAAACAACGAAGGACTTGGCACGAGTTTTTTGTATCCAGGAGGAAGTACTACCGGAGAAACCGGACGATCTTCCAAAACTCTCTTCGCTTCATCTAAGAAGGGACAATGGTGGATGGCGTGACTGCCTTCACACAGTCTGCAGGGGGATCTTTCTCCCCCTCTTTGTCTTGAACCTTCACTTTCGCTGGTTGACAGTAAGCAATCAACATGGCTATCAGAGGTTGGTGCTCCCGAATTGTGTAGACGAGGGGACCAGTCCCTTAGTATCCGGGGAATACAGGGACAATCTCTATGGAAGTGGTCTCCTCTACATATGACACATGGCGATTTAGGCCCGGTCTGTGCTGTGTGTGGGTTTTTGTCAGATGTCTTTTGCTTGCCCCCAGTCGCCTTAGGCTCCTTCTTCTTCTTTTATTTCTTCTTCTTTTCCTTCTTCTCCATGGGAGCCTGGCTTTTGCCAGCCCCACCTTTTGAAGATGAAGGTTTGGAGGAAGGGTTAGAGGAAGTAGAAGGCTGGTGGGAGGCTCTAGACTCATCTAACTGTTGACTCGACTGCTCAGGAACCATGGTGTTCTGAACTACACTAGTTGAGAATAGCCAAACAGGCAGGCCAATCGTCAGTCCTGGAAGCGACAATGTGGCCATGTGGGGTGCACCAACTTCTCCCCAAGAGGAGAATGGACTAGGACTTCCATCATGTGGAGTTCCTTGGTTGGGGCGTTCCATGTTCTCAACTTTAAGATCAACGCGGGAATAGGAGGTGATTATGTTCCGTTTAAAATAAATTTTATAACGACGCTTAGACACAACTTGCTTTTTCACTTTTTAAGAGTCGAGAAAAAGCTAAAGATGACTCTAGTCTCCTTCGATGTTTTAACGAGCCCGAAGTGACAAATGCTCGGATGGACTTTTTCAGTTATAGAGTTTGAAAAAGGCCAAAAGAAACTGCTCTGGAGTTCTAGGCAGAGGGTGTGCCAAACGTTTCGCAAAACCACAGAATACGTTTTACGGTATGGGTGGTCAATATTTGTGAATGCTGTGTTCACTGCATTGCGATCAGTAGGGCGGCCGACACGGTTTCCTATGGATAAAGGCTTTGATCCTATAGGGGTCTCCCAATATATACGCGACGGTACGTGGGAGCACAAGTCCGTATTGATACTTATCGCTTCACCGTGGAGGAATCACCCAACCACTCAACGCTAAGATATCACGTTTAACGACGTCGGAACACATCTCTAGCTTAGACCTCTAGATGTTTCGTTATGTTTCAATGCTTTTTTATGTAAATTCAATTTATTTTAAGGTTGATCTTGTTTAGCAGTTTGCCTTTATGGATCACCACGAGATGTATAGTAACACTCCTGAATGCAATCTAAGATGATAAGCAAGCTTTTCAATCTTTCAACTTTGAAAACCTTAACTACTGAGGGAGAAGGAAGATAACACCTTTTCACACAGATCATAGAGCACACACTAATGAACTTTCCTAAATCAATATGCAAACTGTCATAATGCACATGCACAATGCAAGCATTTCTTTTCTCTTTCTTAATGTTGATGAAATGCAAAAAGAAAGCTGTTGTATAACTTTGAATTCAATTTCAAGCGAAAGCAAACAAGTTTGTCCAAAATCGAAAGACACCTTACGATTCACTTGTTTCGACACTTAGAAATATATAAATTCAAACCATATAACGAAAGCGACAAACACAATCAGCTATGAACAGCAAATAAACTAACTCTTAAGATCAGAACGACACTTAATCACAGGTCTAGATCTAAGAGGTCAATGCAAGACTGGTTCACTTTCGTTATGGGAAACTGTAAATGACACAAGAAATACAAAAGAACAAATACAGTTTCTTTATACAACTGAGGCGGAATAATGACAAAGGAAGATGGTTTCAGATAGGCCCACTGACTGGCAACAAATAGCAAAAACAAGAGTGAAAACAAATCAAGACACAGCAAGAAACCCCAGTAGCTCAAGCCAAGACTGGTCCAACGCAGGTGTAACACTGCCTGTTTGACCTTCAGCGCAGGTATCCCCTTCGGGAACTGCGCTGAAATGCAGACTGCCTTTGTACAGCCTGCAATGAAGAACGAGACTTTCGTCCGTGTGGGTTTCCGGGTCACAGATTGCTCAAAAATTCACAGTTTTTGCTCAAGTCAGAAGCTATCAGTCAAGGACACACTAAGGGATGTAAAGGAGGATGAAAAGCTATCACTAAGAGCTTATTAGAGTCCTTGTGGATCAGCTCTTCAAATCATAAACTTGCCCAGAAAACTGAGCTAGAGTAGCTGCCCTCTACTTTGTATTTGATGGATCCAAATACAGTTCGATTCGGTACTCTCCTTGTTTATGAAATGAATAGCAAGAAACACAACAAACCAACAAGATACGCTCCCCAGCGGAGTCGCCAATTTGTTGGGGGGAAAAGTATCAAAAGCAGAATGCCTCTATCCCAATCTGAAGGTGATAGTACTTCAGCAACAACTGAATGCAAAGTTATTCAAGGTTTCTTCTTTATGAGATGAGAGAGGGAAGAAAAGGATGATCTACTAACCGTTATCTTGCGCTAATAGTCGATCCAGTCTTCACTCCTTGCTGCTTGCTCCTAGCTCCTTGCCCTTTCACCGGCCCAGCTACACACAGATCCTGTAAAAGCACAAGAAAAGGAAACTACAAGAAGCATACATCCATAATCGATCATAGGATTAGCATAAATCAAATATACAAGCATCTATTCATCATAAAGACACATGCATATAGAAGAACCTCAAATACTTTATTGATAATAGAAGTAAAGTTCTGAGAGAGTTACAACCACAATGGGCCCAATCCAGCAACACCTCCCAGCTGAAAGAAATCTCCTCTTCACCTCCTTCAAGAAAAACCACCCAATAGCTCTATACACAAACCAACAGCACTTCCTTGCTCCAAAATTCCAGCCTCCCTAGACCTCATGAGAGAGATCTATATATAGGGTTTTGGAGAAAGGATGAGTCATCTTGAGACTGGCCTAAAGCTGACTTGTGTCCTCTCCCACTTTAGTTAATCTTCAGTTCTTGAGTCCACTTGGAGAATCTTGCTTCCACTTGGAGATCAAGACCCTCTTACTTATCACTAGGCAAATTCCTTTACCCAAGTGTCAGTTTGGAAGCTTCCTGGGCAGTTGACACCTTGCAGAATGACTGTGCCACTTGGCCAATCTCGCCCAGCGCAGGTAGCCTTCATCAGTTTTGACCTTCAGCGCAGGTACAAGGAGGAGCAGTTGACATTCAGCGCAGATGCTCAGTGGAGCAGCTGACATGATCCAGAAATAGCCTGTTTTTGAGTGTTTTCAGGTGGAGAACTGATTTTCAGTGCTGTGGTTTGCAGACCTTGTTCCTCTAAGGGTAAGAACAACATGTTTAGGGACTTTGGATCCCTCAAATTATTGACATTTCATGCTCCATGCTGTTAGGCACAAAAATGTCTATAACAATTATGGTAGAGTGCATTTGGGGAACAATCATTTTTGTAGCAATGTTGGAGTGGGATATGTCCAGATCAAGATGAAAGATGGACAAGATATATTGTTGAAACAGGTCAGGCATGTACCAGAAATGCGCATGAGTTTAATCTCTATGGAACGACTGGATGATGAAGGCTATTTGACAAGCTTTGGAAAAGGAGGCTGGAAAATTAGCAAAGGTGCATTGGTCGTGGTCAAAGGACCCAAGACAAGAACATTATACACATTGAATACACTGATAGGAAAATCAGATTTGGTTGTTGTCACAAATGAAGGAAATTCAACATATCTGTGGCATAAGCGTTTGGGTCACATAAGCGAGAAGGGCTTAAAAATCCTTGTTGGTAAAATTTTATTGCCAGCTTTTTAAATCCTACAATCTTGATCTTTGTGAACATTGTATATATGGTAGACAAAGAAGGGTTTCATTCCTTAGAGGTGGCCATGACAGAAAGAAAAATGTGTTAGAATTGGTACACTCAGATGTGTTTCGGTATGTTAACATCAAATCATTAGGAGGAGCATCATATTTTGTAACATTTATAGATGATGCATCCAGGAAGGTTTGGGCATATCCTATGAAAAGTAAAAGTGAAGTGTTTGGAATATTTCAAAAATTCCATGTTGCTGTTGAAATAGAGACTAACAAATTGCTGAAGTGTTTAAGAACAGATAATGGTGGAGAATATTGCTCAAATGCATTTAAGGAATATTGTAACAGGTTTGGCATAAATCATGAGAAGACTGTGCCTGGTACTCCTCAACAGAATGGTTTCGTAGAAAGGATGAATTGCACCATTATGGAAAAGGTGCGAAGTATGTTGTCCAATCTCGGTTTAGAGAAGAATTTTTGGGCTGAAGCAGTCAGGACCACTTGCTACCTCATAAATAGATCTCAAACCACAGCCTTGGATGGCGGTATCCTTGAAGAAGTTTGGACTAGTAAGAATTTGAATTATTCTCACTTGAAAATATTTGGATGTGAAGCATTCATACATATTCCCAAAGAAAATAGAACTAAGCTAGATGATAAATCTATGAAATGCATTTTTTTGGGATATGCGGATGAAGATTTTGGTTATCGTCTATGGGATCCAGTCAAACATAAAATTATTAGAAGCAGGGATGATATATTTAATGAGTCAGAAATGTTCAAGAGGACTGTAGATGAGTTGGAGGTCAAGAAGGTTATTGACAAGTTTGAAGAGTAGCAGGAAAACATACCACCAATACAAAAAAATGAACTACAAATTCAGGAGCATGAAGAACAACAAGTGGAAAATGATGAACAACAAGAAGAAGGAATCTTGAAGGAACCTTTACAGGAGATTCAACCTGATAATGCACCACCACAGTTGGTTCGCAGATCTTCTAGGCCCCATAAACCTTCACAAAGGTATCCTCCTTCAAACTATATTTTGTTGACTGATGAAGGTGAATCTAATTGTTTTCAAGAAGCTTGTAAGTCAAGCATAGTAAAGAATGGAAGAAAGCAATGGAAGAAGAAATGAACTCTTTGCAGGAAAATAAAACTTGGAAGTTGGTAAAACTCCCAAAAGGTAGAAAGGCTTTACAAAACAAATGGGTGTATCAGATTAAGCATGAAGGTGACGAAAATAAGGAGAGGTATAAAGCAAGGTTGGTGGTGAAAGGTTTTGCCCAAAAAGAAGGTATTGACTTCACTGAAATTTTCTCAGCTGTTGTTAAAATCTCATCCATTAGAGTCATTCTTAGTCTAGTTGTTGCTTTAGACCTAGAATGTGAACAATTAGATGTAAAAATTGCATTCCTTCATGGTGAATTGGAGGAAGAAATTTATATGGAGCAGCCAGAAGGCTTCATAGAAAAAGGCAAAGAAGGACTTGTTTGTAGGTTGAAGAAGAGTCTTTATGGGTTGAAACAGGCACCTCAACAATGGTACAAGAAATTTGATTCATTCATGTTGGAACATGGTTTTCAGAGATTGGACGCTGACCATTGTGTATATATCAAGAGGTATGATCAAGGAAAGTATATCATATTATTGTTATATGTGGATGACATGTTGATTGTTGGGCATGATAAGAATAAGATCAATAGGTTGAAGAAAGATTTGGGTATAAAATTTGCAATGAAGGATTTGGGACTAGCGCAACAGATATTGGGCATGTGGATTATGCGTGACAGGAAAAACAAAAGGTTGTGGCTGTCACAAGAAAAATATATCAAGAAAGTGCTTGACAGGTTTAATATGAAGGATGCCAAGCTAGTTGGTACACCCCTTGCAGCCCACTTCAAGCTGAGTACTGAATTATGTCCTAGTAATGACAAAGAGAAAGAAGAAATGAGAAAGATTCCTTATGCTTCAATAGTTGGCAGTTTGATGTATGCCATGGTATGCACACGACCAGACATTGCATATTTAGTGGGAGTAGTGAGTAGGTTCCTTGCCAATCCAGGAAAACAACATTGGCAAGTAGTAAAATGGATTTTGAGGTATCTCAAGGGTACTAGTCATTATTGTTTATGTTTTGGTCATGATGAGACTGTGCTTGAAGGATTTACAGATGCGGATATGGCTAGAGATATGGATACCAGAAAGTCCACTACAGGTTATTTGTATACATTTGCAGGTGCAGTAGTGTCTTGGGTGTTAAGGATACAATGAATAGTAGCCCTCTCTACAACAGAAGTAGAGTACATAGCTGCAATAGAAGCTTGTAAAGAGATGTTGTGGATGCAACGATTCCTAGGAAAAATAGGAATAAAGCAGGACAAGTATGTGTTATATTGTGATTTTCATAGTGCCATTCACTTAGCGAAAAATCCAACATTTCATTCAAAAACCAAGCACATGGACTTAAGGTACCATTGGATCTGGCATGTGTTGGAGGAAGAACAGTTAGCCTTGGAAAAGATCCATACAGATAGGAACCCTGCTGATATGCTCACTAAGATTCTACCACGAAATAAACATGAGTTATGTAGAGGCATGGTAGGACTCGGTGTGACTTGATGACTCTTATTTGGCTTCAAGTAGGAGAATGTTAAGTGTGAAGCCAAATTCACACAGGATTCTAGATCCTTCTAGATCAGATCTTTCTAGATCTCTAGGATTCTAGATCTTTCTACACCGCCATTAGTTTCTAGATCATTCCAGATATCCATCTAAATCACATACAAGATTCTAGATCCTTCTTCAGCCTCTATAAATTTTTAATTTCTCTGGCCAAGGAAAGCAATACGAGGTCCAGTCCTATTACATAATGCAAATTGATTTCTGTTCTCTAGTGATTGTTTTATCTATTCCGCTGTTTCTGATTGAGTAATCTTGTTGTTTCTCCATTTGTTTGTCTCTGAGTGTAAATCCACTGTGTTATGTATGCTCTGATCTAACACTATGGACGAATGGTGCTTCACAATTGTGCAAATCAATGAATGGATTTCAAGCCTCACAACAAAGAAACTCACTTTGACTATATGGAGAATATACATAACCTTATTTGTGCACATATACAACTATGCGCATATATGGAAGCTTCCCTCATGTTGAAAAGATGCATAATTCTGATATCACTATAAGATCCCTAACGTCAAAAACTTTAACATATCCAACATACTTTAGTGTTTAGATTAAAGTAAATTTTCAACAAAAACAAGAACACAAAATGGATCTGAAAAGTGGCCCCATTAATCGCCTCCAATTGTGCTCCACGTCGACAGCCCTACTAGCTTTTGATTGATACTAAATCCTTGGCTCCAGATGGTGCACACAGGAGATGGTCTGTTAACCTTCTAATTGTGATGTTTGGAGGGCTATTGTTGTCCAACCTACGCACTAAAAATATGCCCTGTCATCCTTAACAACAATTTGGTCTCCTGAAGGCCTCGTTGACTGCAAAGACCCACGGTTTCCTGAGGGAATTGTTGACCTTCAATTTATGGAGGGCTATAACTTCCGAGCCCTACCCATAATGTATGGCCTATTGACCTTATCAACAACAAATGATCAACCTTCTTTCTCATGAAAATTCTCAACATCTTCCACATGATTCAATCCATGCTACTACTCGTGATTTAATTGGCCTAATTCAACTCAACAAAACATGACTATTGAATTTGACTAGAAAACCATGCAAGCACTTTGGCTTGGATAATGACATAGTCTTAGCCCAGTGGCTACATTGTCGAGGTCAGCATCTTGGGAATTTTCACCTTCACAACAATCTTCACGAATTATTGTTTCAACGCTCCTGCTCCTATCACTATTTATAATTTGTGCCCATAATTTATTCAATGGTCAAACATGATTGAATCCAACACCAGTGGCTCGAACACATGTGATGTTGATCAATTTTTGACATTGATGTGCCAATCACCATGCCTTTGTCCTCGAGGTAGTCTCAATGTCCTGCCACTATTTTATCTCGCCTTTTGCGTTGTTTTATCTCGCCCTCTATGGATTGTGAGGACAAGTTCTAGACTTGGATCAGGGTGTGCAACCCATGTCTAGACCAGCACTACCGATCTTCTATGAATTCCCTGGCCTCACGGTTTATAACTATGCCCCAATCCTGTGCTTGCTCCAACGTTTAGACCCCCCGCAATGACTCTCTTCCCTTGATTCGGAGGTGGGTAATACATCGTTCCGATTGTTGGATTCCATGACATGATTGCCCCATCAAATGCAGTGGCCTTATGGCCCTGCCATTTATCGACACAATCTTGGACCTTGTAGTGTTCTTCGCCTTTGTGCCTTCCTTGAAGTGGACCAACCTCGATCTTCTACCAAAGTCAAGGATCATATCAAAATATTCTTGATTTGTGATGGGTTTGGGCCTTCTATATTTCAAATTTATTAAGACAATGCTGATCCAGTTGAGATAGACAGAGATAGACTTTGTCGATAAGTCTAAAGACCAATACCCTTGAACCGAGAAAACCATAAACGCTTAAAAAGAAAAAACCCAAATTTTTTTATTTTTTATTTTTTGAATTGTGAAACCCTCTAGCCCAATATATATCAATATTTGTTCATGGTAGTAGGAAAAATTCCAAAATAGACCAACTAGGGTGATATTAAATGCCATCGAAGATGGAAATTCCTACCAGGGTGAGAATAAATCCCACAAAAGTTCTCTGCATAAAATCCTCAGGCTCGAAGGATGCACAACTCTAATATCAGTGTAACATCCGAAACGTCAAAATTTATAAAAGATCTAGCACACTTTAGTGTTCAGATTAAAGTAAAATTTCAACAAGAACAAGAACATAAAAGTGATCTAAATACGCAACTAGTTTATTTAATTAACAACTACAAATAATACATGCGAGAATTATTAGCATAGAAACACTTTCCAATGGTTTGCAAGGCTACCCATCAATAGACTCGAACAAATAAACTCTAAAGGACACTTGTGGACCCTGAATGGATCCACCAAGAAAAAGTCTCTGCAAGGTTTTCGTCATAGGATCAAACTAGAAGTGGCCAACTTGAGTCCTCAACAAAACACAATAAGATTGATAAACTTTGGATGATCCTTATGCTTGGCTCCTCTCCCTTTTTATAGGGTCAATAGATTTTCTAAACGACTTTATTTTATTATTTTTCCCAAAAAAAGAAGGCAAATACTAGGGGAAAATACCATAGGAAAATATCATGGCAAATACCATGGGTAAATTCTATCCATTTTGACCATATCAAGGAAAGGGAATATTACAGAGGTACTGTGAAATGGGATGAGATGACCCAGAACTTCAAGGATATCTTTTGTTTCACAGCAGAAGACAAATAATTGGATCATGTTCTCAATGCATTAAAGCATATAATATTTTTGTTCAAAAGATAATTTGGACAAAGGATTATGCAGGTGTGTCTTGTTCATCATCATTCACAATAGGTGAAAGATTTCATGGAGTGTTACAATTTCACAGAAGATGTTGAGGGTGATGAGGATAAAAGAGATCTAAACATTCAAAAGACCAAATGGGAATGCATTGTATCTAGGCATGAGCTAGGAATGGAGGAGTACACTAAGTTGATCAAAATGAAGAAAATAAATATTTGTAGCGAGGGAAATTCCAATATGGATTTTATCGTCAGGGACTAATTAGATAACGAGACGTTAGAGAATATAGTTGATTTACTAAGGGAATATTAATATTTGTTCCCCAATACTTTTGTTGAGATGAAAGGCATCACGGGAAATTTGGGGGAGATGTGTATTCCTCTTAATCCAGATGTGAGACTAGGTAAATAGATACCATACATGCATATTATGTTATATAAGAAGAAATTAAAGAAGAAACTTGACATAATTATTAAAGCTAGGATTATTGAGTTGGTGGAGGAGTCAAAATGGAAAAGCCCCATAGTTGTTGAGAACAAGAAAACGATGGATATCAGAATCAGTGTCAACTTAAGAAATCTCAAGGATGCCTATGTTCATGAGTAATTTCCCATCCCATTTATAGATAAGTCTTGGATATTGTTAGGGGGTCAAGAAACCTACTCTTTTATTGATGGGTTCTCATGGTATCATCATATCCAAATTACTAAAGAAGATTGGAAAAACACTACATTTGCTACATAGTGGAGTTGCTTCCAGTACATGATAATGTCCTTTGGCTTGAAGAAAATACATGTCGTTTATTTTAGAATTGTTTTTGTATCATTTAAGGAGATTATTCATAAGTTTTTAGAGGTCTACCTAGATGAGTGGATAGTGTTCAGCCTATTCTAGAACCACAAAGGAATTGTGATTGATACTAGGCAGGTTCCACTAAATGTAGACTACCTTTAATCTCAAATGCATTTTTTGTTCCCCATTTGGTATCTTGTTGGGCCACATTATTTGCAAGAAATGAATATTGGTGGACCCCACCAATATTGCAATTACAATTGATCTACCTCTACCTACTTCAACTCGACAACTACAGGCTACGATGGGCCTACTCGTTGCTATCATAAGTTCGTAAAGGGGTATGCTCAAATACCTTTCACCATGGAGTTCTCGTTGAAGAAAGAGGTAACTTTTAAATGGATAGAGGAATGTTCGTATTCCCTAGATATATTAAAGGAGAAGCTAGTTAGTTTACCTATTTTGAACTTCCCTGACTAGAGAAATGAGTTTCATGAGCACACAACTGCTTTATTACTCGCTCTAGGAGTTGTGTCAGCACAACTAGGGGAGGGATATTTGGACCACTTGATTTCATATGCAAGTATAAATCTATCCAGATTCAAGAAGAATTACACCACTATTGATCACAAAGGATTTACCATGGCCTATTCTTTGTAGAAGTACCAACATTACCTCTTGGAAAATCAATTTAAATGGTACATGAATCATTCAGTGTTACAATGCCTAGTGGAGAAGCTTGTGTTGGGAGGATGCATCTGTAGATGGTTTTTATTATTCCAAGAGAACGATTTTGTGGTGGTTGTCAAATCTGGGTGGTTGAATGGAGGCCTAGACCATCTATCTTGAATTGATACATGAGAAGAGGCTCAAAGTTTTGAACAAAATTTACCATATGCAATTGTACAATGTTACAATGGTTGACGACTACTTTACATAGATTTTGTAATTTCTTAGTACTAGAGTTTGTTCAGTAGAATACAATATCACATAGAAGAAACAATTAGTTGTCAAGGTTGCAGACTATCATTTGATTGTTGGTTAGTTATACAAATTAGGGGTTGATGGTGTCCTGTGAAGTTGTGTCCTAAAATACAATCAAAAAGATAATTTTCTTTTTTAAAATATAAAAAAAAAATATTAACATTATTTTATAATATATATATATATATATATAGATATATATAGATATAGATATATATAACATTTCATTGAAGTATGTTGATCCTTAACCATTATGATTCTTGAAATATCATTCCACTTTAATCATTATAAAAATATAATTGATCTTACGCTATAGTATTTGATCTCATATGAAGTATTTTTAATCAATTTTTTCATTTATATAAATTTATGGATTACTTTTTATTACTAAATCGTTTTGATGAAAAGGTTTAGATATTCCTAGAAAAGAATGTTAATTGGTTTTTAATGATTTTTATATATATAAAGGTTTAGATATTCATGTAAAATAATGTTAACTGATTATATATATGTAATTTAAATTTAAATTTAGTAAAAGATATGGTTTAAGAATAAATATTTAATTTAATAAAACAATGATAAAGAAATCAATGTGTTTAATTTATTTATTTATTTTTTGGTTATGTTTATAATGCAGGAGGATTAAGATGTAATCAAACTTTTCAATATGTTTTTGTTTATTCGATGATAATCACTCTTTTTTTAATTTGGTTGAGAAGTAAAATATCTTTGATTATAACGAATAAATTTATGTACAATTATGTGTGCATGATTTGAGTGTATTTTGTTATTGTTTTTTTTAGCATTATTTATTTTTAACAACAAGTATCCAAATTATAGTTATGATTTGGTGTAAGAATTGAATATGAAAATGTTATTTCATATGGATCTAAACTTAGAAATTTAGGTTGATAATGCATTTCGATATAAAAATGTGGATCTAGCAAAGGTTGTTAATGCTTAGATAGTGGAGGGAGATGAAGGGAGTTCCCTAGATATTTAAATTTGAAAACTTATGGCCCATTGGAGAAAGAGGGAGAGTTTCCTTGTGGATATGTACTTTAACTAGACATCTTAGAGCCAACATGCAATGTGTTTGAGGTGATGTATCATGGATTGTTATGATTGCAAGGTATTCACACTATAATGGATCAAGTAGTGGGGAGAAAAGTGATTGCAAAATAAGGATTAGACATGGTAAGTGAATTCCCATGGACTCCTAAAAGTAATACCAATAATAAAAAGAACAAAAAAAGAGAAGTAATATTTTGTAATTGAATTGATTTCTTTTTTAAACAAAGGTAAATGGGTATCTTTTTAATATAATTGATTTCTTTTTTAAACACTTGTAAATAGGCATACTAGTGTAAAGTTTGGTTAGGCATGTGTTATATAATTTTTATATGTAGATATAGGTAATGAGGGGATGTCCTAAGTTATCTCAAAAATTTTAAGAGGAAAATGTTACCTTAACCTTAAGTCTCTAAAGAAATCATTGTGTTTAACTTGTGAAATATTAAGTTAATATGCTAACGTTGACTCAGTAAATAAGTTAGTGTATTTAACTAAGTAATGAGAGGATGTAAGAAGGAAATGTTACTTTAACCTTAAGTCACAAAATGAATCATTGTGTTTACTTTGTGAAATGTTAGGTGAGTAGATTAACCTTGACTATGTAAATAAGTTATTGCATTTACCTAAAGTGTTATGGTTTTGAGTCTGTAAATGAATCATTATATTTACTTTGTGAAATGTTAAGTATATTAGTCAATTTGTAAATAAGTTATTGTATTTACATGAGCGTTATGGTTTTATACCTTAATGTTGGTTTTGTGCCCATAGTTTTAGTGGAAAAAATCTTTTAATTAAACTTGAAAAGACTATACTGTAATACATTTGAGGGGTCACTTTGAAAAGTTAGCCAAATTTGATAAGGGAGATAAAATTTTCATAACATAAAATTATATATATACACAATTAACATATATTTTATTATTACTTAGTAATTATTTTTCAAATGCTAATGTTATGAAACTAGCTCACAAAAAGATAGAAAAAAAAGATCAATGCCTTAGAAATCAACATCTTCGAGGGAGCAAACTCCTTTACATTACACAAATAAAAAATTCTTGGATGATACAAATGACATGACCTCCTTTATATATATATGAGTCTAAGGGGTTATAATATAATCAGAGCCGACATAACAATAATAATGTAAGGGCATAATAATAATAATAATGACCTTTTATGGGGCACAATAATAAGAATATGGGGACTACATGGGCACACCAATATAATAAGTGGGTTGCACTAATAACAATAACGGGTTACACTAGTAGTATAGGGATCTAACATGGCCTCTCCTTCAAAAAGTGTTTTCCTTAATGCTTGAGTAGTTTTGGATGCTTTTTTATAAATTCTTGTCCTCCCATGTGGAATCTTCAAGGGGTAAGTTCTTCCACTTGATGAGATACTCTGAAATTTTATCGATTTCGTAGTTTTCGAGTTCTTGTTTCTGTGATTGCTCGAGGTTCCAATATGATTTTTCCTTCCTCGTCAAGTTCTGGAAATATTTTTTGAACTCGGATCTTCTCATTATGTAAGGTCTCAATTTCTTAAGTCATATAGTCTTGCCAAAAGTTCCTTCTCATAAATAGCTTTGTGTAAATACTTTCCTTTGATTGGACGACTTTCAAAAGGAATGGGTCTTTCTTCTTGCGATTCCATTTCCTGGTGCATCATATTGCATAATAAAGGTTTTTGAGAAGTCTTGCGTAGCTAAGACCCGTGCTTGCAACATTACCTCTTAAAGATGTTCAAAGGCCTTCATTGCTTTTGGAGTCCATGAAAATGCATCTTTCTTCAATAATGTTTTTTCAGAATGTCTTTAGTCTTCATTCTTATTTGATGATATCCCGAACAAAGATCCAACTTGGTGAAGCAAATTAATTCATGCAATTCGTCCAATAATTCATTAAATACAAGAGTAGAAAATTTATCTTTAATAGTGAGTTTGTTGAGCTCTCTATAATTTGGACACATGCGCCATGACCCATCCTTTTTGTGCAGCAATACTACTAGAGCAGAGAAATAACTTTGACTAGGTTGAATTATACCAGCCTCTAGCATTCCTGCAACCATACGTTCAATTTCACTCTTTTGGGCATAAGGATATCTGTAAGGCCTGATATTTGGAGGAACACTTCCTGGAATCAAATAAATAGAATGATCATGATCACAAATAGGTGGGAGGCCTTTAGGAGTCTCAAATACTTTGGAATGATTGTCCAAGAATTTTTGGAGATTTGGAGAAATAGATGATTTTGATGTGGGAACCTCTAGTGAACATAATTGTGCAATTATGCCTCATTTTTCTTTTTTTAGAGGATTTTTCATTCCATTAGAGCTGATTATCTTTCCTAGTTTCCATTTGATACCCCTTAATTCAACTTCCTTTCCTTCCGAAGAAAATTTCATGAAAAGTTCTTGAAAATTAGAAGCTTTTCTATCCAAGGATTGTAGCCATTGGACTCTTCATACAACACCAGCACCACCCATTGGAATGAAAAATATTTGGCTATTCAATACATATTATCCCATGGATAGCTTGATATTATGGTACTTTCCAGAGAAATTTATGGTTCCTCCACTTGCAACCATAACTTGACACTATGTTGCTAGATATAGGAAGCAATTCAATTCCTTGGCTATCTTATAATGAATAAAATTATGGGTACTACCCGAATCAATCAACACTATTACCTTTTTCTTCTTGATATGTCCTTCTATCTTAATGGTTTGAGGAGTGTTAATTCTTGCCAATGCATTACAAGATATGGTCAAATTCATTTCTTCTTTCTCGATGTGATCTTTCACTTCTTGAACCTTTTTCTTCTTGATATGTCCTTCTATCTTGAGAGTTTGATGAGTGGTAATTATTGTCAATGCTTTACAAGATATGGTCAGATTCATTTATTCTTTATTTGGGGCTAGTTCTTGGTGCATATCCTCTTCTTTTGATTTTTCTTAATCCTTTTCTTCCTCCTCTTCACAATCTATGTAAAATAATTTTTTATCAGCACACTTATGACCTTTATTGTATTTTCTATCAAAAATGTAACAAAGCCCTTTTTCTCCTTTTTCTTCCAATTGTTGTGGTGTAAACCTTGTAGGTTGTGGACGGCTAGGAGCAAAAACACTTCCATATTTATAATTATAAGTGGTGGGATTTCTTGTTTTCATAATCCCGCCTTCAATTTTTCTTGCCAACCTCAATGCCTTTTCCAATGAATCAGGTTCCCAAAGACGAACTTCATGTTGAATGTTATTCTTTAAAGTCCCTATGAAGACATCAATCCTTTGCTTCTCTCGAATATCATTTACCCTTATATTCAATTTTTGAAACTTCGCAATGTGCTCTGCCATTGAACCCTTTTGTTTGAGATTTATCAATTGGCTAAAGAAGGTGTTTCTCTTTGTATCCTCATAATGTGTTATCATTTCCTCCGTGAAAATTGACCACGTGACAAGTGGTTTATGAGAACAAAGCCCTTCATACCATAAAAATTGGTTCGGTTCTAAATATAAAGATGCAATACGTACCTTTTGTAACAGTTGCACCTCATGTAGATCAAATTATTTCTCCATCTGTAGTATCCAATTTATCGGATCCTTGTCATCAAACTTCCTCATATCGTCTTTTCTTGATTTTAGTAGCTCGATCTTGAGACGACTATAACTCTATAATTTTGGATCACCCAGTTCTGAAATTACGACCTACAATATCCCTCTGCGTCCTCTTTCCAATGCCACCAGTCTGATCGAAATTGGATTCTCCAAGAAAGATTTATGCACAATGACCTGATTATATACTTTTTCAGAAGAGCGAACTTGTACGAAGTGCCACGTGTCACTGTTTCAACCTTCGGACCTAAAACTGCTACACAAAAATCTAAAGGTCATCCTCTTTCTGTAACTTCTTACGAAACTTCAATCTGATGCTCAGAAGGAAAATTATGATGATTTTCCCAAGGTCACCTTTTTGGGATGTAATTCGGGAGGCTGCAAAAACCCTAAATGTCTTGGACCGTATCTCCGAAAATATAGTGAAACAAGATCTAACATTCGGTCCCGAGCTACACAAAGATTGCGGCTTAAATGGGTTTTAATTTCAGAGTCTGAACCTTCGTAGAAACAAAATTATAGGGAAAATTCCACGCTGACATGTTTGAGATGGAATTCTGGAGCTTGCACAAACCCTAAATTCCTCAGATCATATCTCCAAATATATAGTGATAAAATATCTGAAATTCAGACCCGAGGTTCAACACGATTTTAGCTCAAATGGTTTTTTTTTAGCTGCTGAAACACCGCAAAATAAATAAATAGTTATAGAGAAAATTCCAGGATGGCCTGTTTGGAGCAGTGAAACCTTAGAATCCAAAGCTCTTATACCAAATGTTATGAAACCAGCGCACAAAAAGATAGAAAAGAAAGATCAACGCCTTAGAAATTAGCCCTTTTGAGGGGGCAACCTCATTTACGTTACACAAATGAACAATTCTTGAATTATACAAATAACAAGACCTCCTTTCTATATATAAAAGTCTAAGAGGTCATAATATAGTCAGAGCCAACATAACAATAATAATGTAAGGGCACAATAATAACGATATGGGGACTACATAGGCACAACAATATAATAAGGGGGTTGCACTAATAACAATACAGAGTTACACTAGTAGTATAGGGATCTAACAACGAATACTATATATATATATATATATATATATATATATATATTAAAAGTAATTATTAAATGAATAATTTAGATTTCTTAATAACATTTTTGGCTGATATTTATATAATCAAATCTATAATAATAAATTTCAAAGTAAATTATACCTTCATATAGAAATAGAAACTCGCGAGAAGCCTACTTCCTAACTATAAATTTTACTATATCGAATAACATTGATGAACATTGTAAATATTACTATACCGAATAACATTGATGAACATCCTTATGGAGTAAAATGTCCTCATGCAATGTTTATAAAATGCATTGACAACAATTAGTTTTGTTATCTTAATGCACCTAGAGATTTATAAAATTTTAAGAGATTCATAAACATTTTCCTTCTCTTCAGATAGTATGAAACGTTTTCCTTTTGATTTAATCAGACATTATGAATCTATCCAATAAAATATGGTCAACCTGTTCTCCATAATGTGAAGTGAGAAACCGAGATCTTTATTGGAAATCATCAAATCATTCTATAAAACCCTTCATCAAAGAAACACAAGATAGAACATGAATCCGATGGAACCAATTATAAGAAAACCTGAAACAGTTATAGCAAAGGAAGGGATTGGTACAAATAACCGTCCTGTATTGTAAATAAACTCTACAATGGGACCTGCTCAATGAGAACTTTCCATATTTGGTTCTTTATCACATTGTTAGAAATGGAAAATCCATCTCTCTATTTGAAGAAGAATTGCATGGCTATTGCAAGGCCGAAACTGAACTTCTTGCAACACAACGACACAACGTCATGCTTTAAAAATTCCCAAATAAATTCCTTAAAGGAATGATCAAGGATGTCATTAATATTGTTTAAAGTATCTTCAATAGTCGATCCAAGATGGTCTTTCACATAACGCTCTACACCCGACTCTTTTTTCCCGTGTTCCTTCTCGTCCTTCATAGTGGAAAATGAAATTTAGAGAGGGTTAGGGAGAAGTGTGTCGTATTTTAAAGTTGTAAATATAATTTATAAAATAAATCTTAATTTCAATCACAAATACCTGGAAATCTATGACGTCATCGGTGAGTCTTCCGGTTAATTCCAGTAGATCGTGGATCTTGGATGGAGAGTATATTTGCTCCAGAATGTCATCGGTAAGGATTTCACCCATCAACAGGAGAAGATACAAATTCAGGACACGCATCCCTGTGCTTGTTTTTCCATCCTTCTCCATGTGTATAATTTTATCTTCCAAGATCGATATATTTTTATTCTCGACCGACTTATTCGCATGTTACTACATTTCTGGTTTTTCCGATAATCAAAAGATTTGGTTCAACTCTAGAGAAAGCAGTTCAAGATTGCTAACTATCCGCTTGTAGATGTCCACACGAACAAGATTTGAGACAACCTGATGAATCTGGAATCGCTGGACTGTGGCTGCTCCCATGGAAATGGCAATTACCATGTGCTCTGTTGTTTTCATTTCATTTCAAAATATTGAGCACATGACGGCTGAGTTTGAATTTCATTTTCAAAATTTGCGAGCGCGACTGAGTTTGAAATGCTCCACACAGATGTGCCATTGAATGCATATGGTAGATGTAATCAATTACATAGGAGAGGTGGAGCATGGAAAAACCGAAGGCTTGAGCAGTGAAACAAGCGGGAGGTTCTGAGCCAGGTTTGGAATTTCAAATCCCTTCTATTTGTCAAAGGAAAATTTCATGACTTTTTAGGGTTTTTCATGCTTTTCATTTTATGTTCTACTTAAATTTGTGTGAGTGTCTATTTTCCCTTATCTAAAAATTCTCTTACAACGATTCCTTCATCTCAACTTCCTTTAATCTCCCTATGAGAGTGTCTTGTTTCTTCTCAGCTTATGTGTTTCACCATGTCTCCACTTCCTTTAATCTCCCTCTTAGAATGCCTTGTTTCTTCCTAAGTTAGCATATGTGTTTCCACCTAGTATATAACCATATTTTAAAGATTTTTTAAACCTTTTTAGCCTTTGGGACTTAATAATTTTGATTATGTATATATATTTTGACAAACTCAAGAAAGCCATATAGTTAAGATGAGGATTCTCAACTGCAAGTAAATGAGATAAAGTTATTTTTTTTAAATATCAAGAATTTAACTACCATCCCTTTTTATAATTTATTTAAATCCAATAATCTACTACATATGTCAAATTTATTAAACATATAATTACATGTTTAACTATTTCTTAATAACTTATTTTCACCAAATATTTTATTTACAGATGGGCACACACATCTTTATTTACTCACTACATATTTTATTTACTGAATTCTTTATTTATACCAAGATAACTTTAATCCCTATAAGTGCACTTTCAACCAACTACTTGAACTACTTGAATAATAAATCTGATAGCTAAATATTTTTTAAAATATTTGTATATCCTTTCAACTAATTTGATATCCATTACACATATTTGGAACACATTATTCCTAAAACCATGACCCTAAAAAATGTCAAGACTAAGCAAACTCTGCAATCTATGAGGTAAACTCTTCAATCTATCTACGAGGTAATCAACTCATCATGTGCATTTGAACATTGTTAACTAATCATTTTCATAATATCTTAAATATGAGCCTATGATTTCCTCATCTTAAAAAATTAGATTCAAATTATTGTCCACATCATAGATGGAATATACAGCCTAACCAATTACACAAAGAAATCCTTCCTATTAAACATTGCCCTAGACAATACCATCACTTATTATATTCATGTACTTAATACTTTTTTTTAAAGAGAAATTCACTACGGTAAAAATGAAGTTGATTTCAGAATATTTAATAAAAAAACTCAAAATACAAAATTAGTCAAAATAAGCCAAGACACTCAAAAAACAAAAATAATCTAAATAAACATGGGCTTTTCAAAATGGTAATTGAGCACTTCATTATGCAATAAATCACAAGCTATTTTTAGTCAAAATAAACGACACTCAAAAAAACAAAAATAGTCAAAATAAGCATGGGCTTTTCAAAACGGTAATTGAACACTTCATTATGGAATAAATCAAAAGCTATTTTATTATCCCTGTAAAAAAACAGACCTTAGAGAAATTCATTTTGACAAACCTGTATATTTTCACAACATTTATTTCACACAAAACAAATACTATGAAGGAAATGAAAAAAACAACAATCCAATAAGATTGAAATTGGTTGAAGAAGGCAATTTACTTGGGACTTGAAAACGGGTAAATCTTGTCGATTTTGAAGTAAATGATGAGGGCAAGTTCATAGAAAACTCCAATATTTATTTTTAGTGACTTATTTTTTGTTGTGGTGTTATTTTCTGGAGTTATCACATACAAATTTTTTGAATAGACGTTTCAAATCATCTTTTGTGGTGCATGAACCACAAGAATGGTTCGAAACATTGATTCCAAAAATTTGTATGCAATGACTCCGGAAGACAACACCACACATAATATAGATTGCAAGAGCCTCAAATCAATAACTATCCTTGATTTTCAAGGAAATAGCATGACAATGACTACTGTTTTGAATGAGTTTAAGGTCCACCTTTCGCTTACCCCTTTTCATTGTTATTTTGTTGTCTGTTTGCTTCGGAAGGTGAGTAGCAATGGTAGACCACCTATTCCCTAGTAGAGCATGAAGTTGAATAATAGTCTTCTCTTCCTGCACACTGAATTTTTCCCCTTGATATTTGGTCTTAGATAGTTAGCCCAATGTAATCTCCAGCTCTTTCTTATCTCAGTGCCCAACTTTCTATCGCAGAGCCCTCCAGCTTCCATGGTTGTGCTACAGTATGTAAGTAACGAGCTTCTAATTTTCTTCGGGCGTCCAAGGCCCTTCTTGAGCCCAACTTTTTCGCAGCAGGGAGCCCTACCATTATTTCTGATTTGGTGTGACTTCTGATAAGCCTCGGCAAAGATGTTTTCGAATTAAACACTGCAACTGCCCTTCACGTCACCAGTTGTTCCTCAGCTACTTTTATTTCTCGATCGCACTTCTTCATCGATGTTGGAAGATGGCAGAATCAAACAAGAGGGAGAGTGTGGAACGATTGAGGGAAGCCTAAGGAACAAAAACAAGCCCACCACCCCTTCTCAGTGTTATACACACCAAAAAATGCATGTATATTTTTAGTATTTTTCAATCATGTACTAGCTTACAGTTTGATGGTTGAATTCACATTCTTGACATAGACTGGTTGGTCGGTTCCTTGAATGTAACACCTAGATTACAATGTAGTTGTTCTTAGTTTCCTAGGGCGAGATCTCCCTTCATAAAGTTCAAATCTACGAAAGGACTATAGCCAGATAATTTTTTATACGATTCAAATCTATGAAAGTGTGCCAGGCTCCATTGCCATGTGAGCCAGAGGTATTGTATGCATTTGCGTTATGACCCTGGGCTTAGTCTGACTTTGGTGTTTTTAACTTAAAGACGGGTACTATAAATTTTGATGGGACAAATCCTAAATTAAACGTCAAAATGACGGTTTCTGATTTATGAAGCACGTCAAATTTGACAAGTAAAAATTTAAAGCAACAATCAAATACATCTTAAAATATGAAATACGTACTGTGGGACGTCAAATTCTAGGCATGATGCGAACCCAAACCTGAGCCGTACAGATGCCAGAAAATTCTAAAGAATCCATGGTATGTATGAGCACATAGGGTTTTTAATATCATCGTACGTTAATATTGAGCAATATTGGAGATGCAGAGGTACCGTTTAATCTATTAAAGGATGAATAGCTTTGTAAATATTGGTTATCATGCAAAGTTGGTAAGTTAGATACTTACTCAGGATGAGTCATTATTATTATTGTCATACTTTATGGATTATGCTTTTTTACCTTGAAAGTTATGAAAAAAAATTTAGTAATATTTCGCAAAATTCTGGTAGGGATTTTCGTAAATTCAAGTAAAAATTGTCAAATTTCATAATTTTAAATGTCCAATTTTTTTTTAACGGTGCTCAATCTATTTCCACCATAAAAAATATGATTCAAACATTGCATCTATATATGTATATATCTATATCTATATCTATATCTATATATATATATATATAGATTTTGACATTTTTAAAAAAGCTTTGCTGGACCACTTTTAACTCTAAGGCCATACTGAATAAGATCGTACCGGCCGATCTTTGTCCTCGTCTAAGCTGTCAAATAGTTTATATTTTGGATTATCATTCCCTAAACATTCCCCTAGCCTTTTATTGGATGGCACATATTGGCAGTCCCTATGTCATTGGTGAAGATTGTCAAAGTTTTGGGAGCACCGTTAGAATTTGGATTTCTCTTTACTGGTTATATAATTTTTTTTTTGAAGTTTTAGGTTTTTATGTATATCTCAAGAAATGTTATGTTTAAAATTTTACTTTTTAAGAGTAATATTCTCATAATAAATTAACCATTCACCAAAAAAAGATTGATTAAAAAATTAGATAAATTGACCATAACACTCAAATGATTTATTTGGTTTGAAATTGCATAGGACACATATAATAAAATCCTTAGGATCTAAAATCAAATGTTCTTGACTCAGACGTGCCATAGCATTTGTATATATAAAATATCAATAAGGAGATTTTATGGGATATATAAGATGACCAACATAGTAAATCAATTGAATTTTAACAATAAAAACTCAAAAGTAGATTAATTAATATGGTTTATGTTATGATTTACATAATCTAATATATACTATTGGATCTAAAGATAAAGTACATCGTTGTGGATCATAAGATATACACTAATATTAACAAGATCTAACGCATAGTATTTGAACCTTTTAAAAATTAAAAGACTACTCTTATAATAATGGACATTGTGCTCTTAATAGCATGTTATATGATTATGTTATGATTTCCTCCTTCATTATTACATTCTCAAAGAGAAAAGACTTATAAGTATTAAATTTGGTAAAAGCATCTTCTATTTATCACCAAAATTTAAGAAAAATGGTATATATATAACATTGAATAAAATCATAACAAATTCATTTTAAAAAGTCATACGTGACAAAAACAATTCAGTGCAAATTGAAAAATATTTTCACCTTAATCTATTATTTTTAGTTAGACAAAAAAATTTCATTGCAAATTGAAAAATATTTTTCACCTTAATCTATTATTTAACAAAAACTGTACCTTTTAAGATTTATCAACTAAAAACTAAATATATTTAAATTGTAATATTTTAACTGAAATTAAAAAAAAATATATTAAACGTTTGAAACATATTTATTTTTCTTATTGAAAATATATAATTAATTGATGATTATCCATTCCTATCTTTAAAATATCATTTCAAATCAATCATCTAAAAATTGTGAAATATTAGTTATATAATCAAGTTAAGAAAGACTCGAGTATTCAAAATATTGGAATGTAAAGTTCGTCAGCGAAAAGAACAACAAAATGAATAAGAATCTCATTCCTTTTAAGATGGATTTTAAGATACTGAACTTCATATCTTGGAAGTTTCAAATCAGACCAGAAAACGATAAAGAAAATGAAAAACATTCATCTTGTTTGAGAATCTCTAACTAAAAAATATTGATAGTAGGTGAAATTGACCTTGAGATATATATAAATTGCTTTAGTCAATGGGATGACAATACTCTCTGAGTAAGGTTCAGAAATATAAATGGAGAAAGCATGGGATCAAAGGTGATTTTGGCAAGGACGTATTCATTGCAGATATTTGCAATGATAAAAACACAGAGGTTCATGCTGCAATGATCCCTTCGTTGATGAAAGAATATTCTAAATCGTCCTTTCCTATGTTGATATTCTATTGCTATGAACTAGCTATATAATGAGAAAAAACACGTTGCATACTCTTAATTTCGGGCCTCGATGCAAAAAGTTGTTCTTCGTCTGTCTTGAATGGAAGCAGGAAATCTATGATTGTAGCTAGTTCCAATCATAGTGTTGGGCGTGGGATCCCCCAAGGAAAGTTTTGGGGCTTAAAGCCCAGATTTTGACTAAATCCGATGTAAAGACTCCACGTTTTTTGGGCGCGGAGCACGAACTTGTAAATGAGTCATAGGGTTGTTTTCCCTCATTTTTGTAATGTAAATTCGACTTGAGAGATCTACCCATGGTCTACGGATCATGGGATTGTATAAATAAAGTGAGGCTCTAAATTGTAAAAACAATCTAAGTCACCAAATGAAGAATGAAGAATTAAGTGATCACTGAGGTGTAGAGTCAAGTCTTTTGGGTCGGAATGTATGAGAAGGATCTACAGCTGAGTGTGCAGAGACCTAGTAGTCCGAAGCTGAGTGTGCGCACCCCTATAGTTGAGTGCACAAGGCGAGTCGAGTCTGTAACCATTGGAGAAGTAATAAAGAGAAGTTTCATATCAATTCTGTGTATCTTTTTCCTGTTTTGTGTATTGAATGTATTGGGTATAAATTACATTTCTACTGTTTATATGTTGCGCGAACTTATATGATTGTGTTGATTAAGAGAATATAAGATAATGTATCTGTTTACACAAAGCTAACTAACATTTATAAGAAGATAAGTAAGATCCATAGTGTAACTAGGGGAAATAGAGTAGATCGTTGCATTAGCAGCATGAAAGCACCTCAGTGCCTAGTTGGGGTTGCGCGAGGGCGATTGTAACAAACCGCGAAGGTCTCGTAGGTTAGGACAGTGCCCAAAGCTATTCACAGTTGGACTAAATAGACACCTCAGACATCTCAAGGGTGCGAAAACATGGCTCCAACATCCCCCCACACTGCTTCAGGTGAGATCTCAGTCTGGCTCCATGGGCTATTGCCGAAAGGACCAGTAGTGTAGGGATTTGTTTGGCTAATTAACTCCAGACCTAGGTCAGGCCCCAACAAGCCAACAAATGGTTTCGTTGTCGGGACTGGAATGATCTGAAATTTATCCAGGATAAAGAATGAAAGGTATTACAGACTCATGTGCATGGATGTGCCTATGTTACTTATGCAATGGATCAATAAGATTGCTAGAATACATAGACACTGAGGCAATTCAGAGAAAACATAACAGTCAAACATGTAAACAAAACAAGTTTAATAATAAGTTCACCTAATGCTCTTGGGCTACGTCTCCTAGTCTAGCCTTTCAGTGGTGGCCTCTCTATTATGTTTTCAAGCAGAGTTTTTCCAATTGTGAGCTCAATTCGAGACTCACTAAATAGAATGAAGTCAGTAGGAATGGAGTGCACAGACTCTCCTTACTAAAACTCGACCTTTGAGGGTCACAGTAGTATGACAAGCCTATGTCAAGGAGTTTTCTTGAGCCTCTCAAGCTTTCAATGGAGTACACAGACTCTCTGACTCTCTTTGGCTCTGTCTAGCTCGATGCTACCTTCAGGTCAGCTCGGCTTCTTCTCTCTGTTCTCTGCTGTTAGCTTTCTGCATCTCTTCGTTGTTTGCCTCTCTGTTATGTTGCTTCTATCAATTCATGGCTTTGAAGCCAGTCTATTCTTTGACTGTTTGTTTCTGCTTCCTGGCCTTCTGGTTTCCTTTCCTCTGTCCGTTCGAATTCCTCTACTTTGCGTCATCATCACTGGGTAACGCCTCATAGGGAGGTGGCCACTTGTTTGCTAATGAATTGGGTGTCAGATTCCCTGAATCATACTCGAATGGCCGTTAAATCTATTTGCTTCAAGATCACCCGCGAACACGAATTGTTTGCCAACTCATCATCCACATCGGACTTCAAATCCCTTGTCATCTTTCTTTTTGACCTGTCAAATCCGGTCAGTCATCGGGACACATCTCCGCTGTTGATCTAGACCCCCCAGATCCTACGGTCGTCCTTCATATTGGGCGGACAAGTTGCACGACGCTTACCCGTCTGATGCGGGCAATTTTCTCTCTCATCCACCAGACGCATGTCGCTCGATGTGTGGCATCAAGCAGGACTCAGTTAAAACTACTTACCGCCTTGAAGCCTTCCGATATCCTGCCAGTTTTGGGGAATCCTGCACTATGAAACCAAAACAGTTACTTTTCCGAATTTTATAGCGTTTCAGGTCCGGACGCTTCGGGGCTTTCCTTCACTGAGGGGGACGCCTTGTGATATGTGATTAGCACTTATAGTGCTTAGCGCTAATCGCGTATCAGAATCCACCTCTGTTTCCCGAATTAGCCTCCAGTTTTTCCAGTTTTGTGCCATTGCACTTTACCATGGGCCAACGGTCTGCGCGCTTTACTGAGGGTCCTTATTGCTCCGCTTTGGCCACAATCTGCAATTGTTATGAGGATTCCTTCTGATAGCTTCGATCCTTTCTAGGACTTGAATCTTTTAGCATAATTTAAAACAGTCATGAAAACTTAGAGAGTTTGTAGGATTCAATTCAGATCACAGCCTTCCCATTGAAGAAGCTTTTGGACCACTAAAATTTGGTTTACTTTTAAGCATCAATCAAGTGAGGGTATTGCTTCCTCGCTTGCTCAATTTCTATCCATTTCGCATTGCTTGGCTTTGAACCTTTGAGTCTGATCCTGAGGTACTCAACATCACCTTTGCATGTAGTTCTTACCTTCCTGTCTAGAACTATATCTTCTTGCAACTCATTAAGATATTCAGGTAACAGATCATCAATAGAAGGAAATTGACTCTGCTCTTCGGGATCTTTGATTAATGAAGGCTCAAATAGTCTCAAGCTATCTGCATTAACAACTGAGTATATGTGCATGTAAGCTGGTAGATCAAGGCGAAAAGCATTCTCACCAATTTTCTCAAGTATCTTGAAAGGTCCATACCTTATTGGCTTTAGCTTTTTACCTTCACCTTGCATTCTGTCTTTGCTGATATACAGTCAGACTTGGTCACCAACTTGGAAACTATGCTCCATCCGATGCTTGTCATGCCTTGCCTTGTACTTGGCTTGGCTCTTTTCCAACTGTTCATGTATTGCCTACTGAATCTCTTGGATGTGTTCAATGAACTTGGTTGCCTTGTCCGCATCACTGTGTCCATCAACTGCTATGTCTTTACCAAATACAAAATCCAAGGGAGACCTTGGTGTGAAACCAAAATAGGTCTTGAAAGGAGATCTTTGTGTAGAAGAATGTTTAGCTCGGTTGTAAGATCGTTGCACATAACATAAATGTTCATCCCAAAGTTTGGGATGCTTGCTGCAATACCATTTGAGCAACTGGATCACTGTTCTATTGACCACTTCTGTTTGGCCATCTGTTTGCGGGTGAAAAGTTGTGCTCTTCTTCAGCCTGGTGTCCATCAATTGCCACACACTTGACCAAAATTTCCCAACAAATTGGGTATCTCAATCAGATATTATGGAAGTGGGTAATCCAAAATGAACCCATACATGCTGAAAGAACAAATTCGCAGTTTTTTCAGTTGTAATCTGTTTGTTACAATGTATTAAAATACACATTTTGCTGAACCTATCCACAACAACATATAAATAGTCATGACCTTTCCTAGATTTAGGCAGCCCTCCAATGAAGTCCATGGAAACACTTTCCCAAGGATAAGAGGGTAATGACAGTGGAGTGTACAAGCCTAGTTTTCTATTGTTGGGCTTGCTTTTAGGACACATGGTACACCCTCTTATATATCTAGAAACGATTTTGTTCATTTTTGGCCAATAACAAAATCTTTGCAGCTGTGCAACTGTTTTACTTACACCAAAGTGACCTCATATTAGAGAAGTGTGTGCTTCTCGAATTATCTTTACACTTTCAGTTTGTGGAATGCATAGCTTCCCAAAATTATACAAGAGCTGCTCCTTAACATGATAATCCAATTCTTCTACTTGTTTGCCTTGACTTAAAGTTGCATATACATATTTAAAATCTATATCATGAGAATATTGTTCAATGTATTTCTCATGCAATACTGAATTATGCTTAAGTAGAGCAGATGCATTCATAACTGGTCTAGATAACATATATGAAACTTTATTGTGTATGCCCTTTTTATATCTGATGACTAAATGAAACTGTTGTAGAAAACCCATCCATCTATAGTGTCTTGATTGTTGCAACTTAGTTTGGGAGTGTAGATATTGAAGTGGTTGGTGATCAGTATGTATAACCGTCTCTTTTCCCATTAAGTAATGTTTCCACTTTTTCACACTCTGTACTAACGCATTCAATTCTTTATCATATGTGGGATAGTTAACTACTGTAGAATTAAATGTCTCTGAATGATAACACATGGGTTTACCGTGCTGCATCAACATTGCGCCCATGGCATAGTCACTGGCATCTATTTTAATCTCAAATGGTATTTGAAGTTCGGGCAGTGCTAGTACTGGTTTTGTACTAATCTTTTCTTTCAAGGTGTTGAAGGCTTTCTGCTATTCCCCCCCCCCCCCACTGAAACACCTTGTTCAATCCTGTTAAAGCATGTAAGGGAGCCGCAATTAAGGAAAAGTTAGAAATAAACTTTATCCAATATTGTGCTGCTCCTAAGAAGCTTCTAACTTCTATAGCAGATTTGAGTTTAGGCCAGTTTACAATGACTACAACATTAGAGGGATCTATCTTCAATTCACCACCCCCTACTATATGTCCCAAATAATTCAAAGATGTTTTTCCAAATTCACATTTTAAGAGTTTAGCATAAATTTTTTCTCTTTTCAAAACATCTAGAGTCTGCTTAACATGCTTTAAATGTTCTTCCCACGTTTTGCTAAATATAAGAATGTCATCCAGATATACAATAACAAAATCATCAAGAAAAGGTATGAGTACATCATTCATTACTCTCATGAAAGTAGTAGGAGCATTAGTTAAGCCAAAGGCATAACCAGCCACTCATGTAGCCCCCGATTTGTTTTGAAAGCAGTCTTCCATGCATCTTGCTTTGCAACCTTGACCTGATGATAGCCTTATGCAAGTCTAGCTTGGAAAAATAAATAGCTTCTTTCAACTGATCTAATAAATCATCTATACGAGGAAGGGGATAATGATTTTTTATCGTTATCTTATTTAGTGTTCGGTAATCAATGCACATTCTCCACAAGCCATCTTTCTTTTTCACCAAAACAATTTGAGACCCACATGGTGATGTGCTAGGTCTGATGAACCCCTTCTCGAGCAGCTCCTGTACCTGCTTCTTGATTTCTGCATTCTCTAAAGCGAACAACCTGTACATTCCAATGTTAGGCAATGGAGCATCTTGCTACAAATTAATATCATGCACTATTTCCTTTTTGGGCGGCAGACCTTTAGGTTCTTGAAACAATACATCATATTCTGAAACAACTTTTTCTAAATCAACTTGTTGTTTAGCATCACAGCCCTCAAATACATTGGTTTTATCAGGTTTCTTTTCCTTTACAACCATCAGTAAAAATTGTTTGCATGAATTTACAATTCATTTCATCTACCCTGAGTTTATGAGAGTATAATTATTCTTGAGCTTATGAGCTCTTACAATATATTCGATTCGATCTTTAACGAGTAGATACTTATTATCAGCTCTATAGAAAATAGCTTTTCTATCATACAAGTAAGGACTTCCTAAAGCAATTCCACATATATCCAAAGGAAATATATCTAACTCAACCTCATCTACAAATGCTGACCCAAAAGAAAACTTAAGTTTACATTGTCTAGTCACTTGTAGCTTTGCTTTATCACATAGCCAACCTAATGGATATGGTTTCTTGTGAGGTGTGGTTAGTAATCCCAACTTCTTTACAATTTCTTCAGAAATTAAATTTACTTGTGAGCCACTATCAAACCAAATATCAATCTTTTGATGATTGGAAATAACTTGAATATGAAAATGCTCATGTCTTTTTCTCTCATTTTCTTCATTATCAGTAGATTGTGCAGAATTACTAGTAGATGCTTCAGAATTTTTACCTTTTATACATGTGGCTGCAATTGTTGCTTCATCTCCTGAGTCTAACCCCAAATCCTTTTGAATAGCTGCAAAAATCTTCTTCTTCTTGCCCTCAAACTTCTTAGGTTTCAGCTCCGGATGCAGAAGCCAGCAGTGTTCATCATCATACCCATCCTTCTTATAGTGAGTGCATGAAGACTTGCTTTTCTGTACAACCTTTGTCTTCCTCTCTTTCCATTTCTTTTTTCTCTTCTCCTTATTTTTGCTTACAATGGGTTTGGATGATCCCCCAACTTTTGGGTTCCCATTCTTACCTCTAGCTTCAAGATGCGTAGCCTAAACGGATACCTCATCTATACTAGTGGCATTAAACATAAGCATAGTGTGCCTCATGTAGCTGTGTAGACCACCTATATACTTCAACAGAGTCTCAGGTGAGTCTAGAGAAATTCCTAGAATCAAAGCTCTTTTCCTAAATTCTTGGGTGTAACCTTGTACACTTTGCCCTTTTAGTTGTTGAAGAGTTTGCCAGCTCATCATGGCTTGTTGCATGTAGGCTAGTGGATAGAATTTCTTTTTAATTGCAGAAACAAACTCACTCCAGACAGAAAGAATCTTACCATGTTTCTTCATGTCAGCTTGTGTTTTGCCTTCCCACCATACCAAGGAGGTGCCTCTAAGGCATAGGCTAGCCACTGAATATTACTCTTGTCTGAGTCAATGCTCTGCACTCTGCAATAAACATCAAGCTATCTCATCCAATTATCCAGCTTCTATGCATTCGACTCTCCATCATATATTGGTAAATCAAACTTAACATCTAATTTAATCAAAGATGTCTTTTTTTTCAGGGCTATTAGGAGGCGTGAGAAATTTTTCTTCTTTCCCTTTTCCTTTAAAGTGGTCATGGAGGAGAGATTCTTCTACTCCTTTGTCTTGTTTGGAGTTTGATGAATCTTCATCTCTATTTTCCTTAAATTCCCTATACATTTCCTCCACCATGGATCTCATGGTCATAAGACTATCCATGAACTGGGGGTTTGATTCCAAGGGATTTTCTTCCGACATTTTCCTCTTAGAATAGACTCTTCCAATTTCCGGGTTCGTTTCAGCCAATTCTCCTTCTCCTAATTTAAGCTTTGATCTAGTTAGCATTCAATAACAAAATCTAGCACAAGCTTGTCTAACCTTAGTACTCTAGAGCTCTGATACCACTTGATCTGGAATTTATCTAGGATAATGAATGAAAGGTATTACAAACTCATGTGCATGGATGTGCCTATGTTACTTATGCAACGGATTGATAAGATTGCTAGTATACATAGACACTGAGGCAATTCACAGAAAACATAACAGTCAAACATGTAAACAAAACAAGTTTAATAAGGAGTTCACCCAATGCTCCTGGGATACATTTCCTGGTCCAGCCTTTCAGTGGTGGCCACTCTATTATGTTTTCAAGTAGAGTTTTTACAACAGTGAGCTCGATTCGAGACTCACTAAACAGAATGAAGTCAGTAGGAATGGAGTGCACAGATTCTCCTTACTGAAACTCGACCTTTGAGGGTCACAGTAGTATGACAGGCCTATGTCGAGGAGTTTGCTTGAGCCTCTCAAGCTTTCAATGGAGTACATAGACTCTCTGACTCTCTCTGGCTCTGTCTAGCTCGATGCTGCCTTCAGGTCAGCTTGGCTTCTACTCTCTATTCTCTGCTATTAGCTTTCTGCGTCTCTTTGTTGTCTGCCTCTCTGTTATGTCGCCTTTGTCGGTTCATGGCTTTAAATCCAATCTGTTCTTTGAATGCTCATTTCTACTTCCCGGCATTCTGGTTTCCTTTCCTCTATCCATTCGAATTCCTCTGATCTGCATCATCATCACTGGGTAACGCCTCGCAGGGAGGTGGCCACCTGTTTGTTAACGAACTGGGTGTCAGATTCCCTTAATCATATTTGAATGGCTATTAAATCTGTTTGCTTCAATATCACTCACGAACACAAATCATTTGCCAACTCATCATCCACGTCAGACTTAAAATCCCTTGTCATCTTTCTTTTTGACCTGTCAAATCCAGTCAGTCATCGGGACGCATCTCTATCGTCGATTTGGACCCCCCAGATCCTACGATCGTCCTTCATATCGGGTGAACAAGTCGCATGATGTGTACCCGTCCGATGCAAATGGTTTTCTCTCTCTTCCACCGAACGCATGTCGCTCGATGTGTGGCATCGGGCGGGGCTTAGTCAAAACTGCTTACGCCTCGAAGCCTTCCACTATCCTGCTGGTTTTGGGGAATCCCGCGCTACGGAATTGAAACAGTTACTTTTCTGAATTTTATAGCGTTTTGGGTCCGGGCACTTCGGGGCTTTCCTTCACTGAGGGGGATGCTCTATGATACACGATTAACATAATCGCGTATCAGAATCCACCTCTGTTTCTCGAATTAGCCTCCGGTTTTGCCAGTTTTGTGCCATTGCGCTTTACCATGGGCCAACAGTCTACACGCTTGACTGAGGGTCCTCGTTGCTCCGCTCTGGCCACAATCTGTAATTGTTATGATGATTCCTTCTGATAGCTTCGATCTTTTCTAGGACTTGAATCTTTTAGCATAATTTAAAATAGTCATGAAAACTTAGAGAGTTTCTAGGATCCAATTCAAATCACGGAATCTGCATAGAGATGTCTGATGTCGTATCATTGGAATCCAACTAACAAGGAAATTGAAGGTTGGTTGGACAAGGGACTTCACGAATTTGCGGCACAGGAGAACAAGAACCCATGACTATCAAAGGAAGAGTGGTTAGACTGCTACCTGTACACAGAGATCCACGAAATTTTCTTTGCGTCTTACACTACTGAGCTGTATGAGTGGATCGCGAAGCTAGCAAATAGCCAAGGAAGGTGGAAGCATGATGGTCCTATTGTGTGGACCCCAGAATTGGTGCGTAGATTAGAAACATCAGAGGATAAGATCGCGCATGCTATTGATCATTGGCTCAATCAGATTATAGGAGGATTTATCACTAAATTCGCAGTAAACACTTTAGTCAGCTATAGCGAGGCAGAGCGATGCTTTCTCAAAGGACCGCGAGGTAAGTACGTAAAGTCTCTGAATACTTGGATTAAAATGTTATTGTGTGAAAAGCGGATTATGCAGTCACATTGATGTTCGGGGCTACGCGATGTGGAAAAACTTACAGAAACAAAGTAAGGGACCAGAGAATAACCCCTTGATTTCACCTCCGCAAGGGGATGAGGAAGAGCTCGTGAAGGTCTCTCCGCAAAGTGTGATCCATTTGATAAGGCAAAGGATTCTATGCATACCACCCCCACCCACACCGCCACCAGCTTCACTTCCATCACCTCCATCTTCACCCGTACCACTTTGACCACCACCGCATTTCACTATGGCAAGCACGATAAAGTTTCCTGTGTTCAAGGGATTGGGAAATGAAGATCCGAATCAGTTTTGGTTCGTTGTAAATGCCATATGGGAAGCACAGATGATAATATCAAGAAAGTGATGCTAGTCAGCTCTTTGCAGGACTGCACACTGACCTGGTACATTAAGCACTCGAATGATAATCCGAATGCAGGAATTGTAGAGATTCAAACTACACTAAACAAGGAATTTAGCAGGCCGAAGTTAGAAGCGCAGTCAATCATTGGGTTCAAAGTGATCAC
Organism: Pinus tabuliformis; assembly: GCA_031772625.1. Taxonomy (NCBI): domain Eukaryota; kingdom Viridiplantae; phylum Streptophyta; class Pinopsida; order Pinales; family Pinaceae; genus Pinus; species Pinus tabuliformis. Next base: position 276,848,760 of record CM062806.1, on the reverse strand, counting down.
AATGCTACCAGGTGAGACCCCTTGGGAGCTGGATCAAAGGCTGAAGTGTACAATTCGTGAAGCTAATATGAATCTAATGGATGGACAACACCACGAATGGTTTGTAGCATCGCTAACACCATATTTGAGGAGCGCGATGTCGCAACAGAATTTAATGACTCAAGCAGAGGCTTTAGAGATCACGATGAGGCTGCATGAGACCCCAATGCAAGATCTTAAATTGGGAGTTCAGCAGATCCACACACAGTTGAAAAACTTATGCCTTAAAATGCAAAGTCTGAAGCAGGATAGGACAGCTCGACCAAAAGTGCGTGAAGAGGTATGGTGCATTAAATGTAAGGGTCAGGGTCATGACAAGGACCACTGCTCGGTATTCAAAAATTACCTCGCAGGAGGAGGACCAATGCCATTAAGTTCGAAAGTGCACGGAGGACTAAGCACGATGCCTGCTTTGTGGTATGTGATTTATCAAATAGGAGGAAAGCATGATACAGACAACTGCCATTTGTTGCAGAAGTACAAGCAGAATTCACAACATTTGTTCTGTAATTTCTGTAGATCGATGGGACACGACGAGCACACTTGTAGAAGCTACGAGCTAATGATGGATAGAACTCCTACCTACATGGTTTAGGCTGAAATGCGACCCCCTAGAGCAGAGTGCAGGGATGGCGCGAACCAGGTTTCAGGGGTGCAAACGAAGCCGAGGTGGAGGAGGACCTGGGAGAGGTTGCGGATAGTTGATATGATACAATTGTGGAGGGTCAGGACATTATGCCTGCGATTGTACGAATCCAACGCATCCATCGTGTCTATATTGTACCTCGTTTGATCATGAGACGGAAGATTGTCCTACGCTAATAACTAGGATACACGAGAAGGGAGCACTACCACCTCCGCTGACTCAGAACTTACAAATGATGAGGTCTGAGCCATGCGAGGAAGATCCAAATGTGAATATTGTGCTTCGAAGTGGAATTGTGATGGGAGATGACAAAGGCAAACAACTCGAAGAGAGTACTTTGGTTCGCAAAGCTCCGGCAAAAGAAGCGGATTTTGATTTGGAGCACGCTCGAGAAACCTTTATGGAAGCTAAGAAGAGCTTCGTTGATGCCTCCACTTCAGGAAGCAAAGATAGACTAGAGCTAGAAATGGACCCATCTATGCTTACGACATTCCTAGAAACATGTATGAAGCTACTGCATGATAATAAGGCTGTAAAGGGATTACAGGAACTCATTAACAGATGCACTGGGACCGTGCCAAGAGAACCACGCATAGTCCAGAAGATTGGAAAGCATAAGATGAGGACAGGGAGAGAAATGAGGTTGACCGTGCAAATTGGAGAATATGAGATGGACCAAGTAATTTTGGACTTAGGATCAGATGTGAAAATTCTTCCGAAGCAGACATGGGAGTGCATGGGGAGGCCTATGCTACAGTGGTCGCCTATTAAGTTGCGAATTGTGAACCAACAGAAGATAATACCCCTCGTGGCGATTGCAAGGAATCACAGTGGATATTGAAGGAACGAGCACACTAACAGACTTTGAGGTGATAGAGATTATCGATGATAGCAATCCCTACCCTACGCTCTTAGGAATTGATTGGGCCACTGACATGAACGGGGTGATTAATCTGAAGAAACACAAGATGATTTTTGAAAAGAAGTCTCTACGTGTAGTCATGCCCTTGGACCCTACTGAGGGATCACACTATACAAAGCCAGTGCGCGACAATGAAAGTGACGATGATCTGGACTGCATCTACAAAATAGCTACGCGAGAACAAGACTGGGTAAATCCCACTGTGGACAGATGAATTTCATGGGAGCGCAAAAGCTCCTGTACTTCGGATACAGAGGAAGAGATAGAGTGATGGCAGAACCGATTACATGAGGTAACCACACTAAACTGTAATATGATGACAAGATCATTGCGCTGCGTATCGACAAAAGTGAGAGATCTACCTACTTATGATAGATTAGGTGAGGTAGATGCTTTATTGGAAAAATTTGGAAGGGAGGTGCTGGAAAAACAACGTTTCCAGGCCTTGAATTGGGTATTGCACGCTATGCCCATGAGGTGGTGGGGTATGCACAAAAGAAGCTTTGAAGACTGGTGCGCATGTAGGAAGATGTTGTGCACACAGTTTGGGAAGCCTATAATGTGATTGGCAGATAAATACAATGGATGGGGTGGCCCATGTGCGCATCTGTCCCGATGGGTATGGGCATATGGCAAACAACCTATGCATATGCACATGAACTTCGCGTTGGGAGATACAGTCAATAAGAATGTGTTGGGTGGGCAAATGTGCAAAGAGTTCCTCAAGTTGGAACGACAGAGTGTGGAGAGAACGATCGCACATAAGATTATCTACGGGGACACATTTAACGAGGCGTGTGAAGCACTGAACAAGGTATGTAGTGCGCAGCGAAGAGATTGGGACCTGCACGTACCAGCAGTCTTATGGGCTTATAGGGCGGCGTGGAAGAAACTAACGAGATAGACTCCTTCTAAGCTGGTTAATGGAGTGAACGTTGTACTGCTGATGGAGTATATCACGCCTAGTCCACGCATAGCAGCGCCACGGATATGACGGATCGCGGAGCCTTCAAAGAAGGGATCATGCAGTTGGAAGAGATCAAAGGAGAGCGTGTGGGACCTGAGGAAGAGATCCAGCAGGGTAATCTTAGGCTCCAAGAACTCATGAATGAAAGAGTACAGTTGAGGGAGAAAAGCGCCATGGTGAAAGAAGAAGTCAAGAAGCTTGAGGAAGGAATAAAGAAGGAATTCCTTGATAAAAAGACCGTGGTGATAAAACAGGGTGCACACGATTATGTTGACGAACTTGGGGACTACCGCTGGGAGTTGATCAATTTGATGCCTTAGATTGGACCGTATGTTACTAAGAAGCTCACAGATGGTGGCACGATGTAGGCAGTGAAGTTAAAAGGCGATATTTTCCAAGGATAAGTAAATAGTAGTTGGTCGAAGCAGTATACATGTGGCCCAACTGTTATAGACATTTTTGGGCACTTCAACCCAAATCATATATGTCCATAAACCAAGGGATTATGAGTCCCTAAAACTGTTGTTTCATGCCCTAAAGGAATAAGGTCAATGATTACATCATCTCCCAAAATTTCTCCATAGAAAAATGCTCAGAATTAGTCAAAACTGGACCATACAGGTTGCTCAATGCTAAGGGTGCGATGCATCTCACCTGCCCAGTGTAAAAGGTGTGATGCATACTGGAAAGCTCTTCTGTAGGGTGCGATGGGCGAGAATGGACAAATTCCAGAGACATTTTGCGAGGTGGATGATCATGGAATATTCCAGAAACTTCTCCTGTGACACTTTCCTCTCTGAATTCGCCCAGGGATGAGTAAGAGATCATCAATATCCAAGTGGAATCATGAACTATCAGAGAGAAGACACTAATCAAAATCCCAGAAGCTGACTCACCTCCCTGCAATCATCTATATATGGATCCCTCATCCCAGAGATCCAGAGGCTGGAATTTTGTATCTTGTAAGGAAGTGATGTTGGTTTCCTGGTGGAATATCATAGTGTTGGGTGATCTAATCTTTTCATGAGGTGAAGAAGGGCTTTCATGCTGGGAGGATGACGCTGGGTCAGATGAATGGGTTGTAATCCTCTCTTCTAATCTTTACATCAATAAAGTTATTCAATTTTTCCTCCACATTCTTGTATGTATGATAGTATATGCATTTGTGTGGTCAATATATATCTAGTCCTATATTGCTTATGATTGTAGATCTCTGCACTTTGAAGGTATTATGCTGCTTTGACTTTACAGGTACTCTTTGAAGCGGAGTGGTCAAGGGAGAAGTGGTGAAGACCTGTCGGTGAGGAGAAGGAACAAGCAAAGAACCGAGCGAAAGATCGAGGTTGGTATTCTTTGATCCTCTCCTATCTACTTCTCATGAAGGAAAACGAAAGTAACTTTAATCTGTTTGTTTCTAAGATAGCTACCCGTCTCAGTGGGACTAGCAGCTTTGCATAGACACTAGATTTCCCGATAAGAAAATGGCGACTCTGCTGGGGAGTGAATAGATTGTTTGCTCGTCTATATTTGTTTGTTTTATAAACTTACAGACAGAGCCTGAAGTCAAGCCAGCTAGCCTTCGAAATGCATTTCCTATGCAAGTGCAAAGTAGATCAATGCTGCTTCAGTCTATCTCCCGGTTTTTTTTATAAATTGAACAATCGATTTGCAAACATCCTAATTGCCCTGGTGGTGGCTCTAGTAACCTCATTAGATCATCCCCTGTGATTTCTATTTACTGACTATCATTGGCTCGGCCTAAATCCCTGAACTAGGCTGCAAATTGTGACCAAGAACCAAGTTGAAGTCTTGTCCCTGGACCATTGCACTTTCTCCTCTTGGGAATCTGGATGCATCACACCTCCCGTGTGCAGTAGGTGCACTGCATCGCACTTTCCCTGTGTTGCAGGTGCGCTGATCAGATAAGACATCTTCTACTTCTAGATTTTGGTTTCTTTGTTCACTTTCTTCAGCTTTATTCAGGAGTTTTGACGTCTGTGATCAGTATACCACTCTGGAAACTCCCTTCCTTTGCATGATTCCACCTCCATAGTACAAATAATTGCGAATTTTGTTATGTATTGTTCACCATTTACAGTTCTCTTTTACAAAAAGTAGCGTAATCAAACTGTCGTCTTTTGATTTGGAAGTGTCGCAAGTGTCGTTTTCAGTCAAAGAAAAGAATCCTATCATTCTTGATGGTTGATTATACAGTTACTCTTTTATTTGATTTGAATTAGTAGTTTTTCAAGTGTCGATAACAGTTTTCAATTCAAAGTCACAAAGTGTCGTCATTATCTTCCTTTCGTTTTTGAAGAGAAATTTGTTAGTATTGTCGCTTTGAAAAGATAATTCAGATTTGTACTCAGCATTATTTATGTCATTCACACATTAAGAAAGCGGAAAACAAACACATGCATGTGCATTTGCATTTAGATTGCTTGTTGGTTTGATTTAGGACAGTACATCTAGTGTGTGCTCTCTGCTCTATGTTGAAAGAATATCATCTCTCTTTCTTTAGTAGCTAGGATTTTCATTGCAAAAGGAAGATTAAATGATTGTTTATCATCTTAGATTGCATTTTAGGAATTTCATATCTACATCACGCGGTGAACTTGAAAGGCAAACTTCTTAAGAAAAATCAACTGTAAAATAAATTCAATGAACATAAAAACACTTTGGAACCTAACGCACAACATCTAGAAGTCTAGGTTAGAGATGTATTCCGACGTCGTAAAGCCTGGTAACTATCGCTTTCATTGTTGGTTGGGTGATTCCTCCTCTTTGAGACGACAAGTGCCAATATGGACTTTTTCTCCCATGTACCATCGAGTATATATTGGGAGAGCACAATAGGCTATATCCTTTATCCATAGGAAGACGTGTCTGCCGCCCTATCGATCGCAATGCACTAAACACAACATTCGGGAAGATTGACTGCCATATCGTAAAAAGTATTCTGCAGTTTTGCGATTGGTTTGGTAATCCCTCTGTCTAGATTTCCAGAGTAATCTCTTTCGTTCCTTTTCAGACTCCTTAAAGGAAAAGGTCCATCTGAGCACTTGTCACTTCAGGCTCATTAAAAATCGAAGGCGACTAGAGTCATCTTTTGTTTTTTCTCAACTCTTAAAAATTGAAAAAGCAGGTTGTGTCAAAGCGTCTAAAATTTATTTTAATCGGAATAACGTCACTGTTCCCTCGTTGGTCTTAGGTTGAGAAAATGGAGTCCACCAACCAAGGATTTCCTCTTGGAGGAAATCCTGGTCCTTTCTCCTCTTGGGGAGATGTTGGTGCACCTCGTATGGCCACATTGTCACTTCCAGGATTGACGATTGGCTTGCCAATATGGCTCTTCTCGACCTCCGTCATTCAGAATACCGTGATTCCTGAATAGTCAAGTCAACAACTAGATCATACTAGAGTTACCCCCCAACCTTCTACTTCATCCATTTCTCCCTCTCCTCCTTCCTCTTCGCTTGATGAAGCTGGTAAAACAAAAAATCAAGTAACTAAGAAGGAGAAGAAGGGGAAGGAGAAGAAGGAAAAGAAGAAGAAGGAGCCAAAGGAAAAAAGGGGTAACCATGCATCATCTAGCGAAAATCCACACATAGCACCGTCCAGACCTAAATCTCCATGTGTCATTTGTAAAGGGGACCACTATCATCGAGATTGTCCTTGTATCCCTCGGATCTTAGGGGATTGGTCTCCTTGTTTGCACAATCCGGTGTCATCAACCTCTGACGATCATGTTGAAAGCACACCATCAACTAGTGAAAACAAAGTCTCTGCAAAGGCAATCATGCCGTCCACCATTGTCCCTTCCTGGACGAAGCTAAAAGAGTCTTGGATAACCGTCCCGCTTCAGTGCTGCGGCTTCCCCCCGGATACAAGAAACTCTTGCTGAGTCCATCACTAGTTTAAAATCTGACCCACACAACTTTGTGGTTGATCGAAGCATCTATCATTGAAGATAAACCTGCTAAATCCATACCAGACGAAAGTCAAAAGGTTGAGGTGGCAATTGACCCGGTCTTGTCTTCAGAAGGTCCATCTTCAGATGATACAATCACCGAAGAGAATGAGAACGACACCGTTCAAATTCTTTTCGTAAACACAGAATCCGATGAACATGGGGGCAATCTACCCATTCCTTTACCGCAGGAAGGAAGTTCGTCAGAGTCATACCTGGCCGATTATTCAGTCCCACCTCCGAGTAACCTAGTTGTTTCCTTCGATTGGAATCTACTAGGCAGACCCCGTTTACAGGCTAGTGTACCATTCCGAATCATTGTTCAAACCTACAGAATGGTCATGGTCAATACCATCATAGGTGAGGGGGCTTCTGTGAGTATCCTTTCCTCAACTGCTTGGAAAGCACTTGGTTCGCCATTGCTTCTGCCTGAGATGCGAAATCTAATAGGGTTTGATAAAGGAACCAGTAGACCGTTAGGGATCCTTCCAAGTTTGCCTATAACCTTGAGAGGGAAAACCATGTATCTAAACATAATGGTAGTCCAAGGACCTCTAGATTATAATCTACTCATTGGGCACGACTATATTTATAGCATGGGAGCCATTGTTTCCTCACTCTTTCGAGTAATGTGTTTTCCGCATGAAGGCCGAGTGGTCCAGCTCGTAGACCAGCTTTCATTCCTTGGCTCACACATAGCTAATAGTCAAATACCATCCCTAAATGGTCTTTTCATGCAAGGAATGTCTCATCAATCTCCATTCCGTCCACCTAAAGAACGCGAGTAATTCGGTGGCTATGACTCAAACTCAGGGGGCATGCACCCTGGTCTGCTTCAGCAGAAAAACTTCAGGTATAGGGTAGGTTTCCGCAGAGGATATATGACTAGTCTGACACACCCGTCCATATAGGAAAATGGGATTAGACCGGAATAAGGTACCTCTGTTAGAAGGTAGGCCTTTCCCGATAGAACGAATGTTTTGTCTGCAAATTGAAGGGTAACCTAGAAAAGGTAGGCCTTTCCCGATAGAACAATTGTTTTGTCTGCAAATTGAGGGGTAACCTGGGAATCTCTACTTCGCTATACCTGGGGGCATGCAAACCTTTTGTGTGCAAGTGAAAAGTGACCAGCGTAATGCTAACTCCATAGTTTCGCTAACTTCAACTGCTTAAGTTGGGTGAGTGGTCGAATCGACCGTTCGCCTTTGTAGGGGCCAAATGGCACCAGCAAAATAAAGGAAAAATTTTCCTACTTGACCTTAGTAGTTAACTAACCCCTAGGGCAGTGGTTGGTCATTCCTAGCTTGCATGCAAGAGGCAGCGGAGTAAAGTTTCGAATGGTGCAAGCTCCCTAAAGATTGAACCTATCAATGAGACATCCTTATTATACGACTGGCACGAGCAGTTTTTATGTGGAGCTCAAGCTCGTTAAAAATTAAACCTAAGCAATGATCAAACGTTCCCCCCAGAGTTTAAGCTCATTAAAAAATGAACCAACCTCCAGTAAATAACCATTGCGAATGCATTATCATCAGCTTTTTGAGCCCTGGTCGTGTTCTTACCATCACCTCCACTTTGTTTTAGCTGATCATTCACCTCCATTTGATTGTTTACCCCTTTTGAGGAACAGCTGCGAAGATTGATTCTGTTAGCCATCCTTGTGACACTGCCGTGATTGGAAAATTCCAAACCTTACCTGGAATCAGCTGCTACCTGGAAATATCACTCGTTCCTCAAGAGGCGAGTCTCCTTTAAGCTCTTTTCATCTGACTCATAAAATATGAAAATATTGCCGAGCAATTGGCCTCTCCAGCTCGTTAAAGCTACTGGGAGTGCTATCCCTCCTTTAGATTTTAATCTTTTTGGACCTGAGGAATTATTACACAAAAAGATCGAGTGCTTGTCTTGTTCGACTCGTTAAAACTATAGAAAATGCATCCCTTTCGTATTATTTTATACTTTTTCAGACTTATAGGATTACATGACGAAAAAGGATCACTGGAGTTTCCTTTCCGTCCATTTTCAGACTCTCTAAAATTGAAAAAGGACCGATTTGTCTTTTTCATTAAACTCGTTAAAACCAATAGCGACAAACTTGTCCATGCATACAAGAACGAGTTTCACTGTCGCTAGGCTCGTTAAAACACAGCGACGGGTTTGCCCGAAGGGCAAATTATAGAACAAGCATATGTTATCCTCCTCAAGCTTGATGAAAATAAAGAGGTATTGGTCAACAATGACTGGGGAAAAATTGGGAAGAAAACTTGAAGATACTTTATTGGTAGCGAGTCGCTCTTGAACATGACACTTTCGCTCCATCACCATGATTGAGTCGGGTTGGGTTATTCCGTTCACCAGTCATATTACCATTGGTCCACCGTACCATCCATCTTTGGGGTTAACACTACTAATCCATTTCAGTGTCATCGATATGTTCAAGAGAAGTCGATCAGAGAATTCACCAACCCATCTTGTGTCTCATCCGCTGCAATACCTTTACGCTTCATTCCTTCATGACCGCCACCCTGAACCCTGTATCATCAGATTGTTTTCACCTCCAAAAGTCATTTGCTCCGTTCCGTGTCATAGATGTGGGATTCATTAAGGCCCTCCTACGACGGGTCACTTCTTGTCGACATCAGCTCATTATCCAAGAAGTCAACCTAGAAACAACCCTTTCGGTACTTTGAAGCTTGCATGCCTCAATGACAAGTTTCTCACTTTCGACGACAGGTTTACATCAATGGCCTTAGACCGAGAGATTTTGCGTGGTGTTCGACGCCAACTCCCATTTTCACACCACACGAATTGTACTGTCATACCTTGAGGGTCATCATCATTATCAGTGATTCCTCTCGCGCCTGTTAACAACTTACATCATTGGCTGGTAATCAGGCGATGTCTTTCCATGTTCGACTCCAGAACATTTTTTACATGGATCGACTTGTACTTTGGGCGAAGATTGGATGACTTTGAAGACCTCGAATCTATTTTCATCCATCCGGGCTGCGATATATTCAAGAAAAATAAAGACATCAAATGTACATCATTGCTGCACAGATGATCATCTGAATCAAAGGATGATGGCTCTATCATAATCATCAGTCTGCCACACAGATGGTTGTCTGTCCTATGTACATGAAAATGAATTTATAAAGTTGAGCATGGGAATGCCCGCCTCAGCTAGATCATGAAAATGTTATGAAGATAATGTATTGTATTGTATCTTATTACAGGTCGCCTTCCAGTTCGAAAAACCTCAGATCCTCATGATAAAGCATTTCACCTGACATCAAAAGATTAATGAACTCATGCTTTAGGGGGCGACTATTATAGACATTTTTGGGCACTGCAACCCCAATCATATATGTCCATAAAACAAGGGCTTCTGAGTCTCTAAAAGTGTTGTTTCATTCCCTAAAGGAACAAGGTCAGTGATTACATCATCTCGCAGAAGTTCTCCACAGAAAACTGCTCAGAACTAGTCAAAACTGGACCATACAGGTTGCTCAGTGCTAAGGGTGCAATGCATCTCACTTGCCCAGTGTAAAAGGTGTGATGCATACTGGAAAGCCTTTCTGTAGGGTGCAATGGGCGAGAATGGACAAATGGCATAGACAGTTTGTGAGGTGGACGATCATGGAATCTTCCAGAAACTTCTCTTGTGACACTTGCCTCTCTGAATTCGCCCAGGGATGAGTAAGAGATCATCAATCTCCAAGTGGAATCAAGAAATATCAGAGAGAAGACACTAATCAAAATCCCAGAAGCTGACTCACCTCCCTGCAATCATCTATATATGGATCCCTCATCCCAGAGATCCAGAGGCTGGAATTTTGTATCTTGTAAGGAAGTGTTGTTGGTTTCCTGGTGGAATATCATAGTGTTGGGTGATCTAATATTTTCATGAGGTGAAGAAGGGCTTTCATGCTGGGAGGATGACGTTGGGTCAGATCAATGGGTTGTAATCCTCTCTTCTAATCTTTACATTAATAAAGCTATTCAAGTTTTCCTCCACATTCTTGTATGTCTGATAGTATATGCATTTGTGTGGTCAATATATATCTAGTCCTATATTGCTTATGATTGTAGATCTCTGCACTTTGAAGGTATTATGTTGCTTTGACTTTACAGGTACTCTTTGAAGCGGAGTGGTCAAGGGAGAAGCAGCAAAGACCTGTTGGTGAGGAGAAGGAACAAGCAAAGAACTGAGCGAAAGATCAAGGTTGGTATTCTTTGATCCTCTCCTATCTACTTCTCATAAAGGAAAACGAAAGTAACTTTAATCTGTTTGTTTCTAAGATAGCTACCCGTCTTAGTGGGACTAGAAAATCTGCATAGACACTAGATTTCCCAATAACACCAACCACCTAGCTAGCCATGGGAAGCACAGTCTTAGTGCTCCAGGTAGTTGAAAGGAGGCGGGGGAATATAAACTACTCTGCTCGGGAGCTGCACGATAACAGGACTGTGTGCGGAAGCGAAGTATCATAGGGTTCACGAAAGCTCAAGGGTAGTTGCACTGGTTGGCTAGAAAGTGACCGTTATAGTCACTATTCATGATGTGATGCTTGGTTTGAGACCAAATGGAGTGGGAGGCAGGCAGTTAAGGCAGAATTTATGGGCGAGATTTGGGAAAAATTGTCGCCAAGGGAGCATTAATGGACCAGATTTGGGGGGAATGGTCAAATTCGAATTCAAAAGGCACTATAAATTGCAAAGGGCTGCCCAACAAACAACACTTGGCAATTTGACAATTGAGCTGTCGTGCGCCCAAAGAATTCTAAACCCAGACCTGTGTGAGCTGTTGAAGTTGAAGGCATTGTTTAAGCACCTACCTGAGCAGTTGAGAGATTTGTGGAAAAGCAAGATGGCAGTGTCTGAAGAAGCCAAGGATATCGGAGAGATGACCGCTGAAGAGGTCGCGCTGACCATGACAATTGGAGATGCCCCTGAGAGCACCGGGATAGTCGCTGAAATCCCTAAATCACTGCACACACCGAGTCCCAAGAAAGATAAGCAGCCCATGGTATCGGTGCGCGTGTCCCCTAGAAACCCATTGCGAACTAAACTGACCATGGAAGAAAAGGGGAAAGCGGTTAATTTCAAAACCGATGAGGAAGAGGAAGACCTTAAGGAAATCCTGGTAGAATAAGAGGAGGATGAAGAAATGGAGGAAGAAATTGACGGCACAGACCTTATGTCCAAGCTACCGGCATATGTTCCTCCATGGAAGGGGAAAGCTAGGGTACCCAAGGACCTAGATGAGAGCAAGAGCTCTCTGCAGACTCCACTACTACTAGATGATATCGTTTCTGAAGGAACGCACTTGGGATGGGTGCCGGGTCTAAAGTTTGAAGATTGAGATCTTGTGGACCACGAGAAATTCCCACACTTGGCGACTGCGCAACTCATGCATCCAAAGAAAAACACCATGGCGGGAGTCATAGAGTTAGAGTCACACAAGTGGTTGCGCAGAGTAGAGAAAGAAAGGTTGTTGAACATGCTTTGGGTGCAGCATTACCATCGCGCCCCAGTGAGGATCTTTGTCATCAGGCAACTGCTCTGCCTAGTGCATGATGGGTGTTTGTGGCTGGAGGATCCCATCCCCATCACAGACCACCTTATTCATATAATTACACAACTCCCATGCAAAGGGGAGGACCTAGCGGATATTTCGGAGGGTAAGAGTAACAACTTGGCCATCGCGAAGGCCATGAAGAAAAAATTCAATCTAGAGAAGAAAAAGAGGGGATACAGGATCTCCAATATCAATAACGTTGCGGTCAGAGCTGCGACGCAGATACTGGCAGGGAAGGTTATGCAGAAGTGCCACATGGATGAGTTGCTCGTGTTGGTGGTTTCACTTGCTGCATAGTGCATAGAGGGGGTCCAGTTTAACCAGTCTGAGTACTTGTGCAAGGAGTTCCTGAAGAATTTTTGCGAGGCACCAAAACAAGGGAAGACCTTCCACTATGCATGGCTTCTGTTGTCCATAGTGCTAGTGGCTTGGGAATTGCCTGAGGACAACCAGTTCCCCATAAGTACATAGGATCTTCTAGAGGCAATGAAGTACGCTTCATTTTGGGCAACTAAAGATGCGCAGAGGATCCGATACAGTAAGATATTATAGGTGTTCATGGAGATGAACATCAGAATGGGGATTAACCGCAAGCCGTGATTATTGCCCACTGTATATAATAGACTACAAAGCTTCACGGATTTCAAGGCAGAATTTCATGACGTATATATCAGGGCGTGCAAGGACCCTGTGAAGAAGTGGAACAAGCTCTCGTACCTGGCCACGAATGCTATCATATTCACCATGCTTAAGTTGTGGCCGCCAGAGTGGTGCGCTCCAGTGAGCTCCATGTTGGAATTGGAGAAGTCTGCTGCATAAAGGAAGAAGTAGGAGGTAAAACTGCAGATGGCGCAGTTGGTAGAGAAAGAAGAAAAGAAACGGCAACAGCAAGGTGCAAGAGGTGCGAGACACTGCGAAGGTAGCAATAGAACAACAGAAGGCCACCGCAGAACAACAACAGATAGCAGAGAAGGAGCGCGAGGGCCAGAAGTTTCCTTCGCCTAAACAAGAGACAGCGATAGAGGAAGGTGGCGCAGACCCACAAACAGTGTCTACTCAGTTGAAGCGCCAGCACCTGAGAGAGAAGGTGGGGCCGTGGAAGAAGTCAAAGGCTTCTAAGACTTCTTGCAACCTGATCACCCTCACTGAGGGGGCTCTGCATGACATAGGGGAGATGGTGCATGACGTCACTGCGAAGGCCCTTGAGTAGTTCACGGAGGAAAATCAGATGGTATTGGGGGCCCTCCAGGCACAGATACAGGAGTTGCAGGTGCGCACTCCTTAGGTTGGTACTCTATCGACCAACCTCGCAGTAGGAACGGTCATGGCTGAGGAAATGTTGTGCGCCGGCATGACCAACACTATAGTGCTGCCAGAGGGGGCACTGGTCATAGAAAATGAGGCCAATAGGCCTATGGTCACTGCACTGAAGGGAGTTTGGATCAACATGGTTGCACTCCCTTAGGAGACACTCTATGTTCTGCAGGACGGAGTGACTATAGAAATGCGGGCTAGGGAGGGTCGCGCGCTCTAAGTGTTAAGTGAACATCGAATCAACATGGAACAACTAAGCCTATAGTGTGACGAGGTCATAACACAGAACAGGAAGATAGTGTAGGTACTTGAAGAAGCTTGCCAAATGGTCCTTGAGTTGGCCATCCCAGCAGAGCCACCAACAGAGGCGCACATCTGGAGGTTGGTAGCAGGGGTGCGCGAGGCGAAGTAAGAGATGGCTAAGGTTTAGCTGGAGCTGAACCTTCAGATAGCTGAGTTGCAATTGAAGGCACAGCCTTCAACTCCACGAGAGGTGAGGGAACAGCTCACTAGCGCCATCACAATGGCCATAGAGGAGATCAACAGTGCAGTGAAAGACTGCACCAAAATTTTGGAAGAGTCTTTGAGGTCCTCACCACTCTGCAGGAGGACCCAAACATACAGCGCTTAGAAACATAGGCGCGTCAGCTATAGAAAAAGTATGATGATATAAAAGGGACCGCATAAAGAGTGGCCCTCACATAGAGGCTCACACAGATGCAACAGGAAAAAGCACTTAAGGAGCAAGTTGATGTTGTGCAACACAAGGAAGCCATTATGAAGGCGCGCGTACAACCTTGGATCGATGAGGAATTCGTCGTTACAACATCAATTGAAGGAAAGCTCGCACAGATGTAGGGAACGCAGGAGTAGATGCAGGAAAGTAGTTCAGGTACCACAGTCTCTGAGCAACGCATGCAAGAGGTACAACAGGCAACCGCTCAGTGCGTTGTCGATCTTGTAGCAGTTCAAGCATAGTTGGGAGGTCTTCGCGCGAAGATTTCCGAACCAACAAAGTGACTCGAGGGTGAGTTATGATGTTTTTTTTGGGGGCTTGTTCAACGTGGGATCCCCCAAGGCAAGTTTTGGGTCTTAAAGCCCAGATTTTGACTAAATCCGATGTAAAGACTCCGCGTTTTGTGGGCGCAGAGTGCAAACTTGTAAATGAGTCATAAAGTTGTCTGCCCTCATTTTTGTAATGTAATGTCATCTTGAGAGATCTATCCATGGTCCACGGACCCTGAGATTGTATAAATAGAGCGAGTCTCTAAGTTGTAAAAACAATCTAAGTCACCGAATGAAGATTGAAGAATTAAGTGATAGCTAAAGTGTAGAGTCGAGTCTTTTGGGTTGTAGAGTAGGAGAAGGCTCTGCAGCTGAGTGCACAAAGGCCTGGTAGTCCGCAGCTGAGTGCACGCACCCCTGTAGCTGAGTGCGCAAGGTGAGTCGAGTCTGTAACCATTGGAGAAGTAATAAAGAGAAGTTTCATATCAATTTTGTGTATCTTTTTCCTGTTTTGTGTATTGAATGTATTGGGTATAAATTGCATTTCTACTGTTTATATGCTACACGAACTTATATGATTGTGTTGATTAAGAGAATATAAGATAAAGTATCTATTTACGTGAAGTTATCTAACAGTTATAAGAAGATATGTAAGATCTGCGGTGTAAATAGGGAAATAGCGCAGATCGCTACATTAGCAGTGCGAAAGCACCTCAGCCCCTAGTTGGGGCCACGCGAAGGTGATTGTAACAGATCGCGAAGGTCTCGCAGGTCAGGACAATGCGCGAAGTGACCTGCGTGAAGTTATTCACAGTTGGACTAAGTCAACACCTCAGACATCTCAAGGGTGTGGAAACTTGGTTCCAGCATCCCCCCATACTGCTTCGGGAGAGACCTCAGTCTGCGCTCCGCGGGTTGTTGCCGAAAGGGCCAGTAGTGTAGGGATTTGTTTGGCTAATTAACTCCAAACCTGGGTTAGGCCCCAACAAGCCAACACATAGTTACCAAGTTTGAATTCGAATTCATATTTGAATTCAAAATCGATACGATATTTTAAAAATTCGAATAAAAAAATTTAATTCGAAAAAAATTCTAAAGTATACATCTTAATCTTTTTATTTTTATAAAATAATATTTTTATTTATTCGTTTTTAAATTTATTTTAAATTAAAAATCACACTTCACTTCAAAACTTCTATACCTTTCAACACTTACATTTAAAATAATTTCATAATTTAAACACTTATTTATCTAAAATATTCATAATAATAAATACAAACACATTTAAAAAATATATAAGAACTTAGAAAATCAATCACTACTTTTAAAATTAATTCACTAATTCTTTCTTTACTTATTTTTTGTGCTCTTAAGTGGTAAATTGGTAAACTTTCTCATTTCATTATGATTTTTAAACTTGTAAATTTCTCATTTCACTATACTTTTTAATGTCCTTTCCTTATTCGTGGATGCCATACAAGTCCCAAGGTTCATAAATCAAATCAGATGCCATAGCTGTCAAAAACAAGTAATGATGCAGAGTCTTGGCAGAAGTGATGGAAGATTGTTGATGTTGAGATTGTGTTGCAGGGACCACAACACTAATCTAGCTCACCTCTTGGCTACAACTCTTTCCAATTGACAACTTCGATAGCACTACACTTTTATTTCTATGAATGGAAGCTCTTGGATGGAGGAGACATTACTAATGTCTAATTTTAGCAAAGTTTTATATGAAGTTGGATATTTACTTTTGGAAGATATTGCAACAATCCATTCACCATGTGGGCTTGTGATCCTATCAAACTTGTTAGCAACATCTTCAAATTTACAAGCTGTGCCAGTGCCATCACTCTGTCCCTAGGAGAAGGTCTTGAGCATCCTCTAACTGACCTATTCACCTCTGCATTGCATTCCCCTATTGGACATGGTACGCTGAGTGACAGAATGGGAGTCGTTTGAGAAGGGTAATAATCCTATAATTGATTCCTAAAATCCAAATGACTAGTTGGGGATCCTGGGTCACTAATGGTATGGTAGAGTAGTCGTCATTTAAGAAAGAATGGTTTAACATCTCTGCACTGGTCCACCTCTTCTTTGAATCTCTCCAAAAGCATTTTTCCAGGAAATCCTGGATCTGAGGTGAAAACCATTTAGGTATCTCAGGCAACTCCTCCAAGCATCCATGATCTCAAGCTGTTGATTGTTCTTATTGAATGAACAATTGTCCGTCTGGGTAAATTATGTAACTTTTATCAATTAAAATTAAACCTGAGAAACGAATCAAATTTGGATGAATAATATGGTATTCGTACCGAATCCACGATTTTTCGTAGTTTTTTTCCCGATTCAGGCGAATTTGGTAACTATGGTTCCAACTTTGCAGCTATTATTTCCTGCCGCTGAGCACGACACTCTTAGTTGGTGGTCTAAGCAATAGCATAATGAAGAATCACAAATAACATCATTGTCCTGGGGAGAAGCATGAAGATGAAATCATGAAGATAGAAATCGATGACGCCTCTCTTTTCAAATCTTGAAAACACGTGAATTTCTTGGCAATCTAAAGAGTTATCATGAAAATTGGTCATGTAATCGTTGGCCCTCAAAATGTCAATGATCCAATGATCTACTTAAAAAAATATCACTCGACCAATGAAATTCTCAAGTATTTCCCGCCTTCGAGTACAGGCAATTATCTATCCTAAATAATCAAACAATTGTGTGAACAGATCATTTATCCACTAGTTCTCACAACTTTCCACATAATTGTCTTCGTTTTACTGATATCTTGTTCCAAAAAGGCCCTTTAGTACCCTGATCTAAATAGATTCAACGCGGCTACTTACAATAAGCATGAAGATTTTTACAGTTTCAGAGAACTTCAATCATGTCTTCTTGGTTTTTCAATATTACTTAGTTGAAATAAAATTGAATTTGCTTGCAAATATTGCCTTTACAATACTCTTTCGTCATCTCTAAAAACTTTGTCGTGCATATGAAAGTCACCATGTTGAAATGATTCATGAGAATCGAGGAACTGTATCAGTAAGCTGCTATAATATTTAAAATTTATGCCCCACCAGTGAAGGTTTCCATTAATTGTCGCTTCAGAAAACCACTTCTAGAAACCAATGGAAACTAGTCATTCAAACAACCGAAAAAGATCAAGATTTTAAATTTTTTGTTTCCAGAATTACAAAAAGGCAAGTAGTTGATTAGTGTTCAGAGCAGATTAATGAAATTGAAATTCAATCAAATTTGAGATGAAAATCACCTTGTGAAGCTTGAAACTGTGGCCTTTATTGTACACTGTAATAGTTGTTTGCCACCCTGTGGTTTCAACCCATGACCAGATGCTTCATCGCAGAATCACATGACTAGCCATGTATACGATGGAATTATGATCGCTATCGAGTAAAATGTAGGGGGCATCTTTGGGCAAACCTAGAATCACGCCATTGTCACCTGTGTTATTCATTGCATCCCTGAAAGAGTTTGATGAACAACGACCTCTTCATTATCCTCATATATGGTATCCACAACACCAACTCACCAACGGATGCTCCCTTATGTCCTCCCATCATGATCAGAAACAATGCTGTAAAAATCCTCAAGGCAGGTAATCTGATCGTCCATGTCAACTTATGACAACAAATCTTTTAAAACCTCCCAAATATTGGAAAAGCGTGGTAGGGGCTTTCACATTTTCTGCCCAGGAAAGGTGCAATTCCATTCTGAAGGCAAAAATATTATAATCTTATTTTTTTTGAAAGCAACAGCATAGCAATTTCAAAGCTTATTCTAGTCGGTTGTGATTGCATGTGGGTTGCATTAGGATTGACATGGAAATGGAAAAGGGGGTTAGATGAATGAATTGTGCTACTTCCTCACACATCTCATTGTCTTGTATTAATGTAATTTGTACGCCTATTAAATGTCATATTGCTCCCCCGTGATAATTTTCTTTTACTTGTTTAGACTCGGTCCTCTTTCTAACCATTTTATTTGCAGGAGGAGCTAGGTTAACCAGATTTGCAAGGTATCTAATAGGCCGACAGGGTGGGTGGGTGAATATCCAGGTAAGTAACTGTTGATGTGCGTGACATGTCTAGTCTGCTGCCTTCACTAAATTTTGCAACTACGACTATATTTATTGAAAATTTCCTTGGATTTCATGATATTAATGTCAATTTTAGGAAAATATACAGTCAATAATACGTTTTGGGTAGCTCCAAACATGTTAGTGAAAACGGCCATTAAAGAATTTCGAACATCAAATACGGGGAAAATTCCTTATGACGGGCATTTTTCCCTCCAAATTCCATCTCTTGTTGGGAATGGTATTACCAGCGGGATCGTTTACCCAAAGACTTTAGATCCTTCTGCCTCGAATTCATTAGATCCTTCTCTTCTGAAAATCTTGGGATTGGTCCAATTACTAAGCCCCATGCGACAACTTATTCTTATGGCAAGCCTATATCAGTATACAGGGTTGTGTTGGATTTTAGTAGGCGTAAAGCTTGCTAAATCTTTGGAGGTCAAGGCTACCAGATATGTTTGAGTGGCAATCCAAATTTTTTGAATTTTCCGGTTGTCTTGCAATGAGTACATTCAATGGATGGCAAGGAGGGTCAACCACCAATGTTTGATCACATCTCTGATCCGGAAGAGATGATAGAAGTCACAATTGATGCCAAAAACATGGTGCAATGGAGGAGGGAGTCTTTCCAACCTTTGTATACATTTGACCGTGGCAAGGGCGGCCATTTCCTTGAGTAAGATGTTCTGGGTCTCCGAGTAGCTACAATAGAGAAGACCCTTCAAGGGAAAAAATCTAGTCACAGGGGATGCAAACCTATTAAAGTGACTGATAATATTCAACGTTTAACTCTGAGATTTTATTTATATTGGGATAGTGTGGTGAGATTAAACCAAAGGGCGTTAATTAGTCATTGGGAGTTTATTAAAACGACTAGCTCACATATGAAAGAGTGGATTGAATTGAGTTTCTCTCCCATCCACCATTATAGGATGAAGGTTATCATCTTAAAGAATTGTTGGTTTGGTTTTAATTTCATTAAGGTTGAAGACATTGAGCATATCACCCCCATCCCACGGGTTATAGGTAGAGCGTACCTTTCACTACAGTGTTGGACCATTGAGCATATTGCCCTCATCCCATGGGTTATAGGTAGAGCTTACCTTTCATTACAGTGTTGGACCATTGGCTTTGACCCTGGTGCCCAAGAGGAATATTCTGTAGACCATGTTGACAGGGATCCCTCTAGAACTGTGGTCCAATAAGGCTATTAGGGAGATAGCAAATAAAATTAGCAAATTTGATTACATGTATGTGAGATGTTTGTTTTGTTATAAAAAAAGGTGGCTTGGTTCCTTATTGAAGTCAATTTTTCTGGGGTGCTTTCGGTGGCTCTGGATATTCAATGGGGCCTTTTTCTATCCGCGAGAATATTGACTACGGGGGATTCCCTTTAGGTGTATGGGATGCCACTCCATTGGTCATTTGGTCATTGGCTTCCCTCTGAGAATGGGTTGTGGGTGCTATAGGATGGCCCATGAGGTTCCTCAAGTGGACATAGCAATGGTTTGTCAAAGGGTGGTTTTGGGTAATGGTCCTCCAACTATTGGTAGAAAGGACCATGCCACAAAGACAATCCCCACATTCAAAAATTGTTCACCCAATATCACCAATTTTCTATTTGATTTGTGTTGGACCTAGGTGCAAAAAAGTTAGAGCACAATAATTTACAAGCCAAGGATGTTCTTGATCTAGTCTCGAATCAAAGTGTTCACTCCAAATATAATATCCCTAGTGGAAATATTGGAGTCACGTTGCAGTTCTTGAGGTCCATTGGGTTTCCATCAAATCAGAATGAACCTCCTCCAGAAAAATGTTCAACACCACTCTTGGTGGATGCTGACTTGGTAATATTGGCAAGCGATGGGTCTTTTAGTTTGGAACCTGTTATCACTTCGTAATTTCTCTAAGCTAAGGAGAGGAGCCCAAAGGTAACCACAAACCACTTTAAAACTAGAATCTAGCCCTTCCAGCTTCAGAGAGGGCTCTCTCTATATGAATCTTCAGTCACTTGGATGGCTAGTTGTCTTTGGTTTTAAGCTAGATATTAAGATCAGAGAGGAATAGGTTTCTAAAAGTTTGATGGCAGAGTTATAGAGATATCCATTGGGCATGGAGTCTGATTGATTAAAGTGATTAAGAGTTGGTTATGGAGCAAATCTATGACAACGTCAAGGTAGCCAAAACTTCTGGATCTTTAAATTTGTTGTAGCATATGGTAGAGGAACTAAGAATCATAGTCCATTAAACATAAAACATATATTAAGGATGAATTTTATGCTTATTTTAGATGAAAAACAATGGTATTATTTGAAATGGAATGAAACAAAGCATCTATCTAGGATGAATTCTCTAACATAGTCTTAATGAAAAGAATAACATCTTCATGGATAACTAGAATAGAACACATAAACGTAGAAAGAAACACATCACCAAAAGCTAATGACAAAGGAATCCTTGAGAAAAAGAGCTATGTACTTCTATAGTGATCACTTGTATTAAAACTCCACAGTTTGAAATATCAAAGAAAATATCTCTCTTTAATCCCCACTCAACCTGTTGCACACCAAAATTCATGAAATATATACAATTAGGTCATCTCTAGGCTAAGGAACTCGGAATTCATCCTTTTCCCAAAGATAGGAAGAGGTTACAATGCTTTAGAAAAAAAATATTTGGAATTTTTTTCCATATACTACTATCTAGGGTTTAGTTTTTAACTAACCAAAAATATGCTAACTGAAGAGAAAATCATGGGATTGGGTAGAAATATCTTCAAAATTCATCATCCAAACTAAATTGGAGTCAATTATGCCAAGTTGGAGATCCACCAAGTGGAATTCCAAAAAATTCTAGAACTCTGTCAGCAAATTTGGCTTCGCGAAATTGTGAAAAATGGGTCTCAAAGTGACATCTGTAATTCTTAAATTTTAATACGTATGTAAATACTAAGAGATGTTTTTTTTATTTGATCCATGCATGAAAAAACGTCTTTTTGTGTTCAAAAAATCACTTCCAGCTGTTATAAAAGCGCACCAAAAAACAATGACTGAAACAGGAAAAAATATAGAATTTTATTCTTTGAAAAATATCCATCAAAGGTCATTTAATATCTCCCAAACCATTATAATTGTGTAAAATATAAGATATATATATATCTATATATATATATATATATATATGTATATATATGTATGTATGTATATATCTATATCTACATATATATATATATAGATATATATGTAGATATAGATATATACATACATACATATATATACATATATATATATATATATATATATATATATATATATATATATATAGATATAGATATATATATGTTTTTTTTCCTATGATTTACAAAACCTCCCTTTTTTTCCAAAATTCATCTCTAGTTGGTTAGAAACTACTCTTGAATTTGACTGCTAAAATATTGTAAAATGTAGCAAAAACGCAACAAGTTCATCCTTTGTGAATTTTGAGGCCTCCTTGAATTCTGAAAGGGTTTTATAGGTGATGAATTATTCTTGGAACATCATCTACCTATCAAAATACTTCTGATCATACTGCATCCTCCCATTCTTTAAACATCAACTTCTAATGAGAAAGCACAACTACTGAGCGCAGTGAATTTGAATACATTGAATGCCTTCATAAGAATTAGGCTCGAATATCCAAGAAACCAAAAGAAACCTTTCATAACCATACAAAATTATTTCAAGAGGTATGAAGCTGAATTGAAGGGTCAAACTATTGACTGTGTAAAAGTGCAACAAATTTGTTGTGTTTTCTCCTTTCTTCAGCAAAAATGAAACAACTTCTCTCTGTTCATATTTCAGGTCATCCTTTGGCCTTCTTAATGTGATATTCAGGTGAGAGAAATACTTAGGATCATTAGACACTAGTTAGATAACACTTATTTAAGCTACAAAACTCTATCTCTTCAAAATATGCACCTACAAAAAAAGCACATCAAATTTGCACAACAAATGTTTACTTGCATGATTTAACCTGATGTTCAGATCTCTGACTAAGAAAAATATGATGGATTATGTGCCACTTGTATAAACCTCATTTAAGCTCTTACACACAAGAGAAATATGCCAAAACCTTGACTTTCTACCAAACCGTAATACTTTTGACAGCAACCCAGCGAAAAAGCCCAACGATGAAGGAATATGTAACCACCCTCCTCCCACATCTACCCAAGTAACTGGCCAACAACGGTAAACATGTGATGATAGGTTACCATGATATGATTCAACCTCCTTGATGACTTTAAGGAAATGTAATAGACAAAAACACATCAAACATACCTTCTACATCATCAACAACACCCTCAGAAGACATCCCAGCCACTCAGGCATCATGCTCCTAGATCCCGCTAACTTTTTAGACCCCGTGACCTTTGGATGCTCTCATGCTATGGGAATGATAACATATAGGGAACCATGAATTCTATCACATGCCTACAAGCCAACATCCAAGGAATTTTCCCAGTACACCGATGTCAATGTCCACAGAATTTAAGGTGCTTCTCTAGCCCAAAATCCAGGCCACTATCCAGAACTTGTTGTAACTTCTAGAATCCATCAAAGAAATGATGAAAAGACTAATAAACCAAAAATGAAATCCAAGGCTAATCGTGACCATCCCTAACTGGGACTGAAATTATGTTAAACACTTGGCATCAATGCAATCTACCGGTCTAGGACACAAGACAAAACATAAATGACTGAAAACTCTTATGAAGCATGACAAGAAGGATCACCACCTTCTCCATTGAACTGTTATAACATCAATTAGGTATTTCATCCATCATTTCAACAATTACAAGTAAATGCATGAAATAACCATGACATGAATCAATCAATTAACCATGCTTATAACCACCATAAAACCATGTAAATAGCATAAATATAATAGCCATTAAATCCACATATCAACAAGTACAAAATCATGAAAACCTAGCTTTCATTAATAATAGACAAATCTGACCAGGTTTGGGATCTCCACGTACAACCCAACCATAGACATGGTTGAACCAAATATTTCGTTCAACTAGTCACCCCTGTGCCATATTCCAAGCATTAATGTGGGATCTCATGGATAAACCAATCCAAAAATAACTAAGGGAATCCATTGGTTAAACCACCTCCACCCTCACCAAACCGTGGTCACACCAAAACCATTGCTCCAACCACAAAACCGAAGTTAAATTGGAATGCCATCCGCAATCCATCACTATCCTTGAGGAATTTTCCATCTCCTTGTCTCTCAGGCTTTACCGCAATCCAATCTCGGATCAGTTGGCCTTGAACCGAGACCAGTTGTTGGGATGGGGTCCCCACGGGTAGAATTGAATTAATTTAGTCATTTTTTGTAAAGAATTTTGTAAAGAATGTAAATTCTCTACAAAATATAGATGCTGAGTGCATAGCTAGGCAAGAGTCATAGGGGCCTTAGCCCCTTGTTTGGGTAAGTGATAGGTGGATTTGAAGACTCATCCATGAGCCGTGGGCCATGGTATTGTATTAGAAAGGCTATAAATAGATGAGTCTTATGAACGATAATGATATCTAAGAAAAAAGAAGTATGAATGAATGAATGATGTTGTAAGGGTTGATACATATGAAGGTCTGTTCCTGTCAATAAGCGAAGGAAAGGCTCTGTAGCTAAGTGCCTAGGGTAGTTGAAGTATGTACTGGAAAGATTCTAATTAATAAAGACTGATTTTGGGTTGGAATTACTTGCATCTATCTATTTAATTGTTATGTCACCTTCACTGCTATTTATGTAATTAAATGTGTTTTCTCCGAATGAATCAGGTTAATTGAACATGTTTATGCTTAACAAGATGATTTAATGATATTCATGAACACCTAAATCTATTTTGGGTTAGTTCCGGATAAAGAAGATAGGTCTGCACAATGGAATATCTAGACCTTAGGAGCCTTGGAAGACCTATTCAGTTGTGCGAAAGTAGCATACATATCTTGTTAGGGCCTAATTAATGCAATTGGCTAGTCCCGCAAAGAATTGAAGGTATTTTGGGCTGAATTAGGAGTTTTAACTCTATTAGAAGGATAGATCTACGTGGAAGAAGATATAAGGCACTGAAAGACATCACACTAGTCTCTGGATGTATAAAATTGGTTCTTTCATCCCCAAATACTACTTTGGGTGAGACTGCGGCCTGCGCTACATAGGTTGCTGCCGAAAGGGCCAACAGTGTAGGGCTTTGTTGGTTGGTGCAACTAACTTCAAACCTTGTTCAAGGCCCCTTAAGCCAACAAATGGTTCTGTTGTAGGGACCAAGATCTGCTTAAGAGATGTGTGATGTCGCATCATTGGAATCCGACTAGGAAAGAGATTTAAAAGTTGTTAGATCGGAAGATTCACGATTTTGCGGCCCAAGAAAATAGGAATCCATGTTTGTCGAAGGAGGATTGGTTGAATAGATATTTGTATATGGAGGTACACGAAATTTTCTTTTGCATTTTTCCATGTGAATTGTCTGAGTGGTTAGCTAAACTGGCAGATAGTCAAGGGAGGTGGAAGCTCGACACTCCTATAGTGTGGACTCCATAATTGGTGTCACCACTAGAGGCATCTGAAAACAATATCGAACAGGTTGTTAATCATTGGCTATATCAAATTCTTGGAGGATTTGTTACTAAATTTGCAGTTAACACATCAGTTAGTTATAGCGAAGCAGAGCGAAGATTCTTCAAAAGAACGTGAAGTAAGTACTTAAGTTCATTTAATACTTGGATTAAAATTCTATTATGTGAAAAGAGGGTTATTCCATTACCTTATTGTTCATTCTTTAGAAGTAGTGGCAGATTAGGGCTAGAGTAGAGTCCATTGATTGAACCTCCTTCAAGTGACGATGAAGGGGCGATATTGACTACTCCGCGAAGCACGGTTCAGTTAATAACTCAGAGTATTCCGAGGTTATCTCATCCATCAACTCCACATCCACTTCCACCTCCACCTCATACACACACGTCTTCACCTCCTCGGCATCCACTTCACCATTCAACATGGCAAATGCAATGAAGATGTTGATCTTCAAAGGAATAGGAAGTGAAGACTAGGAGAAATTCTGGTTTGTTGCAAATGTTGTATGGACAGTGCAAAAAATCACCGATGATAATATAAAGAAGGAAAAGTTGGTTACCACCTTGAAGGATCGCGCACAAACCTGGTACATTAAGTATTGGGGATCTACAGGAGGTTCTACCAGAGGATCTACAGGAGGAGGCCGAAAGTGGTTTTTGGAGGTTTGAAGGTGGAAAAATGATGGGAGAGGGGAAATGAAGGCTAGATGAAGGTATTGAGGAGTCTAGAACTTGTCAAGGAAGGTCAGGGATGAATGAGATGGTTGGATTTGTTCTAAGGGCAAAAGAGAAACTTTATGGAAAAACGTAGAAATTAGGGAAGATTAGCGAAATGTGGCAGATGAGTGTGGAAATATTGGAGAAGTGAGTTGATGTTCTATGTTTAATGGAGGAATGATGAGCTGGAATGTTCTACAAGAGAGCTGCACACTTACTTCTCAAAACTGACCAAAGCAAGAACCAAAAACAGAGTTTTGTCTATCTTAACCTAATTTCTGACCTAAAACTAGAAAAATGTTGAACAATATTTTATGAACAGGAAAGCATGTGAGATAACTATGGTAAAAGGGCATAAAATGATCTAATCAATTAAATCTAAACCAATATTAGCTTTTCCAAATCAAAGTGTCACACTAGCAATTGCATGAAGGAGAAAAAACTGTGGTTTTGGTCGCAGCAGTAGAGTCTTGACCTCAAATCATGGTCCCAAGGAGGGAGAAAGGAGATCAAGACCTACTGGTAGCCTTTTTTGGATCTTTTTCTGTCATTGCAACAACTTACTTAAGCAACTTGAAGCACAAACAACTATTCTAACCATCAAAAGAAACCTAATCTAATGAAGTAAAATGAGTATATGCAGCAGAAGTTAACTCATGAATGGAAACAAAAACATGTAAGTACAAAAAGGAGGTGTTGGGAAACTTGGGTTGGGCCCTAACCCAAGAGCTTCAGGCCTCTAGAAAAAAATCAGTGCTAGCTAAAAACTTCATTCATCTTCATTATCAAAAATAGCAATTACATCACATAAAAACTATCTCAAAAAGAGCTTGAAAATGAGTTGAGTACAATGCTACACCAAAGTGTGAAAATAGACTAAGAAATGGCTAACCTACTGAGGCTTGAAGCCTTCTTATTTATACAAGCGGAGACTTCCAAAAGTCCTCCTAAACTTAAGGAACTCAGCTGCCTAGAACTAAAGATAACAGCAGCCCTAATTGACTTGCTCGGCTGCCCCTTGGAATCATCAATGTGGGCCTATGTACTCTGAGCTGCTGGTGGAGAATTCGAGGAAAGGGTCATTAATGAAGGAGACACCCCTCCTACAAGTCCTCTACCCTGTTTTCATGAGTTTGGCTGCCATTTGCTCATGATTTCCTTGTCTTTGTCCAAAATTGTCCCAAAAAATCTGCAATAAACATTCATTAGACTACATGGCAATGTGACTATCCCCATTCACTATATTGACATAAATATATTCAAAAACATGCATAAAAATATGGAGAATGGTGGATTAAATGAAAATAATAGGCAGAATGAGCCCATATAGTTACCCATTTTTGGGGCTCATCATCACCCCCCTGCTGAATGGGTTGCTCATCCTCTGCGCAACTAATCCAGCTCTTCATATTTAATAGCTCTAACAAATTCCCTGACATCCCAAGCTTCTGATGTGATTTCTTCCTCTCTATCATGGAAACCTACTTTCCTATCCACTTCCTCCCATTGTTTATGTTCTTCCTCCTCCTTAACTCCTTCCAACAGTCCTAACAGTAGTGGAGGACTAAACTTAAGACCAATCCAGTTGGCTTTCAAGTTTTTCATTGAGTGTTTTTATAGGGGTACTCTCCTCATTTCCTCCCTCATTCTGTTTGGGGAGTGATATTCCCTAATCCTTAAGCTATGTGGCAATGTATTCCACCTTCTCATGCATGCATGAAGGCAGTCATCGCCAAACAATCTCTCCATATCTTCAAAATGAGCAATAGATTGTGCTTGCCTGTCAACATAATCAAGAAGAACTTGGGGATTGGCTGCAAGTTGTTCATGGGCATAGATGAGAGCCAATGGTTCTGCTGGTTCTACCCTTATCATCAGGGGCTCACTTAGCTCTTTTGTCATTATCCTCTGAATTTCCACTGCTCTCTTTTCCTCATGGCTCATCTAAGAAGCCATAGCCATTAGCTGTAAGTCTCCCAATGCCGCATTTGGATCCCATAAATTCATGTCAAGAAGTGCCATGTTGTGTAGGTAAAATTCTGCTAGCCTTGCTTTATCCTCAGCTGAACTATGATCACATAAATTCATAAACTGACCATAATATTAAAATGGGATTGTACCCCTCTGAGCCAATGTTTTAATCTGGAATTAGAGCCACTGGTCTTTGAGATACAGTGCATAGGATTTAGCTGGTTGTCTGCACTGCAAGGCCTCCATTTCCCAGTTGGCCATGCAGGCTAGCTGGGCTTCGTTTTCCTGCAATTGCTTTTTCAAAATCAGCACTTCAGTTGCTGCCTGAGATTCTCTTTCTTGCTGTTGTTTCATCAGTGTTTCACTATCTGTCTGTGGTTCTTCTTCTTACTGCTATTTCTCTGCTGCCTCACTATTTGCCTGGGGTCCCTATTGTTGTTGTTGTCCTTCTAAGATTGGCAGCTTATCTCCCCCTTCAGGTTCCCATTCCTGTAACTGCTTTTTTAAAAGTTCATTTTCTTCTTGTAGTTGAGCTCTTCTGATGCTCTCTGTGTGCCTTACCATGCTCAACTCTCTACTCATCTCTCTTAACTTGTTTTCCATGTGCCCTATATCTTCGACTCCTTTAGATTTAGCAATCTGCATCTAGGTGTGTGTCCTGACCCTTTCTTTTTCTAGTTTGAAGAAAAGAGGTACAACGAATTTTTGTGGGATGATATTCCCACCCTCCAAAAGATTGTAATAGGAGCCTAAGTTAGGCTGAGGTCCTGGTTCTAGTATTTCTTTTGCCTTACCTTCCTCTTGGGACTGTTCCTCTGCCTTATTTTCCAGTTTTTCAGTTTCTTTGAGCTTGGCCAGTGTCTCCAGTATAGAGGTTTGTGCCTCCTGTAGGACTGCTTTAGAGTCCATCAATTTGATCATTTCCTTCCAGGTGGAGGTCTTGGGACTCCCTCTCTCGTAGGTGATAGAGATTTTGGAGGGAGATTCCTCCTTTGTCACAGTTGGTGCATTCTCAATGATAATGGGTTCTTTCGATGGTGGCTAGGGCTTGCCCACCTTGATTCTGGTACTCCTTCGGGCTTTGAAATACATTGATGTCTGTCTTTTCCTTTTTCCCTTTTGCTTAGCAGGAGTGCTCAATGCAGCAAGCACAGATGCTGCTTCCCTTGCCAGTGTTTCAGGGGATCTTTCTTCCTGCCGTTTTTCTTCTTCACCCTCTACAGGTTTGCTGGTGTCTACTATTTTTGTTGTCTTAGGTGGTGTTTTCTCTTTTTTTTGCTGAGTTTCTGCCCTTCCAGTGGCAGTCTTCTTCTGAGCTGTCTTGGTCTTCTTCTTCTCAGCTTTTGTCCTCTTTCTCTTTTTTGCTCTTGATGTTGTTTCCTTCTCTGCCTTAGGTTTGACTATGGCTGTGTCCTTTTTCTCTTCTTCTCTCTGTTTTTCCTCTGTTTCTTCCTCTACTTGAATATCTTGTCCTTCCTCATGGATTATCTTTTCAAGTTCCTCTGTCTGCTCCTCCTCTTCACTGCTGGATGGACTAAGTTCATCTGTGAGAGTTTTTATGTCGTCTTCCCTAGTCATATTTCGGAAAATTTCCCAGGCTATAGGGATGGTGTATGTGTGGAGGGCATCCTCTACCAATAATTTAATGAGGCCATGGTGGGCCAGCTGGTCTGGGATCCCTGCATTCAGTTTGGTGCCACACTCTATCAAAGACTGGAGGAGAAAATATGGCAGACTAAGTTTTCTAGTTGAAAGTAAGTCCATTCCATATCTTAATTCATGCAATAATCTGAAGTGATAACCATAAACTATACTAAATCTTCCCTCACAAGAGATATATTTCATGAGGTAGACTTGTCCTTTTGATCCCATTCTTATCCTCTACAGGATGTTCATCATGCTGAAAAATTGTCTTTTTAGCAACCTGTCCTAGTGGTTTTTCTTCTTTGCTCCAAGGGAGACCAAGTGGAAGACCTATGATTTTGCTGATAAAATCTGATATAAGCTCTAGGGTCAGACCCTTGAAATTGACTGTAGCATGTGTTTTTGAATGGGGTCTTAAGGACATTAAAAATTCCTCGGTCACCTGTTGATCATATCCACGAATTCTCTCAAAGAAAGACATCCAATTTTCCCTGATGAAGAGGGCCACCACTTCGAGGTGCTCATGCAATTTGTTGGAGTTCAAAGGCTCCTTTCTCATAAAAACTCCTGGCATGGTGTTTAGTGACTTCTGAAAATGCTGAGGTGAGGAAGAAGGCAACAATTTTCAAAACCGGAAATAGAGGAATGGCCGATGTTTGTCTTTCTAAAACCAGAGAGGGAATTTCTGGTGTTCTTCTTTTTCACAACATCAATTTGCAATTTTTCCCTCCCTTCAAACTGTTTTCGAGCTGAATTTACTTCTCGGGCTTTTGGAGGGACTCAATATTCTGACAGCAGAGAGAATATACAAAACAATGTTTTTTCTTCTCATAGAGTAAACAGACTTGCAAATTTGTTCTTTCTTAGGCTTGATTTTCTATGATTGTATCTCTTTTTTAGAAGAATACGAGGAAGGGAAAGATAGATTTTGAGTGCAGAGAAGAAAATGGAGAGACTGTGTAGAACTCAGAAAAACATAGGCAGAATTTTGTGCTCACGTTCCTTTCCTTTTTCAACCCAATATTGTGCTTCTAATTCCACCACCTTGTATAGATATATCACATGCAGAGTGGGTTTCTGAGCCTACCTCTTTTCGAGCTCAATTTTGGCAAAATTTTTGAATTTTTCCTCTACAAATCTGCTTTCTGGCCTTCCTGTAGACAGCCTCCTGTAGACGGTGTTCCGGCTCCTGTAGAATACGATAATGCTCCTGTAGAGCCCAATAAGCAGGAGGCTTTTGAAAACTGGCAAAGAACGACTCGTTCCCTGTTTTGAAGGTGGTAGGTGAGTGCTGCAGTCGAGAAGTCGTCGACTCAAATGAAAGCAAAAGGTGGTGGAGGCTTTGACCGCAATGTACTTAAGCTGATGGCATGATCTGCGGTGGTGAAATGAGGTGGCAGGATGGGTGAGTTATCCCCGTCTAGACCATTGGTCCTACTCCAGTGCCATAATGGTATTTCATGTCGCATGCCCACCATCACTTCCACTATTCCCATTATACACCACCACAACTACTGGTTCTGAGTTTTTTCTTCTCAAGTTGACGGGCCACATGTGCTGACTACGTATCTGAACTGCTGTTTGAATGGAATGAAGCTTGTTTGAACTCAACAAGGGTGATTTGAACTGAACGAGGGTGGCCAGTTAGTTGGACATCGTTTTCATGTGATCGCGACCATCTCAATGTTCATGCAGTTCCTAAATAATATTCATGCAACAGAGGAATAGGTTTAGCCACTTACCTGTTAGTCGCTACCGTTCTCTGCATGCTCGGACTTCATACTCTGGTTTTTTTTTTTATTGCTGCTGCTACTGGTGCTCATGGCCTTTGAACTGGTGATTTTCGATCAGGCACTGCTCCTCGTATGTTGTATACATCTTTTCTGCACTGACCCTGCCTCTAGAGCTCATTTTTTTTAAGGGGATCAGCTGTTACAGGAATCCTGTAGGATTTCCTGTAGCTGCTTCTCCCTCTAAAATTCCTGGCTGATGCTTGAGCAGGGACTGAAGAGACAACTGCACAAGGTTTTAAAGGAGAGGAGTGACAACTGGAATACATCAGGTAAGAACCAAGTGAAGAATGCTACTGCTTTATTCATCATCATTTTTTTTTTAAAGAATGAAAGAAACAGAATTTCTGTATTTGTTTGTGCAGGGAAGGAAAAGCAAGTGGAAGTGTGGGTGTGCAGGGATGGAATGGAGAATTAGGCAGATGGATGGTGGCAAGGAGGTCCATAGGCCTTCTGGACAAATTTCCAGCTCTCAGATTCTTCTCTGACTTGATTTTGGTCTCTCTGTAGTTTCTACAGGAGCCTCCTGTAGAATGCACAGAGTTTCCTGTAGGATGCAAAATTTTCAGAACAAACGAGACCAAGGCCTGGGAAAAGACAATGGTGATGGAGGAATGGGTTATCAAGGGCGTATGTAGCCTGGTCATGTTTTTTCTTTTGTGTGACCCTCCTGCAACATGCAATGCATTCAAAAAGAAGTTAGGTTTTTTTTTGTTTTTTTCATTCCATTCTTTTCTTTTTGTCCTTTTTTTTTATGAGACAGCTGGGGTGCCTCCGGGAGGTTTTCACCCTCATTGCCTACCCTAGGCGTCCCCAAGAGGTTTTCACCCAGGGATCTTTTATTCTTTTTTCTGTTTTTTTCTTTTTTCTTCTTTTTTTTTCTTTTTTTTTAAGCTCAAGGTGTGGTTGGAGTGGACGCAGAGTCCTGCTCCACTGCCAACATGGTTTTACTCAGACTCTTAATGAATTCCTGCTTGGAAAGGGGCTTCCTGTAGATCTTCAACTGATGCCCATAGACGAGCATAGAGATGGCTTCTTCATCGATGGTCTGGATCAGGACTGAACCATTGTCATTGCATTTTTCTACTGTGTATGGTCCCAGCCATCTTGTCCTCAGTTTTCCCTTGAAATATTTATAT
The DNA here is from genome assembly GCA_031772625.1 of Pinus tabuliformis. Taxonomy (NCBI): domain Eukaryota; kingdom Viridiplantae; phylum Streptophyta; class Pinopsida; order Pinales; family Pinaceae; genus Pinus; species Pinus tabuliformis. The sequence continues at coordinate 276,816,330 of CM062806.1, read as the reverse complement.
CCTGAATCATACAGCAACGCCCAATCTCCTTCTTGGAATTTTTTTTCTTTGAGGTGTCTGTCATGCCATATTTTTCTTTGAAGTTGGACTACCTCTGAGTGGAGAAGGGCCTGCAATCTCTGCTCATCCAATCCATTTAGTTGAAGTAACCTTTCCTTTTGTGCATGGCTGAGTCTAGGTCCAGCTGAGTTGCCATCCTCAATGTGTTATATTCAAATTCTATTGACAGCAAAGCCTTCTTCCCATAGACCAGCTCATAGGGTGTGAACCCTGTGGTGGTTTTCCATGTGGTGTTATAGGCCCAGGTGGCCTCAACCAATCGATCTGCCCAATCTTTTCTGCTGCTGCTCACTGCATTAGTCAAAATCCCTTCCAAAGCTCTATTAGTGACTTCCACCTGGCCATTTGCTTGTGGATGATAAGGGTTGGAAGTTTTGTGCTTAATCTTGTGATGTGTGAGAAGGTCTTCAATCAGATTGGAGGTAAACTAACTCCCTTGATATGTAACTAATTCTCTTGGATAGCCAAACTTGTAAAAGATGTTTTCCCTAAAAAACTCAGATACTTTTTCTTCTGTTGCTACCTTGATCGCCTTTGTTTCTGCCCATTTTGTCAGATAATCAGTACACACAATGATGTAAGATTTCTTTTTCGAAGGAGGGTTGATGGGACCCACAAAGTCCATGCCCCACTTCTCAAATGGCTCAAAAGTCACTTGAGGTTGCAGGGGCATCTCTTCCCTTGGAGTAGGTTTCCCCATCCTTTGACATCGATCACAATGGCTGATATATTTTCTGACATCTTGATGAAGAGTGAGCCAATAGTAACTTGCTTACATAATTTTGAAGGCAGTCCTTTTTGCTGCAAAATGGCCCCCACCGGGCCCATCATGACAGGTTAGGAGAATGTCAAAAACTTCCTCCTCCCTGACACATTGCCTCAAAATCTGATCTGGGCCAAGCTTAAAAAGGTTGCCCACAATCTAGGTGAATGGGGCACTTTTCCTCACGATCTTGCTCTTCTCTTTGGAGGTGTGGCGGAAATTGTGCTGAAACCAAGTAATTTGCTATATCAGCAAACCATGGAGAGAGTAATGAAATAACAAATAGGTTTTCATCTGGCATTTGATCATCCACCATTCCTTCTTCACTTGCAGGTAGATCTAATCTAGACAGAAAATCAGCAACAACATTTTCCTTACCCGGTTTATCAACAATGGTCAAATCAAATTGCTGCAATAAAAGTAACCATCTAATGATACGAGCATTTACATTTATTTTATTCATCAAATAACTAATTGCAACATGATCGGTGTGTACGAATGTTTGATAGCCGTTGATGTAGTGTCTGAACTTATTTAGTGAATGGACTACAACTAGGAGCTCCTTTTCGGTTATAGTGTAGTTTAGTTCAGCCTTGGACAAGCTTTTACTGACAAAATATAAGGCATAAGGCAGCTTCTCATCAACTTGCCCTTAGGCTACTCATATTGCTTTGTTCGAGGCATCTGTGTGAATAGGGAAAGGTAGGGCCCGGTTTGGACCTCTCAAAATTGGGGCAGTTATCAGTTTACCTTTCAAGGTATCCAAAGCCTCTTGACAGTTTTCAGTCCATATGAACTCAGCATCTTTTCCCAAAAGTCCAAACAATGGAGAGGCTAGCTTACTAAAATCCTTAATGAATCTTCTATAATACCCTGCTAAGCCTAGGAAACTCCGAACATCTCTTACCTTTTGAAGAGGTGGGACCCTTTGGATGATAGCAATCTTGTTGGGATCCACCTGTAACCCTTGCTGAGAAATTGTATGACCTAGCATGGTCCCTTCAGTCATCAGGAATTTGCATTTTTCAGGGCTGAGGGACAAGTTCATTTTGATGCATTTGGCTAAAACTTTTCCCAGGTTAGTCAGAGCTTCCTGGAATTTAGAACCATAAGTGGTAAAGTCATCCATATATATTTCCATTGAATCGTGCACCAGTTCCGAAAATATGCTCAGTACTGCTCTTTGGAAAGTGGTGGGAGCATTGCACAACCCAAAAGGAAGGACTCGGTATGCAAAAGTACCCCAAGGACAAGTGAAAGTGGTCTTATCTTGGTCTTTTAGGCTGATTTGGATCTGGTTGTACCCGCTAAACCTATCTAGGAAGGAGAAGAACTTATTCCCTGCCAGACCATCGAACACTTGATCTATGAAAGGAAAAGGGAAATGGTCCTTCTTGGTGGCCTTATTTAGTTCCCGATAGTCTACACAAATTCTCCACTTCCCCTTTTTCTTTGGCACTAGCACCAAAGGAGAGACCCATTCATTGTCAGAGATGGGGTAGATGAATCCTGCATCCAGCAACTTTTGCAGTTCTTCTTTGACAATGTCCTTAAGGGCTGGATTCATCCTCCTTTAAGGCAGCCTGACTAGTTTACAATCTTCTTTAATGTAAATGTGATAAGTACAGACTGAATGGTGGACTCCCTTCATCTCCTTATAGTTCCAGGCAAAAGCATCCAAGTGGTTTTCGAATAAGTTACACAGTTCTTTCTCCTGAGAGGTGGATAGCGATGAGTTGATCCTCAAGGTTCTTTCTAGGCCAAATTCCACATTCTTCACTCAGAGAGAGGTTAGATCAGCCACACAGAGATCAACTATAGGATTAGCCATGGTTTCTTCCACCAACTCTTTTAATGGCAACACACTGGGGGGTGGATTCTGAATCAAGTTTTCAATAAGGTCATCCTCGGTTTATGGGCCCCCCATGGTAGCCTCTACTACACACAATGGTGTGGAATAGACTTCATCCTCATCTTCCTCCTCTAACCAGAGAGTTAAATCATGTTCTAACAGTGCTTGGGCAAGAGGATATAGGACTCGATGTTTGGACATATGCTCATTCTTGATTGTCTGTTCCCAGCTCGACAATTATTGTAGGCATCTGCAGTAACCAGCCAAGGTCTTCCCAGGATGAGAGGATACCCGGTGAGCTTTGCCTTCGGCTGGAGAACCAGGAAATCAGCAGGATGCTCCGAAGAGTCAATAAAGACCATTACATCTTCCACAATCCCCTCAGGGGTCACGGTGGAGCGGTCTGCTAACTGTAGGACTGTTGTGGTCTTTCTCAGGGAACCTTGAAGGTTGAGTTTAATCATAGTGTCCCTGGTCATCACATTAATGGCAGCCCCTAGATTAATCAAGGTATGGGGGATTACGGTGCTATTGATGTGGACATCGACTACAGGACTCCCAGGGTCTAGATATTTCGGACAGATTACCTTCCCCAACATTAGGTCGAACAATTGTCCTATGACATTGATAGTTGGAGCATCTCTCTTGCGCCTGCTTGGGTGCTTGAAGCACTTCTCCTTGATCATCTTGTTATATATGGGCACATCTTTTATGGCTTGGAGAAGTGGTATCTTTACACATAATTGTTTTAATTCTCCCAGAAGTTCAGTTTCTTCTAGGGTCAGTTGTGTGGTTCCAGTTAGTCTCTCAGGAAAGGGTGGAATGACTTTTGGTTCACTTTCCTGTTTTTCTTCCTCATCCTCCTTAGGAGGAGGTTGGTTTTCTAGGAGAACCTTCCCAGACCGTAGGTTAATCTCCCGAATCTCCATAGCATAGGTCAGACATGATGTTTTTCCACTATATACCTGTTGGGCCTATCTGTTGTTGGGGTTCGGGTTCAGTTGAGGAAGTATCTGGGGTTGTCTTGGTGGATAAGGAGGTAATGGTTGTGGTTGAGGTAAAAGAGCGGGAGGAGAGCTGTATTTGGGTCTCCACCCCTGATGAGGTGCATTCCACTGAGGCTGTGGCTGAGCATATGAGTGAAACGAATGAGCAACAGGCGGAGCCTAGTATTGAGGAGGATATGACCAAGGAGGGGGTGTGGACCAGGAAGGATGAGCAGGGGAACCCCAAGATGGCATGGAAGTGGCTTGATTGGGGTTGTAATAAGTCTAGGATGTCCCTTGCATTCCCTGCTGGTAAGGTTTGGGTCCATGTGGCCTTCTTTGGTTCATGAAATAGAGTGGTTTAGTGGCTCCTTCGGCCCCTTGATATGCAGCTTTAATTTCAGGCAAGGAAGGGCACTAATTTGTAGGATGGTCTTCTTCACAGACTAAACAAACTTCTATAGAGTGCAAAGGACATTCGTTCCTAGGATGTTTTCTAGTGCACCTGAGAAAAAATATGGCCAAAGCCCTCTCAGCTTCCTCTTACTTCCTTTTGATATGCAAGGTATCCATTTTTATGGCAAGAGTTTGCCTCATCTCGCTCTTGAAATCTTCCAGCCGATTCGCAAGTTCATTTCTAAGGGATGAACTGGATGAGGATGTACTCACTAAAGGTTGAATTCCCCTACCTCTCTTTCTAGCTAACCTAGAATGGTTTCTAAACACAGTCTTTATGTCATCATAAGGCAATTGGTAGATGTCTCCTCCAGCCAGCAAATGGATGGTATCTAGAAGGTCTTCAAGGACTCCTCTGAGCAGAACCAACTTCAGGGATTCGGGGTCAAGTGTGCATCTGGCCTTTTTATAACTGAGTTAAAAGCTTTCTTCATAGTCTTCTAAAGATTCATCACTTCCCATGGTCATTCGGAAGATTTCTTCCCTTGTATCCTTTGACCTACAATAGTCCCGGTACTTGTTGTTAAAGGCTTATTGCATCTCAACCCAAGTTGTGTTACTGTTTCCAGGTAGCCCCATGAACTAGCACAATGCTGCATCCTTGAGGGTAGAAGGAAATAGTTTCAACTTCTGCTCGTCCTCTGCATAATCATAGGTTTGATAGAGAACAACAAATTCAAACAAGAAGGTATCAGGATCTTCGGTAGTCAGTCTATGGAAGTGAGGTAAGGCTGAAGGACTTATGTTTTTCATTTTTGTGTCCCCATTGGTCTCTCATATAGGAAAGGCACCTTCTATTCTTTCCCCATTTCCTCTAACGTTTATGTTTTCAGCCATGGTCTCAAGAGGAATGGTTTCTTGCTCTTCTTCTGTTATATGATCTTCGTATATCTCTAGAGGTTCACCTATAGGTTCTTCTGGATCACTGCCACCAAAGAAGAGAGAAGGGTGACTTAGTGATGTGGTGGGGGTGTTGGGTAGGAATTTTCCTAAGTTGTCTCTGTTCCTACAAGGCATGAAAGGAAATCTCTTTTTTGGGTGATTTTTTTGTTTTTTTCTTCTTGTACCTACAAAAATAAAATGGATTGAACAACAACATGCAACTAACTAAAATGAATCTTGTTGAAATGGAAATTGCAAAACTGGAATGAAAGCAGGAAATGTCTAATCTATGCTTGCTGAAATGAAATTGCATAATTGAAATGAAAGCAGGAAATGTCTGATCTACGCTTGTTGAAATGAAATTGCAGAATTGAAACGAAAGCAGGAAATGTCTAATCTACTTTTGCTGAAATGGAATTGCAAATTTGAAATAAAAGCAGGAAATTTCTAATCTACTTTTGCATAATTGAAATTGCAGAATTGAAATGAAACAACTACTCTACTTTTGCTGAAATAAACTACTTAGCAGAATGTTACAGTAGAGAATAGAAGAAAAGCAGTGATCACAAAATACTCTGACGATTCCCCGGCAATGGCACCAAAAAGTGTGGTGAGCTCCAGTATTGCAGCGATAATGCTGCAACTCCTGGGGCTTCCTTATTTACTTTTGTCAATCCGGTAGTTCGTAACAAACTTGGAAGCGACAACGTTCTATGCACAAGTACTAGTTCTTACTGCAAGCTGTCACTTGATCAGCTGGCGCAAGTTCACTAGGAACTTAAGCCAACTTCTATGAGTTCTCAAAAGAATCTTTAATTGTAATGAAAAGAAAATAACTCTATAGGGGCTATTCTACTTGCAGAAAGAGAATGGAAACTGAAATGAAACGCAAACCCTAGCAAACCCTAGTTTACCTACTAACCCTACTTTTGCAAGAAAGGAGATTGAAACTACTGAAATGGGTGCCATTGACTATTGAAAAGGTAAATTGCATTTATTCAAACTACTTCTGAAGAGAAATGAGAAGAAATCATCTTTTTGTACTTTTGAGTATTTTTATGTGGAATTATTATGCTTATGATTTGACTGGTTGTGACTGTGCAGAGGTTTGGTGGCAAAGGAAGATGGAGTTGGCTTTTGTAGATGGTAAGGAAGGTGTGGAGAGGTCCTAAGAAGCCCCTAGTACCCTTTTGAAGACTTCCATTGCGATCAGACTTCGAAAAATCACTCACAGGAACTTCTACAAGAGGTTGCAAGGGATCTACAAGAGGTTCTACAGGAGGAGGCCGAAAGTGGTTTTTGGAGCTTTGAAGGTGGAAAAGTGATAGGAAAGGGGAAATGAAGGTTGGATGAAGGTATTGAGGGGTCTAGAACTTTTCAAGGAAGGTCAAGGATGAATGCGATGGTTGGATTTGTTCAAAGGGGAAAAGAGAAACTTTATGGAAAAAAACAGAAATTAGGGCAGATTGGCGAAATGTGGCAGATGAGTGTGGAAATCTTGGAGAAGTAAGTTGGTGTTGGCTGTTTAATGGAGGAATGATGAGCTGGAATGTTCTACAAGAGAGTTGCACACTTACTTCTCAAAACTGACCAAAGCAAGAACCGAAAACAGAGTTTTGTCTATCTTAACCTAATTTCTGACCTAAAACCAGAAAAATGTTGAACAATACTTTATGAATAGGAAATCATGTGAGATAGCTATGGTAAAAGGGCATAAAATTATCTGAGAAATTAAATCTAAACCAATATCAGCTTTTCCAAATGAAAGTGTCACGCTAGCAATTGCATGAAGGAGCAAAAACTGTGGTTTCGGTCGCAACAGTAGTGCCTTGACCTCAAATCATGGTCCCAAGGAGGGAGAAAGGAGATCAAGACCTGCTGGTAGCCTTTTTTGGATCTTTTTCTATCACTACAGCAACTTACTTAAGCAACTTGAAGCAAAAACAACTATTCTAACCATCAAAAGCAACCTAATCTAACAAAGTAAATGAGTATATGCAGCAGAAGTTAACTCATGAATGGAAACAAAAGCATATAAGTACACAAAGGAGGTGTTGGGAAACTTGGGTTGGGCCCTAACCCAAGAGCTTCAGCCCTCTGGAAAAAAAATCAGTGCTGGCTCAAAGCTTCATTCATCTTCATTATCAAAAATAGCAGTTACATCACATAAAAATTGTCTCAAAAAGAGCTCGAAAATGAGCTAAGTACAATGCTGCACTAAAGTGCAAAAATAGACTAAGAAATGGCTAATCTATTGAGGCTTGAAGCCTTCTTATTTATACAAGTGGGGACTCCCAACAGTCCTCCTAAACTTAAGGAACTTGGCTGCCTAGAACTGAAGATAACAACAGCCCTACTTGACTTGCTCGGCTACCCCTTGGAATCATCAATGTGGGCCTGTGTACTCCGAGTTGCTTGTGGAGAATTCAAGGAAAGGGTCATTAATGAAGGAGACACCCCTCCTACAAGTCCTCTACCCTATTTTCATGAATTTGGCTGCCATTTGCTCATGATTTCCTTGTCTTTGTCCAAAATTGTCCCAAAAAATTTGCAATAAACATTCATTAAACTACATGGCAAAGTGACTATCCCCATTCACTCTATTGACATCAATATATTCAAAAACATGCACAAAACTATTGAGAATGGTGGATTAAATGAAAATAATAGGCAAAATAAGCCCATATAGTTACCCATTTCTGGGGCTCATCAATAAGGCACAAACAAGACGCGAGATGTGGCTAACAGCGGAGATAGGTGATTATGAAATGGACCAGGTAATTTTGAATTTGGGGTCTGATGTGAATGTTCTGCTGAAACAGACATGGGAAAGGATGGGGAGACCTACACTGCAGTGGTCTAGATTCAACTCTGAATGGCGAATCAGCAGAAAATCATCCCCATGGGACGATTGTATAGAGTGATGTTTTATATTGAAGGTGCGAGTGCATTAGAGGACTTTGAAGTTATAGAAATTATTGATGACAGTAATCCCTACCTCGCTCTCTTTGGAATTGACTGGGCTATTGATATTAATTGGGTCATTAATTTGAAGAAGAGGAAAATGACCTTTGAAAAGAAGTCGCTTAGGGTTGTAGTTCCACTGAATCCTTCGGAACGAGTGCGCTACACCGAACATGTCTGCGATTATGTAGAAAGTGACGACGACTCATGAGCTGGATCAAATATGTAATATAACAGCACGAGATTAGGATTGGATCAATCCGACGATGGATGGATGGATCAAATGGGACTGGGAGATTTCATGCATTTCTGACTTAGATGAGGAATTAGAGCATTGGAAAAACCACTTACATGAAGTATCTACATTGCGATGTAATATGATGATGAAGTCACTGCGTTGTGTTTCGTCAAAGGTAAGAAAGCTACCTTATTATGATGGTCTAACTAACATAGATATATTTTTAGGTGAATTTGAATGTGAAGTCTGTAAAGACCACTGTTTTTAAGCATTGGAGTTGACGGTGCGTGCTACACCTACACGATGGTGGGGTACACATAAGGAAATTTTTGTTGGATGGAGGGATTACATGCAAATGATGAAGTTATGATTTTTGCATGCTAATACCAAGATGGATGAGAAGTATAGTGGGAAGGATGGTCTGTACAATCACCTAGTGAAGTGGACTAAGGCGTGGGGGATGGAACCGTAGCTAGAATGCATACACATATTTTTCCATACCTTGGATACAATCCCCATGAATTGGTATCTCGAAACAGAGCTCCACCACAGCAATGTGGAATGGGATGTATTGAGAGAAAGTTTCTTATTGACTTTCAGCTTCGACGATGGGTTTGAAAGCATCGACAATGTGCTTCAAGATATCAAAGAAAGCAGTTATCTTCAAAATACCAAAGGAACCTATAGAATGGACCCAACCTGATTGGAGAACCTAGTTGTGCCACACATTTGAATGCTATAATGTGACCACTAAAGAGGAGGAAGAAGACCCGAGGAATATCAATATTCCAAAAATAGAGGGGCATCACATAATAGAAGGACCACAAGTAGAGAACCTAGAAATCTCTGCACCTTTGAAAACAAGATAGGTAAACATTGGCACTGAGGAAGAACTAAAGTTCGCAAAGATTGGAGATTATTGGGACGACACTACAATAGACAAAGTTGTTGAATTACTTCACGAATATCAAGATCTCTTCCCCACTAAGTTTTCATATTTAAAGGGCATACTTGGAAATTTGGGTGTTATGTGGGTCACATTGAAGCTAGATGTGAAGCCTTTCAAACAGAGGCCTTATCATCTTAATCCTAAGTATAAGGACAAGGTTCGCTAAGAGCTAGATAAAATGTTGGATGATGGCATTATAGCACCTGTTGAAGATTCTAATTGGGTGAGCCTAATGGTAGTCCAAGAGAAGAAACAAAAACGCAAAATAAGGATCTGAGTAGATTTGTGGAAGCTGAATGATGCATATGTCCATGATCCATTTCCAATGTCGTTTACAGATGAAGTATTAGACAATGTTGGAGGGAAGGAGGCCTATTTCTTTATTTATGGGTTTTCCAGCTATCATCAAATTAATATTGTGCCAGAGGATCGATGCAAAACCATCTTCGCGACAGAGTGGGGTTGCTTTCAGTAAACTGTTATACCTATTGGGTTGAGAAATGTGCCTGCAATATTTTCCCACGTAGTCATAACAGAATTTAGAGAATTCATTCATAAGTTTTTGGAGGTATACTTCGATGACTAGACCCTGTTTGGATTGGTAAAATGCCATGTTGCACGTTTCGCCTTACGTTGGATACATGTCGAAGATACCAGATTGTGCTGAATTTGAAAAAATGTATATTATGTGTTCCACTTGAGACCTTGCTAGGTCATGTCATGTGTAAGTAAAGATTGATGGTGGACCCTGCAAAGATGATTGTAATTGTGAACTTGGTAGCCCCTAAGAACATCAAGAAGTTGTGCGCGATGCTAGGACACACTAGATACTATAGAAAATTCATTAAAGCATATATTCTCAAATTACCATGCCCATGGAAAAACTATAGAAGAAGGATGTGACATTCTATTGGGATGAGGAATGTGAGCGCAACTTAGATGTGTTAAAAGAAAAGATGGTGATTGCGCTGATCCTGGTATTTCCCGATTGGAAGAAGGAGTTTCATGTACATGTGGATGCTTCTTGCATTACGCTCAGTGCAATAGTAACACAGACAGGCGAAGGCGAAGTGAACGATCCTATAGCCTTCGCAAGTAGGAAGTTATCAAAGGCTGAAAAAATTATTCAATGACAGAGGACAAGGGGTTCGCTATGGTCTACGCGCTTCATAAATTTAGGCATTATTTGTTAGGGGGACATTTCAAGATGAATACAGATCATTCTGCCTTAAAGTAACTGGTCAACAAGCCTATGTTGGGGGAAAATATTTGCAGGTGGTTGTTATTATTTCAGGAATATGATTTTGAAGTTATTGTGAACCCTGGTTGGTTGAACATCAATCCAGACCATCTGTTAAGGATTGAAACAGGCGAAGAACCCAGTAATTTGGAGGAAGGGTTGCCAGATGTGCAACTCTTTACAGTACGTGTAGTAGATGACCATTTTGTTGACATTATTCAATTCTTAACTACAGGGATGGCGCCTGAAGGATATTCAACTCACGCAACAAATTTTTCGGTCATTGTGGGACATTTGTACAAAATGGGGGTAGACGAAATATTGTGGAGATATGTGCCGAATTTGAGCATGATAGTATTCTTGCTGAAGCTCATGGGGGAGTTGCAGGAGGCCATTATGCAGGGAAAGAAACTGCGTAGAAGATTTTGTGCGCAGGATTATGGTGGCCAACATTGCACAATAATTCCAAATCATACTATAAGGCATGCGATGAATGTCAAAGGACTGGCAGACCGTCACGGCGAGACGAGCTACCACTACATCCTCATGTATCTTTGCAAGCATTGGAGAAATGGACAATCAATTTTATTGGTCCAATTTAGCCACCTATAAAGAAAATGGGTGCGTGCTACATTATCACTACCACAGAATATTTAACCAGATGGGCAGAAGAATAGCCAGTGAAGGATTGTACAATGGCTACTACAAGAAAGTTCTTATTTGGATATGTCTTAATGTAGTTTGGATGCGCGAAAGTATTAATGAGTGATAGGGGAACGCACTTTCTAAATGAAATGATTAGCACGATGATAGATGAATTTCAGGTCTACCATCAAAAGAGTACACCATATCACCCATAGGCAAATGGGATAGTTGAAACTTTTAACAAAATTTTGGAGAACACGTTGACAAAGGTATGTAACACGTAGCAGAATGACTAGGATGTGCACGTACTTGTAGTACTATGGGCCTATAGGACAACCTGTAAGAAGTTAACAGGGAAAACACTGTTTGCATTGGTCTATGGGGTTGAAGCGGTGATGCATATGGAGTACATTGTACCTAGTCTGCACATAGAAACTTTGACAGACATGGCAGATCGTAAGGCCTTGGAGGAACGGCTTGCATAGCTACTGGAGTTAGAGGAGGACCGATTTCTGGTGGGATTCCACCAACAAGTACAAAAGGAACGCGAAAAATCATAGCATGATCACCATATAAAGCTTCGCACTTTCAAGATAAATGATCTTGTGTTGTTATATGATAGCAAGTTCACCAAATTTCTGGGTAAATTCCAGATGCATTGGTTAGGATCGTATATTGTCAAGGAAATAACAAAGGGTGGTTCAGTGCATCTCGTAAAGATGAATGGTGAACCTTTTCCGGGAAAAGTGAATGGGAGATGGCTAAAGCTGTATACGAGGGATCATAGCCCTACGCAATGACTATATGAAGGTAGAAAAGTCTTAGTGCTCTAGGAAGTTGTAAGGGAGCATGAGACTATAAACTACACTGTCTGACTTGGGGGATAAGGCAGCAAATAGGTTGCACGAAGATTGAGCTGCGCTCAGGACGTTCCTCCATGGAGGAAGCTGTTACACAGCGCAGCCCAAAAATAGTCGTTGGAGTCACTGTAGCTTATTCGACTGAGAAAATCTCGTTAGAAGGAGTGGGTAAGGAGCAATTAAGGAAAAAATATTTGAAAATCTACCGCCAAAGGCACATTTATGATGAAATTATGGAGGGAACGGTCAGATTTGAATCCAAAAATCACTATAAGTATGTCTTACTGGTCTACAAAGAAACACTTTGTTGTCTACGAATTTCTTGCATGCACCGAGAAGATTGGGGGGTTTTTTTCAAACACCCAAGGCTAGCTCATTATTTTGATACATTGCGCCAAGTTTATTTGGAGAGGATATTTGAGCCTATGAGTTTTGAGGTCGCGATGTCTAATGTTGTAGATCCAAAAGCTATGGGCATAGAATCTACACTAGCAATGCCTGTGGCGCCAAGGTCACCTAGGGAAAAAAAGTCTACTTCCAAGCCAAAGGAAAAGAAGTCGGTCGTTGAACCAGTGCACTAATAACCTAGAAAGACTTCGCAGGATGTTCGGCAGAAGGGAAAAACAGAAAAGCAAAAGAAACCTTTTGTTCCCCTAGATCTAGACGAAGAGGAACTCCACTAGAAAATAGAACAACCAGCTGAGTGATTCGACGGCAAGTCACGATCTTTGTGTTGGGGGCTTGTTAGGATGGGGTCCCCAGGGTTAGAATTAAATTAATTTATTCATTTTTTGTAAATAATTTTGTAAAGAATGTAAAGTCTCCAGAAAATATGGATGCAGAGCACTTATCTAGTCAAGAGTCACACGGGTCTTAGCCCCTTGTTTGGGTAAGTGATAGGTAGTTTTGAAGACTCACCCATGAGCCGGGGCCCATGGTATTGTATTAGAAAGACTATAAATAGATGAGTCTTCGTGAACAATAATGATATATAAGAAAAAAGAAGTATGATTGAATGAATCATGTTGTAACGGTTGATAGACAAGAAGGTATGTTCCTATCAATAAGCGAAGGAAAGGCTCTGCAGCTGAGTGCACAGAGGCCTGGAAGAGTCCACAACTGAGTGCGTGGACTCTTGCAGCTGAGTGCGCAGGGTAGTTGAAGTATGTACTAGAAAGATCCGGATTAGTAAAGATTGATTTTGGGTTGGAATTACTTGCATCTATTTGTTTAATTGTTATGTCACTTTCATTGTTGTTTCTATAATTCAATGTGTTTTCTCCACGTGAATCGAGTTAATTTACCATGTTTATTCTTAACAAGATGATTGAATGATATTCGCAAAGACCTAAATCTATTTTGGGTTAGTTCTAGATAAATAAGATAGATCTGTGTGACGAAAGATCTAGATCTCAACAACCCTAAAAGACCTATTCTTTTGTGCGAAAGTAAGAGACATATCCTGTTAAGGCCTGATTAATGCAATTGGTTGGTCTCGTGAAGAATTGAAGGTATTTAGGACTGAATTAGGAGTTTAAACTCTATCAGAAGGATAAATTTTCATGAAAGCAGATCTAAGGCACTAAAAGACATCACACTAGTCTCTGGATGTAGAAAATTGGTTCTTGCATCCCCCAATACGGCTTCGAGTGAAACTGCGGCCAGCGCTACACAGGTTGTTGCTGAAAGGGCCATTGTCGGGAACCATTTGTTAGCTTAAGGGGTCCTGACCCAGGTTCAAAGTTAGATGCGCCAACCAATAAAACCCTACATTGATGGCCCTTTCGACAGAAACTTGCATAGCACAGGCCGTAGCCTCACCCGAATAATTATTGGGGGATGCAAGAACCAATTTTCTACATCCAGAGACTAGTGTGATGTCTTTCAGTGCCTTAGATCTGCTTCCACGTAGAACTATCCTTCTTGCTGGGAACCATTTGTTGGCTTAAGGGGTCTTGACCAAGGATCGAAGTTAGTTGCGGCAACCAACAAAACCATACACTATTGGCCCTTTCGGTAGCAACCTGCGTAGCGTAGGCCGCAGTCTCACCCGAAGAAGTATTGGGGGATGCAAGAACCAATTTTCTGCATCCAGAGACTAGTGTGATGTCTATCAGCACCTTAGATCTACTTCTGCGCAAAACTATCCTTCTGATAGAGTTAAAATTCCTAATTCGGCCCTAAATACCTTCAGTTCTTCATGGGACCAGCTAATTTCATTAATCAGGCCTTAACAGGATATGTCTACTACTTTCATGCAGTTGAACAGGTCTTCTACGACTCTTGAGATATAGATCTGATGTCATGAAATCCTATCTTATTTATCCAGAACTAACCCAAAATAGATTTAGGTCTTCGCGAATATCATCCAATCATGTTGCTAAGCGTAAACATGTTCAATTAACCCGATTCACATGGAGAAAACACATTGAATTATAGAAACAGTAGTGAAAGTGACATAACAATTGAACAGATAGATGCAAGTAATTCCAACCCAAAATCAGTCTTTATTAATTAGAATATTTCCAGTACAGACTTCAACTACCTTGCACGCTCAGCTGCAGGGGTCCACGCACTTAGCTGTGGACTCTTCCAGGCCTCCGCGCATTCCTGTGTATCAACCCTTATAACATCATTCATTCATCCATACTTATTTTTTCTTATATATCATTATCGTTCTCTAAGCCTCATTTATTTATAGTCTTTATAATACAATACCATGGCCCCCGGCTCATGGATGAGTCTTCAAAACTGCCTATCCCTTACCCAAACAAGGGGCTAAGGCCTGTGTGCCTCTTGACTAGCTACGTGCTCCGCATCCATATTTTGCATAGGCTTTACATTCTTTACAAAATTCTTTACAAAAAATGACTAAATTAATTCAATTCTACCCCTGGGGACCCCATCCCAACACCAGTCTCTCAATCTTTACTACAATCCACACTAGATCATCAGGCCCTAAACTGAGACTCCTCCCTCAGGATTTATCGTGTATCCCGCCAAAATCGGTGAAGGGATTCCTAGGCCTCTGGGAGTGAACCTTGAGACCACCTCCGCCCCAGATTCCAAAATTTATCTCGCAAAGCAATGCTCAAAACCAAGATAAACATCCCAGCACACCATGGCATTTGGAAAAGGAAAGGCTAGGCTAAAAACCATTATCATAATCCAGAAAAACCATGCAACCGACAACAAAGGGAACCATACACCTACATGCAAAGTCATTCATGTCAAAACCACCTAGGAAATCACACATGCAATATGTTACCTCCAAGTATTCCTACTGGAGTTTCTTGATCTTGCTCTTCCTTGCTTGATCTTTGTTTTCCTTTCATTTCATCATCCTTCCTTTACTTATTTTTCCTTTCCTTGATCAAAAGAAAAACTTGAGCAAAAAATTGAGCCAAGAGCTTGCCAACTGATCCTCAAAATCCTTTTTATCAATGAGGCCTCTATTTTTTTCATTTTCCATTATTTTCCTTCATTTTCCTCTTCACATGCAACCTATTCCCTTTCACCTTACTTTTCTCCTATCTTCCTTTATTTTCATAAATAAGTGTGCCAAAAATGCCTTTTTGCCTTTCCAAATCTTTTGCCATTGTATGTTCCAATATCATTAGCCATAATAAACTGAAATGAACACCCACATCAAGATGTTGTGCCCAAAATTTATCTTGGAATATGTGTCCCTTACCCATTGTCTTATTTTGCCTTTATTAACTTTTATTACATGGAATTTTCACTGGGGTTGTTATAGAACCCTCCCCATTCACGAACACCATCCTCGGTGTTGAACCACACCAAGACCTCAATAAAATAGTTGAAAAGCAAACATACTGCTCATGGAGCTTTATAACTTAGCTCGTTGTAGTATTTACAATGAAAGACCTACTCAAAAGCAAAACATCATGACACCATGACAACATATTTCATACTGGAGATTTATAACACAGCTCATTACGGTATTTACAATAACCACACATATACATATGCACATTTTCTTAACTAGCAAATAAAAGGATATGATGCCTGTATGAATCAACAAGGAAATCCTAAGGCTTACACCTCCACCCTCAAAAGTGGTTCCAGGATTCACCTCCTTCCTAGGGAGTCTAGAATCCACTGCCACAGTCAAAGCTGCATCCAATGTATATCACTATAATCTTGTGCTAATTGTCCTCTCAGTGAACAGTTACCGGCTCATTGTTCCGTAGTGCACTCCCAATGTACATCTGATTCCATATGGAAATTCTCAGGACTAAATCAAATCCATCCTCGACCTTCCCTTCTCTACTACATAGTCCCTCAGGCAATCTGGTCACCCCCTTCTGTGTAATCACTCACCTTCCAAGTTCCCTGATATCCCCTATCTCGGGAAATCCATCCATTGGCAAGGATTCCTCACATCGAAAGATACAAAACCAATGCATATACATGCCTCAAAACCATCATACCAGTCATAGCATGCTCATGGAAATCAATGGAAACTATTAGGTACCAGTATCTCATAATGGCCCTGCCCCTAAAGTGCTTTACCATCAAACTATTACCGTTGCCTATTTAATTTATTTTGTTGTTGTTGCTAATGCTTACAATCGATTTCAACCACCCAACCAGGAATTTCTGTGCTTCCTGTACCAAGCGCATAACTTCCATTAGATTAAAATAAGTTGAATAAGTTCAAATCATACCTCATTGGTAGCTCATCAATAAGGTACACCTGCAATCTTGTTTACTTCCTATCACAACAATTCAAACTAGCATCTTTGACCAAATCATCATGTATAAATTTATCACATCAAGTTAGCTCAAAACACAACCATCATAGATCAAAATCATAAATCAAATGTAACCATCATAAACCAGAATCATAGATCATATGTAATCATCATAGACTAGAATCATAAATCACATGTATAATAAAACTACAGTAAAATAGTGATACTTATCATTTAATCAAACCTTAGCTTCTACCTTTGTCTTTATTATGTATGCACTCTAGATCAGTTTCCACATCTGAAAAACACCTAGTTCCTTCTCCTCAACCATGTACACATACACATAGTGTTCATCACACACATACAATCACACACGATTTACAATACCATGCAATACATGCACCTGTAGCTAACATACAATTCATACACCTACACCCAGTTTACAACACAACAGAATCGATATGCCTACATCCTGTGTACTCCACCACACAATACATACACCTACACTCGATGTACAACACAAGACATATATGTACACAGGGTGCAACACAACAAATACACATGTCATGATACCATGACTACACCATGCACATACATAATACTGCATGTACACAACATAGAATGTACAACATGCACATAATATCACATGTACATCAGTACCATATATAGAACAGGTACACAGTACCACCTATACACCACACCACTACACAACGTGTGCACAATATCACGTGTACACAAGGCCATGCATAACATGTACACAACACCACATGTAGACTACACCACTTGTACAACGTGGACACAATACCACATGTACACAACACGACATGTACACGACACCACATGTACATAACATCACATGCACGACATGTACACAACACCACATGCACACAACACCACATGTACAACATGTACTCGACACCACATGCTCACAGCACCACTTGTACAATCATGCACACAACACGACATGTACATAGCACCATATGTACAACATGCACACAACACAATATGTACATATAACTACATATACAACATGTACATAGCACCCTATGTACACAACACTGCATATTCAACATGCGCACAACACCATATGAACACAACACCGCATGTAGATCATGTGCACAGTACAATATGTACACAACACTACATATTGAACATGTATATAGCACCATCTATACTCAGCACTACATATGCAATATTGAAACAACACTATCTATACCACTCTGTACATAGCATTACATAAACAACATGTATACACACTATATATACGCAACACCACATGCGCACAACATCACAGATGCGACATGTACTACATATACAACATATGCACAACAGTAGCACCACAAAGCCAAAACCACACTGTCTATTGCTTCAAGTGTCTCTCTTCCATCCATGCTTATCCTAGCATTTTGTAAGCACATTTATCATGATACTGACCTCACATATTTGTCATGACTACTCTTCCTATCTTACTCTTCATAAACCATGAACTTCTTCATGCCATTCACCTTCATAATAAATCATTCCTCCACAAGAATGATCCCTTGCGACCATGTCATTCGATGACATACATACATACATGTATACATATAAAAATCAACATAAAACAATCATGATCCGTAATGACCCTGTCAAATAACGACATACATACATACATATATACATGCATATATTAGCATAAACATGACCGTAACATAATTACCAAATAGCATAAGTTCAAGGTTAAGGGATCTCTACTTATCCATGCACAACTTGAGAAGAATTGTTCCCAACATAGTCAAGGAATATATGCATCAAATGCATTTACTTTACTCTTTTTGTTACCTTTCTCATTATTGTCCTGCCACTGTCCATTTACACCAATGGACCAAACCAATCCAACCAACTATCATATTCTTGCCTTCAACTACCCTTATACATGGAAAGACTTCATTGAGTCTTACATTACCTACTAGATTTCATTCATCTCTCCCTGAGCTCCACTAACTTTCCTATTTTCCCAACCAATTCCCAAGACTCTCAAAACATAAAAGGCAATACCAAGAAGCAATCAAGAGAAAACCAATAACAATACGACACCACAAACAAATTGGCATCACCATGCACAAGACGTAAGAAAAACCACAGTCAAGCACAACAAATCACCAAAAGACCAGAAGCACAAGACTAGCAACAAACACCATGACTTCATCCCCATGGTTCCCAAGGAAAGCTCAACCAAAGCCTTACTCAAGATTTCATGGAAACCTCTCCTACCATGCAACTCCCTGCATCGTATTTCCATAAACACATAATTGTCAGTGCATAATTAAACATAACAATACTCTTGTTACCTTACCTTTTTGTGCCAAGCACATTGCCTTGTAACTGAACACATCCACGTCATCTCTCAAGGTACTCCAATTCCCTTGACAAATCCACCTATAACTAGAGACTAGAAAATATACTTGTCAAGTACATGTCCATGAATATAGCACATACCCACATAATTTCAAGTGAGATCAAGGTTAAGAAGACTTCCCGTATGTACGTTTGGAATTAGGGTTTCCAAACATAGCCAAAGGAATTATTTCCCAATTCCTTCTTTTACCTTTTTACCTTGTCGCAATCAAGGCTTACTATGTGCTGTCACATCACCCAACTGTTAATTATATAAACACATTAATTGTTACCTTTTCATGCTAATACCAAGCATATTTCCTGCAACTGTTCACATATGTCAACCACATGTTCCAAATATCAAGACAATCATATCTATTAGTTTGAAATCATTGTTTACTAAGACTAACAATAATGTCATAATCCATAGTCAACTCATATTCATTAGACATAATGCTACAACTATCACGCACTTACACTCAAGTACATATCAACTGTCTCAACATATATGTTTTAGTACAATCATCTTAAAACAAGATCATTTGAACACATACTCATATGCAATCCATCAAACATTCAACTAACTATAAACTGATTTGAAAATCACTTGTGAATGATCTCAGTTAATTAATGAAGGTATTAGAGACCCATGTGCTGGGGTGTGTCTATGCTATTTTAAGCAAAAGATCAATAAGATTTCGAAATACACAGACACATGAAATAGTAAGATAAACACGGTAAACAAATACAAAACACAACAAATTTAATAAGGAGTTCACCCAATCCTCCTGGGCTACGTCTCTTGGTCTAGCCTTTAGTGGTGGCCTTTTTTATTGTCTTAAATCATAGATTTTACAATAAGGAGCTTAATTTGAGTCTCACTTAACAGAGAATGATCAATAGATTGTGCTTGGATCCCCCAAGTCTCTAGAGTACACAGACTCCCCTTACTAAATCTCGACCTCAACTGGTCTCAGTGATATGAGTCCAATTTGGTACTCAATACCAGACAAGTATACACAGAGGAGTTGCTTGAACCTCTCAAGCCTTCTTTGGAGTTCACAGACTCTTGGACTCTCTCTGTTCTGTCTGCTTGATGCTACCTTTGCTCTGCAGTTCAGCTCGGCTTCCCTGTTCTATGGAATTCGCTTCTTTCTGGCCTTTTCGGCTTTCTGCTTCTCTTCCTCTCTCTGTCTCTCTCTCTGTCTGTTTGTGTCTTAAAGCCAATCTATTCCCTGACTGCTCATTTCATCTTCCCAGCTCTGTGGATCGCCTGCCTCTGTCCACTGGAATTCCCATGCTCTGCGTCATCATCACTGTGTAACGATGCACAGAGAGGTGGCCACTTGTTGCCTTACAGACTGAGTGCCAATTCCCTTTGAAGGGTCGTTATTTCTGTTACTCCAGGTTTTGGCCACGAAATTGATTCTTCTGCCAGCTCAGCAGTCATGTCGAACCTCAAACCTTTATGCACCTCAGCCTATTTCCCCATCAAATCCGGTCTTCCATCGGGTTAAACCTCCGCCGTTGATCTGGAGCCTCCAGATCCTACGGTCTCTGTCTATATCGCGCGGGTGAGTTGCTCGACCGTTACTCACACGATATAAGTGGTTTTTCTCTCTCATCCACTGGACACGCATCCCCCAGTGTGTGGCATCGCATTGAACTCGGCCAAACCTGCTTACCGATTGAAGTGCACGCGATATCCTGCCAGTTCTGGGTGCAGGACCCACCTTTTGGTACTTTTCACACGGTTTCCCCGTTTTCCTCGTGACCGAGCTCTCGAGGCTTTCCTTCTCTAAAGGTTTTGCCCTACGATATGCGATTAGCATCCCTACGTGGACTCCATGGGCCAACGGTCAACGTGCTTTGACCGAGGGTCCTCATTGTTTTGTGCAGGACACAATTGCCATTGTCTAGAGGTCATTTTTGATACTTGTTATTCATAAGATTTGATCTAACATAATTTTGAAACAGTCATGAGAAATGTTTAAGGATCCAATTCGGATCACGGCCTTCCCACTAAAAAATCTTTTGGACCACCAAAAGTTAGTTTTCAAGCATTGACTAAGTGAGGATATAACTGTCTCACTTGTCCAATCTCTATCCATTTTGCACTGCTTGGCTTTGAACCCTTGAGTCCAATCCTGAGGTACTCAACATCTCCCCTACGCGTCATCCTCACCTTCCTGTCTAGAACTGTGTCTTCCTGCAACTCATTAAGATATTCAGGTAACAAATCATCAATAGAAGGCAATTTACTTTGCTCTTCAGGATTTTCAATTAATGAAGGTTCAAATAGTCTCACGCTGTCTGCATTAAAGACTGAGTAGATGTGCATGTAAGCTGGTAAATCAAGGCGAAAAGCATTCTCACCAATTTTCTCAAGTATCTTGAAAGGTCCATACCTAATGGGTTTTAGCTTTTTACCTTCACCTTGCATTCTGTCCTTGCTAATATACAGCTAGACTTGATCACCAACTTGGAAACTATGCTCCATCCGATGCTTGTCATGCCTTGCCTTGTATTTGGCTTGGCTCTTTTCCAGCTGTTCCTATACTGCCTAGTGAATCTCTTGGATTTGTTCAATGAACTTGGTTGCCTTGTCCACATCACTGTGTCCATCAACTGCTATGTCTTTACCAAAGACAAAATTCAAGGGAGACCTTGGTGTGAAACCAAAACTGGTCTCAAAAGGAGATCTCTGTGTAGAAGAATGTTTTGCTTGGTTGTAAGCATGCTACACATAACACAAATATTCATCCCAAAGTTAGGGATGCTTGCTACAATAGCCTCTGAGCAACTAGATCACTGTCCTGTTGACCACATATGTCTGGCCATCTGTCTATGGATGAAAGGTTGTGCTTTTCTTCAGTCGAGTGTCCACTAGTTCCCACAAACTTGACCAAAACTTCCCAACAAATTGGGTGTCTCGATTAGATACAATGGAAGTGGGTAACTCAAAATGAACCCATACATGCTGAAAGAAAAACTTTGCAGTTTGTTCAACTGTAATCTGTTTATTGCAGGGTATCAAAATACACATTTTACTAAACCTATCCACAACAACATATAAATAGTCATGACCTTTCCTAGATTTAGGCAGTCCTCCAACGAAGTCCATGGAATCACTTTCCCAAGGATGAGAAAGAACTCGCAGTGGAGTGTACAAGCCTAGTTTTCTATTGCTGGGCTTGCTTTTAGCACACATGGTACACCCTCTTACATATCTAGAAACTGTCTCGTTCATTTTTGGCCAATAACAAAATCTTTGCAGCTGTGCAACCGTTTTACTTACCCCAAAGTGACCTGATATTAGAGAAGTGTGTGCTTCTCGAGTTATCTTTACTCTTTCAGTTTGCAGAATGCATAGCTTCCCACAATAATACAAGAGTCGGTCCTTAACATGATAATCCAGTTCTTCTACTCATTTCCCTTGACTTAAAGTTGTATATACATCCTTGAAATATATATCTTGAGCATATTGTTTAATGTAGCTCTTATGCAGTACTAAACTATGCTTAAGTATAGTGGATGCATTTATAATGGGTCTAGATAACATATCTGCAACTTTATTGTGTATGCCCTTCTTATATCTGATGACTAAATGAAACTGTTGTAGAAAACCCATCCACCTATAGTGTCTTGATTGTTGCAACTTAGTTTGGGAGTGTAGGTATTGAAGTGGTTGATGATCAGTATGTATGACTGTCTCTTTGCCCATTAAGTAATGTTTCCACTTTTTCACACTCTGTACTAATGCATACAATTCTTTATCATATGTAGGATAGTTAACTACTGTAGAATTAAATGTTTCAGAATGATAACATATGGGTTTACCGTGTTGTATCAACACTGCTCCCATGGCATAGTCACTGGCATCTGTTTGGATCTCAAATGGTCTCTGAAGATTAGGTAGTGCTAGTACTGGTGTTATACTAATCTTTTCTTTCAAGGTGTCAAAAGCTTTCTGCTGTTTGCCTCCCCACTGAAACACCTTGTTCAATCCTGTTAAAGCATGTAAGGGAGTTGCAATTAAGGAAAAGTTGGAAATGAACTTTCTCCAATATTGTGTTGCTCCTAAGAAGCTTCTAACTTCTATAGTAGATTTGGGTTTAGGCCAGTTTACAATGGCTGCAACCTTAGAAGGATCTATCTTCAATTCACCACCCCCTACTATATGACCCAAACAATTCAAAGATGTTTTGCCAAATTCACATTTTGAGAGTTTAACATAAAGTTTTTCTCTTTTCAAAACATCTAGTGTCTACTTAACATGATTTAAATGTTCTTCCCACGTTTTGCTAAATATAAGAATGTCATCCAGATATACAATAAAAAAATCATCAACGTAAACTTTGAAACGAGAACTGATATTGTTACTCGTTTTGTAGAGATAGCAAAAAGTGACCCAATTTTGAAAAGGGGTGATGGAGAACACATGTTTTTTTTAGAGCATAGTTTTTGGCACTTTAATTTTTTTTTATGTACATTGCGTTTTAGAATGGTAGTGATTTTCATGCTGATTTAAAAAAGTGGTTATTTTGCATCAGAGCATTTTTTTAAAAGACCTATTTTTTGACTTTAATTATTTTTATTGTATGAAATGTAAATAATTATTTTGTAAATTTAATAATTTTGGAAGTGGTCTTCTTCTTCATATTATCTTGTTTTCATTTTTTTATTTTTTTTTTTTTGTAGCGAGGTTTTTATTGTTTTGCATATTTAAAAAAGAAGGTCGTTATTTTTCATTTTCGATATTCTACATATTTATACATCGTTAATTAAATTTCAATCCAAATGAAATAATTGTCTCTAAAAATAAAATAAAAAAAATATATAAAAAAGACAAAAATAAAAAATAAAAAATGTTAAAAAAAAAGTATCTCATAAAAAATAAAAGAATTTGGAAAAATAAAATAAAAAATTAGATATAATATATAAATATATAATATATAAATATATATAATATATATATAATATATAATATATAATATATATATATATATATATATATAAAAATATATATATAGTAAAAATAGAAAATAAAGAAAAAACATTAGCAAAAACTACGAAAAAAAATAAAAAAAAAAACAAACTATTTAAAAAAAAAATAGAAAATTAACGAAAAAAATTAAAAAACTAGTAAAATTAATATTAAAAAAAAAAATTAAATTAATAATAAATATAAATATATATATATATATGAAAATGGCGTAAAATATATGTCTTTTCAAATGAAAAAAATAAAAAAAAAAAACATTTACAGTTTATAAAAAAATGCCTATTTTTGATTTAAAAAAAAAATTAAAATTAAAAAAAATAATAATAATAATAATTCAAATTATAAAAAAAAAAAAAAAATAATAAAAAAAATGCATATTTTTGATTTAAAAATAATAATAATAATTATTATTTTTATTAAACCTACAATTTTTATTAAAAAAAAAAAGAAAAAATTAAAATTAATTTTTTTTAAACATATTTTTTTTTAAATTAATTTTTTTTTTTTAAACAACTTTTTTTTTTTAATTTAAAAATACAAATAATTAAAAATATTTTAATCTTTTTTAAGATAAATTTGATTTTTTAATTTAAAATTTAAAAAATTATTAAAAAAAAAATAAAAAAAATAAAATTGTTTTTAACGGATTTTATTTTTAATTTAAAAAAAAAAAAAATGTGGCCCTCCGCTCCCCGGCCGCGCCACCACGGGCGTGAGGGCGATTTTGGGAATCACTCTCCCCCCCCTGGCCGCCCGTTGTCACGCCCCCAAGTTGGCGGTAGTCTTTCAACCGCTCTTAGCGAGGTGCGGCACCACCAAACACTTTCTTTTCACCAATACTTATGTTCGTGGACTATGCCTAACCACATACTCCTACTTAGTTTGTGTTTCGCAACAAAGTATTATTATGTTATCCTTTATACCAATGAACACCCATACACATTCATTATCAACAACAATTATAAATGATGAACACAATTGCACAGTATAAAGGGAGGGGCAACTCCCTGAACAATGAGTCTGCCCAATAATATATTATACAACAATTTACAAAGCTTTACATGTATACTTCAAAACCCCAAGTTTCATACTTAACCAAATTTACAATCCAAGGCAAAACTCGGTTGCCTAGCTCGTCGGCACCTCCGCATGGTCGCCGCACGACTCACCAATGCTTTGTTCACCTTGTCGCACGACCGTTGTTTTCCCAACTTGGGCGCACCTCCAAGTCGCCACGCACGGCGCCTCTACTGGAGACACACCTCCGTTCACAATCTCAACACTTCACCAAGTCACTGTGCACACTTGTACGTTGGGCGGGTGCTCACCTGAGTCGCCAAGACACCCGTACCAAGTCGTCGCACAAACTGGGCGCTCACCAACATTTCATAATTGGGTGCTCTACACATCAACCCGGGTGCCACACACCTGTGCATGCCCTCAACCAACCGTTGGGCGCTCCTGCCAGCACCCTTCACCCAGAACCGAGTTAAGCATTCCTTCACCGTGCAACCAAGCCCAAGAATGGGCGCATCCAAACCTATGCCTTCCTCTCCTTAGTTCTGCGCACTAGAACTGCGCCTTAACTCCTTGAGCAAAGATGTTAAGTGAGTGATCGATGTCCAAATGAGAGCCAACGCTCTTCCATATATACGCGTTGTAGGGGGAGGTCGTGGCTTGCCCAGCCGACCTCTCCATGCCTTCACTTCATCGCAAAACTCCTTAACTTCAAGTCGGCCCCTTCATTCATGTTGGTCGGCCTCCATATATGTTAACACATGCTCCCATGTGTATATACAAGCTCGCCCCCTTCTCACTTATGTGCATTATCTCCATTGCATAACAAGGAGCTCGCACTTCACAGCTCGTTCAAGCCTCAACCACCGCGCTCGTCCAAGCCTCACCCGCGGTCACACTTCAACCGTAGAACACAGGTCATTACATCCTCCTCCACCTGAAATCGTTGTCGTCCTCGACAACATACCATCCTGGTAGCCATCCACCAAGATCATTATCAATGTCTGTCTCATCCTTGGTCCATGATGTCAACTCCTCCACATACTACAAACATCCCTACAACATACGTAGAACTCCATCTCCACCATGTGTCATCCTCATCCTGTGAACTGTCCTCCTCGTCTGCCTGATGCCAACATCTCTCCGTGCACTTCCGGACCCCATGTCTGAACTAGTTGGGTAGCTAATCCAACTGTCACGCTCAAGCCATGAGAGTGAACATCCTTATGCCTTCACCAGTCTATCTCGGATTTCTACCACATCTCGGACTCACCAAGAATCTCACCCATGCTCAGGTCCATGGAAACTCCATCCCATCTGCAACATGTCATGATGCTTGATGCCAAGCCATCCCTGCACCATCTGCCATACTTGCTCAACCTATTTTAAGGACTCACTGCCATGAGTAGCTAACAATGAGCCCCATCTTCTTGTCATCTAAGAAGATGTGGAGGGAGTAGAGCCTGAAGGCTCACCCTCACTAATCAACTCAATCCATCTATCAGGATCTTCTATCTCCATCCTCTAGATAAGTGACCCGATCCTCCTCCCAGACATTCGGCCTCACATATGCCTCATCATCATCATCATCCTCAACCACTTCTAGCCTTCTTGACAAATCCAAGATACTATCTGAAAGTGTCCTGATGACCAATGACTGCTCGGTAAGCTTTGTCTCAACCGTGGACAACCACTTACTCATGTCTTCCATCCGCTTCTCGTCCTCCATTCACATCACTGCCAACTTACAATCAAGCCTTGTCACTCCAATGGTTGGTACACCAATGGGTACATCTTCCCTTCCATCATAAATGTACAGCTTCCTCAAATGTGGAACAATCATAGCATCAAACTATTTCATGAATTCCATTCCCAGCACAACTTCATAGTCATCTATCCGCACTATAGTGAAGTCGACCTTCCCTGTCCACTCACCAAGTGTCGTGTCCACCTTTTCAGCTACACCAAGAACATTATCAGGAGGAGAATTGACTGTCTTCATCTGTGCCTTCACCGGTACAAATTTCAGCCCAATTCTTCTCGCAGTATCTTCACCCATGAAGTTGTGAGAAGCCCCACTATCCACCATAGTAAGTATATCAGCACCTCCAACCTTCATCCAAACATACTCCAAACTGTTCCTCTCAGGATCCCTCCAAGAGATCACCTCTGTAGCAGCAACAGCACCAAGTATCTGCATCATCCCCACAGAAGCTTCTTCATTCTTCGTATTAGATTGTGCAATCGTAGCCACTTTCGGTTTAGAAGGACAGTTCTTCACCGTATGTGGTCCAGCACATATCTAACACTTCAAGGCCTTCTTCATCTTTGAATTATCATTCGATTTCAAAGCATCATCCTTCTTCTTATATGTCGGCTTATCGGACTTCTTCTTCCTATCATCAGAAGTCTCATCATAATGCTCCACCAACCTGTCAACAACAGCAAAAGCTTCCTCAAGTGTTCTAATCCTCTACCTCTTCACTTCATTGCGTGCCCAAGGCTTCAACCCATAATGAAATTGAATACCTTGTCTCTCTCCCCCATGTCGGGAAGTTCCAGAACCGCACTTGCAAACTCCCGCTGATATGTCTAAAGGTTCCCTGTCTACTTTAAGAACTTAATTTTCGTCCTTGCTTCCCACGACGTTTCATCCTGAGGACTGAAATGGGTCTGCAAAGCTTTCTTCATCTCATCCCACGAAGTAATGTCACCGCACTGCCATTGGCAATCTGATCCAACCTCCTTCGCCACCACATCTTAGCATCCTTTGTCAAGAACTGAGCAACTACCTTGACCTTCATCTCATCATCGGATAGACCCAACCGTTCCAAGTACTGCTCCATGTCCATAGAAAGTTGCCAAGAGTCTTGCACTCCTTGTACCATCATAAGATTCTGGTTCCTTGACTTTCACACGAGGCACTCCTCCACCTGAGTTATGCCTCACGGCCTTCTCAACACCGCGATCTCATCTCTGGCTTCATCAAGAGATTTTCACAAGCCCACGATCTCTGCAAGACCTTGGTCTCTTGCCTCTTCAACCTCCTTGACCCTTACTTCAAGTTGTGTACACAAACATCAGTGTACTCGTTTTGAGTCCGAAGTTCATCGAGCTCTTCCTTCATCTTCGAATTGGCCTCTTGCTCCTTATCGAACAAGTCCATCTTCTTATTCCAGAAAGTCTCTAA